>JARWLC010000002.1:143758265-144358265 GCA_033318265.1 Phyllotis vaccarum
TCTAGAGAACACCTTAGGAAGCTCCCAACCACCCTTTCTCTTATCCATCATTACTACCAGCATCATCATCATCATCTCTATCATCATCATCATCATCATCATCATCATCTCTTTCTCTCTCTACTTACAAAGTTTAGGAGCAGTTTGGAGATTAGTTTCTGTTGTTTGTGGCTGAGTTGCTGACTTGGGTGTTCTCACCTCAGGGGTCCGAGCTGGAGAAGGGAAGGGTAGTACAGTGGGTAGTAAGGGAGGAAAAGCAGACAGACGATTCTTCCGGGTTGGTCCTGCTGAGGGTTCAGAGGCCACAGCAACATTGTCAACTTGCACTGTAACCTGAACCCCAGGTTCAGACAGAGCCCTAGAGACAGGTGAAGTGTATGCCTCAGATGACACCAAAACAGCTGATGTAGCAGTCGCATCCAGAGAAATAACAGGGTCCTGGCCTAACCCCCCAGGGTCAAGGTGAGTTGGAGAGTCGTATTCGAATATCTTGTCCACAAATACCCACTTTAGGCCAGCAATGCAGAGGCAGAGGCTGACTAGGCAAGCCAGAATGGGGACAATGCAGATCTTCTCCGAGTTGAGGCACCCTCTCAGACGCTCAGCTTCCAGGCACACACAGCAAGGCACTGCCAGGCCCAGGAGTCCAGGGCTTCTCCCGTCTTCGGTGTGGGTGTCTGGCATGTGCTCGTCGGCGGGAAGCCCATCGAGAGATGGGTCTGCACTCAGCTGAGTGGAGGGGCTGGAGGACCTCCCGCCAGCTACCTCAGACATGTCTGGGGAATAAATCTCCATCGGCTCACCTCCAGAAGGCCTGGCCTGTCTCACAGTGCATTACCATGCAGAGCCCCCCCCAACCAAATGATACAGCATCTTGGAGGGGGAAATCGATAAGGCATCCAAGTCCAAAGCCATTACCAAAAGTAAGAGAGCTCAGGAGGAAGCAAGAAAAAGAAAAAAGAAAAAGAAAGGGCTTCTAGCAACTACGAAATAGAAGTAGACCGAAATATCTTGAGCTGTTGTTTCTGGGACACTTTTCCAGTTCTTTCAAATGCTTCTCCAAACCATCCCAGTTGGTCAAAAAAGCAAGGGGACTAAAATAAGAAGCGAGCTGATGCTCGGCTCATTAAGTAAACCAGTATCCCAAACTGAAAGGCATGTTTCTCACCTCGAGCGTCTGAAGCTGGTGTCTGCTTAAAGGAAGAAAACAACTGTCATGCAGGAGAAGTAAAAGCAAAAGCAAGACCAGAGGCGGTGGCGGCGGCAGCAGCGGCGGCGGCAGGAGAGGCAGCAGGGACAGTAGCAACAGCATCCTGTCGTGTTAACGCAGTGGCTGAAAGAGGCTGAATCATTACAGAGCAGCAGGTGCCTGCCCTCTGAGCATCACTGCAAACAGTACCATCGCACAGGGATGCAAGAGCAGCAGGAGCCAGGAGGGGCGGTAACTCCCATCCCCGCCCTGCCTCCACCCCCCACCCCAGACTCCTCTTTGTCCTTCTTGCGCTCACTTTTCCCCTCTGCAGTCTTTTCCTTCTTCGGGGCTTCTTTTTCCTCCTCCCTCTACATCCGAAGTGATCTCTCTCTCTCTCTCTCTCTCTCTCTCTCTCTCTCTCTCTCTCTCTCTCTCTCTCTCTCTCTCTCTCTCTCTCTCTCTCTCTCTCTCTCTCTCTCTCTCTCTCTCTCTCTCTCCTCTCCCTCCCTCTGTCCCCACTCTACTGTTGGCTGGTCTGTAATGAGTACAGAACACCCAGAAGCACAGAACTGCCAGCGACTTCCTATTTTATCCAATTAGAAGGAATAAAAACCATCAGAGCAAAGAGAAGCCGCCCGGCAGCAGTTAAACTGGGTCTCCCTGGCCCCCACCCCCCACCCCTTTTATTTTATTTTCTCCTACTAAAGCTGGCCCCAGTTTCCCACCCTACCTCCCCTCCACCTTGCTCGCTTTCAGTCTTGCTGGCTCTCTTTCCTTCTCCTACTGTGGGCTCAGAAAAAGCCAGGGATCAATGCTAGCAATCTAACAATGCTGGGATGGAAGTGGGGGTGGTGAGGGTAGAGGGTGGAGGTGGGACCTTCTGGGTTAGACCTGGGGCTTGGCAAAGTCTGCTATCTGACGCCTCCCCAGAGAGGTAAGCTTTTCAACAGCAATTTCTTCCTGCCTGCTGCTGAGAGATAGCATTCCTTCCCTAGCCAGCCCTCTAATGAGTTTTGTTCACTAACAGGACTCTTATTACCTGCTTTTCAACTAGCAGTTAGAACACTGTTTTCTAACCATGGACAGTTCTGCCTTCACTCTCAATGGTGAGGTTTAAGACTTTGCAATGCCTGGTGCAAAATAACTGGGTGCATGTCCACCCAGGGTGGGGTGTGAAAAAGCCGGTGTCCCTCTGCTCTTTACCTTTGCGATTCCCTTATCCCATCCAGAATAGATCAGAATTATGTCAACGTAAGAGAAATACTATAGGAAGAGCAAGCAAGGGCTACCGTTTCGTTTTCAAATTAGCCTTTCATGTCTCCACACTGCAGAGGAGGCTGGAATTCCCCGGACACTGTAATATACACCACATGTCCCCGGCTATAATCACACTGCAAGTATTAAGAATTTTCTATAAGAGTATGCCTTGCGGATGAGGATTCAGTAGCTTTAATTTACAAATAACTTTCATGCTGAGTTTCTGTTTTGCGTTTGTTCTGGCACAGTTCTTGGAAGACTGGAAGAAATGGAAGAAGCGCACTGTCCGTAAGAGAGCACAGGCTTCAGGGAACATTTTGCGGTATGTCAGTGCATGGTCTGCGCTTCTTTGTCACACTGTCACTGAGCCTGGACATCTGAATGGTTCCCAAGGAACCATTCTATTTACCTGTGCCAGTCGGTGTCTTAAAACGTTCTCTAAATCTATACTACATAGCCATCACCGGCAGTGCCAGGGCAGTAAAAGGTAATACTCAAGCCTTAAGAAAAATCTGCACGAAACACACTTGATTTTGTATGGTCCAATTCTATGGCTTTGAAATACATTTGAGCCTCTTCAAACGCCAGGAGGTACAAATTTTATCATTTCCTTCCAGATGAAATTACTCAATAATCATGATGATTCAAAGGATATTAGTATCTTAAATTGTGTTTTTAGACCTATCCCTAACAACAAAAGCCTGACCTAATTTGCATAATTGTAATCAAGATTATGACAAGCTCACAGGCAAAATGAGTCATTGTGAGTTCACCTCTACACAACCAGTGACCAATATTTTGAAATTGATTGTTTTCTAGCTTCATCTACCTGATTTTAAAGAGTTTTCTTAACAAAGAGTCTAGAGGTAGGCATGATATTTTATAAAGCAAGAAATCCCTACTAAAGCACTTACAATTTAAGATTTTAATTACCAATATTCGAGTAAGTATTCAAATACAAGTAGTGTACTCGATTATTATAATCCCTTCAAGGATTGCTTTGTCTAGTTAAGCTTGCTGTTTTCAAACCTTACATTCAAGTACTGAACTGGAGCTTATGCATAGCCAAGGTCATTTAAATTTCAAAGACTGGAAGGCATCAGGTAGCTTTAAGTCTGACAAGTGTTGAGGGAATATCAAACACATAACCCAGAGCTCCATAAAGGCCCATCGATGGCACCAATGACAATTACCATAGTCACAGAAAAAGTTGCTGGCCCATTCTCAGGTTGTCATATTAACCTTACAAAGGTGGCTGACTGATTATCCAGTAGTCCTATAAAAAACTCTTGTCACTTAACAAAGAAAGAACTCTGTTACCCATAGGCTAAGACAAAAAAAAACCAAAGACAGACTCCTGGGACTGTAACAATCACCCTTTGAGTGAGACTGCACAACTCAGGCTTTAGAAGGCCTGTCTCCTCCATGGGTGTACATTTTGTACTTTGTGGATCCTTGCTCCTAAGGAGAACTTGGAGAAATCCAGCTTCCTATAAAAACTGTTTTGTTTTGTTTTGTTTTTCTATTAAATTTGAAAGTGAATGGAATTGGGGAAGGGAGGAGAGAAGTGAAGAAGAAAAGAAATTCTCCCAGGGGACCAGTTGCTGCCTTTATCCCTCCATTACATCCTCTGCAGCAATAAAAGTGTGAGAAAGCCAGTGGATATGGGGCTATGATCAGAGCTTTCTCAGTATGCAACATATGCATTTATAGGAAGAGCTTCGAGGATATACCATCGTTAACACTGTAAATGCCACCTTAACGAAACCCAGGAACACCCATTTCCATGTGCTCTTAGAAACATGAAATGAGACAAAAATCTTACTGCTTTTAAAACCCTATAATTACTACCTCCTCCACAACAATAAAAGCTATGTTTATTGAGCTCCACCTATGTGGCAGGAACTCTCAACACCATAGTATACATCACGTCTGAAGTTCTCTCATACTTTAAAGTCCATTTGCTTGGGAAACAAAGAGATGGGTAAGTCAGGTGATGTAGCCAAGCACTAACTACTAAATGTTAGGCTGAGATTTTGAAAAGACCAGACTCACACTATTTCTAATGGAAAAAAAAATCTTTTTAAAGAAAACATAAAATAACTATTATGTATTTTTATGTCAGGTCAATGAAAGAATAAGGGAGCTAAACTATACAACCAATAAATAACGTATACTTTAAAGTAAGAAAACAGAGTTACCCACTTTCTAAGACAAAGCCTTCTTAATTTTTGCCAAGTGACTTTGAAAAACTAGTTATAAGGATTAGACATAGCAATTTGAAGATTATCTATTTATAGTGTAAATGAAATTAGTTCTTCCAGGGAACTTCTGACTCTTCTGGGGAAGATATTTGAATTATGTACTGCTGCGAAACCAACTGTCTTCAAATAGCTTTACAACTAACACCTCCAGGAGGCTGCAGGTTGACTGGGTTCAGCTGGGTGGTTCTTCTGCTCTGTTTGACACCAACTGGGGCTGTAGTCAGCTCAAGGCACAATTAGGCTGAAGCATTCAAGATTGCTCACTCATGAAACCAAGCATCATCTGGGAAGCACCATAGGGTGTCAAAATAAATCCCAGCATGGGGCTTCTCCACATGGCTTGAGTTTCTTACAGCAAGTTAACTATTGATGAGAACTGTCTACCCTAGGGACAAGAAGCTTTGAGCTACCCCTCTTGTTATGGGAGTCGCACACGCTATTATCATTATTTCTAGTTAAGTAGTCATGGTGCCAGCCCCGACTCAGAGCGGTAGTAATAAATCTTAATGAAGAGGGATAAAATATCTGCTGCCACAACTGAACCGCCACTCCAAGGAAAGAATGCAGGGCTAAACCAGGGGTAGAGAGGAGTCACGGGATGCAGAACGCATTTGGCAGAACCAAGTCAAACATGCATGCACTTTAGATCACGTTTTCAAACAGTCTAGTTTCCATCTAAGCCAGCATCAGTGAGGATACATCCCTACACCATCAATGAAAATGCTTAGGGCTGGGGATGTAGCTGAGTGGGAGTGACTGCCTGCACGTGTCCCCAGCACCCCAGCTCAAATGCCACAACTAAAACCAAACAAAGGCCAACACTTTAAAAAGAAATCAAATAATAAATATTGCTGTGAGTTCAGTTTAAGATACGCTATTTATGTCTGCATTAATTTTATTTATTTTATTATCGGAAGTAAGGAGATTAGGTTTAGCAGATGAACGGGGTCAACAGATGTCATTTTGCTTTTGAACTTATAACCCTAACTTGTTTTCTTTATCTTTCCCTTTTAAAAAGGTCTAAAAATTTTACCCTTTTTTAAAAATTTTACACTTAAAAAAAAAAGAGAAAATTTACTTTGCTTTATACAACATAGAATAGTGACAACAGAAGTATTATTTTGAGATAATTATATGTATAAGCGGTAAATCATATATTCATTTGTTAATGAAATGTGAAACCACTGGGTTTAGAAGAAAGCTCATGGCCCAAATAAAGCTTTACAAAAGGGCAATTTTATCAGAACACAATTGCTCAAAAGTATCTGTCAGACTAGAAGATCCCTCAGTCTATTTTTTCCTTTGGTAACATTCTTTCTGTTTAGCCAAGGCTCAATGAGAATTTATAACATATCCCAGTACGACCTCAAATCTGCAGAAGTCCTCCTGCCCTGGCTTCTTAAGATCAGGAATTGCAGGCATACACCATCATACTTCAAATGGCTTTAAATCAAATTTTTTTGAGGTTATCACTTCTTGGACATGTTTTCAGTCTCATGTTTTTATTCAACTGTATCACACACACAGGGCTAAATAAGATACTTTTATCAAAGGTAAAACTCACCAGTAACTACTTAAAAGTTGAATTGTGACCCATTTGATATGTATATTTTGTTTCACTTTTATTTCTGAGATTGAACTCCCTAGACTTTACTTCCTCAAACTGGCAGGCATTTAATATCTCTCTGTCTAAACTGTCCTATGTATCCCATTCCATTTTGGGGGTCTTTAATGTCTATATCACATACTTCCTTATACATTTTTCTAATTGCCCCAAAATTTGTCTTACATGAAGTGAGCCTATCATAGTGATTATCAGCCATCATATATCCTACCAATGTTAATAGAAGAGGTGGACAGATGCATATTTAGTTTTCCAGGTATCTCTCTCCCCAATGAAAAGATCCCTGAAGAAGCAAACCAAACCTGAATGCTATTTCACGATCACTCACGTGACAGATAAGGGCCAATAGAAAGCCATTTCCTCTCTGGGGCAGGGATTCTGCTCCTAACTGAGGAGAAATCGAAACATCATGCTTTGCTCTTTCCTACACACTGCAACGATCTTGGAGAAAAAAAATTTAATTTTTAAACTATTTTTTGTGAGATGCAGCATATTTATATTGATCGCCTGTACTTTTTTGTACTGAATTTGAAACACGATGCTCAATTTTATCTGGCACAGTTGTCCTTCATATGCAATTCAAGTAGATAGCCTGGAATGTGAGGCCATTTTGATAGTTTCCTAGGTTATATATGATACCTATACTAAGTTTACTTTACTTTCACAGAGCATTGATGCTACATTCCTCATAAGTGAAATGTGTGGTTAAATACAAACTCAATTCCAGAGGTTGGAAAAAAAATTTTAATTTTGCTATTTTAAATGAAACATCATTGTACATATTTATGTGGTACAATGAGATAATTCAAACTATATCCATCATTGAAACATGAATAATTATTATTTCATCTATACATAATTTTATGTCATCTTATTTTAATTTTATGTCATTTTCTTTTGACATTACAATAAACATGTTTTTGGATGTCAGTGGGAGTAATGACTGCAAAATATGAGTGCAATTGAGTCCATCCACTCTAAAGTAGTTACACTTATCAAATGTGACTCTCCAGTCAGTGAGAAACTCATCATAGTTTCGACTTCCCTAGTATTTAATTTTAAAAGGCTATCGTGTTATTTGTGCCTGGGATTGCTGATGAGCTAAAGTCATAAAACTTAATATATAGGTTGTCTTTCTTCCATAAAGGATTAGTATATAATGCAGAAGCTGAGAATTAGCTTCAAGGTGGGGTGTTTGTCTAGTATGTATGAGTTCATAGTTCAGTCCCAAACACAGGAAGAGAGAAAGAAGAAAGGGGCCTTGGGAAGGGTGGGTTTGTAGAATTGAGTATATCATAATTTATCCTTCATGCTCAGGACTTCAAAAGTACAATGAACAATATAAGGAACGGATAGATCATTGGGACATCAGTTTTAAATACGTTTTATGAGAAAAGGTTTATTCTACACTACTTTACCTTAGTGAAATATGTCTCACTGTTTAAATCCTTCCTTCCATTTCCCTATTTAGAGCATACGAGAAAAAGAAGGCGGCAGTTGACTTGCCTGACTTCGTAATTCCTGTAGCTTGTGTTTTAATCAAATCTACTCAACTCCAGAATGTAAGTTATACAACAAGTTTATCTGTGTGTTTCTGCTGTTTTCCTACACCTGGAAAATGCATGATTCATACAAGCATGTAAGAGGTATTCGTTCACACATGGATAGGCAAGGAGCACAGATAAATGAACTGGGGGACGGGGGACGGGGGACAATGACACATATCTCCAAGAGACAGGTACTCTTTCTCTATAGCTTTATCTGGGTGAGTAAAGTCAAACAATGTTAATGGAAGGGGTGGGAGGAGGGAGCCTGTCTATGATGGAAAGAAGAAAAACCTAAAGGAAATCTCCCTATATGAATCCCCTGATGCACTGTGGCTGGTCATTCATAAATACTGACTTAGTCACTTTAAGTGCCAATCTCTCACTTTGGTTTTGTCGCTAACTTTTCTCAAGCTGCAGGCATGAGGAGGCTTATATAATAGAGATTTTCTGGCTAGTCCTTTTCCTTGAGTCTTATGGAAAATGTAACAAAAAAAAAAAAAAAACCCCATTAAGTTGGTAACTTATGTAATCTAAATTCAAGTATGGCAAATTCTCAAACATATAAAGAATTGAATTCGACTTATACACAGACACTAATAATATTTGAAAGTTTACTTTGTATAGGGATCTGGAGAGATGAGATTGCTCAGAAATTAAGAGCACATAGTTCTCTTGCTGAGGATCCAAGTTCAATTTCCCAACACCCACAATTGCCTATAACTCTAGTTCCAGGAGAATCTCATACATACAATACACACACATATCAAAATGCATAATGATTTGATGTTACCCTTGGCCAATATCAAGACCCTGTCTCAAAAAACAAAAACAAACCATCCAGGTATGGTGCTGCATGCCTTTAATCCCAGTACTTCAGAGGCAGAGACAGAGAGATCTCAGTGAGTTTAAGGTCAGCCTGGTCTATATAGTGAATTCCAAAATAGTCGGGGATACAGAGATATCCCCCAGAATATCACAAATAATTAATAAGAAGAAACAAAGTTCTGCTGATTTGGGGGTTGCTCTATGAAATGACTCCAAACTAACCCAGAAATTCATATGCATGTAGCACAGCATGTAGTTTGCAGTAAATTCTATAGAAATGTGTGTTCCTTTGATCTTTGCTTAAAATAGAAGCAGCTGAAGGAAGGAAGTCATGAGTTACTCAAAACTAGCTGCCCAGAAGACCACCAAACTTTACAAAACCTGAGCATGTAAGAATTGCGTGCCGTGCCGAGTGTCTGGAATAGAAGAAGTATGGGGAAATTTTACCCATTTTACTTTTTAAAACGATCTGTACTTCTAAAGATGAAAGACTCAGACCCAACAACAATCACCACAACAAAATCCTATTCTGTAGTTTATAGTTCCATCAAAGTCTCCATGGTTCTCTGTTGCTGATCCAACAGAGAAAGTACAGTTGCACCAGTGGAAGGGAAGTTAAAATACATATGTAGTTTCCAGAACTGATTTTGCATTCTGAGTAAGTCACCCAACTGGCTGCATTGCTCTTGTAAGGTCACAGCATTATGACGGGCATAGAAGCTGAAATATCAATTTAATACAAAATGCCAGCTTATCCTCTACTGCTGCTTCCATCCAAGAAGGTAGACATTTTTCATTTGTTCTTTTTTATTATTATTTAAGAACTATGAATTTGAAAGTCATGAGATCAAATACCTTATTATTTGACCTCAAGGTCTTCTATGTAATATACGATTGTTAGAATCAGGCCTGTTTAAGAATGATTTATTTTTTGTTTCAGACATTGTTTGGAGTGGAAGAATGGATATTTGTTGCAAAGTACCTCTGTAATCTCAATCCTAATTAGATTTAAATGTTTCACTGACAGAAGTTGGAGCTAGCTCATCAATTTTATTTTATTTTGTGTAAGAAAGGTAAGTTCTCAGGCATAAAATTTCCCTATGTATAGTCTCAAGGAGTTCAGTCTCAGAGGCCTTTAGGTCTAAGCCTATCGATTACTACCACACTAGCAGAACACAATGCCAGTTTACAGAAAGGAAATCTGTTTGACTCTTCACAAGAATTGTTTCTACATCAAGGATTGCTATGGACTGCTTATTTGACATCATATGGCCACAACTTCCTTTTTCAGAAACTCGGAGACTGAGAATTCCTATTTTGACCCTGACATTCATCAGTATTTTATAAACTATGAAGTTACAGAAGGTGTGAGCTATAGAACCCAAGAACTCTCCCCTACGACAGGGTGGAAATTAGAAATCACTAACTGATGGAGCATTACAACTCATTGTCCTTGTAGGACGGAAAGTAGTCCCAACAATGTAACTTCAGGGAAGAAGATTGTCACCTCAGAACAGTCACTACACAGTAGGTTAAAAACACATTATCTATCCAGAATTATGTATATCTGAGAAATGGGCTGGGCTATATCTTTTAACTTGGAGAATGAAGGAACTGCATAGGGAAGGGACAGAGGGCAGGAAAAAGACATGTGACGACTGACTTACTCTTTTGAAATATGCCAGAAAACCCCAGGTAAGACAGTGTATATATAAACAAATATTCTCTCTTATGGTATAACCCATAGCTTACATATTTACATATTCTTCCTAAGAATGTGATGGCATATACATACCATGCACACTGGGGTATGTGGGATAAAAAATGTCCTATGTATATGATTTGCAAAATATAAAAATTTTGTTGGAAAGGTAAGTGAGTGTACATTTTATAGAGCAAATATAGAAACAGTGATAAAACTTAGTGCATCAGAAGAGCACAACAGTAGAGCCATTGCTTTTTAAGAGCACAGGACAACCATAGTCATCTCATGGGTAAAAGCAGGCATCCCCTTGGGGACAGGTGATTTTTACAATAATCAACAGCTAGAGAAAAATAAATAAATGTGTTGAATGAGAACAAAAATACCAGAAAATTGGGGCTAGACGCTTCAGTTTTCCAACTCAGTCTGAAATGGCATTTCTGTAATTTAGCCAATATTCAGAAACTAATTAAGAAATTGGAAGCTCAGCGCTTAAATTTCTTTTTGTAAGTCATCTGTGAGGGAGAAAAATTGGGAAACTTTAGGACAACCTGATTTTCAAAAGCAAATTTCACATTTTAAGGTTATACATTATATACAATAAAAATAGGTAACATTTCTAAAGCACCAACTGTGTGGTTCATGCTCTCCATGTTTAACAAGTGGTTGGTTATATGGAATTATGTTGAGCTGTGTCGATATGACAATGGGAAGTTAAAAGTATATTCATTATATTAATTAAGCTCTTTTCCTCCCATGTAAAAGGAGATGATTCAAAGTATGGTAAAACTCACCTTACAGGATAGAAGAGGAAGCCAAGTGAAAACAAGTTGGCCAGCTATTATACTGAGTAGAATATATACACTAAGCCTTGAGATTATCTGTCAGCCTGTAGAGTAAGTGTTACCATTCCCACTTTACAGATGGAAACAACAAGGGTTTGGGAGGATACAAGGCCACATGACTAGGAAGCCTTGAGTCTGAGGTACTGGCCTACCTGTACTTCAGAAACTGGTTCCTCTACTGAACAAACGCTATATGCCATATGAAATTAATCCATGCAAGAATGCATTCACAAAACAACCATGAATTATAAAAAGATGTTTGCTGCTGTTGACTGTTACAGTCAAATTTTAAGTTGGACTTATATGCAACTTAAGTAAAGATGAAGAGCATAAGAACAAACACGGTGCTAACAATGTACACACTCACATATGTGTAACTGATGCTCCAGTAAGATGAACTTCTCTATACAGTGTAGTGCCCATTCCAAGCATAAAGACTTCATTTCCACAACTAGGCATCGACTTAATTGCCCCACGTGGTGCATTCTGGTCATGATAAAAGCAACCCATTTAAATGATATTGCTGGTATATACATGAACCAAAATAATTCCATTCTGGACAGTGTGATACTTTTATTGATATCAACAAGATGAACTTGGCAGAAAAATTATACCTTAATTTCCCCCAACAAAATTGAATCAGTGTATGAATACACTGAACAAATATACTAAGTTAGAAATGTCTCAGATTATACTGAAAAGGGATTTGCTCTTCAGCTAACGCTTGTGGGGCTTTTCCATTAATTTTCTTAAATGCATTCTTTTTCTGTGTTTTCTTGGATACTTTCTAGGTTGGTGCTATCCTCACTACCTTTAGAAAACATTCAGTCACTCATTCATTCATTAATCTGTTCACTTAATGATTACTTCCACAACTGCCTACTAGAATCAGGCTTCATCCAGGACTAAGGGAAGGTAGAAGAAAATAAACGCCTTCTTGGGGTGATTATTCCATGCTAATTAACATCATAGCGTTTTTAATCTTGGCCTGGTACATTGGCAAGTTGTAAGTGACAATCAGAGGCTTATGTAGCTTTACAATGAATTCTACTTTGTACAGTTGACCCTGGTGGGGGTTTTTTGTTGTTGTTTTTTTGGGGGGTTTTGTTGTTGTTTTTTGGTTTTTTTGCTTTTTCTTCTTCCTCTTAATGAGCTTATCAGGAAACACTGTTTATTGTATTTGCATGTTTGAACATCTGAGAATTCCTTTACTTAGGAGAATGTTTTCTTCTGATAATGGTTTGTTTTGACTTGTGATAGGTGAAGAATGCCGAGATTCAATTCCAGACAGGATCAGGGCTTGGTACAAGGATGTTGGTGGGACTGGAGGATTATAGACAGAGCCATGTAATCCATCTGTTTCCATTCCCAGTAACCATCCAACAAAACAACCATCGAAATTGACTGACTATGGGAATAATGTGATGACAGTCTGAAATTTGAAAAACTGATAGTTATATATATATGTGTATGTGTATGTGTGTGTGTGTGTGTGTGTGTGTGTGTGTGTGTGTGTTCCTAAACATAAAAATGTAACCTGTTCTGTCAATATACTGTTACTCGTTTTCAGGTCTGCCCTGAAAACATACATACAAGTATGTTTACAGACCCTGTAAAAGGGCCAGGCCAGAGTCCATGGGAGGTTTAGGAGGAAACAGAGGGAAGAGAGATTTGTGGTTATATCATCACATCAAAAACTAAAAGTATTGTTGGAAAAAAAAGAGAAAAGAGAAAAATTTGATTGCAGTAGTTAAATTTAAATAAAATAAAGCATTATTACATTTTGCTATTTTTTTGGTGAAATAAAGACTTATAGAATGGTGGTGTCATTTACATTTCTGAAGTTCAGTAAGGCTCACTTCTTGACTTGTTAAGCCAACATACTAATTTCATAGAAATTCTGAACCTGGTATGGTGGTCTTCTGTCTGTAAATCCCAATATGTCATAAACTGAGGCAGAAGGACTATTTCAAATTCAAAGCTACCCTCAAATTTAGTATCTTCCTCACACACTGAAGTTTTGGGTTGGTTTTTCAGTAAAGGAAAACTCTTAAAGTGCAAAGTAAATTGGGTATACTTATGGCCATTAGATTGTCATAGTGTCCTCGACTAATGTTTTCAGGGCTGCCTTTGTAGAGTTAGCCACTTATTTAGTGAGCAGACACTTTCTACATATCTTGTGTATGTCTACTATCAACAAGAGAATTCCATTAGCATGAAACCTGTGATGAACACAGATATCATGGAAGTCGGGTGCTGATTAGTGATAATAACTTCCTACAATATTTCTACTACTGTCCATCTCACAAATCTTCCCTGATTAACAAAGAAAGGCCTACCAAAGTCTGAAGGTTCATGTAGTTACAGGAAAGCAGATGCATTATTTATAAGGATGCAGAGCTAGAAAGTTCAACTATACGGCTTACCCTAGCAGTACTAGGCTTAAAGTTATTGTCAATAGGAATCTTGCCAGTGCATTAGAAGATGAGATAGATGGGATCTCTGCCAAATAAAATAGCTATGTAATAACAAATGCTAAAAGAAAGAACATTGTGGTTGGAGGGAGGCCTGAGATCACTGCTGAGACAGAATTCAGGTGATCACCAAGCTTTGTAGTCAGTGTACAAAAAACAGCCACAAACCCAATTATTTCTCCATGCCTTATCTTCCTTGTGCTTAATTATAGTCAGACATTCTTTTTTAAATGTTATTACAGTATCTTTAAACACCCTGGGAATTATAACCAGCATCAAGACATAGATGATGCCCCAAGTCAAGCATAATTAATGGTGACTCTATGTGGACCACTATGTTTAGAAACCTAAGCTACATTTTTAGAGATCAAAGGAAAACTTCTGTTTTCCTCTTTGACTTAGAAGTAAAGGAAAATGAGCTACAGTAGGCAACATCGTTATTCTTCACATATTCAAAGTGATATATTGCTACAGACAGATTCCTGTCAAGGCTTTAAGTAGGTTTTGAGATACAGCCATTCAGATTTCATTTCCTGTTTAATCACTGTCAGTCACTTGGAATTTACACCACAGGACAATAAAAAAGCTTCATGGTTTAACTGTTAACAATACCAGAGGTTAAAATTCTATCTAGATGAGAGGGGAAAAAACTATATAAACTAGTAAAATAAGTCAATTGCTATACATGCAAAAAATTAAAAT
Source organism: Phyllotis vaccarum (assembly GCA_033318265.1). Classification (NCBI taxonomy): domain Eukaryota; kingdom Metazoa; phylum Chordata; class Mammalia; order Rodentia; family Cricetidae; genus Phyllotis; species Phyllotis vaccarum. The sequence goes on from JARWLC010000002.1 coordinate 143,772,698, forward strand.
GTACTATGGAGATTCTTTAATTTTTTTATAATTATTTTGAAAGAACAACACATGATGCTAATGTGGAAAGAGGAGATCTCATATGACCTCAGCCCTTGAAAAACAATTGCAAGTATTTTTTTTAAAGCAAAATAACCCTGTGTCAGTCTTTAAAATGAAGCATAAAGTTAGTGTTATATTATGCTTCCTCCAAAACAAAGGTGTCATAAATGATACTAGATGATCCACTCAAGGTGTTTTATTTCTCCTAAATGATCTGTCCATTTGAGATATAGCAAGCACAATTTACCTATGACAACATTTCAGCAATTATCCTCCACTCAAATGTGTAGACATGAGAAGGGCAGAGAGATTCAAGGTATTCCTTCTAAACTACCCAACAAATGGAAGTTGGTGCCCACAATCCTCAATTATGAATACACATAAAGGGAATTTATGATAATAAATGTATTTATGTATTCTTAGACTTCACTTAGGAGTCTCTGTTCATAAAACTAATTTGGTCCAAGTCATTTATCTCATGGAAGAGTTAGGCCATTTTAAAATTATTTGTAGTGTTCCATCGCCTTTTGATATACAGAAGAGCTATATGGGGTGGGGGGCTCTCACCCACCTTCTATCTCTACTCTATGCAGATAAAAATCCCAGCACAGATAGATGAGGACTGAGTCCAGCTCCTGTTATACAGCCTTGCGAAATATTAAACTGTTACACCCGTTTCTCTCCTCCTCATTTGAATAAAGAGACTAAAAGGAGACTAATCGTATCTGTTGCCAGATGAAGGTACTAGACACTTAACAAAAGATGTCTTTGCTGGTTTGTGATTATGCATTTTAGTGAGAACAAAAGAAAAAGCCTCTGCAGTCATAATTTTGGCAATCCCCTTACTCTCAACCAAGTTTACTCTTCAGCACCACAGAGAGGGACAGCGACCAGGCAATGCCAGCTCAAATTAGTGAAAACCCCACAGGGACACAGACTCTTAAAAGTCACTATGAAAACAAATGTGTAGACTAAAACACCGAATGTCTCCAGATACAAAAATTATAAATAATGTAACTGATAAATAAATAGAGTGAAAATATTTCCGAAAAATCTATGTTCTAAAAACATTACAGAAGACAGTGTTATGACTCAAAATGCTGATATTAAGATATGTATTACGGAGCTCTTTCCATAAATTAAGATTAAAGTATTTTTCTTTCATTGTATAGATGAGTGATTTAAAAAACAATCACGAACTGAAAAAAACTCACTGTTAGCATTTTGCATCCATTTAATACTTTCTGGAAATTGACATAACAGAAGTGTCATGTGATGTGAATGAAGCCACAAAATACACTTGAGATTCTTTCTCAGGGGCTTACACCCTGGTGTGTTAACTGTTGCTCACATCCTGGTAGGTGAAAGCCAGTTAAAACAGAGCTATAGAATCAAGAGAGAATGGTTGCTAGTTGGAAGGTGTTCTGAACAACCTTGAACAACAGCAAAAAAAAAAAAAAAAAAAAAAAAAAAAAAAAGTCTCTTACTTTTACCGTTTAATAAGGCACCCCCTCCCAACTTTGAAGCATCATTTATTAGGATATGCTGAGGTAAGCACTGGTACCACACATGTGAGAGAATAGTCACAACACACAACACCAACCAGTTCGCTATGAAGACACTCTTCACCTAACTTCTATTGACACATTTCTCCCTGCAAGTTTTATACCAATAGTCACAGCCAATGTTCTTCATCTTTGAAAGAATAAGCAGAAACTTTTTTTGATACTATCTGTTTATACACACAGAGGATATTCAGCTTTCTTTTTATTTTTTTTCACTAAACATGATATTTCTCTGTCATTTTTATCTTAAGCTGAATTACTTCAAAGGTTCCAGAAAGCCTCCTGTGTCCTTGAATCCTCATGTCTCCCACGAAGTCTTATCTAGCTTGCTCACATGGTCACATTTGCACAGAAGGGAATTCTTGTTCATCCCTCACATCTACACATCCTAGACATATCCAGGGACACTTGGTGTGGTTTATTTTTTCATAGCTAATGGAAAGTCCAACCAAAGAATCACTGATGTGTTTGGGCATTGGAGAAGTGAACTTCAGAAGTTATCATGGAGAAAGCAGACAGAAAGAATCGATTTGGATCAAGTAAGGGCACGTACAAAGTTTATAACAACTTAAACAATTTTTCTATTTGATAAACATAAGATTTTTCTTCTTGTTTTCCTCATATTACACCTACATCATAAACATACCCCACCCACAAGGAGGATTTAAATGTAGTGTGACATCATGGGTCTTGCAGCTTCATTTCGATGGAGGAGAGTGCTAACAATTTCTAGCTTTATAGAATGTGAGTTTTAAATAGATGTTATGATTAAAAAAAAATTTGCAAAGCTACACGATTTGTGAAGAATATGGATTGTTACCACTGACTAAATATCTAGATCTGGTTAATACATAATGATATTTATGTCTAAGATGTTAATTTTTTTCTTAATACATCTTACTTCTCATATGGCAAATTTGTAGGTTAAACTTGACCAAATGACATACAGCCTTCTTATTAGTTAGTCATTGCTCTCAATAATTGAAGAATGATCAAAAAGACAAGTTCTGAAAAAATTTTAATTTTAAACAGTTTTCTAAATTTAACATATGGATCCCTTTCATTATTTATCATATTGTAACATAAAATTTCCTACTTATCTTTCTCTTGGATTGATTGACTAATCATTAGACATTAATTTTTTTTTCAAAGAAGTCTTAACCTTTAATAAAAACAAGACTAAGACACGGTAACTCTCCATACATTTCCACACACTCTAAGAGCAAACGTTTTCTTGGGTACGTCTCTGTAAGTCACCTATGTACTTGGTGTAAGTCTTTCAGAATCAACAGCAATTCAGCTCATGACACTGGGGTTATGCTCCCCTAAAATTTCTAGCAAAATTTCTAGATTTTCAAACTGCTTTCAATATCCCAGGTCCTATGGGAGGTAGTTATCCCCACCACCTCTTATTAGTATTTTATTTTTAATGGTAAATTATTGAATATCATCATGAAAGTAGATTTCAGGATTCTAATTTGTGCAAGATAATTTCTTTTATGCAGTTTGTGTAAAATATTTATGTAAAATAATTCTGATTGTGTCTTACATAAGTGATGTAAGACAGTCATTTTATTGAGTTAAGATTTATATACAGTGTAACAACAAGCTACTCTTTTTAAAGATGACAAATATTACTTGTTATTTCCTTTCAAATAACACCTTACAAATGACACTTCTAAAGAGTATTATTTGTCTAGGCTACTGACTTTATCTACTTGATATCATGATTGGGTGTTACGACACAAGATGCACACCATTAGGCACTGGCCTTTGTACTTTTTGCTACAGACTCCTGCAGCTATAGACTATCCTCTCCACCACCTCCCACAGGTTCCTCCCACAAGTCAAGAAACATATACACACCATCTAGCTGGAGGTGGACCAGAGCAGGAAGAGGACTACAAGCTGTTGACCTACAGACTTAGGAACAAAAGCATCACATTTCAGTCCCCAGAGTTCAGCTGTCACCACCTCCTTCTCCCATTAACTTCTGTGACTATTGAAATCGCCCGATTCCTTTAAAATTTTTAAACAAAAACTGATTAAATTTTTGACAGTTTCAAATAAAACTTCTGGAAGTCAGTTCCCAAAAACCCCAGGCATGTGAACTCATATCTGATGAGCAAATACAACCTGATCAAATTCTTCTTAAGGAGAATAGAGGTGAGTACATCTTGGGGCCATAACCCAGCGAGCTGCCTTAATTGGTTTCTAAGACTTTGCTGACCTCTCTCGATGAAAAGTGCTGGTCCAGCAGTCTCTCTCTGTGATTAGCTAAACTGTGAACACACAGCACCTCTGTTAAAGGATGAATTACTATGTAGACATCTCCCATGCTGGACTCAGAATAATAGTAGAAATGGGGATGGGAGATGACCAATGGACTTCTGAGTCCTCACTTTCTTTAATGGTGTCTTGGACACTGATAAAAGTTGCAATTGGTATGTTCTCACACAGACCACACCTGCTACAAAATACCAGCCACAGTGGGCCAATCATGATCTTTTTTCTCTTCCAACTGAAACAATTTTTTTCAATATACATAATTACTCTGGCTGAAATGGCCAGTTCTGCAATTTTATTAAATCACAAATTTTTCTTTTAAATAAGCTGTTTTATAAACCGACTACCACATGCGTCACTCACACAGAGAAAAATAAATTTATAAAAATGAGATCACAGTATTTCCCCTTACAAATTTACACCCAAATCTGTTCACTGGTTTTTAGATAGCTGGGCTTTCCTGAGTAATCTTCTATCTTCTCTTGTTTCACATCTCTACTCTCTTAATGAACCTACACTGTGGATGTCCCCTGAGGCCGAATACATCTGTTCTCATTTCACAGACACACACTCAGGGGTGGATATGTGGCCCAGCCCGCTTCTTGGTTCCAGTCCTCTATTTCCCTAGGTAGTGTATTTTAGCAATAAGCATAATATGATCAGAGCCAATCAGATGCATTCCTAAAATTTTCTGCAAAGACAAGGAATAGTCCCTCTCTCTCCTTTCAGACCGTAAGCCACAGGAACACATGGAGACACAGAGTTATGACAAAGCTATCTTCCTGTCAAGCAGGAAAACTCCCTTGAGACTGAAACTAACATCTGTAGCAAAGCAAAGTCCAAAGACTAAGGACCAGCGGATCATCTCAGCTGAGTTTCATCTCAGGAACAAACTGAGCCAGTACCGTCTTTATATTTATGGTCTTTGGAATAGCATTTCTGCTGCTTGCTACTGGGAAATTGCTGCTCTAAATCTCCATCCATATTTCTAATCTTGCTTGTCTGTTTGGTCCTCAAAGTTTCTCCCCACTTTGCCTGTCTCTTGGTTTAACGTTTAAAGAAATGTCTTTCTGATGTCCTACTTCTCGGATGCCTTGAGCACAGGAAAGCCACTGAGTGTGTGTGTGGCTCATACAGAAGTCACAATAATTATGTTTTGTTCTGTCCCCATTGACACTGTCTCGATGGATGCCTCTGTCTCCATCCTCTTGTCTCCACTTACCATTTCATTATTTTAAAAATGTTTATATAAAAACGTATTTCACTGCTCTAGCACTAGATATTTAAAATGTCACAGTTGCAATACTTCTACGAGTCAAAACAGTGGAACAGTACTTGTTCGGTGGCTGCCTATGGTCGAGAAGGAACTGCAGGAGGCTGGAATAATGAGTTCTGCACTGTTAGGAATGTGTTCTAAGACGTATAGTGGCAAGAGGTTACAGTAACTTAGAATGGTGCTGGATGGCTCAAAAAATACATTATAAAGGGACATGATATATTGGCTTCATGATATGATGAGTTTCATAGTAGGATGAGTACAGGTGTACACAGACACAATGTTGTGTTCTGTAAATGTGATAACTAAGAAGAATAAAATCTAAAATCAGGCCAGATAAAGATAGCTCTCCCTCTCACAGTTGACAGTCAAGATCAGATATTAGTGAGAAATTAAAGCATATGCCCCACTAAAAGACACCAAAAATAATAAAATAAAGGGATATAACCACTCCGTATCTAACAAATGGCTACTAGCAAATTTAACTATCATACAAATAATTTCAAGATTTATGAGTAATTAGTTATCACTTGGCTTTGAGGAGGCTATGGATCTCCCTCAAGGATTGAATTTACCAGACTACGATTCCCACCTTCAGGGGATCAAACTTCCCTTAACACAGCACCTCTATGGTGAACAGCACATTGTGAAGTAGATCCACATTGTTAACAAAAAACAAACAAAACAGCAAAACCAACTAAAGAAACAAAACAAAAAACAAGTATTTCAAATGGCCCAGAACAAACATTTCTTCCTAGTTTTATTACAAAAACCTTAAATGGCTCCACCACTAACCAGAGATTCTGCTAACCACTTCATTACTTGGTTGATTGTGGAGAACGTATTTTTTCATAAAACTTTGCTTTGAGCTAACTAGGGTAAATATGAGTATTTTCTAGGGTCTTTATAACAATTTGATTTTGAAGTTTTTTAAAATCGTAAGATTTCCCCTCAAGCTAGTGTTATTGATCTCATAAAGTTTATATTAAAAGCCTAGGATCTGAAGTCAGAAGAATCAGCTTCAATTTCTTCTCTACTATCTAGTTACTCTTTGAATTTGAACCAATCACACGTGTTTGAGTGACAGTCCCATGTTTGCTTAGAGCAGTGATTCTGAACCTGTGGGTCATATCCCCTGTGGGGGAATTACACACATCCTTATCACATATCCTTAACAGAAGCAAAACTACAGTTATGAAATAGTAATGAAACAATTTTATGTTTGGGGGTCACTACAATATGAGGAACTGTATTAAAGTGTCATGACATTAGAAAGGTTGAGAACCACTGCCCTCGAGGATAAATCAAAGCCTTGTAGTTCTGTGCATCAGTGACTCAATTTATGAAGCTGTGCCTTGTAAAAAAAAAATATGGATGCTACAATAACCATCATAAATATGGGTCACATGTGTGTGGGTGTGCACACACGTCCTTTGGGTTTTAAAGAATCATTTTTTTTGCAAGGTTAATTTCTCAATCAAATGCAAAAAGTCAATTTTGATCAAAATGGGAGGGAGCCCTTCTGGCAGTGGGATCCAATGAGAAGTCCTGAGGTACTGTGGGAAGCAACACAAAATTCAAGAACCATAGCATAGTGGTAGATAGGACTATGAGAAAAAATTAATGTGCAATAAGTTACAAAAAGAGGGAGTAACCATGAAGGCAATAATTTGTGTTGCAAATGATGGACTATACATGTCCTCACTCTTGCTCTAGTCACTGCAATGCCCTAAAACTTTTAACTCTAAGCAATCAGAAAGACTGAAACTCTGCCAGTTGCCAGCTTCCCTTCTGAATTATTATTTCATTGCTGTATGTGCCACGGTCATTTTTCATTTTCCACAGTGGGCATAGCTACCATGCCCTTGAAAATGCCATGTTTGAAGAAACCTGAGCACCATTAGCACTCAGTCAGAAGTAGCTCTCCACATGACAAGATCCAGACCACCAAAGGTTGGGAAATAAAATCCTATTTTTCCAGCTGAGAATTATTTAGCCAAGATCAGAGCAGTTTTCTCTACCTTTAAAGTGACTATGTTGGTTACAGAAGAGGTGGAAGGTAAGAAGCATAACTCAAATGTCTCCATGGACCAGACAGACATGGTCTGGTCTAGTCAACATATATCACTGTGCTAACCCCAAGTGCTAAAGCTGTATTTCATTAGCATAAAGACAGAAGACACCGCCCCCGCCCCCTCCAGCTATCACATTTAGGTGCCAGATCGAAGACTGAATTGTTCATTTCTTTCAGAGACTTCAAAGAGAACTTCCTGGACATATTCCTTTAAAACGCAGCCTTTGCTGAGAATGCATAATGTGTTGAAATGACAGAGATTTCCTGGCAAAGGAACTCCAGCATCATTGTTGAAGCTGAAAATCACGAATTCATTTCCTTCCCGGATAAAATTTCCCTAACTTGATTCAAAGAAAATGTAAGGATTCCCTGGCTTTCCTCCTCCCTTCAGAGCGACATCCATCCTTCAGTCTAGCTCTCTCTTCCACATGTTTATGTGACCCCCCCATAAGTCCAGCTGTGCAGAACTATTTATATCCATTTTCTCTCATTACATTTCCCAATGTGTATTAAAAACACATAGGACGTGGAGTCTCAGAGATGTAGGTAAACTTGGTAGGATCATACTATAATTTGGACTGAGAGCAAAAGTCCATGAAATGTGCTTCTTTTCTATTTTCTTTTCCAGTCACACTTCCATGTGAGTTGTTATGACTGTAAAAGCTCAGCCAGTCTAAGGCAACTCCAGTTACCTTTACCTACGACACATAAGCAATCTGTATTAAAGGCTACTTTCCCATCCAATTGTAGAATCACATTCCTTTAAACAAGAAAGGCTTTTGCTTTGAGACAACAAAAACCTCAGGCTGGGCAGTATGTTGTCTGAATTTAAATCCTGCTGGTGCAGCTTCGAAAGAGGCTTCAGGAGCACCATGAACTGCTGCATAGAACAGGAGGGCCCATTAACTAGCACACAATGAGCTAATAATAATAACCAATAATGCTGCTGTTGCTATTACTTGAAACATATACTGCTATTTAACATTGCTTACCAGGAGCACATATTTTCTTTTCTTTCTTATTACTGTTCATGAACTGTCTCATTATTATTTATCTCACTTCTGCATTAAATTGGAATGGGCAACACTTAAATGAAAAAAAGTCTTTGTTGCAAAAAATTACACTTTTTATAGCATTGAGAGAATTGTCTGCAAAATGGGGTCAATGGCAGCTGGCACTTCCGAGAAGTTATTAAGATTGCTCTAAATAATCCATTTACATTTTTTGCTGAGTCTCTGTAAGAGGGAGCAAGTTTCAAGCTGCCCTTCGAAAATCTGTCACTACAAGTAACAGGACACTTAATGAGCCATCCACCTACAACTCTCTTAGTCACATAGTCCTTATTTGTATAAAATAAATACATTTAAAGGGATTGGGCTCCCTATTAGAATAATTTTTCTAAGAAAACATTCAGAATATGTAAGAAATCTAAATATAGCAAACCTGCAATGCATGCTCCCAGCTTTACAAAAAGGAATAGTTAAAAAGATGTCTTATAAAAGGGATAGCATCTTTGATATTTCACTCATATTTTTAAAATTCCATAATAAAAGGGGGGAACTGAAGGAATATGCAAAAGAAAAATAAAACCCCTAAAATCTTCAGTTAAGAATTATTTCTTAATTGTTGTAGTTTTCAAAATATTTTCCCCCCTAGAGGACTATAATTTTGATATTTCCTATAAAAAAAGAACACAAACCGTGTCTGTCTAGCTAGTATGAGAACAGTATGTGCAGTGTGCTGAGTGAACGGAGTGATAGAGGGTAAATGACAGGCAGAACAGGAACACCGACCAAAAGAAAGTAAGGCGGCAGAGGAAGTAAGTGCTAATGTCATTCCTTCCCAAGATGGCCCAGATAGTTTTCAGCTGCAAATTCTTCTTGTCTCTAACCCATTCTGCTAAGAGAAGCAAGGACTACTCTGGGTCTGGGATAGTCAGATAAGGCATCTGAAACAGGCAGGATCCAAGGGACAAATGTACAGCAATCTGGGCAGGTTCTGGGTATGGGCAAGAATATAAACCAGCAGGAGCTAGGGAGGTAGTTAGTCAACAAAGTGTTTGCAATTCAAATCTGAGGATCCTGAGTTCTGTCTGAGTGTGATGGTTTATTTTTCTAATCACAGAATAGTGGAGGAGAGACACCTTGATCTACCTGGTAAGTTTCAGGCCAACAGAAGACCTCATCTCAGAAACAAATGTAGACAACTCCTAAAGAACAAAACTCAAATCTATATGCACCCACACATACAACCATGTGCACCCCCACACAGGGGCACTCACACAAACATGCATACAACAAGAACCCTAGCATATCTCTTTCCTAGAAGAGTGTCCATTCACATAGAACTGAATGAAAGAGAACTTAGATTATTATTTTTTTGATAATCCCAAATCACATGACACTGTCTCAATATACAAAATGCTTACTGGACCCACATGCCTAGAGAAAGCTTTTTCCAGATTTTACCTTAGAAAATATCAATGTCAACCATTCAAAAATGGAGCCCTCACAGGGTGATTTCATTTGAAAGTAAAGTTCACTTTTCAAACTCAGGGATTTACTAATGTCTCCCTGCCAGCTAAAATAAAATGGGGGAGGGGGAGGCTGTATTCTTCAGGCCTGGTGACTTTTGACCCATGAGACCTTTTCCACAGATTTTTACAATAACAAAAGCACAATTTAAATTTTTAAATCCAACTCACTAATTCTGCCTTAAAATGAATCCTATGGCCCTTGCTGTTCTAAGTAGGGCTAGAATCCGGCACTTGGCTTATATGTTCAAATTCTTAGAGCATATTTTCATGAGATTAAAAAAGCATTAACTAATTAGTTCAATAATCTACCCAAGAACAGAGCGTGATGTAGGAAAATGACACACAAATATGGTTTCTCTTCCTCCTAAACCATTGCCAAACACTGGGGAAGTAACTCTGTTTGGAGTCAAAGAAAACAGTCAGATTCCAAACGTCTTTTTCTCTACAGCTCTATAATGAACAAAAGTGTAAATTGGGAGGTTCATTTCAGTTCCCTGAATTCCTGCACAGCCAAAGTAAGTAATTCTTCCATTCCTGAAGTGTTTACATGTGCTTAAAGACAATACCCACCACCCTACCCATGACAGTGCAAAGGGATTCCATCCCAAGGGTTTCAATACTATCATTCAAATGAATCATAGAGAGAAAAGTCATTTTGAAAAAAAAAATGTGCCAAAGAGAAAAAGCCAGTATTTTCCTTTTAGAACTATTTTTTAAAGCAAAGCTCAAGATGACTCCTTAGTGTTAGTTTTGTAAATTCCATACATTTGTCCAAATGTTTCCATAAGTAGAACTGCGTAATGAATGCTGTAAGCGTGCCAGGGAGATTTATCATTTGAATATGTAACAAGGGGCTCCGGGAAGCTTGTTAGCTCTCCTAGAATTTCATTTCCTGTTTGATATTCTCAGACCACTGCTATCAAGTCTGTTAAAGGCTGTGTAGGTAAAACACCAACCCGGACAATGACAGATTTTTATCTATCTATCTATCTATCTATCTATCTATCTATCTATCTATCTATCTATCTATCACCTATTTTGCTTATTCTGTTTGTTTGGGGTGCTGGTGATGAAACCTAGGGATTCATGCACCCCAAGCATTCCTCCTTTAAATAGCATGTTTCATAGCATATAGTGCTCCGCCAACCCAGAGGGAAATGCTTTACTATCAAGTGAAAACAGATTGATGGAACAAGGTTAGTTATAACAAGTGCCAACTATCTTTGGGTTTGCACCCCTGCTACTGTCTCTTTAACATTCTATAGACCGGGAGAGGAACATGGATGTATATTTACTGAAGAGCTTATCAAAGAAATGCTTTATATTAAGACCTAAATTAAGAAGAATCGCTGTATTTTACTGTCAATGCTTAACATGCCCCCTGTTTTATATCAAAATTTAATTCAATGCTTCCAATTCATAAATATTAGAAGTTAGTTTTACTACTCCTTGCTAATTTTTTTAAGTTCCCTTGACATCGCACACAGCACCAATCGATCTAGCCGTGGAGGAAGCCCGCCAGCAAAGCACATTTCACGTTAAGCAGGCGAAACTCATCTGGGATCTTGCCTAGGGACGTGCCTTCAAAAGTTTTCATAATTACTCCCGAGCTATCAAATTTGAATTAAGGGCATCTATATATAGTTTCTTCGCTCTGCCACAGCAGATTGTAATATGAAATTGGGGAATTTTGGAATAAAAGTCTCAAACAGCTGGGTATGGTGCCTTTGACAGTTGCTGAAGATGTCAAGACAAGCTGAAAATAAACCAATAAACACCTACCCCAAACTAGGTTTCAGATGCTATGCTTTTATTTTTCAACATTCAAGGGCACCAGATTATCCTAAAACCAATACACATGTGGTGTCACAGTATACTCGTATGTGTATTTGGCAGGGAGGAGGTACATAGTTAATCTGAAGCACACCAGGAGACCATTTCTACTCAAAACACAACTCTCATTCTGTCCAGCCTCAGTACACCACACCTCAGTACACCACTCATGAAGGTCGACGGCACATGTGAACATATTCATTAGGAGATACTATTACCTTGGGTTAAAAACCAATAAGCAGAAGTATGTATACTTACATGAAGAAGTATTTGCACCCTCTGTTGACACTGATATTCTAATGGGAGACTCTATAAAACATAAAAATGGAGTGAAGCTTTATTCAGTCATGCCACTTGAAAATTAGAATGGTGCCAGGCTCTGGAATTGCCTTGAAAGACTGTATTAAAAGGCAATGCAAGAGGCCAACAGAGGCACCCTTAAAACATGAAGATGCAGGCACAATGCAAGGATTGCAGAGAGACACTCTGCTCTGAAGACCAGGAAAGACATCCACACACCAGCTGTGACATGAGCTTTGGAGAGAGATTATTCTTAGCAAGTCCACACTACAGGTGAAATAGATCATTCCTTAGGTATAGGCTTGAAGGCGAAGAGGATATCACTGCAAGAGAATGGTCAGCTTTTATACATTTGAAGACTGAAAATATTTTCAGGCAGTTTGGATCTTCATAAGCATCCTGAGCAATAGTGCCAAACAAAGTCCATGCAAGTCCCGCTGCAGCAGTCACACGGGAGCCAACAGAACATGCTGAATGAGCAAGACAAGTTAGGGATGTACAAGATTTGCTTAGGTAGCAAGGATGGAGGAATTCAAAAAGCATTTTAGTATTGACAGAGCGTAAGGAATGCAGGGAGGGAAAAAATGAGACCTAAAGATTTTAAAGCCTAGGAAATCGGAAAAAAAAAAAAAAAAAAAACCAAAAAACTTAGTATTAAAGAAAGTTGAAATTCAAGAGCTAGAGTATCATATTCAGGTCACATTTCAGGAAATATTAAAGACAGTCTATCCTCCCTGAAGATGCACCACAGAGCTCTAAAAGCACAGTTCCCTAACTGTGTCTACTGGTCTTCATAAGGAAGTCCTCACATTGCACACATATCTAAATGAAAGGTAAAGAAATTTACTTAATTCTTGGTCCCCACTTTCTGCCCCCCAACCCCACCATGCACATTTCTCTCAGATTCTGAACAGTGGTTTTGAAGAAAAGATAAAATACTGAGAGGAGGGGGCAGAGAAAAAGTTTGTGTAGGAATCTCTGGACTATTATGGCTTTAAAAAGGAGCAAAGTGAGAAATGTCATCTATACCAAACCCTGAATAGGGTGGGAGCTGTGCAGACAGCCCTGGGCTCGGGAACCTGCTCTTCTCCTTCCTGAGACATACAACTTACTGTGCCTGGCCTTTTAGATTTCTTCATCTGTAAAATGAGGGAAAATCAATGACTTGCTTTGTGATTTTGTTAAAACTGGCATATCAGTTACAATCTTGATAAACTGAAAGAGCCCAGATAAAAGCAAGTTATCTCTATAACTCAGAGAGAAAGAGAGGGAGGGAGGGAGGGAGAGAGAGAGAGCGAGCATGAATTTGAAAGAGAGAAAGGAGAGGTATATGGGAGATGTTGGAGGAAGAAGGGAAGGGGGAAATTATATAATATTATGTTAAAAATGAAAAGGAAATGAGTTTTCAGTCTCAACTGTCTATAAATTTACTGCTGAATACCATTTTTTTTTAATTTCCTAGGGTTCTCAACCATAAAATCATAGAAAATAAAGTTAAACGTGCTTTTAATCCCTCCTAAGAAAATTTTTCACTGTAATAGATGGAAACCATTACAGAAAAACACAACCAAACAAAATGCAGAGTTAAGACTCTCAGTTCCAATGTATGCATCGACAAAACACGCCCATTCCTGAGAAAGAAGGGGCGGAAAGACTGTAAAAGCCAAAGGATCAGAGAGTTATGGTGAGCCTATCTATCCTAGTAATTTAAACTACACCCACAAAGTCTCACCAAGATGGCTGCCTAAACATGAGCTCAACAGGGACAGTAACAGACATACCAGTGGACCTGGGAAAGCCCATAAGATCTCAACCCTACACAAAACAACTAGGAAATGCTGAGAGCAGAAAAAAGTCTTCTCCAGGGAAAAGGTGTATCAATAGGTTATCCAATACCAAATTGTCAGCCCTGAAAATATATATACAAATAACATTATACAAACTGAGCAGGTTATATTTAAGAATATATATATGCATATATATGTGTATGTATGTATATATATATGTATAAATAGATAAATGATTAATTAAAAAGAGGCCATGCATTTGAAAGAGAGCAAAGAGGGGTATATGAGTATATGAAAGGATTTAGAGGTAGAGGGGGGAAAGAAAGAAAGAAATGATGGAATTATCTATAACCTCAAAAACCTAAATAGCTGGGGGTTGGTGGTGCATGGCTGCGACCCTAGTTATAGGGAGGCAGAGAGAGGATCCAAAGAGGGATTCTGGGCTGAGCTACAGCAAATATCTCTCTCAAAAACTATTAAGAACACAGCAAACAAGGCATCGCACAACTAGTGGGCAAACCAGTGAGTACTGGTTATATGCATTTGTAGAGCTGGAGGATAATTAGCTTGTGTCTTCTCAGGCTGTAACTACCACCAGTAAATATTACAGGTAAAAAATGAAAAGAAACAGAACATTGCAATAAAGGTTTTGAAAAGGTCAAGGATTTCCTTGTTTTTATTGTTCCAAATATAGTGAACCAGAACTTGCGAGTAGCATGCCTAATGTCAGACATTAGATGTTGGGTCCACTGTCTTGGCACATCGTCTCCTTCCAAAGGGTTGCCCAGGTAACCAAGAGAAGCACACCCAAAGATAGCAAATCTGATCTTGCTCTCCCCGCAAGATGTCTTTTCTATTTGTCTAATATCACCAATTGGCATGTGGATGTGATCTCTTTGTCTATTTGACCCTTGAACCGCCATTCAGGCATACAGCAGAGAAACCCCCTGCCTTAGGTGACATTCAAAAAGGAAGAAGGAAACTGAGAAGCAAACACTGGAGCAGAACCCAGGAACAGCTGAAAGTTAATTGCAGAGAGAGGGTTGATTAGTATGAAGAGCAGCCAGCGGCTAAGCCTCTCACACTGGTTAGTAAGACCTGCCAGGCTCTTTTCCTTACCTGAAGACACATAAGCTCTTTCAGTTGAGGCTGGCATGCCAGTGGTGAACTCTGCAAGAAAGAAAAGGTGACAGGCGATTATGGTGTACAGCAGGAGGCTGGGATCTGGGGCCATCGCCTGCCTTCCAACTGCAGATGACAATGAGAAAGGAGTTCTGCATGGGGACATCCAAATAAATAGTTCTCCTTTCGTGGGGGAAGAGCATGAAAGGCATTATGCTAAGTAATTAGGAGGAACCGTTTGCTCTCCCCGGAGGGGTGAATGAGGAAGAAAGAACCAAGAAGACAGACTGGGTTTCTTGGAAAGGAAAAAGAAATGGGGAATAAAGAGCGTCAAAGCTATTGTCATGACAAACCGAGGTGATTTCTAATGTTGAAGAGTTTGGAAAATTACTGTTCTGTTTAAAAAAAAAAAAAAAGGAAAGCAAGCAGAGTCTTAGTGTATTCTGTCGGGATTGGCAAACAACATCAAGTTCTGCCATGGAAGTCTTCAAATTGCCAGAGTTATCAAGATGGGAACATCATCATCAATAGATGATGGCTACGCTTGACAGGGCGTATGTGAGCATGGAGCTTCCTGGGGGAATGAAGGGTAAACTTGAATAGCAGGGAACACTATTATTCTGAGAATTATGAGACTTATTTAAGAATCTAAAAATTAATTTCTTAAAGCTCTAAGAATGTAATAAAGGGGTGTTACGCTGTCTACATAGCTCATTATTTAATCCTAGGACTGGCTTCAGTTGGTTAGATTCTACTATTTTTTAAGGGCAGTTTCATGATACTAGGTTGATGCACAGGTAAAATGATGGAATCGTTCAACCTTGACTTGTGTAAGATATCAAATGCTGTGTAGTCTCACCTTTCCTAACCAGGATAAAGAAAAGCGTAGTCTCATGTGATGTCAGTTACCATGCAAAAATTACTACACTGCCTGAAACTCCTAGAAGGTCATATACACTATCATTTTGCACTGAAATTAATACCTGGTTAATCATAGAGTGAGATGTGTTCATTACCAATGCAATCATTTTTTTTAAAAAAATCACAGATACCAACATGATGGGGCCAGCCTAGCAGAGAAGAATTGACTGGAGTGATAATATTCCTTCAACTTCTAAATTTAAGAACAAAGGATTTGAGGAACTAGACAGGAAGAAAATATCTCATGAGATTCAGGAAAGATGGTCAAGAATCATATATCAAAACTATGTCTTCTATAAAATCAATCATTCTCAGAATAAGACTGTATTCATGACATCTAAGTTTCTTACACCAGTCCTTATGCTCACTAGTAAAAGGGATTTGGGTATGAGAGTATATGACTTCCTTGGAACTTTCTCATGCTGGGAGCAGTAGAAAGGATGCTCAGAGCTCATAGTCTTGACACCTGTTCTTGAAGCAGCAACAAGTAGCTTTATTGAGTTAGGATGTAGAAAATAAACTTGCTCTTCTTTGGAAATGTGCAATCTGAGGAAACTGTTTCTTTAATTCAAGATTCATAGTAGTTGTTCTGTAAACTTGCCTGGAATGCTTTCAAAGCAATGCTTTCAAACCTTGCACCCACACTGAAAGATGATCCCTCATTCTGACCTTCAGAGTGCGTCAATGACTTGACCACCACATTGCCTGACAGGGGTTGGGCAAAGACCCAAGCCCAACCTGATATCAAAATTTTCTTTGCATTTATTTTTGGCAAACTGAATGATTGTCTACTGTGCCCTTCCAGAAGATTTTTTTAAAAACCTCAGAGTAGAGGACAGGTTAACCATAACTTCCTTCGTGATTGAACACTGCATTAGACAAATCTTCATAGTAACCAAGGACTGCAGCACTTATCCCCATACATGGAGGCTCCTGAAAATAATGCCCTTCCTAAATTAGATATTTATCCTAGAGATCTTAAAACCTCTTTAATGACTGTGGTTTCCATAAAAATACTTCCTGAATTAATGTTGAGGAAATGTATACTCAGAGCTTAACAAATAACCTATATTTTAAAAATGGTAGATACTTAAAAAAAGATCTTTGCTATTAAGAAATGTTAATTTTATAGATCAATACTACTACACAAAGATTTTTTTATCCTGAGTGCTGGGTTCAAGGATTTAAACAAAAACTTATTTGTTTTTGGTGTTACTGGAATTTTACATGCACTTACATATTTAAAAAGCCTAAGTCTTGCAATCTCCTTGATTAGCAGCTAAGCAATCTATTTTAGCATAGTAAATTGACAAATTACATTTATGATGCCTACTTGGTATAAACAGTGAAGCATTAGAATCATCAGGAATTGAATGAACACTGCTGACCAACTCATGCACAGTAGACATGAAAACATAACCCTGCTGAATTCTTCACGTTTGAATAACTATTTTAATAAACTGAATCCAGTCTCAAGTTGCAATGACTGATTAATGTCTTCTGGAGAATAATTTTTCTAATGAAAATGAATGAATGACTTGTTTGAGACTTGTCATGAGTATAATGAGAACATAAATATTCAGAAAACACACACATATGTAACCTCTAAACAGATTTAAGATACATTATGTAATTCTTTACTTCACCCAAACTTCTAAGTCTCTACTATGTATACAAAAATTGTGATTAAAAGATTTTAAAAGTAGGTGCTCTTATTTACTAACAATGGTAAAACATGAAATCAGAAACTGAATTTTTATATTTATTTATTTTTATTTTTATGAGCATATAAACAGCTGAAAAGTTTTCAAATTAATAAATGCTATAGAGATGATATAAGTTATGTCATATTTTAATCATATTATTAGTGTATATTAGCTTTTATGAGCACCCTACATGATACAATATACAGAAAGAATGACAAACAATAAAATCTATTTGACTTCAGGTTTGATAGTATATACCATTAGTCAGGAGGCAGAGGCAATCAGTTCTTCTTGAGTTTCAGGGTACTCTGGTCGATATAACAAGTTCTAGGCCAGCCAGGGCTGCCTATCTCAAAACAATAAATACATAAATGAAAAATAAATCAAACCTAATTGACATTCACCTCAGTGTGACTCCACAATTTATTCACCAATATATTTCCCTCAACACTAAGTTTGGGAGACTCACATGAGCCAAAATTTTAAAACACTAATTAAAACTTTATTAAAATATTTTTTTTCTTTTTCTCAAATGTAACAGCAATGGCTATGAGCCCAATTATTCTTATGGGAGCTTGAATCTTATATAATTTTTCTCCTTATTAAAATAGAAAACTCAAGATATTATTGAGTAGATGTATATACTCCCATAGTAATCTCTGAAATGATAGCATTTCTTAATTAATGTGCAAGTCAATTATGACTGAAGTTCTCTCTTTTGTTCCTTTACTCTAATATCGAAGTGTTTTCTAGAGCTTGTTAGCTAAGAACTAATTGTGAAATTAGGATTTCTTAGAGACTGACCAAGCCAAATTACTAGATAAAAATGAGCCCAGAGCATATGGGCTGAAAGAAAACATGTGTGGCCCTTTCCCTTGCCAATATGCATTTTGTAATCCATCACAGGAAGATTATGACCTGCCATAATGTTTCTATGAAATCAGCATTAGACAACAGCACATTGCATAGGTTTGTACATGTTTACACATGCAAATTCTCTTTTCCAATTCCACAAAGCAGTGGAGAGGCATCAGAAAAGGGAAAAGACAAATTCTTCAGTGTTGCTTAATGGAAGGGTGATTACACATGTACCTTTTTAAATATTATGGCAACAGGCTCAATATTTCACTAAAGCAAATAAAAACAAGAACAAATAATTTCTTAAAATTTTATTATTAACTTCATATCTAGGTGCTAATCTAAATAAATCTACATAGCCACATATGGATGGGCCTTCACCTCTACTGGTTAAGCAGTGGAATAGGATATGGTCCAGGAGTAAATCCTCTGGGTCCTATGGCATGGTGTGGTACAACCCCTGCTAATGATATCCTTGCGGGCATCAATTTTGTTGGGAGATCAAGGACACAGCCATAGTAAACTCTTGGGGTTGAATCTCAAAGAGCATCTTAAAGAGCCCTGGAGAAAAATCCATCAAAGTGGGAGGAGCTAAACCAGTTAGGAATTATATAAAAACAGAGATGAATGCATGGGGAGTGAGGGATGGAGAAAAGAAGAGTGGGTGGTTGTTGTTTAATTTTCAAACATCTGAGGTAGTTTAAAGGTAGGAGAACTAGAAAACAGTCACATGATTTGGTTGTTTAAACTCTCTGAGATGCCTGCTTACAAGCCCATCTCACCTAGGCCACGCTCTTCACCTAGACTCCCTCTATCTGGCACTCTTCCTCCATCCTGTTGCTGACAAGTAAAAGAATATGCCTCAACTGTCATATTCAGACACAGAGTGAGCCTCCCTGTACTAGGAAGTAAAGGCAGGATTATGTTTTCTTTACCTAGTACTTTTCTGATTCTAAAATGGTTTATTTCCCATCCTATGAATCACATTTCTTTTCTTTCGGGGGGGGGGGGGGGGACGGGACTTATTTCATGCAACTTTTTCTAATCATGTTTTCCCCCTTCTCCCAAACCCCTCTACATATACCACACACCTTTGAGAGGGTTGAATGATGGCCTCCTCCTCACAGCCCACTGTTGTTGGGATTCTGTACTCTCCCACTCTGATGCTTTATGTGATTAACAGCCAGGACTGGGCTGCAGAAGAGGCTCATTTGGTAGAGTACTCATCTGGCATGAACGGAATCTGTTTTTTTGTTTTTGTTTTTATCTCCAGAGCCACTGTATTAACTAGGAATATTAGCACAAGCCTATAATCTCAACACTCCAGAGGCAGAAGAAAATGGATTACAAATAAACAGTGTCCTCTACAGTATAGGAAGGCCAAGGGCTAACCTGGGCTACAGATATTGTCAGAAAGGCAAACAAGCAAAAGAATATTGCAAAAGGATACTTAAAATAGTTCGTTACAGTTTTGTTTTTTTTAGGTTAAGAAAAAGACTCAATATCATAAATACCTCAAACTTTTACTTCTCAAAAGTAAAATTTATCAGTATACTACATATTCAAATTTCAGCATTAAACCATGACTTGAAAACTAATCGGATGGTTCTTTTGTGAAAATAATGATCAAACTTTTGCTACCTCCAAGATAACAATAATATAAAAGGCCCTACAGATTTTTTTTCAATACTAATACAATTTTAGATTATCTCTGCTTAATCCTATAAACCAGAAGCCATGTGGTAATCAATAATCATACTATAAACAGCAAGAGCACTCATTCTAATTTTATTTATTTGGAAGTAAATCGTATATGTAACTACAAAAATCCAACCCGAATGTCACAATCATAATTCATCATTTACCATGAAAAGACATTAAAAAACATTGAACAACTTTCAAGACAGGACATAGAGCCCATAATGTTTTTTTTTTTTAAATGACAAAGTATTACTTTCAAAAATCATGACTTAAACCAAAGCAGTAAAGAGTAAGCTACTGAAATTAACTAATCCTTAAATTTTGAGTTTTGTGTAACCATTCTAGAAAATTCCATATGGAATAAAGTAATAATAGCAAAATGTTCTGCCTAACCTGTGCTGATTAAAAACCAAAGCAAAGTGACCTTGTACTTGCTGGCATCCATGTTAAATGGCATTTGCATTTTAAGAATGATAAGCACAGCTTCTAAAACTAGTAATTGAAACTACTTTTCATCCTTTTTTCCCCTTTATTCCAAACAGAGGGAAATATCTAAAATGAAGAGTAATAGACTTTTGCTATGCCACTCCAGAACTTTCTTGGAAAGTCCAGAGAAGACCAGGCTCTGAGCCTGCTCCTTATTTTTTATTTCACTCCCTTTTCCTGGCCATAATGTGTCATGTGAGGATCAAGAGATACAAACAAACTTAGTCTCTTAGAGAATTAACCTTCCGGATATGTACTCTTCCCAGGATGATCTAGCATTTTTACCTTTACTCCAAAAAACCATTCATTCCCTGACACAGATAGCTTCTCATCTCTACCAAGAAGCAGAGGAATCAGGATTGGGCTCATAAAAATTCACAATCATCTCAAACCACAATAGACCCAGGTTTTTGAAACAGCACCAGACAGTTCCAAGGTTTGAAGAACATCATGAGGCTATCATCAGTTACTAGACATGACCTTCAGAGATGATGAGCTTTGGAGAAACAAGCCAGAAGTTCCCACCTTCTGATTTCCTAAGAGAACTGAGGTAGGCCGTTAATTGGGAGATAGTACTTCCTGCTTGTTGACTCACCCCTTTGCTAAGAAAATCCTCCCTTGAACAGCTCTCAGGAGGCTCAGGGAGAAGATTGAGGCCTTTACAAAATAGGAAATTCACTGCCTCTCAGGTGTAACTAATTTCAAAACTAATAGCTCTAAAAAGTCAATGTATCTTTCTATTAAAAGTCAATGTGTCTTTCTATTAATGTAAGCTCCTAAAAATGCACACCAAACAATCAAACTTTTCAGGACCTGAAGATAAGTAAAACAGATGCATTCATTTATGTGCATGTATACACATGTAAGTATACTTTTACATATGTGTGTGTAAAATGTAGTATTTACATAAAACTATGTAATTGTATTCTGTGGTTGATAGAAACAAAATCTTGATTATCCTTTATAACCAACTTAAGCAGGTGCCTGTGTGCTTGTGTGTGTGTGTGTGTGTGTGTGTGTGTGTGTGTGTGTGTGTGTGTGTGTGTGTGTGTGAAAGAGAGAGAGAGAGAGAGAATATATATACAGTCTATATCATCTCATGTAATGAAGACCTTTTCTGAGGACACAAAAGATACCTATATTTGGCTTCCTTACCAGCGTTTTTTATTTGTGCAGGGTAACCCATCAATCTATCACACGTCTCTGTCACTCCTTTCACAGACTAAGAAACAGGAGGCAGCAGGTGTCTTACCATTTGAGTCAACAATGGTGATGTTAGCAGAGGCGCTGTCATTTCCTAACTTGCTGATCACTTTGCACATATACTCTCCAGAATCAGCCAGTGATGCTTTGTTAATTCGAAGTTCTGACTTCCTGTAGGATCAAGACCAAAGTAGTGTAAGTGTGTTGCAGAAATTCATCCTTAGTGCTGGGAAATATCAAAACAGACTCCCCCTTCCTACCGTCCACACAATATCACTTGCTATCACATCAGTTCAGTTTTATGTTTCAGTCGAACCAAACACACAGTATCATAGTAAATTACCATTTTGTTTTGTTTTGAGATAGGGTTTCTCTGTGAAACAGCCCTGGCTATCCTGGAACTCACCCTGTAGACCACACTGAATCTGAGCTCTCAGAAATCCTCCTGCCTCTGCCTCCAGAGTTCTGGGATTAAAGGTGTGTGCTACCACAGCCCAGCTGTAATTGCCTTTGACATAATCTTAATCTTATTACACAGATAGTAAGTTGATCCTCCGGTTGTGCTCTTCATTCCTCTGCTTCCACTGTAGACCACGTTATACTTTTGTTGGTTTTGTTTTAATTAGCTGGCAAATTTTTTATCCTCTCCCTACATCTCAAAGTCACCCTGAGAACATACATACAAGTTAACATTAGGTAGAATGATCAGGTTATGGTCAGGAGAGGGATAGAGAGAGAGAGAGAGGGAGGGAGGGAAGGAGGGAGGGAGGGAGGGAGGGAGGGAGGGAGGGAGGGAGGGAGGGAGGGAGAGAGAGAGAGAGAGAGAGAGAGAGAGAGAGAGAGAGAGAGAGAGAGAGAGAACATGCTGTAATAATTAAAGACAACAAGAACAAAAGAAGCCATGAATTCCAAGAGAGCGGGAAGGGTAATTGAGAGGGTTTATGGCTTGGAGGGAGGCAAGGGAGAGATGTTATAGTTAAATTTAAAAATAAATTTTAGGAAGAGAATAAAAATGTTTAAAATGATTTCTTATAAGCCTAGTAGGAAGAACCTTTCGTGGAGTTGGTGATGGATAAGAATATTCTGTACTTCTTAGTGAAGTAGCATCAAATATCAAGATGATTTCTATGGTGCAGATTTATCATTTCTAGAGACAAGAAATGTGTCCTTCCTGAAGATTCTCATTGCTGGGCACAAAGTGTCACTCAAATGGTTCTTGACACTGGAATAAATGTTCCTGCTTTAGTAGCACCTTTTTAATAAGCTTTTCAACATTAAACCAATAGTCACCATTTCTTACATGGGGATACCATTGGGATGTGCATGCTTCCTCTTTTACTGTTATACGTGGCTTGTAATTTAAGCTATCTCTGGGTTACAAAGACTCAGAACTAGTAGGATGGGCTCAGTGTTTACAAAGGGCCTTGTGTGGTGGAAGCATGGGGGGTGCTTCTTAGACTAGCCAAGGCTGGCTCAAAACTCATTACAACAAGGATAGTTTGAATTCATTGCAAACCTCCTGCCTCAGTCTCCCAAGTGTATTTGTGGTTGCTTTCATGTTTTGCTATTTTCTCTATATCTTATGGTCTTCTGCCACATAGTATGAATCATCAGGTCGAAAGTATCCTGTATCCCTTAGTTTTTCCGCCCAGTCCAGGCCCCTCAGATAACTCTCTCCCACCCATCCCTGCAGTTGTTTATAAAATAATTACACAGAGGCTTATATATATATATTATAAACTATTTGGCCTCTGGCTCAGGCATATTACTTGCTAACTCTAACTCTTAAACCAACCCACGAATCTCATCCATGTTTAACCACGTGGCTTGGTGCCTTTTCTCAGGGCAGCCTTCTCATCCTCCTTCCTCTGTGTCTGGCTGGCCTCTCACTTCCTCTTTCTCTTTTCATAATTCTCTGGCGATTGCCTCACCTACACTTCCTGTCTGCCTAGCTTCTGGCCAACCAGTGTTTTATTAGGACCAACATTTACAGTGACAAACATTCACAGCGTACAAGAGCAGAACCCCACAGCAGTACGGTTTCAAATTGCATACCTTCTCTTCTTCTCCAACCTAGTAGGTGGCATTGAACAAAATTCCACCTCTATGCTTCATGGTTGTCCACCCTTGTGCCTGTGACAGCTCATAATTTGCCTTGTGTTTCTCTTCAAGTGCCACCTTAAGTGTCTGCTACATTTCTCTCACTATCCAGACCCAGCACACATACTTCAGAGCAGGAATTCTGTAACTTAAAACTGCTGGTGTCCTCAAAGGGCATACCACACCGGGTTGCCCCCGGAATGTCCTCAGGCAATATCCGATACATTCAAAAGTAGTATTTGGATGTTCCTGCTTAGGTCATCACAAGACCTAACATCCCTGATACAGAAAGTAGAAAGTGAGGTGCAATATGAAAGAGGTGGTAACAATTCTAGGAGATGCAGACCCAGAGAAGCCGTGACTGTGTCAGTTTGTTAGCTGGGAGGTTACCTCTACCAGCTCTAACTCCCAACAAAACAATGGTAAAACTTATTAGAGGGAAGGGGGTCTTCAAGTATAACCATAACAAACAGGTTAATTCAAAATGTTGGAAAATGCTAAAGCACCTCCCCCAAGTTTCTCAGAACCTTTAATATAACTAAATGACTCTGAATGTCTCGTAAAATAACATATACTATTTAGCCTCTCTCACCAGCTAATAAACTCTCTTTCACATAGCACACCTAGTAACACTTTGGGAAAATAATGGTCCACAGAGCAAGTTGTCCGAAAGACTTAATAGTAATAGTCTTGTTTATCTAAGTACTGGGCCAGCCGGGACTATTTATGGAATAGCATAACCACAGAGGCTAGGCAAAGAAAACTTGCCCTAAAGTACCTCCAAACACCAAAATGGACCATGTTCACAGCAAATATCATGACAAGTAGATATTCAGTGTTAATAATACCTAGCAGTCCCTAAAATTGCCCAAATAAAGCGATATTAGAATATCTCTTCTCAGGTTCTTCTGGTACCATCCCAGATTTGGGGATATTCAAACGTATTTTCTAATGGATTAGCTTTTTATAAACTAGGTATATCTGTGATGTTTGTTTCATGGTAGATGGTTTTGAAGAAAAGAAACATAAGCATAAACACTGTAATAAGGTTTTTCAGATAAAAACACAGCAAAGTCTCCCGAAAGAATTTTGCTGTCTGATTGTAAAATAACAAATGTGAAGAAAGAAAACTAGACAATCCTAATCCTTAGTATCAGAGGAAAAGCAAATTCTGAATATATACTTTTAATGTTAAGACCCCAAATTCTGAAGTCAGGCAATTAGAGCAATATTCCAAGAACATACACCAACTAAGAAGCCCTGATCTTCCCAACTTATGAATCTAGAAATAACCCTATACTTGTATGTAAAGACCTCTTTCTTGACCCTGCACAATTTAATACTTTAACAATCCAACTATAAGAAATGGGGTAATTAAATTTCCAACAGGCAAAATCTTCAAGGGACAGTTCTAAAATCTAAATTCTCCTAATAGCCCTGGCCTATGCTTCCTGGAATACAAATCCAAGTAGTATAATCAAATGCTATGATGGACAGAGGAATTGGAGGGTGGGGTAGGGAGCTGGTCTGTGTTCAAAAAAAAATTATTTCAAGAAACAATGGAAAAGGGGTTCCTTTCTATAAGTGCTTCTCGGGAGTTTCATACAAGCCTCTAATATGTATTTCTAAGCATTAGATGAGACCATAGCCATCACCTTGGCAGAGCCTGCCACTGGGAATTCAGGACAGAACAATGGTGTAAGACCAAGGTTGAGACCAATTGAGACACATGTAACAGATACAACCAGATTCAGAAACCAGTGTAGAAATATACAAGAGGCAAGAGATGCATCTGTTACAATGCACAGAGAAAAGGAGCTTTCCAGTAGCCCATCTTTAAACACCAGCCTTTTAAAGAAGCTATTTTTTTTAAAAAACTAAGAAAAAGAAAAAAAAACTGCATTTACTCATGCTTTAATGTTCCTGTGCATGGGCTGGCACCTTGGAGCCCATTCCCTACAGAGGAACACCTAACCCAGTCTTGACTTTGCCACGAGTGGATGTGCCCGCTGGGCTGGTCCACCTTGGGACTTCTTGCCATTTGGGGGAGGGGATGGGTAGATGGAGAGGGAAAAAGATGAAGGCTAACTGGGAGGGATTAAGAGGAGGGAAGGGAGGGGGAGCAGGGCAATACATAGATAAAAATGACATTTTTTAATTTAAAAAAATAGGATTTAAAAAAATTAATGTTAAAGCAGAATAGAAAATCAAATTGGCTAGAAGTCCCAGTACATTTGGAACTGGCTGGGTCAGAGCTGGGACACTGAAGTATATTTTTAAGTAACAGCGTATTAAAAAAACAAAAACAAAAAACCATTAACTAGGAGACTTTAGAAGATGGTGATTACAATCGGAGAGTCTAGAAGCCCTAACAAGAGAAAGAATTCTATTAAACAGTCCTAGAAGCACACACCTCTGAATGGAACACATTGACTTTTAAATACAACACTGAACTGCTCCCTGTGAAAAAGACAGGACTTGAGAATGGCCAAGTGTTCTATAAAAACTGAGTTTCAGAGAGGAGGAAAAAGGAGAGAAAATACCAGGGGGTCTTACGTGAGAGAATCTTGGGAGTCCAGACCCAAGATAAGACATCTACAAAAGAGTTAGGTGTTCTTTGTTGCTGAGACTCAAGGATAGAGAACCACTTGCCTAGCATGCTCTTGCAAGGTCTCCATGTGCGAGGCTCATGAGTGTGTGGGTGTGCAGGTGGGTTTGTATGTACAGGTATGCATGTCTTCTGCTTCAGATGTCAACCTGCTCTCTGTGAGAAAGATGTAGAAAAGGAAGAGAAGCTTCTCAGACGGCAGAATCAGGCACTGTACCAAATGTCCACATAAAAAAAAATATATACAAAATGACCATTCATTATATAGGGAAATTGGGATCCCTTACAGATCCCTTACAGGCCTGCCAAAGGGCTTCTGCAGCTAAGAACTATATACGTGAGCTTTTCTGATATACAGCTCTTTGGTCTAAAATGTAGCCACTGACAACAACAGAACATCCTTTAATTAATTAATTAACATCTTGGAATGGGAGGGGGGGTCTTCCCACTACCCATATGTGAAAATCAGAGGGCAACCTCTGGGGGTTGGTTCTTTCCTTCTACCTTTATACAGGTTCTAAGGGTTAATCACAGATCACCAGGCTTTGGGGCAAGCAGCCTTATCATGGGGAGCCATCTCAACCAACCCCAAAGCGGCTATCTGTAAAATCTTCAAAAGGTTTTTGAATAAGCAAAGCCACTTCCAGATCAAATTAAAAGCTGAAATGAAAAGCTGAAGCCAAACTAGGGTTATATAAACATGTATGAACCTGACAAGAAAGAGAAGTTTGCCCTTCACAAGGCTGATCCAGAACAGATATTTCAGTAAGGCCAATCTCAACGAGCCCAAAAGTTTCTTGATCCAAATCATCCACCACGCACGACAACAAGAATAGAGGGATAAACAGACACACAACACAGAGTGGTTCCCATTTCTTTTAATGGATTCCATACATAACTTATCAAATAAAACCAACAAAGGCTCAAACGTGGATTCACACTCATGGGGAAAACACGCAGGAGAGCTGTTTCTTAAGAGGAGCTGGTCCAAAGGAAGAGGAGTTTACACAAAGACAAAAACTGTCTATTGGTATAAAATCTTTCATAACATGAAAGGATTAAAAGGGGATTTGGGCTGCCATGTGCAGTCTAAATAAGAAAAGAGAAAAAGGCTTAGACTAAGGAGTGAAAGAGTCAACATTTGATTTAAAGTCTCCCAGGGAAATCCTACCCCTCAAATTAAAATTCACCTCTGCTTAGTTGTTCACAGCCAAAGAGTAAGTTTAAGTCATGTGACCAGCTAACCAAGGCAACATGTTCCTAGTCTCCAGATCTGGGTAACAAGAAGATTTATGTGTATTTGAACATGAAAAGTAACAATAGGTTTTACTGAAGCCTGAGCTGATACCAACCCCTGCATTTTGACTTCACAAATAAAATCACAAACACTGGTGAAATTAACATGAACGTGGGAGTCAGACCTATTTAAATTCTAGGCTTATTTATTTATATTACAACCTATAGAAAGAAACATTAAGTTCAACCTCAAGAGAATGATTGTTTTTTAAAACAATGTAATAATAATAATCTTTCTATTTATTTATAGGATAATTAGAATAATAGAGCATTTTGCTAATGTAAAAGTTAGATTTTGTTGGCTATTCTAAAATCAGACAACACTAATTCTGAAGAGCTTTAGAAATGACAAATCTTCTGATTGTGAAAAATCGATGAGCTGATCTCCTAAGCACACAAAGTATGTCATATTTTTAGCTCACATACATAAACTCTTTTTGTGCCACGAGTAATTTATAATCACATAGCTCGAATGAATTTCTCCCCATTTACTTCTTTGCAGCGAGGCTGGAATTAAAGTGAATAATTTCTGAACAGTGGCCTTTCTGATGTGGTAGGAATTATATTAGTATGTAGACAGTGCTCAGAGCTGTCTGGACCTATGCAGCCAATATGAAAATGTCTTCCTGAATGCTAATGGTACTTTATATGCTATCCCAGTCAGACAACTGAATAAGCCTTTAAGTATGCACACATCCTCTTCAGAAACACATTCATGTTAGTCTTCTCACATTTTTGTTCTTTTTTCCACCTTATTTACCCAATTTTACTTGCTACTTCCACATCTGAGATACAGTACATGTGCTCTTCAATAAGTATGTGCTCTCTCCTTCAGCCCACATCAACCTGATGGAGCATTGGCTCCAACTGTGTGTTTCAGCACACAGTCTGGAATCCCCACGTTGTATTAAGACTAAATTACACCATCTTTATACAATCATAGGACCTGCCTATGCACAGAAATGAGGCCTCCTACCTCTTTGATTTGTCTATATCCCTGACACAAGCCCCTCACATACTCTTTATTTGGTTTATCCTATAAAGAAATAGATTATTATTGTTACAGTGTTTTAAAAAATATCACTGACCTTACCATGTGTGGAATGCTGTCATTGTTTCTAAGTAATGTTATTTTAAAAGGGGGTCTTGACTCTGTACAGTATTATGTGTTGTATCTCTGAAATATCACCTGCTGCTGAATGCAATACCCAGCCTCCTTTCCTCATACTTTATATTTCTAAATCAGCAGATCTTGATAACATGATCAATAACAATAGTAAGTGGTATAATTAATAAAGCCATGAGAACCAGGAAAAAAATCCCTGATTACCGTCATCAGAATAATTAGACAGTTTGATAACTTCAATTACATTTCCATTAGAATCATTAAGTTCTCCCTTGCTCATAAATGTGTAACAGCTTTATGGTAGACAGTTTATGACATCACAAGGAAGTGGGGGGGTGTTCTTCTGATGTTGTTTTTGTTATAAAAGCTTGGTCTTCAGAAGTCTTCTAAGATGTCAGTGAATAAAACCACTCAGAGCTGAAAATCACAGTAAAGGTGTCATGTCGATGAATGAGTTTCTCAGAAGAAAAAAAAAAACAGGTTTATTCTCTTCCTTTATCTCCTTGAAATGTATTTTAATCCTTGTAGAAAAAAAAATTTTTAAATGTGCACTGGTACTTTGCTTGAATACATGTCTGTATGAGAGCGTCCCCTGGAACTGAAGTTATAGGCACTGTAGGCTGCTAGTGAATGCTGGGAACTGAACCTGGGTCCTCTGGAAAAGCAGTCAGTGCTCTTAACTGCTAAGTCATCTTTCCAGCCCAGTGAAAGCAATAAAGGAAGGAAATACTCCGAAAAGAAGGTTACTGGGATACTGGAAGCTGTGTGAGCTTAGGATAGACATCTAACTTGGCCACTAAAGTGTCACAGATTATACATGGAGTACTTAAAACATGGTGGTGCTCAGGAGGTAAAAAACCTATGTTTCTTGCTCCCAAAGGCTACTGTGTTGTCTAAATCTGCTACAGTGTTGATGGACTTTAATAGTATTGTTGGCTAAAAATTCTCATTATATAATCACATAATTCTGTGCTAAGCCTTTGTTTGGAAATAATACATACTCTCTGCATTACATTCCATAAACCAATGTAATTGTTGAGTTTTATAATGATGTTAGAATTTTTACTACACTAGACATTGACATTAACTGCACTTGTCTTATTTTCAGGAGGTTGGATCTCATGTTTCATGACTTTACATTGGCTGTCACTAATCCCATCTTTCTCCTTCCCTCCCAGCCCCATCTCACTTCCTACAGCTTGCTTTGCGGCTCTTCATTTCTTCATCTGAAAGTTGAGAATCAAACTCCCATGTTCTTTCCTATTTGGTATGACAATCTATAGCAACTATATAATCAAACATCTTTCCATTCATCATATATCAGTAAATTCAATACCAAGGTCTATATAATTTCCTTCCCTATATTATCCTATTGCTGCTGTTGGCACAGAATCTATTACTAAATGTACATTACTTACCCTGGCTTTTTCTGAATCTTGATGTTTTGTGGTTTATTTTTTCGGTTCAGCTCATTCCCATTCTTAAACCATTTGAATCTGAGTGCAGAGTATTCCGAACTGGTTTCACATCGAAGCACAAGCTTGGAGCCTGCAGCTGACTCCTGGCTTTTCATCTCTTTCAATCGGGGAGGCAAGGCTGGAAGGGGGAAGAGAGAAGACATAAAACGTGATCATTTGGCCTTTCAAAAGGAAACATTGATGTTGAATGAGCTTGATCAGGTTCCATTACAACGTTTTTACTAAGCAAAGGAAAATAACTATTATTATTATAAATTTAAATGAGTAGACTAACACGGATCCCAACTAGGAGAAAAATAAAATGCCCAAATAAAATAACTCAGCACAGAGATGGGGAGGGAAACTGGACTATAAACTCGTTCCTAAAACATATCTCAGTAGTTACTTCCTTGGTTAGACAAAAGCAGGTGATAAGACCCGGATGGGGCCAGGCTTTGTCTTCAGTGCTACAAGGCCCCATACGACATATTCTCAGTCCTCTGAAGAAAGGCACCAAGAGCATCACACCCACTTATCAATCGAAAGCTGACTTCAGAGTAAACACTGTAAAGTCTATTTTTTTTTCTTTCCTCTTGGTTGTGACATTTGTAGAAAATAGAATAAAGAGAATCTTATTAAACATCACATGTGTCCCCCAAAGCAAAGGAACACTGTTCCTTTCTGTAAGACATAAGGCCTTTGGCGACATAACGCAGTTTCTACCCCAGAGATATTGACTGACCACTCCAAATGACCACCACTGTGTCCTGGACACTGCACAAACTTAGCATTTCTGAATCTTCAGAACAGAAGTTGTGAATAGCTAAAATGTGCTATACTTTACATTATTCTGCAAAGGATAGATATTATTTTGAGTTTTACAAAATTGCATATGTGCTAGAATGTGCTTGGATAAAGCCATACAGTGATGAGTAAGTAATAAATCAGCATAGATATGAAACTAGTCTACCAAGAAACTGAGTAACAGGTATGTGTGGTGCCTTGCCATGTTTCTACGAGACATATTTAATTTTTATATTAAAATACTTCCAATTAAAGAATAAACAGATGGCTTTTCATCTACACACAAATTTACTTAATGATCAACCATTACAGAACCCGAGACCTCAACAGCTCATAGTTTCCGCTGAGTCTTGCAAAGGCCAGCGACAAAGTCTACTTTTCTGCTCAGTTCAGGAATTAACAGGAAATCCCAGAAAACAAACCCAAGTAAATGAGACTCTACCTCTCTTGCCCAGTGCATAATTACTCCCTGGGTAAGGACCCAGAGTCCAGGGACACAATCAAGGTCGCCTTAACATGAACAGAAAGTGGATACTTAGCCCACTTGGGCTGTATGTTTTTCTATAACTCTACCCTTAGTAGGCAAACCCCAAAACTGTCAGAAGCGAGCACGGTAATAAAGTCCAAAGATTTGAATGCTGCAGTTTCTTAGCAGTACTCCCCTCACTTGTTTGGGGGCTGGTAGTGCTGCAGGAACCTAGTGAGGCAGACACAGGAGCAGGTCAGAAGACTCGGCTGTTTCCAGCTTTCAGAACTTGATTATTTCTGTCTCGGATTTTTGGCTTTCCCCATGACCATCACCTACTTTCCTTGACAGCTTCAAAGTAAGACTTGTTTTCTGAACAAATTCCACCAGACTTTTGCTTTTGAGATATGGTTCAGCTGTGGTTCTGCTTTGGAAGTTTTAAAAACACTAAATTTTAATATATCTGACAAGCGCCTATATTTATCTCCATTAGCCCCTTAAGATCATTTTATAATTTTCTGACTCTGCTGAAAGGTTTAGAAGGAAACAAAAAGGAGAGAGCCAAGTGACATCAAAGAAACGGACTTGTATATATTAAGTAAAATAAATTGCTGTGCATATGCAGAAATTAAGTGGACAAGCATGTGCTTTACAACTGGATTTTAAATTAAAGTTGAAACTCCACCAAAATTCCCAGTCCTTTGCTTTAATAAGCAAAGTTCCCTATATAGTTAGATATACTTCAGTCTCAGCACGTCTGTCTTCCTTCTTATAGCGTTAAAGACACTGGCTTGTAGATTCTGAATACAAGTCCCAGAACAAACTGTTGTCTCCCATTTGCATAAATGTTTCCACATGAAATAGGTGCCTAGTTCTACCCTCCTTTCACTTTACCCCTTTCTCACATCTCTCTCTCTCTCTCTCTCTCTCTCTCTCTCTCTCTCTCTCTCCCTCTCTCTCTCTCTCTCTCTTTCTCTCTCTCCCCTCCCCCACCCCCTTCGGCTTCTCCATTTATTCATTTCTTATTCCTTCACAGTCTTGGCACCAAACACACAAAAACAGAACAATCCAGTAAGGACTATTCTATAAAATTGTCCTAAGCCTTTAAAAAAAGTCCATGTCATGAATGACAAAATAAGACTATAAAGCCGACCTAGATTAAAAGGAAATGAAACGTGAGGAATTGGGAAGAGTGCAGCTCCGAGGACTATTAATGAACTACTGAGGGAATCCAAGAAAAATAATGTATAAACCTATAAACAGGGAGTGTCTCTGGTGGAATTGCTGCACTGTGGTTGGTCCACAGAATTGGTCTTAGAAGGTATTGGTGGACATCTTAGGAGAAATCAGCCAGAAATACATGCAAATACACATACAAAGAACATACGCAGGGGCGGGAGGGAAGGAAACCTAGGTTTCTCTTTGCCTTTGCGCCTTTTTTTCATCTAGTCTTTCTGATATTCAACGAAAGGCTCCAGCTTTCAGTAATTAGGAGTTTCTTTTGCCCAACAGTGCTGCGGATGAACCCAGGCCACATGTGCATTAGGAAACAAAGTTCCCATGGGACCGCATCCCCAGCAGTTAAATACCTTAAGTACGTTTTATTTTTCCTTTCCTCTTTGAGGCATAGTCTTCCTACATGGTCCAAGCTGACCCGGAACTCACTACCCTCCTCCCCTTAGGATTACAAAAACACTATCCTTTCATTACTAACTTATCATTTACTGACTTGGCTAAGTTTGCAATCACCAAGGTGAATTTCGCAAAAACCATCATTGATGCCATGTAATTCTGAGAAGTATTCGACTGAAATTGTTATGTGGGTCAATGTCATAACCTCAGCTTTGGAGCTAATCACACTAGTTCCTTGGTGAAAAAAATACTGTCTATATCTTTCCCATCCTTACCAAATGGTCCTTATGAGCACACATACCTCCCCTTAAGAGAAGGTACACAATGTACAGAGACAAAGGCCTCCTGGAAGGTCTTAAATACATTTGCTTCCCCAGCCAACCCAGATATATAAATATGTATCTGTGAGAACATCATTTGTAACTAACTACCTTGAGTTTCTCTCTGGGTGTCAGGCCTTTCCAATTCCCACAGAAGAGTTCCTATCTTCTCTCTTATTTTACATTTCTAAGACTTACACATAACAGACTTATTTGTCCAGTGTACATCTGCTGTGACATGAATGACCTTTAAGACATAAGGACTTCTACTTTGTCAGGGGTCTCACTTCTTAAGGAACTAAATAAAAAGCATATATAGTGTAAACGTAGAAGCAAAATCCCAGCATGCCCAACCAAAGTGTACTGTTGCTAGTGGTAACCACTAGAGGAGTAACCAACAATCTCCCTGCTCACCTGGAAGAGCCCAAATTCAAGTACACAGAGGACATCCAGACAATATAAGTCCTTCCTTAGAATTTCAGATCAACAGTCTTGAATATTCCTCTAATTTTTCATAAAAATACAAAGCAATATTT
Organism: Phyllotis vaccarum; assembly: GCA_033318265.1. NCBI lineage: Eukaryota > Metazoa > Chordata > Mammalia > Rodentia > Cricetidae > Phyllotis > Phyllotis vaccarum. The sequence continues at coordinate 143,806,739 of JARWLC010000002.1, forward strand.
GAAACCTGGGTGGTGTGTGATCTCATTCATCCACAGAGACAATTTTCAGTGAAATAAATTTTGCCAGCGATTTACTACTAAAATAGTTTAGTGTAAATGGGTTATATTTAAATATATCTCACAGACATGTGGTTTAACCCTGTTTCTTTCATGAAAATAAAAAATAAACAAGGGTTGAAAGATAGTTTAGTTGTTAAGAACAATTGCTGCTCTTGCTGAGGACTCTGGTTTGGTTTCCAGTACCGACATGGTAGCTCACAACTATCTGTTAGTAACTCTAGTCCCAAGGGATCTAATGTCGTCCTCTGACATCTGAAAACAGTGTGCACAGTGTGCATACAGCATGTGTGCACATATCATGTGAAGACATACGTGTAGGCAAAACACTCAGTCACATCAAATAAAATACATCTAAAAGTTAACTTCAAACACTACATTACTCCACTAACTACTTTTTAATACACAGGTATAAACTATAATCCCAGGAGTAACTGCTAAATTCAAAATGAATATCTTTAACTAAATATTTGAATTTTAAAACTTAAAAAAAAAATGCCTTTCAATTCTTATCCTAAGAGTAAATGAATGGCCTGTTCATTTAAAGGGGGTTGAAGGCAAACTCAAGGTCAAGATTTTTGGTTGTTTGGTTTTTTGTTGTTATTGTTGCTGTTTTAACTGTGAGTGTTCACAGCATCTTAGGCATGGTAGATATGGGTCTGATCTACCACAGCTCATAATTTTTCTTTGGAAGTGTTCCTAAGAAGGTAATGATCCCATACTTTGCAACCATCTAATGACAGAACAGGTTTTAAGCAGACTCTTCCAAAATTTCTCTCTTCCTAAACTTGCACAAACATATCCACACCCTTAGAAATGCATTGACAGAGACTAATGGTCAAGCAAACAGAAAGGATTATGAACTCTAACTCAATGAGAGCAGATTCTAAGTCCCCTTATGCTTTTCCATTTTCTATAATTGGTATGTCACATACTGGGGGAAAAATGTTAACAGTCATCCAAAATATGTAGTTTTCTTCTTGATCATAGGAAGGCATAAGGGTATATGTTCATTCATTCCAATAATTTAATTAGTAACTAAATATTCATGGAAGAGGCCAAAATGAATTAGTGAAAAGAAAAGAACCATTCATCTAAGGCAGTGGTTCTCAAGCTTCCTAATGCTGTGACCCTTTACTACAGCTTTTCATGCTGTGGTGACCCCCAGTCATAAAATTATTTTAATTGCTACTTCATAATTATAACTTTGCCACTGTTACGAATAGTAATGTAAATATCTGTGTTTTCTGATGGTCTTAGATGACCCCTCTGAAAGGGTCATTCGACACCTCTCTCCTGCAAAGGGTCAAGACCCACAGATTGAGACCTGCTGACCTAAGGGACCCTTTTCAGCTTTCCTCTGCATCTCTCCAATCTATTCACTGCTGCTGCTTCAGGGAGCACACTGTGCTGTTAAGAGCAAGAAAACCTTACCATGTACGTGTGAGATACACTACTGCAGGTGATTCTATTCGATGTAGCATCTTGACTGCCAAGAATTAGCTTGTACTTCTGTGCTCTGTTCTTGTGCAGTCAATCTGAAGAGATTCAATATGCTGACCAAATTAAATAGGGACCCTGAAAAACTACTATAAAATAGCAAAGGTGCTTTGACTATAGTCCCAGGAAAGTTAACCCTGAATAAAACCTTTAAAAAACTTGTTCCTACACGGTGTGTGTGTGTGTGTGTGTGTGTGTGTGTGTGTGTGTGTGTGTGTGTGTGTGTGTGTGTGTGTGTACACCTAAGCATGAAGGTTGGAAGATGATAAGTCAGTATAGTGCTCACCACACAAGCATGGGAACACTGAGTTGAAACACCCACATAAAAAGTCATTCACAGTAGTCCACATCTATAATCCCAATGCTGGAGACAGTTGACTACATGGGGAGCTAGACTAACCTTGGGTTCACTGAGACCATGTCTCAAAAAATAGAATGAAGAGACATTGAAGAAGACATTGATATCCACCCCTGGCCTCCAAGGACATACATACACATGTGTGCAAACATGTGCACAAAAAACATGCACATACAAAGAATTAGAACAGAATGGAGGAAGAGGAGGAATCAGGACGACACTGATAAGGAGGAGACCAAGAGACCACATAAACTTCTCAAAAGAGTACATTAATGTGGATTATAGGGCTTTTGGCAATATTTTGTGTTTTTGTGGGCTCTATGGGACCCATGTTTCTATACTGTGCTGTTACACATCATCCCTAAAATGTAAAGCCAAGATTACTAAGGTATTCTTTTTTGCTCTGAGTTCATTGTGTTCTTCTGAATTTCCCATATATGGCCGTCACTATTAGAGTGTGTTGTCTTGCCTCAGCTAAGACCCTTGGCCTGCACTTTCCACAAATGTATTTTAGCATGCTAAAAAGTCTTCTTGCTGTACACAACCACCTTCCATGCGGTAAGAACACCGACATGCCACCCTTGTCCCTTGGCCTTCAGGTCTCAGATGGTCCTCTCCAGCCAACCCCATTCTGTGTGACTTTCGCCCACTCCCTGCCTCCCTCCTGAAATGAACTTTGATGTCATATATCCCCACATGCATCATTTGTGTCCAATCCCCTTTCCTCTGAGCAGCCCAGGTTCCGACAGAACAGAAGGTGGATATTCACTATGTCTACCTGCTGCTGGTGAGGAAATGGCCACTTGTTCTCAAGAACCATCACTGAACTCAGCACATTTCCCTACACTGTGTCACCTTCACCAGGACTAAAGTAGGTGGGAAAGGAGGGGAAAGGATGGTGACTGAGAATTTGAAAATGTCATTTAAATTTCATGTCATAGCAACTACAATCATTTTTAAATTATTATAGGAAGTATAAAGGCCAAATCACTTTTCCATAGACACCTATAAGAGATTTACAACACTGTTAAATTTCTCCAGAGAAAAATGCATGCAAATCCATAGGTAAGAGCAAGTTTTCTGACTCAAAATTGATGCTCTGTTTGCTGCAATTCATTACCCCTCTTTCCTCTACAGTTAAAAGCCGCGATCCACCTATGTCACCAGGCTGGGATTACAGATGTGTACCACCCTCCCCACCTCACAATGAGAGCTGCCTAAAACACTCACCTATTGTCAGTAGCTCACTTGAAGATAACATTATAATGTGCTTCAAAGCAACAGAATGATGTTACAGTACGTTCTCTTTAGGACCATCCTCAACAAATCCCCTTAGAATGGCAACAGCTAACTGAACATCTGCTACGTGCCAGATTCTGGCCTAAGAGTTTCATACTCATATTTCTTATTATATAACAATGCCAGGGCTCAAGTATTATTATCCTTACACCTAATATTCAGATAAAAAAAGGAAAACAGAAAGAGTTCCTTGTCTGTATTCAACAGTGAGTATGTTTCCAAATAAATAAATAAATCTGGGCTATAGTGGGTGGTGGATCATTCCTGTACTCATTTCATACACTAAAGATAGTCAGTCTGGGGACCAAAAAGGTGAAATGCACATTTGCTGCATTGGCTGAGCAGTCTTAAAGATGGATGGGAAAATAAAATAAAGCAGAATACTTCTAATTGCTATTAAAAAGAGAGAGAGGGAGAGAGAGAAATTCTCTGTCTCCGTAGTTGTCCATCTGTGCACAGACTGGGGTCAAGGAGCTTGTGTTCACTGAAATGTGATAACCCCTACGTGAGGACACAGTAACAAAGGGGTCCTAACAGATTAATGTCATTCTGTCAAAGTGTAAAGGCAACACACCATGACAATGGAGTACTGGATTAAGTCATGGCCAGGTTGTCAACAGCTTGGAGACTGAGTGTTCAACAGGCCTAGCTAATTAGTGCTATGGCCACAGCTGCCCCCAATTAGAGACACCCCCTCCCACACTCAGCTCAGCAGAGACTTCTAGCAGGCTTCTTGACAGGCTGTCCACTTGGTGTGCATGGGCCAAGGGGCAGTTTACCTGATGGCACCTAGCAAATTTCTGGTGATATAATCTTATAAATTCCTACTTTTCTGTGTTCAACATAAGTTTTCTTCCCTTATTTGTCATGCAGATCTGCAGCATCACTTAAAAAAAGTAGAACTGATGTAGATAGTAAATAATTGACAGGTTTATTTTTTCCCTTTTCCAGTAATTGTTTATCCCCACCACCACCAGTTTCCCCTTTTTCTTTCCAAGTTCTGATGCAATTCCTACTTGAGTATCCAGGTAAGTATGGCTTCAGCATGCTAAGATTTATCTTTATACTCACTTTGGCACATTACCATAACTTTGAGATGCTAATTTTTGCCCTTTTAACCATTTTTTTTTCTTGGTCCAAATTGAATGGTGTTTAGCTAATTAACGTCACTAAAATAGTCTTTTTACACTTGGAAGAGGAAAATTATGTACATTTTCTAAACTGAGGCTTCCTGAGGATGTTTAAAGGCTCCAGCAATTACCATTACCCTTTGGACACCTGAACAAAGGGAACCTTATCAGTTTACTTCTGCCCCATGGGAAAAGACAGAAGGAGAAAGCTTCATATCTTCAGATTCTTAGGGATGGGGATTTCTTGAAGAGGTGGCAATTACTTAAAAGTACACTAAAACATTCCAAAGGAAGAGCAGCCAGTTTAAAAGAATAGATCAAAGATGGCAGAATCCTAAAGGAGTGGAATCCTTTAAAGTCATGAAGACACTCAAAGAGCCAAGACACTTTTTTATAGAGTCACAGGACATAGTAATTCATGGAAAACTTTTGACACACAAAGCAAAGAGCTTTGGAATAAAAAGGGAAATGAAGCTTTGCATAATAAGTATAATTTAGAAAATGCTTATTCTGAGAGTCTATACGGGAAAGTGACACAGGAAACAGCATATGGGGCATGTGGTGTAGAAAAATTAAAAAACACAGGCTTTGTGAGCCAGTGAGACCACGGTTTCAGTTCTTCATTTCCCGCCGAGCACTCTATGACTGGATGGGTTTTCTTGATGGGGCTTTATTCTGTTGATCTACAAAGTGAGTTTTTACTTCACGGAAGCCGAGGAGAACCAAGGTATCGTGTCCTGCATTGAATGGGATGTTTCCAGCACTGGGTCAACACTGCTAAGGAAGCTGGGCTTCTTTTAGAAGGCATAGGGCTAGTGTGATACAAGCCACCTTGTCAACTTGAAGCCCTGAGTCCCATCCCTGGTACCATGCAAAAAAAGAAATGGTACATTTAGAGAGAATGGAGAGAACTGGTGAGCTGTGAGCTTCCGTTACGAGAATTTTAAATATGGATTTCAGGTTTGTGTGGTAAAAGCTGCATTCAGAGAGGTCAACTTCACCATGAGTGGCTGATCCTGGGAGTATCCAGGCAGGCATTCTGTATACTGCTATACCTTGGCCTACTGACCAGGAAGGAGTTTTATACACCATCTTATTTCATTGCTAAAAGATGGTGAGATCTAAGTAAGGTCTGCAACTTGCCCAGAAGGCCTGTACCTTCTTTTAAACAATGTAATAGAATTAGAGAACGTTAAAGGAACTCTGTCTTATCTTTGCAACCTGTCTATAAATCTAAAATGATTTCCCCAAGAACTCATGGTGACGAAGTTCAAATTTACAGTAAACATCTCTGTCCTGTGTTCCCAAAAAAGCACTACCATTCCATTTAATTTAATACTTGCTATCTTTATAGGTCTTTGTTCCAAAAGGACAAAAAGCTTGCTCTCTGTCATCTACAATACCTTTGTATCCTTTGTAACTAGCATAACAATGTTTGCTCAGTGCAAGAAACAAATAAGCAAAATGTTGTACTGTGGCCCAAATACTCTATAGATAACAAGTTATCAGTTTCCTTTGAATGCACAGAAAGTATATAAAAACATACTGCATTTACTGGATCTATCTCTACTTTTCCCATTCATGATATATTAACACTATTTACTCTATTCTTAACATAAAACACTGGAATGTTCTGGGTTGATCTATAGGGCTTCCTTCTAGCCTCTGCCTAGCATCCAGATCCTAGCCTGTTCACATAAATAACTCCATTTTCTTAGACATTTCATGACTTCCAATCTCCATGAAAATGTTATTGTATACTCTTCTGGACTTACCACTTAGGTCCTCAACATCCTGACATAGATAAGACTAACATGGTCCTCAGTATCCTGAAACTTCCATCTTAGTTATGGAGAAACAGATAAAGAGCCAACTGACTGATTACACTGTAATCTGATGTCTAAAAATAAATCTTTCATCAGCCGACTTTGAGAGCACAAGAGTTTTATGTGGATGGCTATGTTCTTCCAGCTTAGTTATGAAGCTTTCTTATCTACTAAAATTGATCTGGAAAGTCGATCATTAAATCTACATACAATCTTAACTACTTAATCATTATTAAGTAGTTAGGTACTGCTACGTTGATGCAAAGTCACCTTGACAACATACATTAACAATTTCTTTGGCAACTTTTAGCAGTTTATGAAGCTTTCTAAACTAATACAAGGTTTCTAAGTAATAGCCTTCTTAGAGCTAAGACCAAAGAAAGAACACTTCGTTTCTGTGGCAGGCAGAATAATGACTAGCAAAGACACTTAAACTGTAATCCCCAAAGGCCATGAACCTCACTTTACAGGCAGAGACTTGACACTACATCTTGGCTAGAAGGCCTAGAAGCTGTGCAAAGGAGACCTGAGAGAGATGTGATTAAATGTAAAGACCTGAAGAGCAGATTACGCTGCCCTCCTCAGGTACTTCAATCTAATTAATCACATGAACCCAAAGGAAGACAGCCCCAGTCTCACCTCCTTAGTGCAATAAAAACACACCAGTGCTAAAGGAGAAGAGGCCCCGAGCCAAGAAATCCAGGCCACCTCAAGAAGCAAAGGCAAGATGGATGTTCAGCAAGAGCCTCCTACAGCCTTGCCCACATCACCTCTTTTAGCCCAGTAAGTCTCACCTTCAAGTACTAATCTTTAAAACTGAAAGGCAGCTTTGCTTTAATCCTTATGTTACAAAAGCAACAGAAAATGAACATAGTTCACATCAAGTGTGTTGATATTTTAAAATCAGCAACTATGAGATACTTATTCCATTAATACATGGAGGACTTTAGCTTATTTTAAAAACACAGATAAACCTGGATGCAGTTAAGCAAATATTCATCTCTTCATCTTCCCAATATTCTACTCATGGAAACTCCAAAACATCTACAGATGCCAAGGAACAGAGGGTAAAAACCACTGGATGCTCAGGAAATGAAGTTCAGCCCCAGACACCGACCCCAGCAACCATTTCATCTCCTTCACCTCAATTTCCTGAGAAGAAGGGATTATTCAAGCTCCTAGGCCTCAAAGGCAACCATAAGAACCAATTCTTATTCCAGTACATTGTGATCAAGACATAGAAGCAAAATTATTGGCATAATTTTATATCTTAAGCATGATTGCTGCATGACAAACAGTATACAGTTTTTTAAATCAAGGAAGGGCTTCTGCCAACATTTCCAAGGTTTTGCAAAGGTTTGCATATCAAGAAGCCAAGCCTACATATTGGGAGGAATGTGCATCAATCTTTTAAGTTAACAAACCAATGTTTTTCCTAGTGACTATGCAATTTTCACAGCAATAATGTTTGTTGGTTTTGAAAATTACCACTTACTAACCAAATTTTAATCAGTAGGACAATGTACACAAAATTCCCAGATGAAGACTTCAGAAATTAGCATTACGTTCAACTCGGGGTTATGTCTAATGAAATCCCTCACTAATTGCCATTTAAACTCTATTTCTCCAGCAAGCTCTTTCTTACATAACTTTGATGTACCTCAAATATCTTACATAACATAGGGAAACACTGTGAAACAGAAGCAGAAGGACTCAGCAAGCCTAGAGAAGTATGCGCAAACCTATTTGTAATGAGGAAAATCCTCCTAAAATAATTCAAAAGCCGTAGAAATATAAATACTTCAGAAGCCAGCCCAGCCCAGCTTACAGGCAAGCTTTGAAGACTGTTCTTAAGCAACTACAGGGCTAACATTCTGAGCAACAACCCTTGAATTTCAGCATCCAGAAAGACTAAAGAGGGTACCATCCATGATGGTGGTAAAACAGAGGAAGAAGTAACTGAGAGTCTGTGTTGCCCTCGTACACAGGGCCTACGCATGAGACGTGGTCAGTACACTGAGGGTAAGAAGTCATAAGAGACAACATATTCTGTCTAAAGAGAAAGGCTTTATAAACCAGCAATATCTTATAGAAAAAGCTGACAGTGGACCTCTAGAATACCTTCCTTGCTACCTTAGTGCACAATTCAATCTTCTTAAGAGGGAAGAAGACCACCCCCTCACCCTTATATTTAATCCTAAGGAACCAAGAATATTAATGCCAGGGGCCTTAGGAGCATCAGCAATCAGCTGCCCTTTGAGACCCTGACCTCTGTTAAGAGTTTCTTTGCTCAAAAATGGCACAAACATCTATTCAGCTGAGAAATGTAAAACATGATTTCCCTGTGTGTATGCTATCTCTGTAGCACCTACATTTCAGATCATTGTTTTGTCATTGCCCATCCCCAAACCCCCACTGACTTCTATCCTCAGATCTTCCAGGAACTGTGATAGTATTATGCAATCAGCAGAGACAACGTAACTACTCTATTACAAAGTGATCATAGAATTTGGAAAGCTGGGCTATGTGTGTGGCGTGGGGGGAGGTGCAATGCAACCTACTTCACAGGAAAAGAGGAAGTACCCAGAACTGTACATCATGAGGTGGCAGTGTTCGTCATGGACTTCTATGTCAGGAGGAATGTTCAGCAGGAATGGATCCTGTCAAAAGCTGACTGCCACATTTGGGGAAGGATTAGATCATGAACAAGAAGAAGGCATATTCCTAGAAAGCAAGGAGGGGGACTTAGAATTCATTATTAGCTTTAGTCTCTTTAGCCCTGGATGTGTTCAGGGTTCGTTCACATTTGTTCCTGGGACATCTTTTTTCCTCTAACAACAAGAACAGCCACCTCTTTAAGATAGAAGAGTAAAATGGTTTTCTTAGGGCTTGGTATTCTGAATAGTATTGGGGCTCCACATGTCCTGAAGTAGCTGGCAATATGTAGTATAAAATACGTCAAGCAGAGATTGCAAATTAAACTTGGAGTTATCTTTAGGATATATATTTAGGTATATTTATCAAAAGAGCCTTTTGAAAATTACATTAAAAGCAAAACAAAATGTAGGTGTTATTCTTCATGCACTATCCAATACCTCTCTAAAACTTTGAGACAGAGTCTCTCCCTGGCTTAGAAATGGCCAGGTATGTAAGATGATTGACCAGTGGATCCAGTGACGTGCTGGTCTCTGCCTCTCCAGCTGTGGTCTTAAGTGCAACCACCAGAACCAGCTGAGGCTCATAGGTTATAAAATTACATATATAAGCATGGACTACCATCAGCATTTGGAACCAGAATAACTGTATCTACCCAATACAGGAAAATAATTTTTGTTTTGTTACTAGAACAGTCATTTACAAAATGTCTTCTAAAGGGGTTTGGAGAGATGGCTTAGGTGTTTAAAGCTCTTGCTGCTGTTGCTGAGGACCCAGGTTCAATTCCTAGCACTGATAGTGCATCCTAGGACCACCTGTAACTCCAGTTCCAGGGGATCTGATGTCCTCTTCTGGTCTCTAGGAATGTGATACAGACATACTGTGAGTACTCTGTGATTATTTTCACTGTTTATAAAACTATGCTGAAATTTTATGTTGGGAATTTCCAGAAGCTATTGAATCAGAATTGAAGTGTTGAGGGAATGAACTATAGAGAGACTCAAGGAGTGTTCCACCTTACATTGTGACTCTCAAATACATTGCTCTCTTCTTCAGTGAATGGTAAGGACTAGGAAAAGCATTCCATAGAGGTTTGGATCAAATTCACTTTCTAAGCCTGATGAACTCACACACCTGTATCACTTGGCTGTGCACCATTAACCATAGTCATTATTCACATTAGCATGATGACCTTCCTTGACCAGTCCTCCGTCATCAATAATTCAGTGATAATTTATCTTAAAGAAATATTTCCTTTCAAAGCAAAGATCAATTTTCAGCTAACTCCTAACTAGGACATTTAATGAGCAATGATACTGCATATAAGTGTTTGAGTTTTAACATTTATCTTAAAAAATGTAAAAATAGAGTTGTGCTAAAATTAACTTGGAAATGCCAGTTAAGGACTGGGACCCAGGTCAGTTGGTAGAGTGCTTGCCTCGCACCCAACAAGTCCTGGGTTAGGTCCCCAGCAGGTAGATGAGGCATGGTGGTGCCTACCTGTAACCCCTGCATTCAACGGGCAGAAGCAGGAAGATGAAGGGTTCAAGTTCAGTCTAAGACCAACTACGGTTACATGAGACTTGAAAAATAAGAACAAGAAATGCCATTTAAGACTTTCTCTGATGCACTGAATGAAGTACATGTAGAAATCAAATTTTATAAGTGGAAGGCAAGGCCTACTCTTTTTGAAGTTTTGTATATCAAGCCTCGTGTATATATAAACTAACACAGTACATGGTCCTGGTGGGTAAGAATCCTAACTGTTCCATTCATTGTTTTTCTCTGGCACATAGCACAAGATAAAATAGCAAATTTTGTTCTTAATATTTATTTGTTAAACAAGCTAATATAAAACCTTCCATATAAGCCTTTCTTCCTGAATAATTCTAAAAGAACATCATAGGAAATAAATTTACAGACTATAATGTCTGTGGGCAGAATAAGACAAGCAAGAGATGATTATGTTTATAGCCTTTTTTCTGACAGACACCAATGAAGTGCCTGCTGTGGAATCTCTTCTTTTTTGAAAAAAAAAAAAAAAAACACGCTCAAAGGAAAACAGAAAGATAATGAGGATGGTTCTATGAATGATTGTGACAAGCACACCCTAATTACTCCACTAACTGCAGCATCTCCATAGTGAACATGTACCCATGCCATTCAGAAACATCTCATCAGTTTTAAATAAGGCCTCCCTAGGCACTGTATTAGCCCCTCTGCCCCTTTTCATTGCCTGGCTCTTAGATAAACTCAGTCACATGCTTATCATATTTCTATTTTAATTCTCTCCAATAATAACATAATATGCAATTTGCTTCCCTACATTTACTAAGACTATATTAACCCAGAATATAGATAACCTTTCTCCCTGGAGGCAAAGTTTTACACTGGATGTGATTCTTAATAGGCATGGTACTAAAACTTTGTTGAGTGTTGGAATCACTGAAGACCTTTTCAACCTGTTGCTGGGCCACGTCTCTGCAGTCCTTACCCTAGGAGCTTTGAAAACCTGTTTCCCGGAGATGTTGATGGTGCTGGTTCTAGGACAACACTTGAAAATAACTGGGGTTTTACAGGCAGAAAAAATAACAATGAAATAATCAACAAACTAATGGTAGCCTTCCAGAGGAACTGCAAGTTTAAAATTATAAGGCTATAAATAGCCATAAGGATATCTGATCTCAAGTGAAGGCCTAAAGACAAACACGTCTGTGTAGCTCTGACTATCCTGGAAGTCATTATGTAGACCATGCTAGCCTCGAACTCACAGAGATCGGGTGCCTTTGCTGCACCCTCCCCTCCCCCGAGTGTTGAAGGAACCACTCAGCTGGCTGTGCTTCAAAGCCTTTAGGGCATGAAAAGCCAAGACAAAATTTCCATTTACTATATAATATTTATACTTTTGCATCTTGCAAAGTGTAGGGGCTTTCCTGGTGACCTCTGGAGAAGTTTGGGTTTGTGTGTGTGTGTGTGTGTGTGTGTGTGTGTGTGTGTGTGTGTGTGTGTGTGCTGTGGAGGGTACATTTTTTAGATGGTTTCTTGCTGTGTAGCACGGACTGACCTGGGGACTTACTACTGTCTTTCTATTCCACTCTGTTAATGCTGGGATTTCAGGTGTGTGCCACTACCCCCCAGCTTCAGATGACCTTTATGTAGGTCTTCCTGTGAGTATATTAATGGAACATAAGCCATGGGTTAGAAGTGGTAACAGAGTGCACTGTACCAATAACTTGAGATTAATCTTTTCCAGGGAAGAGGTCTTAAGTCCCACAGAGTAATTATTTCTTAAATAATTTCACATTTTCCACCTTTATAAGGATCTACTCCCCACAGTGTTGGGGGGGGGGGGATTTGAGATCTTGCCCGTGCTAAAGCTAGGCATGTGCTCTACCATGGAGCCCACCCAATGATGACACTGTTCTGCAGGGCAAATACTTCTTAGAGGAGAGGAACATTAAAATAGATTTTTTTTAAATTAATATAAAACAGTAAGAATCATAATAGGGCTACAGAAAAGATGGTACCGAGAAAACCCAGAAGGTGGCACAAACACAACAGAGAAATGTGAAAAGGGCCCTTGGAGAAAAGTTGATTTTTCAAGAAAAGTAAGATATGCACAGGTATGAAGCAGAACTGAGGGATCAAAACACAAAACTGTTAGGAAGGCAGTGAAAACCATGCAGCTAAAGCACATGAGTAGAGGTAAAGGACATCTGGGGGAAAGGGAGTGTCCATGGCAAGTTGGGCAGGTTATGTCATGAGGGTCTTGCAGTGTCAGGCTGAGAAGTGTCGGTAAAATTAGCTTACTCCCAGGAGATGGAACACATGCTTATAGTCACGGATGTACCATTATTTTTCTAAGCTCAACTTGAGAAGGCATAAACATTTTTGGTTACCTAATTAGAAACTATAGCAGCTCCAGTGTGAGTTTAAAAAACATGAAATAAAGGAGACAGAGACTCTTAGCGTGGTGGCAAACATGGAAGAGCCTGACCTTTGTAGTTCTAGACAGAGAAACTTGCCAGCTAGCCAAACCGACTAAGTTCCTGGGATGAATTCTCATGAGCAAATAGCTGGAAAGATGCTAAGCAGGTTACAGGTCACACCTCTGAGAAACTCAAACCCCCTTTCCTTTGGGTTTTTTTTTTTTTTTTTCAAAACACATTTTCTGTTTTTAAAATCCTTTTTCCTCTCTATTTCCATGATGTTTAAAGTGTCTTAAGGGCTTAGACATTATATCGCTTCCGGCTTTGACAGTACCATGCAGCTCCGGCAGGCAGTAGAGTGGAAGGAGGGAAAAGCAAACTTCTATCTAGAACTTTGTGAAGTCTGACCCTTTCAGCGTCTACAATCCAGGGCACCACATTCTCTCTCAGGAAGCTCCGGGGATCAAAGAAATACCAGAATACAGCTGCATCTAAGGAAGACACCTTTCATTATCTTACTAGGCATTTGTTACGAGTTTAGTTCACCCCAATTTTTCTATAAGCTACTTATCTGAAACATGGTGTGTCCATCACATAAGACACTTATTTGGCCAGCATTAGATTCAAATTAATGAATTCTTATTGGGAAATGAAAAAAAGAGAGAAAAATAGAAGATAAAAGTTTAGGTGAGTAACGGGGATTTACGAATACCTTCTAAGTGAGGGAAAGCTATGGTCCAAGTCAAACGTCACAAGGTAACTTTGCACAGCATAGAGAATGGACTAGCAGTGGGGGTAAAGCTGAGGGGAATGGGGATTACAGGGGACGAGAGCAAATCAGAGCTCAACAGAGAACTGGGGGGCAGTGGGCTCGGGACTTTGCTTGGGGACATTTCTTAGTGACCAGAGACACACCCTGGTCTACGGCAGGAAGGAAAAGAAAGTAGGAAGTAAAGGGTTTGTCTTAACATTCATTTAGAACAGCTGGCTTAGAAACCCACTGCCATGGTTAATATTGTCCAAGCCCTGGTTACACACGAGACACAGTCACAAACACTTACTGCCTCCAAGACAATGCCTACAGTCCAATCCTTGACTTGACTTGTGTGTCAGGCTCTTTCCCATTAAGAAACCTGTTTTCTGGGAAAACAATAAACAAAATCACAAGCTTCCCCAACAGGAGGTGAAAACTTGGTTTAGGATTTGCAAAAAGGTAAGAAGTAGTAGAAATCGGAAAAAATGAGGATAGTATTGTCATGGGACAGTTGTAGGCTGCCAGCCAGAATGACTCCAAGTCAGTAAAGATGTAAGCTATCCTAGAGAACCAGGTCAAAAGGTCCTTAGCTACTGAGGCAAAACACCCCCTATGTACACAGGGCAATCTCACCCCACAAGGAGCTTCAGTGACATAACCACTTTACCCTTCTCTTTTGTCACCAGCACAAGCAGCTCCCCTAAAGCAGCTGTTCTAATACCACCCTTCCCTCAGAAAGAGCTGAGGTATTTCAAACTAAGGACCATGACTCAGGGCTTTTTCATCTACAATTAACTCTGGAGCAAGTGGTTTCAATGACACAAAGTCCAGGCTTCACAGTGTAAATGGAGCTCACTCAGGACACTCAAGGAAATTCAGTGAGTTAGCATTCTTTTGAAAACAAGGGTGATAACAGCTCATTTGTAAGAAATGGGACTATTGAAGGAAACAGGTGGAGATAGAGGGTGATGTTAAACATGCAGGAGCAGCTATCAAGAGAGAATGAGCTCTTTTATAAGTAAGTCATTCTCAATCAGACAGTGCTGATTCCCTCCTGCTCATAATCCTCAAACACATTTTTTTTTTTGCATTAATAATACTCCTGCACTAAGCACTAAGACTAATGGAAACACCTGGAATTAATTTTAACACTACTTTAACCCAGGATATAGTCCAAATCTCAGCAGGCTAACGCTCACCTTTGACCTGCCAAATATGATTGCTTGAGTCCAGCCATTTCTCTGGGCCCCACAGCTGTTCTTCCTACCCCTTCTGAACATCTAAGTCTCCAGCCAGAACTCCAGCAGCAGCACGAGCATCCATGGCCTGACTCAGGTGAAATGTCAAGGTCTTCAGCAGACTGTGCAGTACACGTGCCTCAAGAGACAGCAAGGATGTCTGCAATGCTGATGACCCAACATCGTCACTGTCATGGAAAGCAGTGACCATTTGACAAGTTTGGAACCAAGGTATAACAAAGTTTGTAGGTCACAGGTAAGGCAGAGAGTAGAGGACCAAGCCTATTTGGAGAGAAACTGTGGCAGAGCAGACAAAGGATACATAGGTTAGAACCTGGCCCCACCCTGGTTGGGAAAACTCAGTCCAGGATCTTACAGCATAATTTCTCTTTAAGACTAAAAACTGGGATAGGCAAGAGGTATTGGAGCCTAACCTTGGGCCTTGTCTTAGTCACTCTTCTGTTACTGGGAAGAGACACCATGGCCCAGGCATCTCTTATAAAGAAAGCATTTAACTGGGGATTTGCTTACAGTTTCAGAGGCTTAGTCCATGATCACCATGGCAAGGAGCCTGGCAAGAATGCATGCCACCAAGCAGTAGCTGAGAGCTACATTCTGATGTGAGAACCTCCAGTGAGGCCACACCTCCTAATCCCGGAAATCCTTTCAAACAGTTCTACTCCCTGGAGACCACACATTCAAATATATGAGCCTATGGGGTGGGGGTGGGGGGCTATTCTTATTCAAACAACCACAGGACTCATGCATTCTGGACTAGATGAGCACTCTCCCATTGAGCTCTATCTTTGGCCTTTTATCTTCTATTTTTATGAAATGGGGTTTCCTAAAACTGCCCAGATGAGCCTTGAACTTGCAATCTTCTTCTTTCCTCTCTCAGGTAGTAGAGATCATAGGCTTACACCAGCCGGCCTCACTGACACCTTAGAAAACTGTCCCCTCTCTTACAAATGTGATGGAAACACTCAAGAACATGTTTGGATTGTCTAGTTGTTTATTTTCTAGATAAGGTCTCACTATGTAACCCAGCTAGCCTGAAACTCACAGGAACCCTCCTGACTCAGCCTCCCAAGTGTTACAGATATATATGTGACAGTAGGCCCAACTTCAAATTATATTTTGAGCCATGTTTCACACTGACTTTGTTGTTATTTTCAAGACTGACCTTTAGCCTATAAACTCCATGCCTATTCCCACCTGAGGCATTCCCTAAAGACTCTTTTCTCGATGTCTAACAGGCCCTGAACTTTCTTATCCAAAGGACATAAACCGGTCAATTCTTCTTCAAGGTGCCAACCTTCTGAAAACCCTTCACGTGAGCAGTCTTCAGGTCAGGGGATCTTTTTGGAGGCATTAATACTGCCCTAAAGAGTCAGCCATTTAACCATGAATGAATTCCTTCACAATAACCATCTGGAAAGAACCAAGGAAATTAAATATAATAAATATTACCATGAAAATATCTGACTAGACAGAGAACTCTAGGAACAAATTCTAAGAAAATCTCGAATTTTAAACACATAAGCAAAATATCCAAACAATACAGTCTATGTTTCAGTGCCTAGGACTGAACCCAGGGCCTCATCATGCATGATACGAAAGGAATCAACCATTAAGTTACACTACCACCATGCAGCCACTGAGCTGAACCATCAGCCATGAAGTCATTGAGCTATACCACACTATCTATGAAGTAAGCTGAACCACCAACCATGCAGCCACTGAACTGTACCATCAGCCCTGCAGCCACGTTACTGCACCACAAACCATGCAGTCAAGTGGGTTTTTTATGGGAGCAGAGGGCAGCTACTCCTAGGGAATGAGATAAAACTGAAAGATTGGGAACTACGTGGCTAAATGACAGAATCTTTTAGTACTATAAATGGGGATTCCCAGAGGCTGTATCTGTGAAGAACTATGACAAAGCTTTATCCACAGATAACCAAGGCTAAGGCTTCCCATCTTCTAGCTCCAGAGAATCAAATTGTGCTGACCACTGAATCCAAGGGAATGTCTAGGCAAGCCCTTGTAAACATAGCTAGTAGACACAGACACTCACATTTAGAAGTGTCCAGCAGTAATGATACCAATCTTTGGAGAAATGCACCTTTATTCTATGACTTAAAGAGGCTTACAGTCTTTTTGACCCAAAATGACCAGCAGAGTTTAAAATTCAAAAAAAAAAAAAAAAAAAAAAAAACCCTGAGAAGGAAGCCAGGAGAGTGAGAGTTTTAGCACAGGCTAAAACTCACAAGGAAACACAAAACAGTTCTGCTTAAATAAAGAAATAAACAAATACCACTCTAGAAAGTATCTCCAGATATCAGGAAAACAAAACATAAAACACATGACTTGAAGGCAATCAAAATGACTAAAAGTAGAGGAGGTGAGTGCAGCCAGGGAGATGGCTCAGTGGTTAAGAGCATTCTGTTCTTGCAGAAGGCCCTAGAACTCTGTTCCAGCATCAATATAGCTTACAGCCATCTCTAGGTATGTCCAGCTTCGGGGTATCCAACACTCTCTTCTGACTTCTACAGGTACCCGCAAATGCATGCTCATATATACCCATACACATAAATATAATAAAATAAATTTTGGTGTTGTTGTCAAGTGAAGTGTGGGCTGTAATTGAAATAAAAAGCTTGGCCCAGTGGTGGTGATGCACCTCTTTCCTTAGTTCTACACTCGGAAGCAGAGGCAGGTGAACCTCTGTGAGTTCTAGGCCAGCCTGGTCTACAAAGTGAGTCCCAGAACAGCTAGAGGTACATGGAAAAACTCTGTATCCAAAAAAAAAAAAAAAAAAAAAAAAAAAAATTGTTGTAGGGTGATTATATTGTTCCATTGTAAATAATTGTTCTACTCACTGGTTTAATAAAAAGCACTGATTGGCCAAAGGTAGACAGGAAGTGTGGGCTAGGCTACCAGACTAAGAAAACTCTGGGAACAGGAAGAACAGAGAATGCCTGAGAGAAGCCACAAGAAGCAGAGGACAACTATGCTGCTCTGAGAAAAGGTACCGAGCCCCATGGCTGAACAAGATAAGAGTCATGGGTTAGATTAAGGGTAAAGAGCTAGCAAGTTATATGCCTGGGCCTTAGGCCAATCAGCATAAAACTATTGTAAGCATCTGTGTGTCTTTGAGGGTCTGTGGGTCTGTGGGTCTAAACCTTGAGGCTAGGCCCGAAAGTCAAGGCCAGAAACCTCTTACTACAAAAAATAAAACAAAGGACTTGAAGTCTTATCAGACTGTCCAGAGCCATGTGGGTAAGGTGGAACACAGATCAGGAGAAACAGCAAACTCAGATGAAATCATAGCAAATTTGAAGTGGGGGAGGAATTAACCTAGTGAACAGAGAAGACGGCCCAGCATACTTTTAGTTCAAGTTTCAGAGAAAAGAGAATAAGATTCAGGAATTCTGTGAAGATAAATGGATGAGGATTTTCCAGAATAAAGCAAAATCTCATGCCCAGGAAGCACAGTGATCCTGAGTAAAGAAAAGGAACTCACACCTGAACACGTTGTAGTGAAACTGCAGGGCTGGGAGCCAAGAGAACAAAGTCTGGGATGCTCCCAGAGAAGAAAGGCGCTACCTTCAAAGGGCACTGGTCAGACCAGCAGCTGACTTTTCAATGTCTTCTGATTAGGAAGCCCAATGAGAAACAGCCTCATCTCAGTTCTAGACCCAGCTCTGGGCTTTACTTAATACCATAATTGCATGCTGACTAAGTCCTTTGTCTCAACTCTTTCTCAAGGTAATGGCAATAAAGAGGATATAAATTTCTGAAAATAATTCTGAAACATTCGGCAGCTTTTAGCTTTATTACTCAATAATGTGGTGAAGGCACTGTCCTAGAAATGATGGTACTCGCCTTCATAGCTCTGTGTGCCTTAGAAATCTTCCCACCAATCAATTAAAATGCCTTCCTGGATCTGGGCCATGGAGAAAGAAAAGAAAAGGTAGATTGATTCTTTCCTGGTGACAAACAGGGCTGGAGATGCAGCATCTAAATATATCTCTGGACCACTGATGAAACACCTGACTCGTGTGTGTGTGTGTGTGTGTGTGTGTGTGTGTGTGTGTGTGTGTGTTCAACTTTTTTCTTTAGCTCTTCTTGACTCTTTGATTTGTATACTATATCCTATTAATGCAAACTTAGAATTGTAATTACAGAGAACATCTTGTGCTTTGGAGTAGGTGCATGCAGTGATTTTTTTTTAATATGGTAAAAAGCAATCAAAATAACTCCTCGGGGCTAGAAGTAGCTTAGTGGTAGAGTAATGCCTAGCATACACAAGGTCCTATATTCCCTCCAAGCCCTATTAAAAAAAAAAAAAAAAAAAGGGAAAGAAATGGATTTCCCATGTATCACTAATAAGCATTAATGCCTAATCCACTTCACTTCAAAAGCTGTCTGCCACTTGTCAAATGAAATACCGGCTTTATCAATAGGAGAACAGATGCATTGGGGTGTTAGGCATGGAAATCTGAAAGGTGTCCTTTCACTGAAGCATTGACGACAACTCAGTTACTACATATGAAAAATATGGTATTGTAAATCAGCTGAATGCTGTGTTTGCTCGGTTAAGATCAACAAAGGGCTGTGTGTAGCTCAGTGGGAGAATAGTCGACGAGAATGTGTAAGCCCTGGGTCCTATGCCCAGCACAGTAAGAAAATCTATTATGTTAAAGGTTGAAAGAAAAACTCCATGTTGAAGGGGAGCCTAGTTCTCTGGAATAATCAAATAAACCCTATATCTAAATAAAAAGCCTATAGAAAGTAAGAATAAGAAGCCTATATCTAAACACAATACATAATTAAAGGAGAAAATGGCGTATGTTAGGAATTTCAGATCCAGCAGGACAGGGGTACACGTCTTTACTCCCCAGCTGCACATGGAATTCAAACCCTGAGCCTAAAGAAAAGAAAGAAAGGAAAAGAAGGGGGAAGACAGGGAGGATTGGAAGGAAGAGAAGGAGGAAAGAGAAAGAAAACAGAGCCCCAGATACTTTCTCAGGTCTGAAGGTGAGATGCTGGATTGGGGCTGGGTTTCAGCACCTGCATTAGAAAAATAATTGCTACTAAAAAGTAGTTTCTTGAGGGTGATTCCTGGCCTACAATTTTTACTTCTTTGTGTACTCCCAGGGTTCCATAGGGCATAAATTCCATAACACTCTAGTGATATAGCATGCTTGGAGGGGCTAAGTAAATTAAGGGTAGCCGAGTGACTGCAATTCAGTCAGTACGCTATTTCTACAGAGATCTTCTCCATGATGCCTTCTGGATTTTGTAGTACATGCATTTTACGGTATACTAACAACTTATTTTGCACAGTTCCTCTAAATTATTCATGCCCATTAATAAACTGAGCTGGTTGCTAAGATGAATCACACTTCATTACTGTATCACTCATCAATACTTGTTCCATAGGAGACAGACTTTCCCCACAACACCAGTTTGGTATTTACCTAGATAATTTTAGCAGCAATTGTGAATAACTTCAGCTTCCCCAAAAAGATATTCGCCTCTGAAGACTCCAGGTGAAAGAACACCAGAAGCTTACCCCATAGAAGGAGAGACTATTGAGCTAATGGAATCAGATTTGGGAACATCATAATGTTCTACTACATCTAAGATTTCTGAACTTGTTAGTTTCTAGAGAAGGGCACAATGCCTCATTATTTAAATGATGGCTGAAGTCACAAAAACATCGTCCGTTTTCTTAATTGTTGCCCAGAACACTGTTTAATTGTGCCAGCGTATGAGCTCTTTCATCATCCCAAGAGGAGGAGGAGGAGGTTGCTTATCAGTTACTCTCTCCTTGTCTGTCTCTGTCTCTCTCACAAGCACACACACACACTAGCCCTCACTCATAAGCCCTTCACCCTCCTGCACTCTCAACCTGGGTCTAGAAGCACTTGCTGTTCGTGACCCACAAGTCCTTCCAGTCCATGCCGGTCTGGAAAGTGGGAGCTGCCCTCTCACTTCCTTGGATGCACTCCCAGTGGACTCCTCAAGTCCCTTTCTAGCCACTCTTTAATGTCCTCATTAATGAAGCTGGCTGAGCATGAGTCAGCTATCCTTATGTGTCTCTACTAGCCTCAAAGGAGCTACATTATCCTCAAGGCAAAGCTCCTCCCCGGGCTCCAACCCATGAAGTGTCATAATCCTGGGACGTTCCATCTGGCGATTTATTCCCTCCATTCCTTAGGAAAATTCCATTTGAGGCCCAGACAAAAACCACAATATGCTGAGTCTTTAGTTTTCGTATCCTAGGAATAATGACCCCAACTATATAGTCCTTCTCTAAAAGCAAGGAAAAAAATTACTGCATCTCTCATCTCTACTAAGCTCTTCCAATAACAACAACAACAATAATAATAACAAATAATGGTAGTAGTAACAGCCTAACTACCTAAATAAACAATAAATCCCCCCAATGAAAACTGAACTTTTGCACTGCAAAGCCAGTGATGGCTTTCTCTGACTGATCTCTGGGTTGTTGGTAGTAAAATGTCACATCTCATCAGAGCATCATCAGAAGCTAACACTCCCAAGAGTAACTCAGTGTCTGAGCAGCTGTCTAGGTATACAGGTTGTTAGCCCCTTTTGGATGAAGATTCTGTTTTTGATTTAAAAAAAAAATTATAGCACACCCAGCATACCTCTTTCTCAATCTGGGGGTCTCCTGCATTAAGAGCTTTCAGAGCAAAGCAGCTCACACCTGTATTACAGAGGAATCCCATTCATAAGCACAATCCTAGTATCATTTCCTATGTTATGGCATTATGACATCAATGGCCATATTCTCAGTTGTATTGTGTAAGATACCATAATAAGGAGCATAGAGATATAGAGGTTTGGTTGGTTTAAATTTACTGCAGGTATTTAAATAAAATCCTGTCAACTATGTCTCCCAAGGTTACTTATTAGCACAGAAATAATCCCATGTCTCTTACCTAGAAGCCTAATATGACCAAACCACTAGAAAAAGTAACTGAATTCATATCCAGAATTATTGTTTTTAGATTTAAAGCTATAATAATACAATAATTAAAACCTCTATACTGAAATTCAAGAGATCTGAGTTCTAGTTCAGGGACCCCTGTTCTAATTGGACACAAAATTTCCTTTATCGAAAATAATAATAAACAATAACAATAACTCAGGCTGATGACCACTGAGGTTGCTTGCCAAGCTCTAACTCTGAGTTTTCTCAAGACTGACAGTACCTCATGTTTAAGCACTGTTCTAGTCTGATTTTTCTATTGCAATGAAAAAGAAATGGCCAAAAGCAACCTGGGGCAGGAAAGGGCTTATTTGCTATATTGGTTTTATTGACCATCATCGTGGAACACCTAGGCAGGAACCTAAGTGTTAGAAACCGAAGCAGAGCTGATGGAGAAACACTGTTTAGGGGCTTGTCCCTCATGACTTGTTCAGCCTACCTTCTTATACCATTCAGATGCACCTGCCCAAGATGGTCATGCTGGGCCCTCCTACATTAGTTAGCAGTGAAGAAAATGCCATATACACAGGCCCATAGGCCAATCCAATGGAGGCAATTCTTCAACTAAGGTTCCCTCTTCCCAGGGGTGTCAAGTTGACAACTGGCATTAACTCTACCTGGCAGTTTTTAATGTTGATTACTTAATTACTTAACTGTCATGTAGTTATATGTCAAATTGATAACACAGTAAACTTTATGTGCAGACAATAATCAAAGTAATCTATGACTATTAACGCCTTACATTACATCTGTCTATGTCTTACTTAACTGCCTCTAAATTCTTACAATAAAATGGAACAAAAATATTTTAGAGTGAGTAACACTTAGATGAAAAAGCTTCAAAATCCTATTCCTTGGGCAGAATAATTAAGCACTGGTTAAATACTTAATGAGAATTTTTAAATAAATTATGCAAATTTAAACCACAGAAAATAGTGACTGGGTATTTCATGGGCTGGTGACCTGCACTGGCATTTTCCAGGTGGCAGAGAGTGGCATAAAGAGCCAAACTTCTGCTACAACTAACCGTTCTAAACAAGCCACCAACACTATGTCCCCTGCTCCATACCGCCCTTTGGTAAGTATGGCAGAAAGACTTTGCTACGGGGAAATACAACCACCACTAAAAATTAGGGAGCTATAAGATATGAATACATGCACATATACCCACTCAAAAGTTTTTCTAAATGAGAATGGGTTATTTATTGTCTACCATTAATGTCCAGCTTAACAATTCAGTATTTATGCAAACTCTGACATATCATTTCAGTGATTAATTATAAAAGGCAATCCTATAAAAAAGTAAATATATCCCCTTAGAAAGCAGCTTCCGTCAACTATAATGATTAATTGTAACTATTAACACTATTGTTCTGTGATGCTGGGAGCAAATCCAGGGCACTGTGCCTTCCATCACTGAACTACACTTTCAGCCCTACCAATTCCTTTTAAAACTAAACACAAAGAAAGCTTATGGCCATAAAAACCATATAACCACACGTTTGACAATGTATGAATTTAACAATTAGAACCGAAATCATGTAATCGACATGAAATTATTTCTCATTTCTTATTTGTCAGGGAAATGTGAAGCTTTTTTCCATAAAGCCATCAGTAACAAGAAAGTTACAAATGTATCCTGACACAAGATGATAAAGAAGATGTCAAGTCTTTGCTCATCCAGAAAAATGCTCAACCAAGAACTGCTCTGTGCATAATCAAATGTCAGATTCATATAAGATCTCTGTGGGAATTTTTATACTTAGGTAATATATTAATAACATTAGCAAAACACTGGGGATCTTTTGATTTCTTTTGTGTCTTTGGAGAACTGTGAGACAACTCGGGAGTGAACTGTTTCGTTTCCTTGATACATCTGTATCTTGAGCAAG
The DNA here is from genome assembly GCA_033318265.1 of Phyllotis vaccarum. NCBI lineage: Eukaryota > Metazoa > Chordata > Mammalia > Rodentia > Cricetidae > Phyllotis > Phyllotis vaccarum. The sequence continues at coordinate 143,830,404 of JARWLC010000002.1, forward strand.
CTGAAGCATCCAGCTGTGGAACTGTGCGAACATGAGTATCAATGTGTTAAAGTTGGCAGTAATTTTTAAACACTTCAGATAGAAAATGACACAAGGAGTATTCAGGTACCTCTCTTTGGCTGGGTCCTGTCCTGTCAGAGGCACAGACAGGTCCTTTGAAGTTTCCCCAAACAGCATGTCCTAATGTCCTGAGAGACCAGGACCAGTATCGTTTTGTCTTTGTAGAGTATCATCTCCAGACCACTAAATTTTATCCTGCAACAAGTGGGTTTTTTTTTGTTTTGTTTTTTGTTTTTTTTTTGTTTGTTTTTTGTTTTTTGTTTTTCTCTCTCTGTGTCTATGGAAGAATAGAGTCAACACTGAAAACACTTCTCCTTCTACGGAATGTGGTTGCACTCTCAAAAAACGGCAGGGCTTACATGGGCAGGAAATTGTTAAAGCTCTAATGTTCCACATTTATTCTGTAAATGGTAGAACACCATGGGAAATCACAGGCTTCTGCTGTGCACTGTCCAAATTAGAAGCTCTTGATGGGCTTATGGAGATCATATACTGGGCATTCTATCTTTCCCTCCAGATTGGTTCCTGTCTTTTCCACCTTCCAGAGATAGATCATAGTCTCTTTTGATAGACAGTAAACATAATGTATTCAACACTTAAAATGCACTTTTTCTCTCCCAAATATCAAAATATAGTTAAGTAACTATTTATACAGACACATCTTTTCCTGTCAGATTGAGGACGAGTGGGAACATACAATGTAATCAACATGCTTTTAAAAAAGAATCAAACCCTCAAGACATAAGTCCCCCATTCCTATTGAATTTAATATATGAAAAAGCATGTATTTCATTTTCCATTCAAATCAGCATTCAAATAATTGGTTTTCTCCTGACAAACCCACAGGCTCATTTCCATAATTCCTATAAGTATAACTCTTTCCCAAAGTGGATAAATGCATAAGCAGTTCCCCCAGAGAAGAGTCCAAGTACGGGGCCAGGTGACCCCACTACAAGTCATAATCACAATCTCTTGTTTGTATTTCATCTAATCCTTCTGAGGACAATATTAGGACTTCAATATTTTTTCCCAGAAATAGATGGTAATAATTTTCAGTATTACTGAAATTATACTGTTTATAAAAATCTACCATTTCATGGGCCTCAATGCAGTTATTAAAAATATATGTATGCAGTAACAATTGATGAACACAGGAGACCACAAATTTGAAGGAGAGAGAGGAGGGATATATAAAACAGAGGGCATAGGGGAGAAAAGAAAAGGAAGAAATGTTATAATTCAAATATAACCTAAAAACTGAAAATAAAATTTTTGAGTGAAAACACGCATCAAAACTTTTGACAGTGAAATGTTATGCTTAGCATCAATATATTTCTCCTTCACTGATGGCAGAGAATCTAGAATATACTAGAAGAATATAGAGCAGATCTAATACCTATGTACAAAATTAGGATCTATTTATTACATTAATGAAAAGTTACTTCAGAAAACAAATATACTATGTCTCAGCACAATCAAATGTCTATCAATTCACAGAATATAATCATTCTTTGTTTCTGGAAATAGTCTATAGTGGTATATACATTCATCTATATGTACATTTAACATATCTAATGCATATGTAAATGCATATTTATAGCCATGTTAGTTTTGTTCATTTAATTTGCAAACTCATATGCAAAGTACAGTACTAGGCACAGTATGCAGGACAGTTATCTAAACACTTAACTTCAAACCATGAGATATTATGAATGGAAGCATTATAGATAAAGAAGATGTTTTGAAAGATTGTGAATATGGGTATGTGTATTTAAACACCTGTACAAGATGACAAGCTAGAGAGAGATCAATGGCTGCTGAAGGGAGAAGCAGTTTCCTCCAGGAACAAAGTCCTATACAGTTTATATTACCTTAACTGGTCAGCCCGGGCCATGAGTCCATATAAGCAGTACTAAATGGACTAGTAGGGGGTATATACATGTTTGCACATATCTGTATATGGATATATACATGTAACAATAATAATTAAAGACGTGGTGAAGAATTGGGGAGAGAGAAGCTGGACAAGGGAGGCAGGAAGGGCAGGAGTAACGTGGAAAAAGTGTTCACATACAAAGTTCATAAATGTCTGAATAATAAAGCAAAATGCAGGAGCATGCATGACAGCACCAAACTATCCAGAAAGAAAAGGAGTTCATCTATGCATATTAATGTTCAACCTGCATCTTATATTAAGAATGTCCAACTGTCCTTCATACAAATGTATTACAAATTTATATACCAGCCCTCAATCTTCCAAGTTTCAGGAATTATGCCAAAAATATACTTCACAAGTGATGCTAGCAGTTACTTGCCAAAAACTTCTATGCATAAGACCCATTAGAAAGACATACAATGTTGATAAAGTTATCTTCTCAGGCTTAAATATGGGTAGATATGTGTAACTACATGAAATAAGAGCATAACATGTAGGAAAATAAGTTGAAAAAAAGACTTAGTATGTTTTATTAATAAAACTGGTATTTTAAATAAAACTTACATTTTATCTTTGCTTCTATATCAAGCACAACATAAAACCTTAACCTCAGGACTGTCACATGATCTCAAAGATTACCGTCCACTGTTCATGTGTATAAGTACAGAAACTGAGGGTTACAGGAACCTCACACCAAGCTATGATGTGTGTGTGCACATGTTCATACACATAGCAACACTATACAACTGTTTCATTTAGACTGCCTCATATGTTAGTAGGCACATTCAGGTGAGAGAGCTTTACTTTAAGGTGATAGGACAGATAAATTTGGAAGAATACAAAGACCTTCTTATCTCTAGACTGATGGAAGTATTGTTTTCATCCTTGGGTGGACAGGATTGGAGCGACTGACAGGTGGGGGTGATGACCACCAGCATGTGAACCAAAAAAATATCTTTTTTTAGGGAGTCGTTTTTCTACCCAACAACTCACAGAATATGTAGATGGGAATTCAAAATGTAGGAATCTGCAAGATGGCTCATTGGACAATGATGCTGGATGCCATGCCTGACAACCTGAGTTGGATCACTACAATCCACACAATGGAAAGAAAACCAATTTCTACAAGTTGTTTCCTGTCCACTCCATACACGGTAGAAAGTGTATGGAGCTCCTAACTTCTAACTTCTAACACACACACACACACACAAACGTAAAACAGTGTCACCCATATTTCCTTCACTCTAATGAGGTTGGAGAGATATAAAACTGCTACTTAGCATAAACATCATTTAAGCTTATAAGAGTCATTAAATGATTTAAGATGTCCTGTCTTCAATTCCATATGAACTGCTGACTGGAAGTTCATCTTTTAGCCTATAATTGACCCCAAATGAGCTTATAAATAAATGGCTGGCATCCAGAAATCTGCATGCACCGATACAGAAACTAAAGACAGACAACCCTTTTACTTATTATCCATAATCCTTAATGTAGTATTAACTCATACTGAGAAAGTAAATCCTCCAAGTTGAAAGTGGGAAAGGGAGAGGGGAGAGCAATAAAAATATTATAATAGACTCTGTTAAATTTAATACAAATAATCTCATTGTAGGTTCTAAACTATATGTATCCGAAATAACTTCTCTTATTTTGAAGCCTATATTATGTCAATTACTATTAAGAAAAGACCAACCCCTCACTGTCCTCATGTATATATGAAATAAAGCTCAAGGAATCCAGGGGACAGGGAAGAAAATACACACTCACCAATGACTAGAAAACTTTCCAAGTACAGGCAAACTTGAAAAGAGAAAGAATTTTAATGTTATAAAGTGTAACAATCTCAAAATTGGGATGTAGATATTCCATGCTGTGACTGGCTTTATATTTGCTATGGAATAACTAAAGATACTGTGCTCTACTCTAAAAATGTAACGTCCATCTCTAAAATTGGGACATTTTGTATATGACAACTTACAACCAGAAAAGTATATTTTAAAAACTGGCTTTACTTGAATTTTAAATTTATAAATATGACAATCTTATAGAAATATAAGTATATATGGGGCTGGAGAGCTGGCTCAGTGGTTTAAAAAAGAGGATCCAGGTTCAGTTCCCAGTATCTACATGGCAGATAACAACCATCTGTAACTCTAGTTCCAGGGGGATCAGAAGTCCCTTCTAACCTCCTAAATCTCCAAATATATAGGGTACACATACATACACGTGAAACTGAATACATATATATTTTTAAAAATGTATAGGTATTTGTAAACATCAGGAAACATGTCTTCACTTGGTAGTAGGAGAAAACCCAATCAGACGTAATAGTATAAAAGTGAATCGGCCCAGGCATACCCTTATTCCCAGCACTGGACAAGCAGATCCAGGTTATCTCTATGAATCTGAGGCTAGCCTGGTCCATGCAGCCAAGTGTAGGCCAGGCATTGCTACAGAAAAAGGCCCTGTCCCTCCAAATACTTTGAAAGGTGATGTTGGGATGAAGTGCTTTTCCAGTTTCATATTATTCAATAAAATAAAGCCTGAATTTATTTACCAGTCATCAATGTTTCCTATCATGGCTCTAGTATTTTGCTGTAGAAATCTGGTGACTAAGATATAACAATGAAAAAAATTATGCCAATAAGCCAAATGCGGCTTCGACTTCACAGCCAAACTTTTACCACTTTTTCTTCATGTAAAAAATTGCTAGTTGCCCAGCCCTCTAACTTCATCCTTTGTAGATATCTGAAAAGCCCAATCAATCTACCAACTACAGAGAACACTACTTCTTCAGTTATTCCAGGGTGTAGTTTCCCTATATGACTTTAATCCGTTTCATTACTAAAACCTCTTCCAAAGTTATCAGCATCACTACATTATTTAAAATAATATATAAAGATAAATTACAAAAAAAAATAATCTCTGATATTGAACTCTATGACATTTAGGGTAATCAGTCATGCATGACCTATAAAACCAACAATTTCATATGGGTCAGCCTACTCACATCCTCTGACTCCAACATCATTAAACTAAACCTCAAAAGTTGTCCAGAACAGACAACTGCCTTCCTGCTGGAGCTGTGAGAGGAAAGGGACACGGAGGCAGAGCAAAGGCTATTCCTATATTACACTTTATAAGAGGAAATGATACAATGTGGGAGTCAAGGCAGATGTGGCCCTTACAGGGTGGAGGAGGTAATGAACAACTGAAGAGGTGATTTAAAGTTTAAGGTAGCTTGCTGAGTTTAGTCCCCAGCACCCACACTGGGCAGTTCACAAACATGCATCATTCCTGCTCCAAGGGATCTGATGCCCTCTTTTGGCCTCCACAGGCACCTACGCCCAAGTGCTCATACACAGAAATAGATACACATACATAAAAAATAAAATAATTCTTTAAAACCTCATGAAGAGGTGAACCATGAGTAAGCGGAGTTATGGGTCCCTGCTACTATGACATTAGCCCATCATTCTCAAAAACTACTATAACTAGTTTTCAGAAATGTGTTTATAAGAGCAGGGATCTTCAATAGGACCAGAGCTCATAACACAGAAACAAACCTATTGGCAAACACTATTTTGGTGCCTTCTCAGAAGTGTCCAAGGCCAGAATGAAACTTCCAAATGCAACTAAACTTCCTGATGAGTACTAATTGAACCCAACTGGCCAGGAAGTACCTAGAAAGAACGTATAGATACCTGGCTCTCTGGGGAAAGATGCTAGAAAGAATTAATCCGGCCAAATGATTTAGCCTGGTGAGCACATCACTACCATATCTGATAATATTCTGACTCAGAAGTCTTAATGAATTAAAGCTACTGTTTAGCTAAGAAAAAAAAATATAACCTATCCAAATCAGCTAACCTTGATAAAACCAAGACTAAATTGGCCAGGATTCTGAAAAACTAAAAAGGAAAACACAGAAGTTCTTTGGGGAATAGCAGTGCAATGCTCTAGGAGCACCCTCTGGAGGCCAGAGGAAGGTGTCACTAGCAAGAGGAAGAAAGAAGAAAATGCCAAGAATCCGACCTATCTGAGGAAGACTCAGAAATGAATCGGACTACTTGCTATCAATGGAACATAAGAAATGGGCACAACTTACAGTTTGAAATATATGAGACATCCAACTGATGTGCCGGAAAATTCCCAAATCATTTTGCTACTTCATTTTTCCAAAAGCATTAATTAGCAAGCTTTCTACCTACATTCTGAATTCTTGGGGGGAACTTAGTGCAGAGGCATTGTGTGTTTGTTCATATTCCTGTGTGTACAAGAATCATGTATAGGCATATGTGTGGAGGACAGAATACAGTCCTCATAGGCCATATATGAGTCTCTCACTGGCCTGCAACTTGCCAAGAAGACTAGACTGGCTGGCCACCAAGCCCCTGGATTTGCCTGTCCCTGCCTCCCCAATGCTAGGCTGACATGCAGACACCACCAGGCTTTTTACAAATGTGGACTCTGGGGAGCAAATAGAGCTCTTTGTGTTTGTGAGGTATTTTTAATATTTAGAAGAATAGATTTAAATATAATTTTTTACTAACAAACTATCGTTTTGTAAACAAGATTATACAGTATAATCAAAATCATCAAGCTTTTAAAAGCAGTTAGCTTCATATTTAACAAACAATAAATTAAGCTGTGTATTTTTTTTTTCTAACACCTCACTTCTAAAGCAACAAACACTGACATCTATTGGTATTTTGGTAGCTTGCCTTTTGTTCTTCTATTTTAATCAACTAAAATTAATGCAGATACAAACAGAGTTAGGATGGACAGAAATGTCACTTGTTCCTGTAGGGAACCCTTGCTTTACATCCATAAATAGTATACTTAATAGGTATATTTTCCCATAGTTAAAATAAAGTAAACCAATACAATTTAATGCTTGGTTTTATTTCTTCTATCTGCCTAGAAGAAGAGTTTTAGGATTAACTAACCAAGAAAAGTATGATTATTACTTCTTGGAGCAAATTCAGTAACTCTCCCAAAATACTGACATTAGATTTCTTCTCTCTTGTCAGAACCCAATAAAAAATATCAGTACCTTTAAATTCAATTTTTTACTTTGGTAAAAGTAATAGAACTCTGATCTGGTAAGAATCCATTATATTCTTAAGAACCTAAGAGATGACATGTAGCCATTCTAGGGAAGAGGAAGAAATGAACCCATCAAGAAATGTGGATTTATTATATTCCTTGTTTTGATTGTATTCCAAAATACGTGTGGCAAGACCTATGAACTTTGCTGGCACTATATTGTTACTCCTGATTTAAAAAAAAAAAAAAAAAAAAAAAAAAAAAAAAAAAAAAAAAAAAAAAAAAAAAAAGATAGGAAAGGACTTTGTTGATGCATACTTTGATTTTTTGGTGGCTGTAATTTGCACAAGTCCCAAGAGAGAAAATTACATATTCTGTACTACAGAAGGAAATTTAAACAGCCACTCTTAAAATGTTGCCAGAAAAAGAATCAGGTTTCAAAATCTTGCAGCTTGAAACCTCTACATTTTTCTGCCAGATAAAATTCTGTTGCACCTCACTCTACTTTCAATATTTAGATTAAGCTCAGCAATGTTTTCATAATACATACATGCAGTTATGAAACTTGATGTACTCACTTTACTCTATCTTTACAAGTAGTCCATATTAATATTTATTCCCACTCATGTAAGGTCAGCAATGGGTTTTCCTTCCCATAAAAGGTAAGTTCTGAAAATTATGTCACATATTCTTGCAGGCAATTCCTTCCTCGAATAATGTGATAAAGAAAGCTTGTATTGCTGGATACAGAGTCCCTTTTGGACAATAGTCAGCATGCTTTCATGGGTTATCTTGATCACACTCCAGAGAGTAGAGAATTATCTCCACTTACAAAAAAAGGAAACTCAGGCATAGGAAGATTGAGTAACTTTCCCATGAATTTATAGCTGAAGGGTATTTGGTGGTGCTAGGGTTTAAATACAGGCAATGTCTAGAGAACTAAGGACTAGGGCATGCTGCTTAACATTTGGACACTTGTATATTCTTCTTTTAAGATGATATTATATACAATGCATGCATTATACTGCCTAGAACACTAACAGTATCTCTAATTAACAGTGATCTCTATTACTCTGAATAGAAAAAAATTGAGGAAGACATTGGAATTATATTTTCTGTTCACACAATGGTCCAATACTTTCAGATATTACATATATATTCTCTTTAGTACCTTCTTCTAATTCTTATAAAATTATTAACTATCTTCATTAGAACCACTTCATCACTTTGTATATCTAAAAACAGTATTCAAGCTTCCCTCACTCTCCACTATTTTATAACAAGTTCTATTTTGTTCTGTAACTAATCTTTAATGTTTTTTAATAATTACATAATGTAAGCAGTTACGAGTAACCAGGTTGAAACAGATCACTGGACATTCCTCTTTGTTCTGTAAACACAGACTGCCCTGTTAGTGACAGGGTACTTTATTTCCAAGAATGTTTACAGGCACTTCAGCCTTTGGAGCCATTTAGTTAAAGAAACAGGTGGGTGATATCATTTGAGGCACATACAGCCTGCGCCTAGCTATTTGGGATACTTTCTTCGGTTTTCTACTCACACATACCCCGCCCACCAGGCATGAAACACAACACAATAATTCCAGATCTGAACTAGGTATGATAGCAGATTCCTGCCAGGTCATTTAAGGAGTGAAATAATAAGATAGCGAATATTGAACAGGATAAGAAAAACACCAGCCATCCTAAGGGAGGTCTGAAGTCTAATGGTAAATTGATAGACTAAAAAAAAAAAACTGGATTTGTAATTCAGGCTTCAAAAGGAAAATACTAAACTGAAATCACTCAGTTGGTGGCAGGATCTGGGAGGTCCAGCTTGCAGGAGGCTCAATTCCTTATGGGGTCCTTGATACATGGATTTGTGACACAAGTCCAGATTTCAGTGAGGTTGCTTATTTTGTGCAAAGAAGAAGAATCTATGGCCTCAAGGGTGTGGGACCTATGATAGCCATTATTACAGAATAAATAATACAGTTGAACATCTGTAGTGCCAATTGTGTGCAATTTGGTATTTGTTAACTATACCGATGATAGGAGACTTTGCCATGTACATATGACACATCGAATGGACCTGTCATATAGCAGGTTGAAAGGTGTTTTTCTCCTGAAGAGTTCCTACCAACAGATGTGTTTATGCCTATGCATATAATACAAGCACACAACAGGGTCCTCTGTTATCTCAACTGCTGCAAAGCTGATGTGAAAACATCCACAGAGAGGCCTCAACATTGAATCCGCATCACCAAGGACACACATTCAGTGGCTGTTTTAAGGAAAGGGTAACATGGCCTTGAAGGTCACCAACACGGGAACCATTCAAGAGATGGTCATCCTTGAAAATCCTAAATGTGGCTGTATGGCAAGCGTTGTGGCTGTTGAGGATGCCAGAGACCTACAGGCCAGAAAGGGGGAAAATATCCAGAGTGTGGATTTCCCCACACATCACATGGCTGTTCATCTTCTTCAATAAAGTTAGACTGGGACTTAGCATTAGCATAGAGACAAAACAATGACAAACACTGATTCCTAAGCAGGACTATCTAATGCCCTGGGCTTCCACATAACTCCAATTTCAAGGTGGCCATTTGCAAATCAAATGAATACTCTTAATCTGCTCTAATCTGTTGGCAGTATCCTAAAGAAGATAAAAATGCTTCTTTCTGGAGAGGGTAGAATGCTTCTTTATCGCCGCCCTCCCTCATACCGTGACAGGAAGCAAATATACTAAAATCTAGCCCACAGACAAGTTCATCCCAAATGGGGGGGCGGGGCGACTGAAAAAAATCACTTACTTTGTCAATGTGTTTGGTTTACGGAGTCACAGCTGTGGGGCTATAAAAACAAATGGGGGCCATCAAGGAAGCTCTAGCATTCTCTCTTAAAAGGAGCTTTAGGTAGTGCTGAGACAGCTGCCCACCTGGTGAGTAAGGGACCATGGCACAGTGGTGAAATTTCTAGCCCCAAAGTAATAAATCACTAAAACAGCTGTGTTACTTGTGAACCCTTGACAAGAGGTAAACCTGCTCCTGAAAGGGATTCTAATCAGGGACCTTAATGCATGAGAGCATCTAAGACTCGGGTTCCCAACCTTCCCAATGCGACAATACAGTTCCTCACATTGTACTTCGATCCCCAACCATAATTACTTCTTGCTACTTCTTAACTGTAATATTGCTACTGTCATGAATCGGAATGTAAATATCTGTGGTGCGGGATATTTGAAGTGTACAACTCCTATGAAAGAAAAGGCCGGTCCACCCTGAGGAGGGTCGCGACCCACGTGTTGAGAACCACTGACCTAAGGGACTGTATAAACTTCTGAAGAAATAGACGCCACAAGTGGTTGACAAGGGAAACAAAGCATTCTTTATACCTTAACAGTATTCGTTAGGTCTGGATCTCTTTAACATCATACTATGATGACATTAATTCAGCTCCCCATTTCATACTTCGAGTACAATGTTATATTTAATCTCGAAAATATACAGTAAACATTAGGGAAACGTCAGTCTACCTTCAGGAAGGCTCAGGCGGGGTAATTAAGGTGAATCTCATGAGCAGTACCCTTTACACAGACTCAAGAACAGCCAGTGGCTAAACAATTGCCCTCTGTTCAGTTTCTGTTTTGTTCTAAACCTTGCTTAGGGTCTCTGCCAACAATCCAAGTTCTGAAATGCTGAGTGATTCCAAGGAGTGTACTAAGAAAATGTGGTTTGTTTTCTTCCTGCACGGAGCAGATATTTTGGCTATCTTCTTGAGGTGCACAGACTACACAAGTGAGGTTAATTTCCCAGAAGGGCTTTCCATGTGTGCCGGGATGCTCTATGAGATACATGGCATGATGGACCTTAGGGGATTGCACGCTCTCATGCTTGATCCCCTTGAGCGTCTATTTAACAGCCAGTCAGTTTGCTAGCCTTTCCTAGGGATATGTAGGGTGACATCGTCATTGACCTTGTGCTCTGATGGTGGATTAAAAAGATCGCTTTATAAAAAGCCTTAACTCCCCCCCCCATATAAACGGTAAGCAATTGGGGTTCAAAATTCGGCTAAATTGTTGCTTTCTGGCATCTCCTGGGAAACTATACTGTCCATATTTTATCCAGGTGACCCTGAAAACTAGAACCGCTAAAGCAAGAGTTCTTAGAATTTATTCAGAGCCGACCTGAATCTTGGCACCCAGCTGGGTTCTGCGTGCTTCGCTGACCTTTAGGAATCCCTCTCAGCTGCTCTGGGTTTCCCTATCACAGCACGCAATCAGGGCGAAGCCAAGCTCGCACCGCGACTGTGCTCCGCTTCCCTCCCCCCACCGCGCCGACGCCGGGGCGCCCCCTCCGCCCTTCCCCCCTCCCACCCCCCGACCACCCTTAGCGCAGCGGGGTGCCCCTGTGGGGCGCAGGCTCTCGGACCCCGAGCCCGTTCCCGCTTCTCTCGCTAGAGGGCAGGCGGGACCCGCGCAAAGCCCTCGGGCCGCATGGCACGCGCAACCAGCGGTGATCCCGCACTCGGAGCCGCACTCCCGCCCGGGCTGGGCTCCACGGCCGACGCAGGGACCGAGGGCCAAGCCCGAGAGCAGGGCGTGCGGAGGACGCGGGAGGGTACGCGCGGGACTGCCAGGTTCGCGATGCGCGCAGGGCTCGGCTGCCAGGTGGGGCGAACCCCGCAGGGAAACGCGGGGGTTCCGCAATACCGCGGCCGAATCAGGCTCCCGGAGCGCTGCGCAGGGACACAGGGGACCGGGAGAGGCGTCCGCCCTGGAGTAGCGGAGCTGTAGGCACTCACCTGGGCTCGGCTCGCCCTCGCCTGGCTTCCCGCGGGGTCCCCGGTCCTTCTTCTTGCCCTTCCCCTTGCCTCTGCCTTCCTTGCGCTCAGACATCTCGCCGAAGATGAGCGCTCTGCGCGGAACTCGCTGGGCGACGGTGACGCGCGACAAGTTTGGTCCAAGGGCTTAGAGAAAAGTTTGTCCCGGAGGGAAGAGCGAGCGGTCGAGCGGCGTGGAGACGTCGCCTGTCGCCTACGGGGAGCGGCGTGGACTCGGTCACCTGGAGCGCCCGCTCCGTCTGGGGTGACGACTTGGTACTGCTCTAGGGTCCCGGGTTCTGCTGCTGCAGGCTCCGGCGTGGCCTCACTCCGGTGGCCTCCCGCGCGCGCTCTTACAGCCCGAAGAAGGAAAGGTGATCACAGTCCAATCTGCGCTCGCATTGCCAGGCTACCGCTGCTGCCGCCGCTTCTCCGCTCCTGCCGTCCGCGCGGTCCGGAGTTCCCACAAGTTTTGGGGAAGTCCTAGCAGGCTCTTTTTCAATTGCCCGCAGGTTGGACGCTGGCGCCTCCTTCGCACCCTCCCCTGGCCTCGCCCCCTCCCTCTTCCCCACCACACCCCCACCCCGAGGCGCAGACACGCCACCGGGAGGAGCCTGAGCTTGGGCGAACGCGGCTCAGCCCCTTTCTTCAGGCGGCCTAGCCTGGCTGGGGGCGGCCGAGCCCAGCGGCTGCCTGGAACACCCGACAGGGGTCGCTGGAAGCTGTGCCGCAGCCGCGGGGCCGAACTGAGTAGTCCCAAGAGGCCAGGAAGGGACCCTGGCGCTCACGGTGGCAGGCTGCAGCCACCACGGAGCTGATGCAAGCCTTGGAAAGTGGAGGGAGATGGAGAAAAGTTTGCAACCGTGGCACCTGCCCCACAATCAAGGCTTTATACATCTGGAGTCCCCGGGACGGCGAGAAACAGTTGTTCTTTCCCAGAAGGGTTCAGAATTTCTTTCTTTCTCACTTAAGGGGAGCTTCCTTCTAGCACTAAGGACGAAAGTGAAGTCTGGGGTGGAAGGGAGTTGGAGGTACCCAGAAAGGGTTCTGTGAACTTCAAGCGTCAATAGTTTGCACTTTATATGTCTGTTGCTTGAACATGTGTCTGCCTTCGTGTGCTTAATAGCATGCTTGCTGCATTTCCCATCTCCTATTTTGCTTTTCAAATAGCCTATTCTAAGCACAGTACCTCTTATTACAAACTAATTTCTGAAGGAACTGATGAGCTCACCATTGTCTGTAACAATAATCTCTATGTTAACACGCCACCTCCCCAATAATCTAAGAACTGAGGTGAACTGTCCAGACCATTAGTTCATTAGGACCAGTGGGTTTTTTTGTTTGTTTGTTTTGTTTTGTTTTTTGTTGTTGTTTTTCCAGATTAGACTTTCTGGGGAGGGCTCGTGAATCCTAATTTCCCTATATCCTTAAATCAAAAAAGAGTTTTGTTGCAAAGGTCAAAAGTCAATAGGTAGAGTCATCTGCAAAACGAGTGATCCACAGTGGTCTCCCCCTGGCCGTCTTAGTCTGCCCATTTTCTGTGACTAAGGGCTGTGGTCCAGAACGGACTAACACAATCAATATTGTACAGCTATCCCACTTTCAGGGTGACTTGGCTCCTGACTTTTCACTTCCTGGAGTCAGGTCTAACCGACCCACTGCTATCTACAGCTTTCTCTGAGTTCTCTAGCTGCCACAGTTTGAATAAAAGTGAAATCTGGAGTGCACCTCTTCATACATATGTAAGAAGGAAAATGTGTGAAAGCATTCATTTTAAATTGTTTTAAAAATCAGTTTATTCTACTTTAATTTGCACTGGACTAAGAATCAAACTCCGTAAAATGGGTGGAATTGTTAAATAGCTCCTTCTTTATTCTTAAATGTTAATGTCCAGAAATCTTGATGACAGTCCCCCAACAAACACCAGGAATAAATCTCACTGTGCCACACAAACGGCAGAAACCGAGAAACAGATTCTGACTGAATAGGAAGGTGGGCCCCAGGGCTGGCTGAAATAACTCAGCTTTCCCAGGAGGGGCCACTGCTCAGCCAGCAAACGGCAGCATGCTGCTGCAAAGCAGCAATCCTTCTATTTCCTGAGGGTACTTATCAGGAAGATGGGAGGCAGGGCAAGGGCTTGAGAGTTACTAGCCACATGCTGTTAGACGTCAGTGTGTTAAAATCAAAGGACTTCCATTTTGGAATTGAAGACAAAATTGAGCAATTCCCAAATGCATGGATAATAAAAACTCACACCTATGGGAATACTTTCTCCTCTCTCTTCTGTTTGGGGTCTAGACACTTTACTTCCCACATCTTCTTAGTTAGTCGGATTATCTCCATGAGGGTAAAGGAGACTATACTTTGTGAAATTTTTCTGATTGAATAAAGCCATTGAGATAGTTGACAAACCTCCCCAACCAAAATGACTAAGAAAGATGATTGATGTTCCTCTACCTTTCAAATAAAACAGCAGCAGTGTTCCCATGGGAACTATAGGGGTGAGGACCGGATGAGTATGCTAAGGAAGTTTAACTTAACATTCCATGATTCTTTTTAAAGCTTGGTTAGATGACGGGAAGAGAAGGCAAGTTATCAGTGTTGAAGGAACTTTCAAGACATAGGACAGAGTGGCAAGGCTGCTTCCTAGAATTATGCCCAGATTCTGGAACCCACTTTATTGTCAATTGCAGCTGAATTAGCAGTAAATTCATAGCAAAGTCAGTTTTTTTTTCCCTACTGATGTATTGTTCAAATCTTTGTTCATTATGTTATTTTATGTTAATTTCTTGAGTATATTTTACATTATTTACAAGCAACTAAAAGATTAACCAAAAAGTCGATTTCTTTGATAGTTAAAATATTTATAAGTTTTGGCAAGACTTCGAAATTGCCCTTAAATTATTCATGTCTGTGGTCAGTAAGTGGCAAATGAAATGTTTTGGTGGTTTTTGTTTTGTTTTGTTTTGTTTTTAACAAAAATACCTTAGAACTGATTTAAGGGAAGAAAAGGAAACATTCTTTTTAAAAAACCATAAAGCCAGGCGTGATGGTTCATCTTGTAGTCACTTCAGAGAACGAGATAGAAGTTCCTGTAGTAAGAGGTTTCGGGCCTAGCCTCAAGGCTCGGACCCACAGGCCCCCAGAGACACACAGATGCTTACATTAATTTTAGGCTGATCAGCCAAGGCCCAGGCATATAACTTGCTAACTCTTTACCCTTAAACTAACCCATGACTCTTATCCTGTTCAGCCATGGGGCTCGGTACCTTTTCTCAGAGCAGCATAGTTGTCCTCTGCTTCTTCTGGCTTGTCTGGCAAGTCTGGAGTCTCTGTGACATTTCTGCTCCCAGAGTTTTCTTAGTCTGGTAGCCCCACCCACACTGCCTGTCTGCTTTTGGCCAATTAGTGCTTTTTATTAAACTCATAGGCAGGACACTTATTATAACATCATAAATTCACTACAAGTTCCACCCGGAGCCCAAAGGCCAGCCTGGGCTTCAGAGTGAGACCCTGTCTCTACGAAAAATGAAAGAAAAAAAAATTAAACATAATATATTAAACATAGACCTCAATTGAAACATTTCAAAATAAATAACTTCATGTATTAATGATTTGGTATTTGTATTTGAATATGTATTGTTCAGCTTCTAGAATGGGTATCAAATATGGCTCCTCAGCTCTCAGCTTACACACCAAACTGACAACATACGTCAAATGGCAAAAAAAGTAGAAAAATTATGTAATTGCTTTGAGAAATATGGAAAAGTGAAATAGACCTTATTTAACGCATCAGGTTTAAGAAGCGCCATCATGGGCCACTGTGTGTGTGTGTGTGGGGGGGGGGTTCTGTTTTGTTTTGGCTTTGCACAAAGATTTGCCTTTGAGAATTCATAAAATCTACAAAGTTAGTTAATTCGATTCTTTTAACAATTCTTTTGGGAACTAATATGAAAAATTTTAAAATATTTTTAATTAAATAAAAAGAACTAATGTGTTTTCATTTTTGCAAAACATACGTTCTTGATAAGAATGAGAATTAAAATTCTGCGGATACCTTTCACTTTTCAAAATAAAGTAACAAGGTAATGGAAACAAAGATTATTTTTGAAAATTTTGTGACAAAGTTGTTGTTACTAAAAACACATGAACTAATGAAAAGGAACACTTTCCGGAATCAGGTCCAAATCTGTGTGATTCGTCCATTTACCAAACATTTCCTGAAGAAATGGCAGACAATGGAAGAACACAAATATTGTTCTGGTTTCTGTCAAACCAGTCAAGAAGCCTTGTAAGATGGACATTAAAAACACGCTAATTATTCAGTGCAGCAAGGCTAGATAAATTTTCTAAAGCGTAGGCTCATAAAATTTGGAGAAACTTTTTGAAGGAAAATCCTGCAAGTTTAAAATACAAATTTGGGATAAGAAGCCTTGTGTTGACTCCACATCCCCAGAATCAAAACATAAACACAGGCTCTAGAGCACTGAAGGGCTATGATAGTAAACAAGCCTTGACATTTCGCTAGCTTCTTGATAGATTCACATCTACTAATTTTAAGTGTGTTCTGTCACCTCTACTATAGTTAGAGCAATGGCCTAGGACAGTTAACTAGTTAGTTGGCAATGCTCTTGTTAACACTGCACCTACTATCCCTATAAATAATGCATAATCAAAAATGCATGTGAAACTAAAGTAAAAACGGTCCTGTTTCCAGAGGATATGAGAAAAAAAGAGCCTTAGTAAACAATGTGCTTTTGAAAAGCACGGTTTCCTGGCAAAAGTAGGGGTGATCTTCCCCCAATATGTTTAGCAAATAACTAATAAAATTGCTAATTAATCATATTCTGTTTGTTGTGAAGAAAGTCGGGTTTATAACAAAGTTGTGAACTTGTATTGTAAAACATTCTAAAAGGTAAGTCTATGTGTTTCTGCCTTTATGACTTGAATAATTATGACATGCTGATAATTATTCTTATGTGCCATTATTATTAATGATATGATTATTCATGATTATACTCTCATGATTGCAACTTGGATTAAATAGATGATATTGCTAAATTTGTTTACTTCCATCCCCAACCTCCCTTCTCTCTTGCTCGCTTACGCGTGCCTTTTATTTTACTTTCTCAGAAACTGAACCTAGGTCCTCACACATTCTAGGCAAGTGCCATCACTGAACTATATTCTAAAGCATCTTTCTTTTCTTTTATAAATCTAGGCAGCATCGTGTCTCTTGGATGATAAGATAGTTGCGTGAGACAACAATTAAAAAAAAAAAAACAACAAAAAAAAAAACAACACTTAATTCCCTTTGAGTAAAGGTGCCACCTGTCTGAGTTTGCTTTTTATTGCTGTCAGAAAACACTGTCAATGCCACTGTGGGGAAGGAAAGGGCTTATTTGGCTTACACACCCATCATGGTCTATCATGGTGGGAAGCCAGTGCAGAAGTCTTCAGGCAGAACTAAAGCAGAATCACCATGGAGTGCTAGCCTGCTCAAGACGGTTTGCTCACCTTGTCTTATTCAGTCCAGAACCACCAGCCCTGGCGTATCACTGCCCATAACAGACCGGGCCCTCTCACATTAATCACTAATCAAGAAAATATCCCACAGACTTGCCTACAGGCCAGTCTGTTAGAAGCAATTATTCAATCAAGGGCCTCTCTTTCCAGGTAACTCTAGATTGAGTCAAGTTGATAAAAACAAAATGATGATTAGCACACTATCCAGTCTTTCAGTTATTCTTCCTGAGTTTTACACTGTTAATCACACTCAGTCTCCTCATTCTATGACCTTAAGCTGCATGTATGTTCAATGCAATTATCTTAAAGTTACATTACATACATACATATTTATGTACTTAGACAGTCATATGTCATACATCTGTTTGTATGTATGTGTATATAGTGCAGCTTCATAGTTACTTTTTTTCTTCTTTTCATAGTGACATTACATTTGAATATAAGCATATGAAAGACAGAGACTGTGTCCATTTGTGGTCTCTGCATGGCTCTTCACTAGAATTCTTAACACTGTGCTTTGCACCTGGCAAGAGCTACTAACTTTTGGATAGAATAAGTGGTGATTGTTTGTTGTCTGCGCAGTCCTAGCTTTCTTGGAACCTCTTATATAGACCAGGCTAAAACTCAATGATCCTCCTGTCTCTGCCCACCAAGTGCCGGGTTTAAATGTGTGCATCACCACACCAGGCCTAGAATGAGTTTTAATGAAACAGAATGAGTATAAAAATTCTGGTTCTAATGTTACCATGTTCCCTCCATCTACTACTAACTCTCACCAACAATTATTTGGACACCCAGTCTTCTGCAGCTAGCCCACCCCCATGCCCTGTCATCTGACTCAGGTCTCCATCCCTCCCCCTAAGTACTAAGTAAACCCAAGCCTCAAAGCTTTCTCTGCTGTGACTGTAGACATGTTTGTAATCTGATGATCATTTCTCCTATTTATTTTGCCCCCACACAGTAGTCAGATACAACTTCCTGTAATGTAATTCCAACCTAGTCACTCTTTGCTTCTGAGAACTACAGCCTGTGCCCTTGAAGAGCTAGGAAATGCCTACAGCCAGCCCCTCCCACTGCCTTTCACACATGGGTGTATCTTTGCAGTGTCCAAGCCCTTGACATTCCCCAGCCTCAGTGACTCTGTGTTTCTGTTTCCTCTGCCTAAAATTCTTCCATGTTTTGCCTACCTCTCCTTATTGCTCAGGCCTGGGCTTACTTTCTTTGCCTGGAAAATACTTTGTCTTGTCTTTCAAACCAATTTCATTCAATACTATTTTAATCTTCCATCTCACATTTGGTAAGTCCTTCACAATAATTCCCCCGATTTGTAATTATCTCCTTGTAAAATCGTTAATAATCTGTTTCTACTGGGTATGCATCTCCCTGAGGACAGAGTATTTCATATTCAATCCTGTATGCACTGCATATATCTAATCTTTAAGTAATATGGTTTGTTAATGAACGAATTAAGACCAATACAATTTCTTTCTTACACACCATAAGACAATAGTATAGAGATTTTTTAAAATGATAATCATAATTATGTTGCCAAGCATGCTTTGGGGTAACCCCTGTTAAAATAACCTATTGGCAGATTGGTTGATTTTTATTTATTGCAATCTGGAGTTGTAAGCTTGCATATACTAGAGAAGCCTTCTATATATCCAATAAAGTAAGCTTTTGAAAAACAAATTGAAAATAAGAATCTTGGTCTGGAGAGTTAGTTACACTGATAAGAGCTCTATTACTCTTGCAGAAGACTTGATTTCAATTCCCAACACTCACATGATGGTTTGCAAGCACCTCTACCTCCAATCCCAGAGAATCAGATGCCTGCCACTGACCTCTGTGGGTACCACACAGACTCATACACATAAAATAATAAAATAAATCAATATAAAAGGAATTTATAAATAAGAAGATAAAAAATTCTTCACTTATCTCTCCAAATTATCTAATAGGTGAGACAGTAGCTTCTACAGTATGACAAAATGTCAAGATAGTTTCTTTAAATTGCCTTCCTGAGTTGCACCTATGGATTAAACGTGCTGCCTTCATTTATTCGCTTGGTCTAAATCTACAAATAGCATCATTCGCAGAGTTAGTAACCTCCTCTTCATCTAAGCCTGGAATATATGGTTCTTCTCTCCATCAGATGATTTACCACTCCACATAAGAGTGGTCTGGCCCCATCCAATCATCAAATCAAGTTGCACTCACCACCTTGGATCTAGCATCAGGTCATCTGTGACTCCTCTAAAAGACTGATGTTGCCCACTGTCCATGTTCACACAGAAGATAAACGTGGATTTCTCTGTATGTTCTCATAGCTTAGACTCTGTATTCCAGAGAGAAATTTTAAGTCTTGATGGCTTTTAAACATCAGCCTACAAGATTCTCTCCAAGATTAACAGTTTTCCTTTGAAATACACTTTCTCATGATTGGGGGGAAAAGTCATCCCTATTAAATTTATAATGATGCTAAAGTAAAAATTAAATTATGTGAGTGATGAATTGGTATGTCAAATATTTGAACAGCAAGAGTAATTTAGCAGGTCAATTTCTTTCTGTAAGTTCCATAAAAGACACCTGCTAGGAAGTATTCTAAAACAGATTATAGGAAATTACTTCATAATGCCATTAGGATAGCTGGGCTGCGTGGGATGAAGTGCTGACCCACATTATTCTACTCCTGGCCTAGGCAAGAAATAATACCATAAGTACTTTTTACCTTCTTTCACAAACAATTCAAAGTTTTTTTCTACGTCTTTATGAAAATTACCCTTCTGGCTTTTGGTTCTACCTCCTAAGAGTCAGCACTTCAAACATCTGACTTGATGAGGGATTTTCACTTCCAAGCTAAGCCGAGAGTAAAGTTCTCATAGAATGTTCCAGTCATCTCCAACCTGGGTCTAAGCCTGGAAGTCAGCTTACTCTAAAACAGACCAGTTTTCAACACTCTGTATGTAAAGGACTCTTCTGTGTATATATACTAAAAACATGTATGCCTTTCAAATCTCATTCATTTGAGAAAATGTTTTACATTAACAACTAAGAAAGGAAGCTATCTTTTAAGGTTGATTTAGTAAAACCAAATGAATATCAAAAAAAAAAAAAAAGAAACAAAAAACTAGTCACCAGCTATGCAGAAGATAATACTTGTACGAAAATTATTAAAGCGTTGTCTTTTCTCATTGATCATAAAAAATAGGATTGTTCCAACTCTTTGTCAAAGGTACAGATGGAGTCACCTGTGTATACATGTACAAGCGTGTGTGTGTGTGTGTGTGTGTGGTGTTGCTAGGGATTTGCACATGATAGAGCATAGAGTGCTTACTCTACCACTTAACTACATCCCTAGCGGTGAACATACCTAAGTTATAAGGTGGAGTAAGTTTTAGTCTCGCCTAGAACATTATTGAGTGTATAGTTATCTGAGGATTTACTCCAAGTCCTAGATGTTCAAATGACTGTCAAAAAAATATGTTCAGAGTGGAGATTTCTCAGAGACATTTCTTTGGTAACAGACTTCACTGTAGTATTTGGGATTCCATGAAACAGTATACGTATATACTATAATCATTTTAATCCTGTGAGACTCGTATTTTTGAGACTGACCCAACCTAGTCCTGGTTTGCAGTGGGAAAGGGAATGTTGCTTGTTTTAGCAGCTTTTCTCCTGTATTAGGATGATATGACCCTTCCTCTGTTATTGCTGCTGTTTCTCAGAGATGGTGGGACAGAATCAAGGATGGCTTCCTGTTAGGATCGCACTTGCTCCTCTTCTATAGAACCTGAGCTTGGCTCCCAGAACCCACATCCAGCAGCTCAGAATTGACTGTAGTTCACTGATAGGGGGAATCTAACAGCCTCTTCTGACCTCAGTGGACATACACAGACACACACACACATACACACATGCACACGCACAATTTTTAAAACTTATTTTGAGTCAGCATTTGTTTGGATTTGTACAGAACATACCAGTATGTCTATATTATGGGTGTTGAATACATAATTAATTCTATGCAGTTCTCCCATATATGGAACTTGACTACCTATTTTAACTCACTTTTAAAATGCCCTTTACCTCTAGAACCCATGACTTTTTCATTAAAGCATTTCCAGTTCCTTCTTTTCCTCATTTGATGGCATCTGGCCTGCCCACTACAACACCAGGTAGCCCTGAACACCCACCTTCTCTGTTAACATTATCCTTTACCCCTAAGCATCATTCCATAATAGGAAAACATTCCTTGAGCCCTTTCTATCTTCCCACATGCCAACGTTCTTGTTTCTTTCTCTTATCTCCTCAAGGAATCTGTCACCTTCTTCAACTCCACGGAGGAGACTGCTCACTAGATATAGGCCCCGCTTGACTTCCTCCTGCCTGAGGGATGCTGATGTATACTAACTCCTTTTTGCTTTTCACCCATGAAACTCAGAGGGCAGCTCATTAAAATGTTCCTTGTCTCTTTTCTCTACAATTTTTATTTTGCAGGTTTTATGTATGCTGGCCCTTGGCCTAATACTTAAAATGCTTTTCTTAACTACATGCTAATCCTGTAAAATGTCACTCACTGTCAATGTTAATCCATAAATAGGTATCTACTACTCTAAATTTTGTCTGAATTCCAAGACTATTTCTAACTATTTCAAATTAGACACATCCGGAATAGAAGGCCAAGTTGAACTGGTTGGAAACAGTTTCCATTTCTCTCCTTACATCTTCCTTTCCTACCTCCAGCCTGACATCTGGTACCCCAGGCATTCTCCTGTGCGGCAACTCAGCCATAGATTAATTTCTTTTTCTTTGCCTCTGCCCTTCTCTGGATCCTTTTATAGCATTGACCTGAACTTGTAAGTTCTCGTTTTACTGTTGTGATTTCAGGTCTCACACCCAGCTATTCTTCCTTCTGCCACCAGAGTTAATCTTCTAAAATACAGTTATTATCATGTCAGTCCTTAGTGAAAAGACTATTGGGTTCTTGTTGCTGTAACTTCAAATGTTCTCTATAGAAGACAGGCATTTCTCCATGAGACTAAGTATTCCATCTCTCTCTTCCTCTCCTCTTGTAGATTAGATGTTCTCTGGCCCCACCAAACTAAACATACCCTTACCACTATACCGCAATCACATTGTAGAGATGTTGTAGAATATTCTTTTTGTACAATGTGAAGAAGTATAACTCGGATTGGTTTAATAAAAAGCTAAATGGTCAATATCTAGGCAGGATTTGAGGGGCAGAGAGAACACTGGGAAGAAGAAGGCAGAGTCACAAGGAGACACAGAGGAAGGATGACATAAGCCATGAGCCATGTGGCAGCCTATAGACTAATAGAAATGGGTTAAGTTGTAAGAGCTAGTTATCAATAAGCCTAGGCTATTACTGTGCCTTAAAAATAAGTATCTGCATCATTACTGGGGAGCCAGCAGTTGGACAAAAGGTCCAACTACAGTAAGATTTTTTTTTCCACTTTGAATTTTTTTTACCTTTTTTGTGTGGTAGATTTCTATGGTACTCAAATCAAAACTCATCTTTTATTTTTTTTCTAACGTTCACAATCAGAACTAGTTGATGTCATTTATCTTGAATTATATACATATATGTATGTATGTATGTATAAGTGTGTGATATCTAAATCAACTTCAGCCTATATATAGAGAGATAGATGATAAATAGAAGATAGATAGATAGATAGATAGATAGATAGATAGATAGACAAATAGAGCTGAATCTAAATGTAGGTAAATAGTTTGTATTTAATTCTCCTTTACAAAATACAGGCAGCAATTTATTTGCCAAATTCAACTTTTTACTTCAATTAAAACTAGATATTCAGTTGCATCTATGATGCTGTTCAACCAAAAAAAAATCATAGTTTACAGAGGTTTCAATACAAGGCAAATTTCTATTATCATACTTTCACATACTTAAATCAACTTCAACCTTTTGTTTATGTAGTTTACACTTGATATCCTCATATTAACAAATTCTCATATAGCAATACACTATTACTCATAAACCATGATAGTTAGTGTTACGTAAAGTTTATGAGAAACTATTTGTAAAATTTTCTGTAAAAATTAAATTTATTGGGGTTGGGTATTGGTGGTACGTGCCTTTAGACCCAGCACTCAGGAGGCAAAGGCAGGCAAATCTCTATGAGTCTGAGATCAGCCTGGTCTACAAAGCAAGTTCCAGGACAGCCAGGACTACACAGACAAACCCTGTCATGGAAAATAAACAAATAAGCAAAAAAAATATTATGTATTCAGTCTTGATCTTGACTTCTGAAAACTTCAAAGTACTAAAGAGTCACTTCGTAAACAGATATTGGGGACGTATTCTGTCTTCCCAAGAGTGTGTTATCTCTCACATGATCTCAGCCTGAGCATCCAAGAGCAGGCCAGCATCCCTAACTTTGCAGCAGACCTAAATGAAAACCTGTCAAAGCAAAGCTGGTCCCTGAGAAAGCTCCAGGGATTCAGAATTCTGGTTCTATCACTTCACAGAAAAGCATCATCTATGAAATGGAGCTTATCAAAACTTGTATATGTCAATTCACTCCTGTGAGGGTCATGTGAGTAAGTATAGTGTCCAATCAAAGCTGGCAGACCTTCTACTTGATGGGGCCCTCTCATTTCCAGTGGCCACTGTTCCTCCCAAGCAGCATAGATGTCCCCAACATTGTTTTATGAATTCAAACCAGCGTCACAAAAAGAAGCTTTATACTTAATGAGTACATCAATTTACTATTTTAATTACTGAATTAAATTCAAGTGATCCCAAGCCACACTACTGGTACTTATATCTGAGAAGAGTAAAGCCAATAAACCCGTGTATCTATATAGATTTGAAATTCACCGTGCTGCTCCATGTCCACTTCCTATTATGAACCATTTCTGAATTTTCTGACCTACAAAGTGTCCCATATCACAGTAAAAGGAAACAAAGGGATAAAGAGGATTTTTAACATTATTCCAACAGGATTCACAGTCACAGTGCAACAAACTGAGGTTTAAAAATAATTAGAAGAAAGATAGCACCTGTACTGAGCATACATGATCATTTTCCTCCTGGTATTCCATAAGTTACGCAGTATAAGACCTATACATAAAACATTTGCATTGGATTAGGTACAATCAGTAAATCAGAGATGACTTCAAGTACACTGGAGAATCTTCAAAGTTAATTTACAAACACTATGCCATTTTGTGTAACAGAGTTGAGTGCTTGCATCCATCGGGTTCTAAAATCAAATATTTGTGGATACTGAAGGGTGATTGTATTGCAGATGTGACAAGTAGAAGTACAAGATGATGTGCACAATTCTTATTCCCTACTATACATATCCTACACGATCCTCCCCCTGTAAGGGTGGTAAGGATTATCACCCACCCCACTCAAATGATCTCTGAACAAATACAGTGAGCCTTTCACAAAGAGAAAATTTTTCCTGATGCTATGAAAATTTATCTCCCCTGTAATCACATACCTTCAAGTCTTTGGAGGTCATAGAGCTAACGACACCTGGCAGCTGGCAAGAAAAAGAGTCCTCCATCCATCCTACTGCTCACATGAAACAATTCTGCCAACACCTGAATGGGCTTGGAAGAGTCACAATTAAAGCCAGGGAACATTCTGAGTTTAGTCTTGTCAGACCACAGATAACACACCCGATTACACTGTGTCCAGACTTCTCACCTATGAACTATTTTTTCATATACTGAAATTGGGTTGGCTTCAATAATTTGTAGCACAACAATAGCAAGCTATTGCACCTTCGTAAAGAGTTTGACTTATATAGAGTCTCTGACTATAAGAGATTTGGGGCAGGGGGTAACAAAAGGAAATCAAGTTTGTAATATAAGTTGACCATCTGTATATTCTTCCACTTTCTAGTTCTACGGGTGAGCCATAGCTTAGTTTTCACAGACTTAGCTTTCTCCATCTGACCAAGGGATAAGGCCACCTCCCAGGGGCATTCAGGTACCCTAAGTCTTATTGTAATATATTTTAAAGCCAAGCTTTAGAATTTCTTATTTCTCAGTGGGACAGACCAAAGCAGATGGGAAAGCAACTTGGCATTGTTCAGAAAGCATAAGAGCAAACCTGATGTGAAAATTCTAAAGCCTCTATGACCTGGAGACCACACTCTCTCAAGGCCTTGTATGAGGATCCGCAAGATTCACAGACATCAGACAGACACCAGACAAGTTTCTGAAGCTTTAGGTGCCACAAAGGGACCTAAAGAGTAACAACTTTGTTCTACTTCAGGGGCTATGACTTATTTCTTTTCCTCACAGGCATCTCTGAGCTGTTTGTTTTTCTTCCAAAATAATCAGTGAGATAAAGGACCTGCTGTGGGGATAGAGGTGGATAAAGTTGTTTTTTTTTTGTTGTTGTTGTTTTGTTTTGTTTTTTTGGTTTTTTTTTTCTTGGTTTTTTTTTGTTTTGTTTTTTTTTAATTCCATGGCAGGTATAAAGAGCTCCTCTACAAATAATAACAATGTATCTCGAAGCTTCCTCACACTCTAAGGATAAAGGAGGGAGATAAATACAGTTTCCTCAGGAAGGTCCACAGCCTAAAGCACAAGACTTGTGTGATGGATAAAAGATGCATTGGACGGTGCTAGGTTATTATGGTACAAAAGCTTTTATCTATGATAAAAATTTCTTGGTGATTGTACAAACCATCTAAACAAATCTTTTAGGAAACAGAGGATCAGGAAAATGGTTCAAGCCTATGAGGGAAGTTATAGTGAAATGTTCACCCTGCAGTTAACAAAAAATTCTTTTAAACAAGATTATGTTCCTATGATCAGATGATACCTCATCTCAACCTTATTATAACACTTCTTTAGGTCACATTGGCTAATATGCATTTTCCAGGGAAAGCTGTAGTACATATTAAATAACTCCAAGAAGCCAATGTAGTATAAAATGGTCAAATAATGGAGCATGGTCAACTATTCAATAATATAAATTGCTTTAACCCATCCACATAGTCATTATATGAGATGAGTGAGATTGGAGATACATCTCAATGGTAGAGTACTTCCTTAACATGCCCAGGGCACAGTTCCCTATGCCCAACTAAAAATACAGTGAGTTCAAACTTGAGAAATTGAGTAATAGTTCTCAGGGAAATCCTATCGAGGTCTGATCTATGCAGACTGGTTTTATAAAATTGTCATTGGATACTAGATACTACTAAAGATCAGTGTTTCTCAACACATAGGTTGCCTAAGGCCATTGGAAAACACACATATTTAAATTATAATTCATAAAACAGCAAAATTATAGTTATGAAATAGGAACAAAAAAGAATTTTATGGCTGGGGATCACCACAGCATGAGGAACTGTATTAAAGGGTCTTAGCATTAGGAAGTTTGAGAACCATTGCTTTAGACAGAACATGAACTCATCTGCAATTCATCACTCTAAATATTTCAGCATGCCGACATTCTGTGGTGCTAGAATTAATGTGTGTTTGGACTTAACAGTCTTCTACTTCACTAGCCATGTTCCGAAGTATTTGTGAATGGAAAAAACTAACGTACCTAATCTAGGGAGACTCACACTTCACTTGTGAGAGTATCTGAATCCTGTGATTAATTTGGCATTAGTAACTTCCTATATTTTCTTAAAAGGGGGCTCCAAAATCAACTCCTTAAAGAGGGTTGATTGACATGCCATACACTGAAGAATATAGTTAGAATGCAGACAAGTTAAGGGTTCCTAAAGTGACATTTGCCTAGCCATTTTAGTTGTTACTGGCTTTATTACTTAAGAACAAGTCTTGTGTTAGCTTCCCTGAATACTGCCATCTTCTTTCCATTTCTACTATACATACAGAGCATCCTCTTGTGGCCATGCTATGAGCATGCAAGATTACAACTTCTCCAAAAGTTCCAAAAGCAGATGGAGGATGACAGTTTTTACTCTCTGTGGTTTCAGGTTTATCAGAAATTTGTCTCTTCACCAACACTAACAGAAATAGGCAACATTAAAATTACGTTTTCATAACTGTTTTACAAAAAATGGTTCAGAGCACAATAATATTCCTTTCCCATCAACAATTCTTGTCTCTGTTTTGGAGACAGGGTCACACACAGCCCACAGCGCCTCAGATTTGCTAAGTAACTCAGGCTGACCTTGAATCCCTGATGCTAGAATTTTGAACATGCACCCCACACCTACTTTAAGCTTTTATCATTAAATCAACTTTTTGCCTTATATATAAAATCCCAGACAATAACGACTTTGCCTGATTATATTGCTAATATGTTTCAAATCAAAACCAGCCAGCTCTGGCTACTTAATGACCAATCCATATTAATTTATGCATAATTATATGATCAGTTCTTTGAAATCATACTCTGGGTTACAGAATCATTATTATTTTCATGGGACTGAAAATGGTTCTTTTAACTTATAATTGTACTAAAATATTCTTTAGATATTTAATGAGTATAATTTCTTGGTTTAGTTAATTTCCCAGGCTCGATTTTTAATAGATGTGAATAGTTTTCTCTTTATAGCTGCTAAATATTACTTCTTAGCTTCTTCTTAAAAAAAAAATTCTATATGTAGCCCAAGCTGACCTGAAACTCACTATTTCCTACTTCCAACTTCTGAGTGCTGGGATCCAAGGGTACACCAACATGCTCTGCTAATGTATTGTTTTAAGACATTTCATTTAGATTGAACGTGGCAGCATGCACTATAATCTTAGCTATTTAGAAGACTGACACAGAAAGATTACTTGAGTTCAGGAGTTTGAAGCCAGCCTGAAAAATATAGCAAGATCCCTGATAATTACTTTAGTATGAAGTATTTTAGCTTCTGATCCTTCTGCCTCCACTTCCAGAGTGTTGGGATTACAGCCTACGCAATACTCAGGGATCAAACCCTGGGCTTCATGCCTGCACGACAAGCACTATGCCAGCTGAACCACATTCCCAGATAGTATACAGTACTTAATGGCAGTAAGACAATGCTAATTATAAGGCTCTTAAAACAGCCTATTTAGTTGAGAAGATTATTCAAATTAAATTAGCTAAAATCTATGCCCTGCTCAGATCTAGATAAAAGTTAGAGGGATTTCCTAGCTGTGGTACTGATTCAAATCATTGTTTTTATGCCCAACTGTCTACCAGTGTTGCCAAATTCTGTTCCATCTTCAAACTGAGAACTTTAAGGTTATAGATTCAAGACTGAGTTCATAACAGGTGGGAAATCTTTTATTATGTTGGTAGTGACATCTTAGGAAACCATGTATCTTGCCTATGATTTGAGAACATATATTTATATCTGCATGAGAAAATTCTGAATACTAGTGCCAGAACTATGAAAGATCAAGAATGAATGATGAATGTGGAAATGGAAGAATTTTGTTTTAAAGGCAACATCCATTAGTTATATCAACAAGCACTGGTTTTATATAAAAAATACATAACAGATAAATAAAAATGTGGAAAAATGTCTTAAAGACACACTTTTCTTACACTAGGGAAATTATCTACCAACTTTGCCTTTTAGGAAAATTTAAGCAAATTTATGTAGAAATTATTTTTTGCTTAAGGCATTTGAAAAATTACAGTGTTAGCATAATGATGAATAAATCATATCTGGTTGTAAAATAAAATTTTTGTTAGGAGCTCTCATATGTGCAGCGTGGTAGTAGAGCATTTGCCCAGCATGGCATAGCCCATACTCACATGCAATGGACACACACACAAAAATGCCACAAGATTTCCTGTAAAATGTCTATTAATATTTGACTAAGCAAACATCATGAGCTCGTGAGAGTAAAGATTTTCTGTAGAACTAATGACTAGAAAAAGAATAATAAAAATAATTTTTCTATTTCCAGCCACAATTTAGAGAATTATGTATTTTAAATAAAGCACATGTTTCTAGAAGGCAGATTCTAGAGCTGCTGGTGGTAACCACAGCTGCCTGCCTCTGTTAGAAAAGTTGCTATTTCTCCTAGCCTGCATAACTGCATTTCAAATGAAAACACATTTTGTTTTCATTATTAGTCATTCTCATCTCTAATAGGAAATCATAAGCACTTTGAAACAATAGCTCCTTAGCTATGATGCTTCTTTTGAAACAACAAGAATTCTGAAAATATGCTGAGTGCATTTTAGCATCACTTGGGATGATCAGCATCCTGAGAAGCTTTCACATTGGTGAGAATAGTAGAGACTGCTTGTGGGTAGTTCTGAAAAAATCACTGCTGATTTTTCATTTTGGTAAACAAAAATCTCCATGATTCTAATTAATACTAGTTCTGGGCCACCTGGGTGAGTTACGACACACCAGTGGAAGGAGGCTCTGCCTGCCTTCATCTGTTATTTCTTGCTCCATTAACAGGGTATCTCTAGGAAAGCCATCTGTTCCAGCCTGCTATCTATGTGGCTTCTCTCCATGTCATTCACCAAACTAAAAGTGTCAAGTTACAGTGTCATTTAAGTGTCACAATCACAGTGTCAGGTAGAGGTAGATAAGAATTTATAGATGGATAAATTGAAGTTGAAAAATTTCAAAATCTTGCATGCTAAAACGTATTTAAAACTGTACAACAACACCCCCAAGTAATACTAGAAACACCTTTAAAGATTTCCAAAGCTTTTAGGTAACGTAAGTTACTATCATTTCACACAGCTACAGTAAAATGTGAAAGTACATATGTCTTTTGTTTTTGTTTTTGAAGACAGGAGCCTTGGCTATCCTGAGACCAGGCTGGCCTCGAAATCAAAGAGATTCACCTACCTCTGCCTCTCAAGTGCTGGAATTAAAGGAGTGTGTGCCACCATCACCCGATGGATATGCCATATAACTTATATAAATTTCAGATTATTTTTATTTGATTACTTTGGCTGAAAATAGGTGACAGAAAAAAAAGCAAAAAAGTTAGTTTTGGTGGCCAATTATCAGGCAGTCTCTATTGTAATGCTAATGAATATTTAATTACTTTTCAGAAAACCAAGTTCTAAGTGATGGCAGGGTTATTTTACTCAGAAAACTCAGTGTTGTAGCAGAGTATGGAATCTTCATTTTTTACCATTCTTTCCCCATTTCACTTCCCTGAATTTGCACTAAAATCGCATGACAGTATTTTCTTGTTGTTTTCATTTTGACTGGCTCAGTGATACCTCCCAGATACAACTCTGAAGTCCCAAATACTTAATTATTACTAACTGGTAGTTCGTCCTTGGAATGTGAGAATGATTACTTATAAAAGCAAAGTGTCTAGCTTTACTAGAATCACTTCATTGTAGAGATATGATATTTATGGATCTGATTATTATAAAAAACAGAAACCAAACCTTCACATGGGGAATTATGGCAGGATTAAGCGGAATGAGGAAGACCCAGGAATGTAATCAATCTGAGAGGTCAAAGTCCACCTGGTGAGAGCCAAAGCTATTTTCAATCTAGAAAGCAAATACCTTAACCTATTATTTGAAGGTATATGAAAATAGATGCCTTGGAATGTCCTGTAATGCTTTCCTTGTCATAATTAAGCTTTGGTCAATTATTTAATAGATTGTTCAGCTCCCATGTTCGTATTCAAATTGGAACTAGAATTCTCAATGACAAAGAGTCCGATGAGCATTTATACTGGAGCCACAGCTCATGGTCCTGTGTAGGTTCAATATATGACAAGAATCAAGTCTTCTTAAATATGTTCAGCAACCTGAGCACTCCAATGTGAATTTATTATGCAAGTTGGGGAACAGAAAGTAAAGAGCAGCCGTGAAAGCAAATACAGATCAAGCCTGACATTTCAATGGTGAGTATGATAGTTGTTATTAACATAGGCTTTAAAATCACCAGCATGCAAAGTCTGCCTGCTCAGGGGAAGGTGGACTCCAGAAGTCATTTAAGAAAGCCTATCTCCCAAGTTCAGTCTCCCAGGTCGTTCTCACATTCGATGCTTGCTAAACTTTCTTCTGATGACAGGACCACAAATGTAAGGATCACAAAGTATTGCTTTCTCAAACCTGTGCTCAGACAACACTGCTAACCTTAACCTGAAGGCAAAACTTTTGAGTAGTCAGATGTGAAACACAGAACAGCGAATGAGGACAGAGAGTAACGGTGTAGCCAGGGGAGCCTTCCCGGAAGTAAAGCATCAACATTTAAGGATGCAGATGGCGATGGCGTTATAGTAGGAACAAGGATCCAGGGAATCACAGACACAGTTGCCAGCACAGGGATGAGCTTGATGCAGTAGTGGAAAATGAAAGTATCAGTTCAACAGTTCTGTCAGCCAAGCCCTCCAAGGCCCTCTGCTCAGGGGTAGCAGGCTAATAAATAACAGATGTCAGGCTTTTTATGTGCTTGTTCTTGCTGTTGTTTTGGTTTGGATTTTTTGTTGTTTTGTTTTTTGTTTGTTTGTTTCCTTTGATTTTATTTTATTTTATTTTATTTTTTTGAGAGAGAGAAGGAACATAGATTTGAGGGAAGGGAAAGTTGGACAGTTCCTAGGAGGAGCAGGGGAAGGGCTATGAATATGATCAAATCTATTATATACATTTTTGAAGGAAAGAAGAAGGAAGGAAAGAAGGAAGGAATGTGTCCTTCCCACCAGACAACAGACAGCAGGGTCTGAGGCTGCAAGTGAGCAGAGGCCTGGGGAGAGAGTTTGGGTCAGCATAAGACAGGAAGACAGCCCCTGCGGGACGTTGTAAGCAACAAGGTTATCTCATAACTGGGTGAACAGCATTGACCTTTATTGACACCAGAACTAATTAGGAAAGAGTATATTTTGCACCCAAGTGTGGGGGAGAAGGAGAGACCTGGAAATAAAAAAAAAAAAAAAAAAAAAAAAAAAAAAAAAAAAAAAAAAAAAAAAAAAAAAAAAAAAAAACACTACCTTAACAGATTTTTGTTATTTTTGAGTCAAAATACAAATGAGAACTAGACACTGTCTGATACTTGGAGGAAAGATGGAGTGAAGATGTATGCTAGAGAGACGTCAGCATATAAAATGCCAGGGCTAGATTTTTAAATGCATATAGGTATAGACTTATATTCATATATATGTGTATGTATGTACACACACACACACACACACACACACACACATGATAAACATTCTGAGTAGGGTAAAATGGAAAAACTTTCTACAGAGTCAATAAAATTTTAATCCAAATATCTAAATTATTCTTCACAGAAATGGGGAGGGGTCTTAAAATTCACATGGAAACACAAAACACCTTGGAGAGTTGGAGTAATCCTGAGCATAAAGGTATTGCCATGCCTGATCTCAAGCGATGCTAGGGAGCCACAGTAATAAAAACAGACACATAGATCAGCAGAATAAAGGAGATCCAGATTTAATTCTGTACTATTCAAACAACCTGAGTTTTGACAAAGAAGTAAAAATTACACACTGGAGGAAAAAATGGTATCTTTATCAACAGAACCTAAGAAAATGAGACCCCTCCATCTAGATATTTACCTCTCAGCCTGAAGAAAAACATCTACTCCAAGTGGGGAAAAAAACAAAATGAAACAACCTAAAATTTCAAACTCTAAAACTTCTAGAGAAAAGGTAGAGAATAGGCCACGAGATATTGGCATAAATTTCTAAACGGAACTCTGGTTGCTCAGGAAATAAAGCCAACAACTGATATAGGAGCTCATAAAACTAAAAAGAAGAAAATTTAAAGTCTTCAGTGTCATCAGCCATTGACAATTAAGCCCCTATGCTTTAAGTGGAGTAGTTCTTGAGCAGGAAAACAATCAAAGGTGGAGTGTAGGCACCTCTCCACAGTGAAGGCCTCTAAGAGGAAGGAAAGAAAGAAGCATCAAAGGGATATGTGAAAGAAACAGACAGGAAGATGAAGGGGAGGAGACAGGGCCCATCCAGACAATGCCAACTGCTTCCGGTTATTTGCATATGATAAAACCTTGAGAGAAGTCATTACCTTGTGCAAGATAGAGGTCATGATTGACCTACACTTTTATTGTAGTGATGGGGATATAGGTTTAAACAGTAGAGACTCCAGTTAACTATAGAAAGTTGTATACAACTGTTTATTACCCATGACTCTGAACCACCACCTTCCACCTCAGCCCACGGCTTCCCTGCTAGTATTTTTCCCTCATGGAGCCTCCTTATCCTAAGAGTAGGTAGTCTTACCTAGCAAATTGCTTCTATGAATTGGATGTGGCAAAAGCGATAAAATGTCAAGAAGTGACTTTCATATTGTTAGCAGATTTTTTCCATTGTTTCTTGGATTAAGGAAGGTAACAAATCAACAGGCCATGTGTCAATGGCTTAGGAGTCAGCCACTAAATTACTGAGGCTCTCCTTCATCAGCTCATGAGGAACTCAACCAGTACAAATACAGTAGATTCTTCTTTTGTGGGACTTTGCATGAGTTCCTTGATTACAGACTTACAAGAGATACCCTGAAGCAGGAAGCCTGGTAGAACCAGGTCCAGACTCTCCTGGGACTAAAACACTGAGATAATTTATGACAGTGGTTCTAAGTGCTAAGTTTATGATAATTTGTCCCACAGTGTGGTTGCTGATATTCGTTGACACCCTGACTGGACCAAGTCTCAACAAGAAGATTAATGAGACACACTTCCAGATACAGCTCTTTTAAAATGCTAACTTTATTTCTTAAATAATTTATTTAAATTTATTTTATGTGCATTTGTGTGAATGTATCAGATCCCCTGGAACTAAAGTTACAGACGGTTGTGAGCTGCCATGAGGGTGCTGGGAATTGAACTTAGGTCCTCCAGAAGAGCAGTCAGTGCTGTTAACCAATGAGCTAGCTCTCCAGCCCTGCTCTAAATATGTCTTTAAGGGTAACTCAAGAAAAAAAATCATGTGAGAAGATAAGATCACCGTGAAACTAGAAAACATTACTTCAAAGTTTGTTGGTGGCTTAGATAGAAAAGAAAAAAAAAAAAAAAAAGAAAGCCAGGTCTCATGTGTTTTGTTCACAGTGATCAAAAGCTAATTAACACATACAGTACTAGAGGGGTAATACACATTTTGGAAATACCACCAAGACAAGTTTAAAGGAAGAAGATGGTAATGCATGAGAAAGGGAAAGAGGTGTGTTTGTAGAGATGTGGTCGATAAGATGTTAAAATTTTGTAAGATGGGAAGGTTTGTAATATGAAGGTCATAAAAAAATCAAGATCTATGCTCCTACCTAGGAAGAGACTTAAGAACTTTAGATGCCATGTGCCAGAGAAACTAGAGGAAGAGGAGGGAGATGTTGAAAAGGGGAACAATTGTATTAAAATCTGTTAACATTGGCACACTTACTTCTATCCAGCATGGTGAAACAAATGGCTAAGCAGGGCTACATAGTGACATCTAAATGGGATAAAAGGAAACCCCTCCATATATATTATAAATTAAGCATCCTTTATTTCTAGAAAAATCTGGCTAAACAAATTTTTTTAGCAGGAAGAGAACATTGGTTTACATGGCTGCTGGCCTCTGACATCTCACTTGATAGGTGGCATTGGGATTCTCATATCTGCTTTTGTATTCAATCTGCATCACTCATGGATTACTTGAAGTATATTTAGAAATGTTGACATCACTCAGGCCATTGGAAAAGGGTCCCCTAATGTTGTAGAAGCCCTGGAGAGCACCATGGGTTCTGGAGCAGAGATGACTTTGAGAAACCTGACCGAGGATTGAAGCAAACTGAATAGCAACTAAAGGTGGGTATTGAGTTGAAAGGTTTGGAGTTTGTTTGGCGTGGTGATATGTATGTATTCAATAAAATTAGTCTGGAATATCAGAGGAGAATCAACCACAGAGCCAAGCTGTGAAGGTCAGGGACTGTAGACCCACACCTTTAATCCTAGTTTTAGGAATGTTGAAAGAATTTAAGAGAGCTGGGCAGGAAGAGAGAAGGGAGATTTTTCAGCTTTCCCAGACACTTCCTTGGTGGGCTGAGGAGAGAGACATTGGAGTTGAATTTTTTGTGGAGACAGGCCTGAGGAATTGGCAGGTAAGCAGGGACTGTGGTTTGTTTCTCCCTCTCTCTGATATTCCAGCTTTCCCCCAATATCTGACTCTGAGTATTTATTACAATACCAAATAAAATTCGTACAAGAGTTTGATTTGTTGTTAAGGATACAGAGGGAAACTGGAAAAGGAGAAATGGCCGGCTCAGGAGAAGACGTTACTGTTGAATTAAGGTCCCAGGGGAAGCAGAAGTTTTGGAACAGAAAGATGGAGGAAAAACTTTGAAAAGAAATTCTCCTCCAGTCTCAAGAGCATGAGGCAGCAAAGTTTTTTTCTAAGAAAACCCAAAGCTGTGGGAATGTACTAGTTAACTATTAGGATAGGCTTCCAGTCCTTCAGGCTAAAACACGTCATCTGCTCAAAGTACAGAAATATAGGCACCGCATGTTAAGGATGAAGAGCAATGGTCGTGTGGGAGCATACAGAGAAAAGATCAATAATCATGTAGGCATCAGGAAATGTGCAGTGCTGCATGAGCCATCAGTGGATGCTCATGGTCTTAAGTAAATGAGAGGATGGTAAGAAAGGTTCTCATGAGAGGACCTCTCTAGAGCCCTCTGCTGATTATAGTGTGATTCAGCTTTCCATTCCTGAAATAAAATAACCTACGTTATCAATTTAAAAAGAGAAGTTCACTCTGACCTGTTATAGTTTCGAAGATTTGAGCTTATAGGTAGCTGCTAGGTCAATGTTGTCTCTTCTGAGACAGTGGTAAGACAGAATATCATAGAAGAACACATTGAAAGTTAAACTGTTTAACTCTGAACATCTGGAAAGCACAAAAGAGGAGGTAGAACAGAATCTCACAGCTCTTTGGATGACACGTTTCCAGTGACCTAAGACTTCCCAGCGTCCTCAGCTTTGAAAGGGTCTGCCACCTCCTAACTGCACTAAAAGTGGAGAGTTATGTTAGTCTTTGACACTTTCCAGAAACAAAAGATACAGTGGCCAAGGCCTGGCACAGTTGGGCACATACCAGGTGTTCTCATGTGTTCCCAGATAGCTGCTTCTTACTTTGAAACAAGACCTAGGTGTGGAAAGAGTCTTCAGACTTGGCTGTCTGGAGCCAGTCTCCTGTGCTCTCAAGATCCTCTCTGTGTGTACCTCAGTAAGCATCTGGTCTGTATTTTAGAAAACTCTCCTTCCAGCCTCCTGCTACATATTTACTAAAGCTCCAATGTGCACAGAAAATCAGGTGCAGAAAAGAGTTAAGAATTAAAATTTTCATGTGGGATTGTTTCAGCTAATTGTATCCATTACTTCTTCCAGAAGAGCAGGTAAGAGAGGCTATTTCCATCCGCATCTCCTTTAGAGGGCTTTCCTCGATTAAAGATCTTCCGTTTTTCTTTAGGAATAGTCAGATTTCTTTTATCTTGAAATACTTCACTCTCAAGCTTCAATTGCTGATTTTTGCTTGAGAATAGTTCACAGAACATATTTAAAACTTGTCTTTTTCATTGAAATGAACATAAGCATACTATCTTTTTCTTTTATTTTTATTTCCCATTTTACTTTCTTAGGTAAGAATATTTAAGGTACCTTGTATATTCGCTGTTTTTGTGAGCTTGGGGGGGGGGGGGATATTCGGTTTGGTTTGACTTGCTTCCCATTGCTGTTCACTTAGTACTCACATAATCTAGAACGAACATCTCCAATACTGACACCTTTACTTCAATATCTACTAGATGAAACACTAGGCACTGTAGCAAAGTAGGGGAGATACAATATTTATTGATGTCAAAATCAGCTATTGACGTCAACGTCAACTATTTAGTTTCCTAACTTGAGGGAGGGCTGTTCTATAAATAAAACAAAATTCTATCATATTGTCTTAGTTTTCCATTGTTTTGAAAAACAAACAAGCAAATAAAAGCTCCAAACTCTATGACCAGCAGCAAGCTAGTTTGGAAAGGTTTTTGTTTTGTTTTGTTTGGGTTTGTTTGTTTGTTTGTCCATAGAAATGCCTTCTAGACTTGCCAGCAGGCAGTTTCTGAGCTGTGGCTTCCTCTTTCCAGATCAGCCCAGCTTGTGTCAAGGTGCCAAAACTGCCCAGTACAATGTAGTATACAAGAGTTTTCAAATAGCATGTATTTTTATTGCTGGCCCCATGGAAGAGTTTTACATATGCTATCTCATTTTAATTTCTGTGATATAAAATACCTCCACTTACAGGTGAGCAACTTTTAGCTAAGATACCCAAGCTCACACCAGCACCAAAAGGTGACTCACACAGCTCATTAAACACTCTCATTAAACCTTCTCATTAAACACTCCATTGCACCCCACCCTTCTGGAGACCAAAAAATGTGTGTGTGTGTGTGTGTGTGTGTGTGTGTGTGTGTGTGTGTGTGTGTGTGTGTGTCCCTCTCTGTGTCTATGTGTGTCCAAGTGCAGGTTCCCAAGTTTTGTAAATACCCAACAAAAGGATCAAAACACATAAAAAAAAATGAAAAACTAAAAATCTGCATCCTTCTCATTATGGTAGTGTATTTTAAATATCCAGGGAAACCTGGGAGCCCAAGACCAAGTGTTAGGGTTTTGAGCATATAATGGCATGGTTCGCATATACTCAGTTATCTGGCGGCAGGTTTCTATGGATGCCGGGCACGGGAAATGCAGCAGAAAGGGGTGGAAAGCAGGAGACTCTTCACAGCTGTTTCTATGTAGGAAAGAGCCTTATTGTATATGATTGTGAATAGCAGAGGGTTATGGTTGTAGTGGGAGAGAAAGTAAGAAGAGGAAGAGGAGGAAAGAAGAAAGGAAGGAAGAAGGAGAGAGAAAGGGAGCTTTTGAAGACGAGGGGTGGGGTACAGATATATGTGGAGACCAGGCTTTCAAAAGGGCTGACATCAGAGCCTAGGGGAGGGCGTGGCTTGGCGTCAGAGTTCAGAGGGCGTGGCTCTTAGGAACTAACACCGGGACCAAGATGTTCTGAGAGAACATCTGACAAAGTGGCTTTGATCAAATTAGGCCAAGGGCTTAAATTTCAAGTCTCTTTGGGTGAAAACATGGACTTGACTTTGTTTTATTGTGTCTTGGACCTTCTCTGTGTTAATTGACAATGTTTTGCATAATCTTATTGTCTCAAGAGTATAAAGTGAAAGAAATCAATACAAGACTTGTGAGACAATATTGTTAGCTTCTCATATGATGCTTCGGGGGAATTCCAATTTGTGTACATTTCTCTGCAAGTACTGAACATTTAAGATCTATGCAGGAAATCTTATTGTGTGTGTGTGTGTGTGTGTGTGTGTGTGTGTGTGTGTGTGTGTGTATGTGTGTGTGTGTGGTTTTTTTCTG
The DNA here is from genome assembly GCA_033318265.1 of Phyllotis vaccarum. Lineage (NCBI taxonomy): Eukaryota > Metazoa > Chordata > Mammalia > Rodentia > Cricetidae > Phyllotis > Phyllotis vaccarum. Next base: position 143,869,134 of record JARWLC010000002.1, read on the forward strand.
TTATCAGTATATGAAGCCATTGCTTCTTCAAGGTAAGGACTCCTAGTTTTAAAAAAGTTCTGTATAATCACTTAGCCTAATAAAGTATCAACCTTTAATCTGTAAGTAAGACCTATTAATTAAATTCATTTAGGAGTTAGAGAATATTTCATGTTTGCAGTAAAATTACCCATTGAGCAAACTAGTCCTGACTATAGAACTAGCCCATCTCGTTTATTAAATAAATAAATATTTTTTCTTATGATTTTTGATATGTCCTGATTATTTCAAAGAGCTTAGCAATGTTAAATAAATTATAGTCATAAATTAATTTTACATGATTAGATTATCATATATTACAGCAACTTTTAAGGGCATTTAAAAGTATTTAAGGGTATTTATCCCACAGAAATAAATATTATAATAACAATTTAACTTTACAATATTATTTAGTAGTTAAAATGTCATGATATTCAAGTGGCCTTATGAGAAAAAAACATGATTTATTCTGAAGGTATACAGTATTATTTTGTCTATTAGTTCTAAAAATTCCTAAAAATCAGGGAGAACCATCAGCAAAGTCAGATTTTTTATTCATTTGCTTAGTTTTGATTTTTAAATTTTATCTATTTTATTATTTAATGTGCATGATGTGTTGTTTTACCTACATGTGTAAATGTATGACTGACATACATACATACATACATACATACATACATACATACATACATACATACACGTACAGCACATGTCTGTCTGATGCCCTCAGAGATCTGAGGAGGGCTTTGGATCGCTTGGGACTGGAGTTTCAGAGGGTTGTGAGCCAATGTGTGGGGGCTGAGATTGCAAGTGCTCCTAACTACTGAACCAAATCTCCAGATCCCCATCAGATTTTTATATTATAATTATAATTATAACAAAATTCTGAGGTGATTGAATCCTAGCCACATATTTATACTTTTGTTTTCCTCTGTGCTTATCCTGCTAATTGGGTGCCAATTGCACCCAACTGGATATTATTTTTACCAAATACAGAAGCCTCTCATCTCTGTCCAATTGCTCTGGCGATAAGCACTGGGAAACTAGGCCTTGAGTTGAGTTGATATGGTTTGCCCACGTGGTCTTCCAGAGTATTCTCTCGCACCTGTCTATGCATCTACACACATCATCATCACTCTTCACATGAGCCACACTTCAGCAGGGGAGATAGTGGAGAGAGGGGAGATTTCAGCTGCACTGCTACCCATACTCCTAACTCTGTCACAGGTTAGTTTATCATGCACTCTGCTAAGACTAGATGACTCACAAAGCTGTGTCTTTGTAGATTTCCAAATAAACTTTGTTTTTTAAGTTACCTGCTATTTTATCTTTGTGGTCAAAATTCCAAGGTCCTGGAAATAGAGATAACAGGCATCTGAACAGTTGGTGAAAACACACTTATTTCACTCTCTGTAGTGTGTACATGGGTGTGGGGGGTCACGTGACTGTGCACCCCTAAATAGAAGCCAGAGGAGGATGGTGGGTATCTTCATGTATTGCTGCTCCCCATCTTATTCTTTTATGACAGGATATCTTGCCTAACCCAAAACTCTCTGTTTCAGCATGGCTGACTAGTCAATATATTCCTGGGGCCCACCTTTCTTGTTGCCTTCAGTATCCGGCAGGATACAACCATTTCCAGAATTCATCTGGGTCTGGATATTCAAACTCAGTTCCTCATGGTGATGAAGCAATCAGAGTACTGTTATCACTGAGCTATCGCTCTAGCTGTGCTTTGGGGGGGCAGTGATAAAGATAGGGTAATCTTTAGTCCAGGTTGGCCTCAAGCCTTCCGTCAGCCTTTGAAGTTCTGGTCATCAGAGTCAAAATAATCAGCTTGGAAAGAACGTGAAGACTAACTTCAGAGAAGGGTGTGAGATGTGTCACAATAGCCCAGGATAAGCAGCAATGGCTCAGGACTTAAATCATAAATGTGCCAACTATGATTACATACACCTATAATCTCAGCACTCAAGAGGAAGATGTGGGTGGATTAATATGAGTTCAAGGCCAGTGTGGTGTACACAATAAATTCCAGATCTACCAAGAGAACATGAGATGCTGTCTCAAAAATATTGTAAAACAAATACACACACACACACACACACACACACACACACACACACACACACACACACACACACACACACACACACACTTATCTTTTCCTTTTGGCACACAAGCCTTTCATACAACACAATAACACAATGTTTCTTTATGTTTAATCTTTTTTTTTTTCAGATATTCCTTGGATTCTTCTCTTGTTTCTTTGTTGTGGATTTGGCATTTCTTACATAGAATTTGAAGTTATTTCTGCTTATAATTATCATATTCATCCATTTGTACTTAGGCTATCATAGGCTGGTTTAGTAAGCACAACGCATTAACCAAGAGGATGGGGGGGGGGATATTACACATTCAAGAGATTGTATCTTAGCTCCCACATGCCCCAATATATGTTACCTAATATGTTCATTTCTACTTAGGCTAGAGTAGAGCAGCTTAATGCACATAGTACATAGAACAAAGAGGATTGTGGGGAATCACTACAGGTTCAAAAGATTCTATCTTGGCTCTCAAATGCCTCAATGTGTATAATACAACACAGAACTTTATTCTATTATGCCACATGTGTCTAACAGTAGTTATAGCCCCCACATGCATTTTGAGTGTTAAAAAGGAGCCTGATATCATCATTTGGGACAATAACCTATGGCTAGACAGATTATAGGTTCTTGAGCAGAACCTCCTGTTATTCCCCTAAAGGAGCATAGTATTGACTTGGCTCCTAATGACCTCTCATTGTACCAATAGAATACTACATCTCACATCAGAATAGCTTCTGTTAACCATAGATGATGATTAAATAGAGACTGGTTAAGTTGCAGGGAATAAAAGAGTGGGGAACGCCCAGTCCTAAAAGAGATATCTACATCATAAGCCCTTCTCCTAAGCCAGCCGGGATCATTGAAGTAGAGAGGGAGGAAAGAGTGTAAGAGCCACATGCAGGAAATGGCTACAAGGAAGGAATGTTTTCAGATCCAACAAGACAGTAACATATATGAACTCACAGTGGATGTGATAGCATCATAAGACCCACGCCATAGCAAGCCAGCAATCTTTGCCTGGAGAGGGGAAGCACAAAGTCCTCTTAGCCAAGGATCTACTAATAAGCAGGTGATGGTTGCTAGGAAAGAGAGAGTCCATTTTCTTTAAGAGAACAGTCATGGGAAGGTCACACACATCCAGAATATACAGGCAGCACAAATTATACTCCATTGGTGATACAAAGAAATAAAAAAAAGAAAAGAAAAGAAAGTTAGGTGGGTGTAGAAGTGGAGTGGACATTGGAGAGGTTGAGATAGGGCAAAGAATAGTATCAAAATTCATTTCACAAAATTCTCAGAGAACTAATAAAAATTTAAAGAAGGGGCTATCTAATATACTACTCTGTATATTTTACAGAGTTGGACTTGTTCCGATACACAAATATACCCTAGAAAGAAGAATATAGTGTATCAGGGCATACAGACTTGGGCTTTACTGGGAAGAGTCTGCTGTGCAATTTAAATGCAGGCCAAAAAGATTAGCAATGTTTCCTTAGCCAAGAACAGGGGCAAAATGCTCCACACACAGCAACTTGCAAGAGCAGAGTGCACTCCAGGAGCAGGGTCCACTGAAGGAGCATGCACAGTACAAATAAAGGCAGTAAAAGATGAAGAACCCACTGAAGGTTCCAGCCACGCTGTACTGCTCTGGGTGCATGCTGAGGTTGCAGAGGAGCAGGCTGAGAGATGACAATAAAGGTCTCAACACATATCACCTTATTTGGAGTTACTTAGTTAGGTCAACTCCTGTGACCAGAGTTGTAAGCCCCTCATTACAAGCCTTTTGTCAAGCCTCTCGATTACTGGGTCTCAGCCTATGGGTTGCAACCTCCACAGGGTCACTTATCAAATATTTAGAGTATTATTCACAACAGTAGCAAAATTATGGTTTTGAAGTAGCAATGAAAATCATTTTATGGTTGCGGGTCACCACAGCATGAAGAACCGCATTAAAGTACAGCATTAGGAAGATTGAGAACCAATGCTCTAGATCATATGCCAACTCTGGGTGTAATTGCTGCTGCCAAACAAAACAAAACTATGGATTGTTATTCTTAATAATTCTTCATTTATAATTAAAGAGAATTACATCTCTTATCCTTGGAGCCACTGTGAATTCGACTAAGAAGCACAATTTTGAAGTAATGGAATACTTTTTTTTTTTCTTTTTTGGTTTTTCTCCGTGTAAGAGCCTTGGCTGTCCTGGAACTCATTCTGTAGCCTAGGCTGGCCTTGAACTCATAGAGATCCACCTGCCTCCCCTTCCGAACACTGGGATTAAAGGTGTGCATCACCATGCTTGGCTCAACATTTTATTATGCTATTTTTTAAACAATAACAAGCCCTAAATAAAAAAAATGCAGCTATGTTGGAAGTAGAGTTATTAGCTATACATTAATAATAGACTTTTGGGGCTGGAGAGATGTGGTTAAGAGCATTAGCTACACTTCCAGAAGACCCGGGTTCAATTCCTAGCACCTATATGACAGTTCAAAACTGTCTATAAATCCAATTCCGTGGATTATGGCACCTTCACAGATATATATGCAGATAAACCACCAATGGATGTAAAATAAAATTTTAAAGAAAAAAACCAATTAACATTTCAATGTTTAAAATTTTAAGTGCCAACAGTAATCCATCTGACAAAATACTTATTTTTCTGACATATTGACATGACTAAGCACCCAGATATTAAATATTATTTTTGCATCAAAGAATACACAGATACATTTAGTAATATTTGAAAATCCATTTTATGTGTCAATAAAAATTGACAATGGCTTCTTTTGCCACGTGTGTAACCTTTATGTTGAGACACAATAAAAAATTTCCATACAGTAATAATAAAACATTTTCTGTGTGTTTCTAGCACTATATAAATTTAAGTATCATGGTTTCAAACAAAGTATATTAAAAACATCAGGTCTAGGAAAAGATCAAATGATATTACCCATATGCAAGTGCTCTGAAAATGGAAAAGCATAATAAAATATATCAAGTGAGGTATGAAAGTCATATACACACAAAACACCAGAAACCAAATGGAACTGCATTCTGCAAATGATGTCATGATTCTTGTTTGTCTAATTTGCATTTTAGGAAAAGACTGCTCATATGTTACAACAGCAGCTAGGTTTACAACAATTTTTCTTTGTTCCTGGCAAACAAAAAAAGGTTAAGAATTTGCAGACAAGTCTTGGCAAAGAGATATTATGATTCAGCTTTGCCAACCCGAGAGTCTTAGAACACAGCTGGGAAATGTACGTAGGTTATGAACTCGTTAAAAAAAATTTCAATTAGCACAGCTAATCAGTACTGTCTCCCATCTTAATTGGTTCTTTAAGAGTATTTTATACTCTTAAAGTATAGAGTATGTAGCCCACCAGTTGGCTCTTCCCATCCATTTGAACAGTCTCTTTCTCCAAGCAGAAATATTATTTTGGTTGGCATAGTAAAATAGCATAACCAATCCTTCCTTAATCCATCTACATATATCAAATCACCTGGAATGCTGCACTATGTACTGTCACAAATCAACTGAATTATTTGTCTATCATAAAATCTTTTCTGTGTGACATAAGATTTTCATATATTATATATAACTGTGCTGTTCAGTATTGTATCAGATCCTTTTCTTTTGCTGTGATAAAACACCAACACCATGACCTAGACAACTTATAGATCAGTTTATTGGGGTTTACATCTCCAGAGGGTTAGAATCCGTAATGGCAGAGACAAAAGCATTGCAGCAGGAATAGGGAGGTGAAGGCTCACACCTTCAATCACAAGCACCAAGCAGAGAGCAAACTAACAATGACATGAGTTTGGACCTTCAAAGCCTGTCCCAATAACGTACTTCTTCCAGTAAGGCCATACCTCCTAAGTCTACCAAAACAGAATCACCTACTGGGGACCAAGTATCCAAATGCCCAAAATGATGGAGCACATCTGATTCAAACCATCATGAGTATTCTATTCTTAAAAACGATTCAACCATTTTTTTAAATGTAATGAAACTTCTTGCTGGATTTGCATACTTCAGACCCAGGAATTCTAAATTGGGAGAGCTTGAAGCCCTTACAGATGATGGGCACAGACCCACTGGTCATGTGTGACAGACAAAATCTGAGCCCATGAATACACTTCTATAAAAAGTATGTTCCTAGACATTTACTTCAAACTGCTACTGGAGAAATTATAGCCACTTCTCCCGAAGAGCTAAATGTTGCAAGGAGTTTCAGTCCTGTCCCTTTCTTGCTGAGACAGGAAACAGTTCTTCCTTGTCATCTTGCCTCACAGCTCTAAATTCCTTTGCCCCTTATATGGAAAAGGATTGCTTGCTTAAACATGCTGAAGAGTAAAAAGGAACTGAAAAGATTGATACATATCACTGTATACACACACACACACACACCACACACATACCATACACACACACACCACACACACACACACACACACACACACGCACACACACACACCATACACACACACCACACACACGCACACACCACACACACGCACACACCACACACACACCATATACACACACACCACACGCACACACACACCACACACACACCACACACACACACCATATACACACCACACACACCACACACACCACACACACACCACACACACACACCACACACACATACCATATACACACACACCACACGCACACACACACCACACACATACACACCATATACACACTCACCACACGCACACACACATGCACACATATACACACACCACACACACATATACACACACACCACACACACACATACACACACACCACACACACACATACACACACACACCATATACACACACACCACACGCACACACACACCACACACACACCATATACACACTCACCACACGCACACACACACATGCACACATATACACACACCACACACACATATACACACATACCACACCACACACACACATACACAAACACACACCACAAGCACACACATGCACACATATACACACACCACACGCACACACATGCACACATATACACACACACCACACACACACCACATTGCAAACATACTACATACCACACCTCACATACACACACCACAGACACACACCACAGACACACACCATACACACACATACACACATACATACACATATGCCACATGCACACACATACACACACATACCACAAGCACACACACACATGCACACATACACACCACACACACCATACACACACACATGCACACATACATATACACATGCACACCACACACACACACTACACCACACACACACACCACCGCAAACATACCACACACCACAACTCACATACACATACCACAGACACACACCATACACACACATACACACATACATACACATATGCCACATGCACACACATACACACACACACATAAACACATACACATGCACACATACACACACACACTTCAGAAAACCAAGCAATGAGAAGAATTACCTCAAATAAAATAAATAGCAAGCTTAATATTTGATCATAATGTGGCATCTCTCTAACCTCATTAAAAGAGCCTTGTACACAGGTCTGTGTTTATACTGACAAGCCCCAATTACTATCCCAGTTTTTCATGTGTTTCTCTCTCCCTTTGGGTCTCTCTAAAACTAAAATAAATAAACAAAAGCTAAACAAGCTTCATCACACATCATTTGAAAATACCATGCTCTTTAAAAACGAATAGCAATTTTTGTTTTTATTTCTTTTTATTGCTCTTGATTGCAAAATAGATGCTTGCTTATTTTAAGCCAAAAACATATGACCCCCCCACAACAGGGAGAATGGAAACGTCTTAATTCTAACCTACTAAGCTTTTCTGTGTTTCAGAAAGTGCTTGCCTTTCCAGGGAGGCAGTAGATATGGTGTTTAGGCGGTTTAAGAAAGTAAATGCTGAAATCATTCTGCCTGCTTCAATTCCTAGTCTACCACTGGTCTCGCTCTGTGGTCTTCAGTAATTTGCCAATCCTCTCTTTGCTTCATTTGCATCAGCCATCATCAGCATGAAGAGAATACATGAAATAGTAGATGCTCTAAAGAACAACTATCAATGCACCAGGACTGTTATTATCAGATCCCTTTGAAATGCCAGCAAAGGCATAGGCAATAATAAAAATAACACTGATTTTACAGAAGTTCTTCTGGCCCTAATGCCCAGAGGTTTGCATTGCACTACAATGCTGTGCCATGCCAAGTTAGATCTGGTCAGGCATTGCCAATTTTCTAATTACATGACTTACATCAAAACCTTTTGAAAAGTAAGCACAATGTTTGAAGTGATTGTTTTTATTCTTCATGAATACTGACTATATATGTGTTTTAGTTCCTTAACAGAAGGATCTTTTTATTAATATTCCAGTTCCCCCAAAAGCTTTATTTCTCTTCATTTTCCCTCCTAATCCAATATCCTCTCGTAAGTATATTACTGCCCTTATCCCTGGATCATAAAAGGGGCACCATAGGCCGAGGCCCCATACTTTGCATGAGCTGAGCAGTAAAGCCTATCTCAAACCCACCACCATTCTTCTTGAGTCATACTCCACTGAAACTGGTCCTGCTTTGCCATCTCTCCAGGACCTCTCACACTGGGGCAGTACTTACCCTCTGTGTTGGGAACACTGCATGTACCTAGCCAATTGCTACCACCCAACTTTGCAACTGGGCTGAGATTTTTCCATAGAGCACACTACAGCCTTCGCATGGGTTGTTTAGCCTTAGCTGAGTGCATTGGCTCATTCACACACATCACAGCTCCGTTGGCAGATCCTACTTGACACACACGGAGAGGGCAGCCGAGCCCACACAACACAAGAGGCTAAAGGGACTTCAACTTCTGCTTCTGTTCTGAATAAGACACTTCTGAGTAGCCAAGGCTAAGCGTACATCTAACCTTGATAAAAGAAAGTAAGGAGAAAAGGTGAGCAAAGAGTAAAAAGACCTCCGATGAGGCATTTTCATGAGCAGTTGCCCACTTGCGCATAATTTTAAGGTGGCAAGAATTCATAAAATGTATGTGTGTGTGTGTGTGTGTGTGTGTGTGTGTGCAAGGATGTTTGTATCTGTGTGTTGTGCGTACTTGATGTGGGAATGCCTTTCTGTATGCTGTGAATCTCAATCTTTAAATAAAGGAGCTGTTTTGGCCCATGACAGGCACCATAGAAAAAGTAGGTGGAGGAATCAGAATAGGTAGGAAAGGAAGGGCGGAGTAAGAACAGACCGACCCAGCCACCCAAGAAGAAACATGTAAGGAATACAGGTGAGCCACGGGCCACGTGGCAGACAGATTAATAGAAATGGGTTGAGTTAAGATGTAAGAGCTAGCTAGCAATGTGCCTGAGCCATAGACCAAACAGCATGAAGTTAATATAAGCGTCTGAGTCATTTTTGGGGCCTGAGCAGCAGCAGGCAGCTAAGGGGTCTGGAGCTACAGGTCTGTGGGTCTGGGACCTCTGGCTGCCCGGGACCGAGAAACCCCACTACAACACGTACTTTAAGAAGAAAAAGTGAGGCATGATCACTGAGGTCTGCTTATTGATGTATTTGATGATTTTTTAAAAGAGTGTATATTTTTGTAGTTTGAACATCAATGTCTGGTTGTTCTATAAATTGGAATGGTTCCACATTATCTGATCTGGTAGATAACAATCTCAGCCCGAATGCTAAGGTTAAAAAACAAAACAGCAACAACAACAACAAAAAAACCCCACAGCTTTATTTTTCTAAAAGTATTAAGCACGGATGAAAATAATTCACCTTAGTCTTCCTAGGTATTCTTCCCTGGGTGTGCTGGGCACACTGGACAGAAGCAGGGCTAATGGAAGTTAGCTGGTACATGGTCTGGGAGCATGGCATCTTCTTGATCCCTGAGGAGAGTCCTGTGCAGGTTATGGGAGTGTGTCACCTTCTCCCTCCCTCCAGAGGATCCTTGGCAAGGTGCTGAGTCCCTTGCAGCTATCAGATACTTCTTGGCCACAACATAGTCAGGCTTCCTTCTTTGGAATCTGTTTCTCTCACTTTCCTCATGGCCCCTGCCCTGGCCCAGCTAAGAAACAAGCAAAAATAAGGGGGCTGGCTTCACTCCATTGGTCCAGAGCCCCTCATGTCTCGGCGGCAGATTAACTAGGGGTGAAGAATAAATCTTCCTGCTTTCTCTCTCCAGGTACCCAGAAACTTTGGTCTCCGTTTCCTTCTCCTCTCTGGAATCTTCTTTTAAGAGGCTGAGGTAGGAAGGTTATTTGAACCTCGAAGTTCAAGGCCAGCCTGGGTAAGCATACAGCAATACTCTCTTTAGAAAAAGGAAAGGAAAGAAAAAAGCCACCCTACATTCTTTTGTAACTGTCTCCCTCCCTACTCTCTTAAGAGGCATCACCTCACAGAATGCTTTTGGTTTGGCATCCTATATAATAACGAACCTGGAAACCCTTGTCCTTCATATAGAGAGAGAACTTACTGACCTCACGCTACAGAACAGTGATCATTTACAAGAGTCGAATTCATTTAGAATGTTACCCTAAAATAATATTCCACTTTAGCAAAAGGATTATTTTGGGCCGAAGGCAATGGAGACGGAACAGATTCCAAAGAGTTCTCTCTCCCAGTCTCCTGTGCCATGCAAGGACACAAATTTTCCATTGAGGAAGCTGCCCTTTACTCCACCCCTCCAGGAGGACAGGAGCAACTCTTTTATCATCAGAGATAGGGAGTTGACACCTAGATGAGGTTGTATAAATAGACCTTACTAAAAATAGCCCTCATCTTCTAGTAGTTTCCAGGCATATAAGACTGTCTTACATCCCTGTAATGTTTTACCTTCGGAAGGAAACCAGCTTTCCCTAAATGGGTATAAAGATCTCCTGGTCACTTTTTACATGTTCTTCCTTTTGTGCAAACCACTGAGATATTATAGTTGAAGGCATCTTCTCTTGCTAACCTGCCTTTAGTTATTCTGATGTATAGGGCTCTAGGGAAAGCTTGTGTCCCTCAGGAGGTTTTGACAAAGAAGGAGTAGACTGAGGTTGCCTCTTTGCTCCAAGGGCTAGAGCTGATATCTGAGGGCCTCTAGCCGAGCCAGTAATGATAAGAGCTCTGAACAAGGCAGTCCCTAGCTGTCTGCACAGGTTTGATCGAATGACAGCACTTAGAGCCGTTCCTTGTTTTTTCCTTTCCAGATTGAAGAGGACAGGAGGAAAAGGTGCCTAAGGACCAGTCTTTTCCTTATTGTAGCTCTTGTAATTTTTGGCTCAAGGACTTTTGTTAATTCTTATCTTCCTAGGGAAAGTCACTGGTTTTTCTTTCTTTGATGCCTTTGGTGTTGTTTGTCCCAAGCAGGAAAAATCCAAGGGTCGAATGCTGACTCAGGGCTATAGCTCCAGCCAGTTTGTACAGACTGGAGCATGGAAGGTCCTTGTTACACTGGCTGCCTTTGAACACAGCTTGACAAAGGTAACCAGCACAACAGCCAGAGACACCTTCATGCTTGTCTTATGACACAGAAGGGACTTTGTGCCCCTGTGTATTTCCTTGCTGAAGTACACAGGTTGCTGGTCTTGAGTCTCAAGGAGGCTAGGAATGAAACCGAGGTAAAACTTTCATAGACATGAGCTTTTGATGTCTGTCTAGCCCATTGTCTTTTTTTATCACTCAGTAGGTCCCTCACACTGTCACCCACCAGTATTGAATCAGGACACTTAATCGCCATTCCTACTACTCAGACAGGGGGTCATCTCTGTCTCTCCCTCGTCTCCCTCTCCCCCTTCATTTCCTTCCTTCTTCCTTTTTCTCTCCCACACCATTTTGAGGTTATGCTTTACTATATAGTTCAACCTAGGCTTGGAACACAAGGATATTCCTGCATCAACCTCCTAGGTGCTGGCAGTATATGTGTGTGCCACCATCCCCATGTCTAGCTTTGGGATTAATATTGGATCACAGGATTGAATCTTTCATAAACTCCTTGAAAATACCTCTTGTGTTCCTGATTAAAACATAAAAACCTTTATTTGTTTTGAACACAATAAGCTTCTGATGCCCAGATGATGATGTCTTGGAGACTTGAAAAGACTTTCGGTTCTCAGGGGAAATGAATGTCCTATTGATACTCATGGGAGGGATCAAACCGAAGTAAGGAAAAACACAGCACAGTTCCTAAACATTTCTGTAAAAGCCAGGGAAGGTAGCAGACACCTGTAATCCCAGCACTTAGGAGGCAGAAACAGGTGAATCTCTGTTAGTTTGGCCAGTCTGGTCTACATAATAAATTCCAGGGCAGCTAGGGCTCTGTTGTGAGACCCTGTCTCTTAAAAACAAACAAATAGAAAGCAGACAAATAGAAAGATTCCCTCAAGAAAAATGAAGAGGCTAGTAGGATATCTCAGCAGGTGGCTGCCTGACTGAGTTCAGCATAGTTTTCTTGTGGTAGGTAGGAGGGAACAGGCTCCTATACGGGTTCCTCTGACCTCCACTGAATGACATGATAGACCTACACTCAAATAAATAGATATAGGTAACAAAAGATATTTAAAAGAATCAAAGAACAGAGATCAGGTATAAAAAGTTTAATCCACACACACAGTTAATAATTTATTTCCACCCATCCTACCCTACCTACCTAAATGCCTGATGAAACTCAATGGTGCCCAGAGAGTCACTGCTAAGACACACACATTTCAGATAAGGGATATTCCAACTGTACTTTGGTTATCTTTGATCAAAATATTTGTGATTGTTAGAAGGATTCTATGGATTAATTTTTATTATTGTTTTGCTTCTTTTACCCCCTTGTTTGAGATAGTGTCTTACTATATAGCTCAGGCTGGCCCAAGTTGGTCTCAAAGTCAAAGCAATCTTCCTTCCTTAGGTTCCCTACTACTGAATTTGTATGCATGTGTCACTATGACTGACAAGAATTTTATGTCCTATTTTATTCCCCCCCCCCCCCTTTGTAGCTGGGGATGGAATCACAGCTTCCTGTCTAAACAAGTAATTACTACCACGCAATATCATTCCTTCTAACTTTAGCTTTGAAAAGAAAACTATCGCTGACTTGGGAACCAAATTGCCCTTTCCTTAAAGCCTGTAAACTCAAGGTGGAAGACTTGGTATCACCCTAAGGAAAGACTTTATCACCACAATAGTTTGCACCACAACAGGACATGTTCCTTCACACCCCAGGAAATACCCACAGCTGCTCCATCATCCCAACCATCACCTCAAGACTCTGCAGGCCCAGTCTTTTGAAATCCTACCCGGTTCCTGTGTGGAGCCAGAAACAGTGCTCAGCCTGTTCCAAGTCTTTTCTTTCCACAGAAATGTCCAGTTATTAGTGCCCTGTTGCTCATACAACTTGGGTTAAAAGTCAGAGGATGCCCTATCCCCTCCTACAGTCGGCTCTTGAAATGAAATATAGTTATTCTGGACTCTCCTATTTCCCATAGAGGGAGACTAGTCAAAATGGATATGGACATAATCCTCGGTTTACCCTTTTCAGCTTGGCTGCTCTTGTTCTGATTCCCTTCCTTCCCCTTGAAGATCTCTTACCTCAACACAGCAGTTGCAAAGTGAAACTTCCAAAAGTTTCAGATTAAGAGCAGTAACCACCTTGTGATACATACGCTAAATGTTTAAACATTAGCATAAGGATTATTTTAAGCAGAAGACCATGGAGAAGGAAGGGGGAAGGAGGAATTGTCTGCCTGGTCTTTCCTTGTGTCTTAGAGCAGGCAATGAATTTCCTTTGAAGAGAGTAGGTACCCTCTTCCCACCAAGAAGAGAAAAGGATTATTAAAGGAGGTTGGCACACAGGTCTGTAGGCATGAACAGATCTTAATAAGCACACTGCTGGTCTCCTATTAGTTTTCCAATTGATTTCCCCATCAGTTCCTATACTTTGTCTTATGCTGAGTACCAAGTTCTCATACTATAGCTAAGAAGGGGCTGTAAGCCTCCCTATTGTGTGCCACTTCTTCAAATTTTACCTATTTTCTGCAAACTCTCATGCATTAACATATGGGGGAAACGTACTTTTATTCCTAAATAAATTGATTTTCTTTGTTACTCCCCTCACTGTCCTCTAATTGGTGAAATTAAGAAAGAGAGGAAAAAATAATTTCTACTTGTCATTGATCACTGGACTAATGATGTGCAAGTTTGTTCTTTGAAAGTTGTGGGGTAATGTCAATTAGAACAATATTAACTGTTTGGTTACCTGGACATGGAGCTCCTGGGCTAGACATCTTAAAGGATGAAGGAACACAGCAATGCTTGCTAAGAAATGATAATTGTGCTGAATATCAAGTCCCTTGGATGTTACTTTAGAGAGCAAAAATCAATTTCATACAGTGTTATATTCCATTAAATGTTATATTCCTTATATTAAGAATCAATTTTAAGAAAACCAATTAACAAAGTGAAATTAACAGCGTTAAAAAGCATTTGTATCTGGACATGGGACCCGGGAAAACATGGAGTCCATCCTTAGGTTGCTCTGTTAGCCATGGTAGTCCGGGCAGCTTGTTATGTCTCTGCATCTACATTTTTAGGTCTAAAGGAGAGTAAGGATAAACATGTGTTTACTTTTCTTAAACCCCACAAATCATAATAAAGACCAAGTGAGATGTATGCATTTAAGACAGTGTGGATTTATTGAGCAAGTGTTGAAAAGAATTTAGTTTTAAATATAGAAGAGACAGAGTCTCGGTTTGTATATTCTTTCCTGTATATCATTGTGTTTAAATATTACTAATAATTAAGCCAGTAGGTTGTAGTAAAAAGATAAAACTTAAAACAGGCCTGAGAAGAACCAAATGACAGAGAAATCCACATGCCTTGTTTAACTGTCCTCTGCCCCCTCCTTTCTAATTTTAGATAATTTTTTTCTGAATAATATCTAAAATGTTACAGGTTTCCTGTGGTGGGTAAATTAGATGAAAATCAGTCAGGTAGATAACAAAACCATGTTCTTTTCTAACATCATCTATTGTCTCATTAATCACTGGCTAGAGAAAAAGATATTATAAAAACAATATAAACCTGTCCAAAAAAAGGTATATCATATTGGAGATTTTTGATTGAATGTTTAGGGTTATTTTTATGGAAAACTGAACCCATTTAGCAAAAAGTTTCATTCCTCTATTACAGATTAGTGCAAAGTAACTTTCCTGTTTCTCTTCTAGCTCCTTCTAAAGCACCTAGGGGAATCCTCTTAAATAGGTATGGATGGATGCATTGTCTTCTAGGTGTAATGACTATGTCTCCAAATAGCTGTCCTGCTGCACTACACCAAGGCCTATTTGACAAACCAACACAGATGTGGAATGCACAGACCTGGAAAAGCCATTTTTCATATCTTGTTATGAGAAAAGTGCCCAGGTTACAGTCAGTCGTACTCAGTTTTGCCAACTGGCTCTTTCAGTACTAAAGGAAAGACCCCAAAAGAGAGACCCTGGAATCAGAAGGAGTGGGGATTTTTAAGTTTTATCTGTGCCATTTCTTATAAATTTTCTTTGTCCATAGCAAGGAAGTCTGGCCAGAATACAAGCTGCTCCTAACTAGAAATTATATACTGAGCCAGAAACGTTCATCTTATTGCAAGCACACTGGAAAATTCAGAAATGAGCAATATAGAACTTATTCCCAAGGACACTGAGGCTTAATACATAGATAAAAAGGGAGGTTCTGGCTGGGTGACTCCAGATGAGGTTGGAGTTTTTGCTCAAGGTAAAATAACAAACAAACAAACAAATAAATAAATAAATAAAATCAGTTTGAATATTATCTATACGTTAGCGTTCCTAAATCCTTACTTTTTAAGTTTCAAATTTTTTTTTTTACATTTTCTAGGTTCTGAGGATAAATGCAAAGCTTTATACATGCTAAAAATATGTTCTAACTCTGAGCTCTAGGCCTACGCCTGGCCTTACCCTTTCTTTATATTGTGTTTTCTTGCTTTCAACTATTCTTTTCAGCCTCCATAAATGACCATGTAATAAAATTTACTTTAAATAATTTTATAACTTGAATTTTATCATATCTGACTGCAATATAGTTAGCATTAATGGAGAAATAAAGATTAGTGTTTGATTATCCTCCATGGAGATGAGTCCTTTGACTATTTAATCCTGGGAGAATTGAGTAGATCACTTTTTCAAAATTACATAAAAGACCGGTAAAAATAAGATACATAATTTGAAAACTCAATATTATCATGAATAGTAATGCTTAGGGAAAATACATCAAAATAGCACAAATATTAAGAATGTCTTTTCTACCGAGGCAATACTGATTGATTTGTACTTGGTACTTTCTGGATGGTTCTACAGTAAACATGAGTTACTATTATTGTCAGAAATCTGTCTATCTGTCTTCTGAGGCAGGGCCTTGTTTTATTGTCCAGGCTAACCTAAAACTTCTCTTTTCCAGCTTCCTAAATGCTGGGGTCACACAGATGCACCATCACAGGAGACACGAAGTTAAGCTTATAAGGGACACTTATAAACAAGCACCTTAAAGGCAGAAATAATTCTGTTCTTTGAGTTCTTTGCAGCACAGTGTAATTGAGATGTTTCTATTACCATAAAAGCCACTTGATTCCAACACAACCTTTGTTACCAACAAGTGATTTAAAAGAAACCCTGTTATAAAGTGTGACCGTTTCTTATTGACAACAAAAAATCTCCCCTACTTCCCCTTTCTTATTTTATCATTTTCTTGCAAACACCTTCTTCTTCTAAAGTGATAAATTTTATAATGATAGAATCTTGGGATTAGAGGGGATCTTAAAGTCTCTCCATTCCAACATCATCTGGAGTCACCCAGCCAGAACCTCAAATCCTGCAACAATAGGGAACTCATTACCCTTCAAGTCAGTTCATCCTTACAGCTTTCAGCAAAGCTAACAGCAAAATCATTTGGTCTATTTACATTTGTGTACAAACTTTCTCAAAAGAAAAAAGATGCTTGGAATGAGCTTTATGTTAGTTTTAATGATGGCCCACTCCACTACACTAAAAACAGCTGAGGCATGATAATTACAACATGGAAGGTTCTAGAATTAAAATTTTACATGAAGCATTTACAAAGATATAATGGTGTCTCCATTCCTTCTATACTTCTTGGATTTTAACTGGATGATCCCTCAGATGACATATGCAAGCTTCTTCTAAACCAATAGAATGACTCAGTGGATTTAATTTTAAGCAAAGTAAAAAGAATTGTGCTATTGAGCATTTTTAAAAGCACCTATTCGGGTAGGGTAACTTGGAGTTTGTTGTTTCTGGGATAGAAAATGATTGTGAGGAAGAAGATTCTCAGAGTGAGCTGTTCGGGAAGAATTCCTAATCTGTGTGAGTTTAGGGTCTCTTGTCTTAATGGGCTCAGAGTCACTAGCTACTGCCTTTTGAGATTCTTTGAACGTGGAACAAGAGGCTCTGCTCACAATGAAGTCTGAGCCTTTGTTTCTCCAGTTCCTAATTTAACACACAGTAAGACTCTTAATCACCCCCAACTGGGACAGAACATAAGTGTGCACTGGAAATCACTTGCAAAAAGGCTTTCAGTAATGCTGAATCTGGCCAAGGTCATTAAGTTCTATGTTTGGTTGCAAAAGCTGTTTTAATTAGTACTTCATCTATACCTTACTTTTTAAACTTAAAAAGAAAAAGTGCCACCATCTAAGATATGTTTCAAATTCCTATTACCATTGTTGGCAAAGACTACAATAACTTAATCCTCATAACACTATATTGAAAAATGTATTTAATTTAATAAAAATGTAGCAACAAAATGATGCCTAAGTGTAGGGCAGAAGTTCTTCCTGTTGTTTGTATTAGCCCATATTAATTATGTAAAATAATAATAGGTTTTGTTATGACATTTCCTAAATGTGCATAATATATTATGATTGTATTTATTCCTTTTATACCCTTTCCTATGAGATAAGAAATTCTAGGGAATTAGGACTGTTGCAAATATCAAGAGCACAGGAAAGATTTCAAGACAAGGTAGAGACCAGGCTGAAAACAGACATTCATGAGCACAGGGGCAAGAGTCAAGGTCCCTTTAGTGGTTCTCAACATTCCTAACGCTGTGACCCTTTAATACAGTTCTTTATGTTGTGGGGACCCCCAACCATAAAATTACTTTATTGCTACTTCATAATTACAGTTCTGCTACTGTTTGAGTCATAATATAAATATCTGAAATGGAACATCAAAGGGGTTGTGACCCATGGGTTGAGAACTGTTCTTTTAGACTGTCTGTAGAAATCCCTAAGTTTGAGTTTCCTTTCCTGGTGAAGAAAGGCTCCATCCTGTTCCTTAACAATTATTTTCTATAGCAGTACATCAATGCACTCTTCTGAGTGTTTCATGAACTAAGTTCAGCAACTCAGATTTGGTGTGTATGGGCTGAGGTGTTGTATGTGGATGCATGTTTTCTTCAAAAAAGCATGAAGAGGAGGGGGAGAAGCAAATGGAGATGGTAGTGAAAGTGTACAGAAGCATGAAAACTTTCCATACAAGGTCAACTGAAAGTCAATTCTCGGGCAGCCAGGCTCTCACCCAACACTATGACCCAGCAAGGAAATAACTCAGTACTCCAGGCCTTTTTGAGCACTGGGAGATTTTGCTTAGGTCCTGGCGAATCATAAAGGTGCCCTGCCATCTATGAATTCTCAGAGAAAATTGCTACTTTACATTTTAACTGAAGGGGGCGTAAAATTCTCTAAGGAGTGAAGGTGAAGTAATTGTGGAGATGCTATACAAATATAGACTGCATGGATACAATATACAGTATACAAGATGTGGTACCATGGAGATGGCGTTTTCCTCTAGTGTGTGTGCGCAGACAATACATTAGCTACTTCAGTATCATGGTGACCAAAATACCCAACAGAAACAACACCCTGAAAGAAAAATAACTAAATTCACAGTTTCAGAAGGTTTCAGAGCAGGCATGCCAGAGCAGCTCCTGTCACAGCAGCAGGAAATAGAGGAGGAGGGGTACCATTCAACAGACCTCCCCTAGGGACCCAGAACATCTAAGCCCTACTTTCTAAGGATGCCATAGATTTTTAAAATGACACTAACAGAAGAATAACAAGATGTCAAAGCCCAAGGTTGGTGTTTCTTTACTTGTTTTTTGAGACAGAGGTCTTTGTAAATCAAGATATCTTTGAATTCACAGAGACCTGTGAGCGCTGGGATGAAAGGCGTGTGCCACCACATCTGGACAGAGGCTACTTTTGTCAGATTCAAACTGTGATAGCTAGCCCTGTGATCCATTCTAAAAGAAAATATCCAGAGAGAGGTGCTCTGTGACCTGGCTTGGCTGGTAATGCAGGGTTAACTGCAATGAAGAAATGAATGGGTGCAAAGCTCCTATTGAATTTGTATAGGACAGCCTCCCTTGGATCTTCATCATCTCAAAACCAAACTAATCCCTGTGTTCCTAGTATCCTTACAATTTTTACGAAGTAAAACATTCTTTTCTACATTCAAGGGATAATCAGGAAACTAGTTTAAACCCTACTTTTTTTTTTTTTACAAGCATAGCAGAATAATATATTAAATAATTAGTTCCTTTATCTTTTGACTGCTTCCCATTTATGCAATACTAAAATGAGACCTATTTTCTTGTAAATTGGATCCCTATGATCAATCCAAGGATACTAGTTTAAGATAAATCAGGAAAAGTTTCTGTAGTAATTAAAGTAATTATGCCAATATTATGTAATTGATTATTTTTATATGTTAGACAATATGCTGGGTCTCTTACAGATTATTTTTTACCTCATCTTTCAAGGTTTCTGCGAGGAAAGTATAGTCATGCTCACTAAAAAGTTCGTTTAGAGAGATTTGTAACTAAAATTTAGCAGTGACTTCCTGGGGTTCAGACAGATAAAACTAGTGCCCTCAAAATATGTGGAAAGGCTAACTTTGATACTTTACTTATTAGAGACCCTGCCTCGAGCAAAGGAAAGGCAAAGACTGATCCCTGAAGTTGTGCCCTGTGTTCCACATATGCATTGTGGAGAAAATACCTATTTTATGCTCACATAAATACATTTATTCCCACAAATTTACATAGTCTCTCTCTCTCTCCCTCCCCCCCCTCTCTCCCTCCCCCCCTCTCTTTCCCTCTCTCTCTCTCTCTCTCTCTCTCTCTCTCTCTCTCTCTCTCTCTCTCTCTCTCACACACACACACACACACACACACTCACTCACTCACATATGCACACAAACTTTTAAAAAGAGGATATGCTGGGGGCAGAGGTAGTGCTGCAGAATCAAGGTGGAGAAGTATAGATCAGGACCGGATGAACAAATATACCATCCGAAGGGCAGACTGGGCAGCAGACAGTTCTCACGGCCTTTAGCTTCTATTTTTCTGATATGGAAAGTAAAACAAAAAAACCAAGCTGGGGCAATATTCATAAAGAAACGATAAAAGCTAAGGAATCTTAAAACACACAAAAAAAACTTTAAAATTTCTCAAGACAAATACATCTGGTGTCTTTGAGCTTTGTCAGTGAGCTCTGACGTCATCTCTATGTGATCACACATGTATGAGAGGAGTTCTGTTTCCTTTTCAGTCCTAAGTAAATGAGAGAGTGTCACATGCCTCTGATACTGGAAAGATGTAACCAATGAGGAGGTGCTTCAGGACCTGCCAAGGCTGGTGCAGAACAGTGCTTGTAGTCATGGCCTAGTACCTGCTCATCACTCTTGGATAGCCATTGCAAATTCCGAGTGCTCATCAGACTCACAGGAGATGTTTAAAGGTTCTTAACCTGAGGGTCAAATGATTCTTTCATAGCTTTTGCCCCAAACCAATCAAAAACAGACATTTACATTACTCTTTATAACAGTAGGAAAATTGCAAGCCTTTAATCCCAGCACTAGGAAGTGATATTGCAGAGCGGAGAAAGGTTTATAAGGAGGAAGGAGAATCGATCCACTTCCCTTTCGGTTGAAGACTCAAAAGAGACATTCAGAATGAGGATTTGTGAGGAGTTGTCTTGGTGAGAAGTGACTGTGGCTTGTTCCTCTGTCTCTCTGATCCTTCAGCTTTTCCCCAATACTTGGCTCTGGGTTTTCATTATAAGACCATTTAGGATTTATGAAATAACCCTCATCCTCCTGACTGAGTGGTCTGTGGTATGAGTAAAATGATGAAGAATTCACATTTGTAGCAAGTTCCCAGATAGATACTTGTCTGTCTGGAGGTGACATTCTGAGAACCACTTCCCCACAGGCAAGTATAATTTCAATGTATTTACATCACTAAAGTCACTTGTGGATAGAGACCAAGAAGTCTTTCAATCAGACTCCAAGTGAATTTTTGGAAGACTTTTGAAACATTAATCTCTTAAATATTAGCGTCCTGGTGATGACAACATTTTGAATGAGCCAACAGGCACTTGGCTATGTTTTCCAAGGACACATTTGCCAACTCTGTTTCAATGAGAGAATGATTGCTAGTTATTGATTTAAACATTTACCTTCCATGACTAATATTTTTGTCTGTGGATCTAGGCTCAGAGTCTTGATCATTCTTTACCATGAAAACACCTACAGGCCTTCTTTCAAAGACTGTCATCCAGACCCTGGGCCAGGTTTGGATGCTACTTTGAACTTTGAAGTGTTGCTATCACCAGATGTCACACGGCTCTATGATATCTGAAGCTCCCCCGACCCACACTGTATTTCCATTCTGCCTTCCCATTTAATAGAGTTAATAAATCACCACAGAACAGTTCAGGAAAGCTTTAAACCATTTTCTTGTTGGGTGTTTCCAAAATGACCAGAGGATAATGACATCTCATTTTTAGTCTCATTTACTTACATATTCCACTCATATATTAGAATCACAGTTCCAAGGGAACACAGGCTTTAACATTCCCAGTCTTCCATGAATTTCTCTGATTTGCTTTGGCAATGCATTTACTCAAGCAGAACTTTGGGCACCAGACACTCTGGCACATTTAATCATAAAATTGAATTCTTTATCATTTAGCAATGTTCATATGAGGTGTTGAAATACATGGAGACCAAATTAATGACATTGCATGTTCTTATATAGGACATTGGAAAGTTGGATGAAACATATCTCTCAGGAATCCAGAGTTTTAAGAGACAAGAGAGCTTGGGTATATGGTTTTTGTTCCCCTTGCAGGCTATAATCCCAAGAATTAAGAAGAAAGCAGTAAGATCTGAGTGAATGGTTGATTGAGACTTTGTCCCGTGAAAAATATTTGGACGAAAAAAATGTAAGACTCTATTATTGGCCATATTAGACATGGGATTAAAACAAACAACCCAAGAGGCAGGGTACAATAGGAAGAGAGTGCTGCAGGATAATTAGCCAGCAGGAACCTTTTCAATGGGGCAGCCTGTGGTAAGAGGCAACTGTCTTCAGGAAAACTCTTCTAATGGAGCTTCACAATTGGAAGCATGCGCCACCTTTGTAATCTGCAGTCCAGTCTCATGCCCTCAGAATGGGCCTGTCACTAATGACTGAAGGCTCATGCAAAGTCCCCCACTCCATAAATGTTGCTCAAGAGTTTTCATTTGAGTCTGGTTGAAAGGGACTGCTAACAAGCTTCCTGAGTAGACAGATTTCTTTTGTTTGAGAAATCCTTTAGCCTCTTTTAGAGAAATGCTTCTAATCCAGGGAAGCCAGACTGTGTTCCCATTCACACTGTGGGTCTCGCTTTTCAGGGTCCGGCAGTGCCAACAGCCTGAACACAGACTCTGATCCACAGAACAGGGGTGCTGGCGGCCAGGACACAAGCATCTGTGGACAGAGGGTTGTTAATTATATTTGTTCTTGGATTTCTAAAACCAGTTGCATGTCACCTGGGGATCAGCCCAGCACAAGGATACTGGCTTCTCCTCCAGGAATTAAAAGCTGACTTTTGGAAGGAGAACCATGCTGTTCACAGGGACCCTGAGACGTCTCCAAGCCATCCTGTAAAAGGACAAGGACAATAAAGCTCTCAACACGACAGCTGATTGGTTCTCCTTTTCCTCACTATCATATCAAGTTAAAGCAGCAAAAGTGGATTCCATTTCTCTGAAATGAGACCCTGTGTCCTCCAGGAGGGAAACTCAGTTGTGATCAGGGTTGCAATTGCCCTTTAGTCTGAACTAGCAGTTTCAGATCAAACCATGGTTTCTCTTTTACTTTCCTTCTTTCTTTCTTTTTGAGTTCGAGACTCTAAAATCACTCAACACCAGAGGACATCCAATGTGATTCTCTGTGAAAACTCAGGCATTTAAAGCTGAAAATTTTCTCTGATTATTATGTTTATTTGATAAAAATACTCTAGGATTTTCAATAATAAGTATCTCTTTTTTTTCTCTGTGTTTGCTATGTTATATTTGTCAGACACTTGGTACTAACTATATCCAGAGAAGGGAATGGAAGTTGACAGCTAATGTTAAATTGCAAAAAAACTCCAGAGTTCTCGGAGATGATTCAGTGCACAAGCATATAAAACCTGAGTTCAAATCCCCTGAGCCCATGTAAAAGGTCAGGTGTGGTCATATACATCTGTAACACTAGCCCTGGATGCAGCAGAGATGAGATGACAGCTGGGGTTTTCTGGATGACATACTAGCACACACACACACACACACACACACACACACACACACACACACACACACACACACATCCCATATACACACGAACATGTACACACCACACACACAAACATAATCTTTATTCCTGCTATGCCTTCCAGAGGTGATGTTACCAGAAACCCGATGAGGTTGGTTCCATCAGAATCTCCTTACCCACATAGTCTCTACTCACTAATTTTCAACCTGATGAATGCCAGATTATTTCTTGGCCATCAGATTCCCATTTGCTTACTCTATTCAAAGTTCAGTCCTATATGTCTTCATCTACTACCAGACCCCACCATGGTGGTCCCTGCCCATCACAATGTTCTTGAGCAGAAGTTTTTCTTACCAAGCTTTAATGCATGTCATTCAGTAAAGCTTAGTTGACAAAGCTCATATATTCAAAAATACTTGTAAGGTGTTGAGAGAAATATATATTTTTGGTGTCACTGCTTAAAGAAGAAGTCCTACAGAACTTAATAGAAAACACCAAGGTATCTGGGGGTATAATGGTTGAAATGAGAACTGTCCTCTTAGCCTCAGATATTTGAAAACTTGTTCTAAGTTTGTTGTTATGGTTTGGGGAGGCTGCGGAACTTTCAGGAGGTGAAGCTTTGTTGGAGAAAGTGCATCACTGGAGCTGGCCTCTGAGAGTTCATAGGCTTGCTCACTTTGCTTTCTCTGCTTCATGTATGCGGTTGATGATGTGATCTCTTGAGTTTCCTGTTCTGGATGTCTGCTACCATGCCTCTCCTGCCATTGTGGACTTTCCTTTCTGGAACTGTAAGATAAAAATCAACCCCTCTTCCTTAGGTTACGTTGGTCAAAGGATTTCATCATAGAGAAGGTCCTATGGATTTAATGCAGAACCTTGCCCATGCCGGGCAAGTGTTCTACTACCGAGCCACATTCCATACATTGCTTCGTAACACGGTGTCTCACTGTGTAGTTCAAGCAGATTTGAAATCTCTATAGAACCTGTGCTGGTCTCAGACTTGGGATCTGGAGGACTGTGCTGTAAGTGCTAGTATTGCAGGCATATGTTCCCATATCTAGTCTTCAAAGATTAAGACACTAAATTAAATATTAATTAGATAAATCTGCCATAATTATGAATTTGTCAATTTAAAGCAATATGGGATTCTAATGATAGCTTGCTTGTTTTGTTAAGGTGTATTTCCCCCAAAGAAATAATAGCATACATTTCACTTATCCTTCCTCCCTCCCCCCTCCCTTCCCTTCCTCCCCCTTTCCCTTCTTTCCCATGCCTTGGTCTTCTGTCCTATTCGCTTTACAGACATTTCTCCAGCATCTGCAGTCCAGCATTGGGGATATAAAATAAGATATCCTCTTAGCCTTTGAGGAGCTCATGCTGTGAAAAAAGAAAGCCTGCAGGCATATGAGCAACTAAGAAATGAGACATCAGGGGTAAAAATAGAATATACATAATGCCTGGGGCAGCATCAGGAAGGATTCAAAGAAGGAGCTAACTATAAGTCTAAGGAATTGGTGAAGTCAATTGCAAAGAAAGTCACAATTGAGTTGGATCTTACAGAATAAATGGGAGCTTATCTTTAGTGAACTTAGCAAGTAAGGAAGGCAAGAGAGGGCTGATGCTACACAGAGCAGCACAGAAGGCCTAACAGGAAGAGCGGTCCAAGAACACAAGACAACTGGCAGCTGAGTGAGCTGGCATATATCTATAACTCCAGCATGTAGGAGGCTGAGGCCAGAGGACCATTAGCAAGGGGCCAGATTGGGTTAGGTGAAGAAGAGGAGGATGAAGAGTAGGAGAAGAAGGAAGATAAAGAAGATAATTGTTATCTCTGGATCATAAATATAACAGTGAGATGGCCAGACACCAGGTCCCCTTGAGTTCCTTCATAGAACAAATACATTATTTTCTGCAAGCAATAAGCAGAGTATTTTAATGACACCTAAGTTTCCTTGTAAGTTTGGTGTTTCTCAAATGTTTATTATTTACAGGCTAAGATTTTATTTCATTGGAATGGAGGCAAAGGACATTGCTTGGAATGCTTTCGAATACCACAACTGTTATAGTGTCTTACATGTGGACAGGTGAATGGATAACTACAGAAAATTTCCCTGAGGCAAGTATTCATATCTCAGGGAGAGAACAGGTGCCATGAGCAAGGAGATGACAGCTCAGGCCAGTCTGAACTTTGGATTAAGTACCAGTAAAGGCCAAGACAGTAAACCAAATAAACTGGAAGGTGTGAAACCACCACAACCACCACTGTATAGATTCCCTTGGATAATGCAGATTTAGCATCATGCATACGTGAATGTAGTGTGCAGCTAACAATGGTATAGGGTTATAGAAAGACATTTGTGCTGACTTGGCCTTCAGCAGTCTATTCCTCAGTTTGCCCTCTGAGATCAAAAGAGTGCCTTGTTGAACAAAGGCACAGCGAAGTGTGAAATGACTTTTAAACCCAGTTGTTCTCTAATATTACTTGGCTTAAAATATGCCTGGTTGAGTGGAGTTGAATCAAAGACCCCAACATTAATCCACATGTCTATGAACGCCTGACGTTTGACATGAGACCAAAATTATACAATGGAAAAAGATAGTATTTTCAACAAATGGAGCTACCATAACTGGATGGTAGTGTGTAGAATAATGCAAATAGACCCCTGTATATCACCCTGCATAAAGCCTGTTAGAATAGCTAAGATCAAAAACACAAATGACAGCCTATGCTGGAAGGAATGTGGAGCAAGGGGAACACTCCTCCATTGTTGGTGGGAGTGTAAACTTGTACAGCCACTTAGGAAATTGGTATAGCAGTTCCTCATAACACTGGGAATCAATCTCCCTAAGGATCCAGCAATACCACTATTGGGCACTTACCGAAAGGATGCACATTCTTACCCCAAGGACATTAGCTCAACTATGTTCATAGCAGCATTACTCATAATAGCAAGAACCTGGAAACAACCTAGATGCCCCTCAACTGAAGAATGGATTTTTTAAAAATGTGGTACATTTACACAATGGAGTACTACTCATCAGAAAAAAAAATGACATCCTGAAATTTGCAAGCAAATGAATCTGGAGAATATTATCCTGAGTGAGGTAATACAGACCCAGAAAGATACACATGGTATGTACTCATAACTGGATTTTAGACATAAAGCAAAGGATAACCAACCTACAATCAACAAACCCTAAGCACCTAGCTAATAGGAGGAACTTAAAAGAGACATCCATGGATTCCCCTGGAAGGGGACACAGAGAAGATGTCCTTAATAAATTGGGATTATACAGGAGAGCAAGGGAAGGTAGGAAGAACTCATAAGAGTTGAGAGGGAGGAACAACAGAGAAGGAGAACAAAGAAATAGATATCTTGCTAAAAGGAGCCACTGTGGGGTTAGAGAGAAAACCGGTGCGAAGGAAACACCCAAAAACCCACAAGATGTCCCTGGCTAGGACTGCAAACAATAGTGAAGAGGGTTTGTAAACAGGACTTTTCTTTATGATCAAATAAATTTTCCTAATTGCCATTATAGAACCATCATCTAGAAACTGATGGAGGCAGAAGCAGAGATCCATAGTTAAACAAGTCGAGCTCCTGGTCCAGCTGAAGAGAGAGAAAGGGATGAGCAAAGGGATCATGATCATGAAAAGGGGACCCACAGAGATGGCTAATCTGTGCTGTTGGAGCTCAGTAACTCTGAAATGACAGCTGAAGAAACTTCATGGAAGGGAACTAAACCCTTCAAATGTAGATGACTATCTAATGGTATGGGCAGTTTGTGGAGCCTCTTGTAGTAGGACCAGAGTTTATTCCTGGTTCATGAACTAGCTTCTCAGAGCCCATTCCCTACAGAGGAATACCTTACTCACTCAGCCTTGACACTGGGGGAAGGGATTGGTTCCTACTTCAACTGAATATGCCAGACAGAACTGACTTACTTTTGGAGTCCTTGCCATCCTTGGGAAATGTGGGTAAATAGGGTGAGGAGTGGCGGGCAGTGGAAGGTTTGGGGAAAAACCAAAAAAAACAACTTTTTAAATCTGGTTGCAGGAGGGAGTCTCTGTAGCTTGGGCCCTGTGTTGTTGGGCTGTTTGACCTTGTTGGTCCCTCTGTCTTCATCATATTGCCTTCTAGTACACAGTGCTTCAAGGAAACGTGGGACCTTGAGCTCACTTCTCTCATTCCCATCCCTACTCCATCCATTTCCTCTTGTCAGCCACCTGCTCTTGTTTTTGCTGTGGAAGAGAGCCTATGTTTATCATAGGGTCACTCAGCACTCAAGAGGCCTTGCCTAACCACAGCACATGATGCATGGGTCACAGGAGGCCCAATTCACCAAATTTGGGGCATGCTTCAATGATAAGCAAAGAACAGATGGGAAATCTCATCCCACGTATTGAGGAAGTGGAGCAATTCATCCAATGTCTCTATAAAGATAATGTCAACTAAAATCATTGTCTGGATTGTTATGTATTTATCTAAATTTATCTGAATATATGTATATCTACAACTCAACACAAACAACCATGAGCTATAGCCACCAGGTGCCTAGTTTAGGGGTAGTGATACCAAAGAGGGCAAGACTTGCTTACAATTCATAGAAACCAACACAGTAGGTTGTTGGGATACTTGTGCCTTGTGTCCACCTCCAGCTACTTCCTGGAATATGGTGACATCACTTTCATAATTTCAGTTGGCCAGGGTGAAACTGCAGAAACAAATTGAGATTTCTCTTTCTTGGAAAATGGTTAAAGACATACCATTGATTGATGTTACATACCATAATTATCATAACTTTGCACATTTTATTTGACTGTGGGTGCTTCAGTTCTGGTCACAGTCATATGTGGTTGTCCATTGGTGTTTATCTAGTGTTACTCTTTGTCTTGGAAGAAGAAACTAGAAGTCTACCTCATATAATGAAAACTAAGCCTCCTGTCTTACTTTTCAGGAGTCTCTGTATCTGATACCATGGTAGCTCATCCTCACTAGAGCTTGCTGCTTTGGTGAGAGGACTTCTTGCCAGTGAGCACACAATCTATATCTTCTCTCATCTTCCATTACTACTCAGAGAGAAACTCTCACTTGCTCTTCCTTGTGTCTTCCTGTACGTTTCCTCCATCCTCCAACTCAGTCTTCAAGACAAACTGACGAAGACCCACCAGACGTTCTAAGAACTTTATATCTCTTAAAGTACTGAGTGTTTATTTTGGTTCTTTCAGATTACTGTCAGCTATATATTAGAGAAGAAGAAAACAAAACAGACAGGTTTCCCTAAGATCCTGTAGTTCTCAGTAGTAAAGCAAGATCTGAATGCAGGTTGTCCGACTCCAGGCTTCATGAATGTATCCACTATCTCACTCAGAGTCCATCATCTGAGGAGCACAATGGCTTCCATTCTGACGGTCCTCCTGTTCTCTTGATCACTCATTTGACATATGCTACTTACTGGAATCTTAAGCTGTTTTACCTAACATTCTTTTATTGTC
Source organism: Phyllotis vaccarum (assembly GCA_033318265.1). NCBI lineage: Eukaryota > Metazoa > Chordata > Mammalia > Rodentia > Cricetidae > Phyllotis > Phyllotis vaccarum. The sequence continues at coordinate 143,898,415 of JARWLC010000002.1, forward strand.
TGTCTATTTATCTTAGCTAATTAATTTATTAAAGATAATAATAGTTATATTACTTATGGGATAAAATATGTTTCAATGTATACATTGCAGGAAGATCTAATCACACCAACGTACCTATGGCTCATCTTCTCATTATTGCTCTTTTTGGTAGTGATAACGTTTGAAATCTATTCGTTCAGCAATGTTGAAATGTACATCACATTTTTACCAATTATCACCATGCTGCACCATAGATCGCCGAAACGTACTTTTAACTAACTGGACCCTGGTATCTATGTTTTACATCTTCATACCCGTTTCAGTCTTCGGCCTCTGGGGACTACCAGTGTACTCTCTGTTGCTATAGGGGTGGGGTCAATGTTTTTATACAGAAATGTATATAAGTGGGACCGGTGCCCACTGTTTCTTGCTGTGTGATTATGCTCTGGTACTTTCTTTGTAAATATTTGTCCCCGTTCTGTTTTAATGAAACGCTGACTGGTCAGAAGGCAGACAGGAAGTGTGGGTGGGGCTACCAGACTAAGAGAACGCTGGGAAGAGGAAGAGTAGAGCAGAGATGCCAGGGAGATGCAGAGGAAAGAAGAGGAAAATGCTGCTCTGAGAAAAGGTACTGAGTCACTTGGCTAATCATGGGTGAGTTTAAGAGTAAGAGTGAGCAAGTCATATATATGCCTGCAAAACGGTCCAAACAGTGTGTAATTAATATAAGACTTTGTGTGAGGCGGCCTGGACCTCAGGGCTAGGCCAGGCCAGAAACTGCTTACTATAGTTTCTGTCACCTCATTTCATCATGAACTGGCTGGGGCTATGGGTTCTGCTTTTCTGTGTCCTGCACATACTTGAGCTCAGTGAGCATTTGCTCAAAGTTTACATGACTGAAATGTCTTACTACACTTGTACCACCTCCCTGTGTCTTCTACAATACTGGGGAGAAACTTACATGCCCTTGGTTATGCTAAAGAACATATACAAAGTTACTTTTTAAAAAAAATAAAAATACATGTGGAATAAAATTACGTACTATATAAAGAAGCGGGGCTACGATTCTTAATACCTTTGGACATGTGACCCTTTGCTCTTTCCACATCTTTCATTTCAACTCTGACAAACTCATCTCTCCCTTCAGTTATAGGGAGTAGGAATTGGACTAGAGGATTCCTGACTCTGTGCCAGAGCCTGTCTCATAGTTTTATTTTTATTTTTTTTAATTCCCAGGAAATAATGTTTTATATGAATTAATGTGGAGTTGAAATTTTGATGAATTTTCTAGAGCAGGTGGACACAGCCCTTCTTTGTTAGCAGATGCTATCTCAAACTCGGCCCAGAACTAACTCAAGGCAGCACTATTCAGGGAGCAGAACTAGCAGGTCCTAACAAGCATTTCTGGAAATAATTTCCAGATTCAATTATATTCCTTGCTGAGGTAAGGACACACACCCCAAAGAGGTAGTTTCAGCTTGTGGGCGTCAAAATGAAACCTAAATATATTAGGGATTACCGATTTCCTCCTAAACATTTGCATCACCGACTTGAATGGTCTGAACCCATGATGCTCAATTACTATCCTTTTTGACTTTATTCGGCTATAACCATGTGGGCTCTACTTCTGTCTAAATTTAATCTACTTCTTACTCATGGCTCCTGGCTGTTTGTGCATTTGATTAACCTATTTGAATTTTGGATACAACAATCTCTACAAACCTTTGGGAAGAATTGACTTTATCTTGTAATATCAAGTAAACAAATAATGCCTATGTACCTACCGTCATGACCTCTTAGCATAGGCCTGTCCTGCACAGTAAATTTTATGGTATTGTATTGATGTCCTAAATATTTTTGAAAACAATATGAACCTTAAGGCAATGACTGAGCACAGCTCATTGCAAAAGTCCTTGGCCTGCAGAGACAGCTCTTGCTGAGAATTACCTAAAAGGGTCCCCAGGCTGCAAAGAGGACCCCCCACAAAGGAGAAGCCCACTGGGCAAATGCCTCCTTGCTACAGGGCCAATCCCAGCCTGGCAGTCATAAACACCATTAGTACAGCCTACTGCTGAGTTATTATGCAGCAGAAGGATACTTGACAGCACTTGTTGGCATTGTGATTTTATTTCTCATCATTTGCCTGGGTCAAAGTGGCAACACTCACTTGAAAAGAGGAGGCACTTTCTACTCTCCAGTTATTCCACTGCAATCTGCACACATGCACAATGTTATTGGTAATGATAAGCCAAAAAGTTGTGCATAAAAGGAGCATCCTGGAGGTAAGTTGTTTCTGTAGAATATTTTCCAAAATATGAGCAAATTAAAGTGTAACAGGTTTCCACTCATGATTTGTATATGGAGTTAAGGTACACATGGTAAGATGCTAAAAAGTCAAATGTAATACTTGTTGGTGAAATGAATAATTCTTCCCATCTAATTAAACATATTAGATTTAGTTTCTGTCATTCCGTACTTTGATTCTGCAACAGCAATATTCACCTACTCCCAAAAGTCATTTAGATTTTGGTGAAAATTAAGACACATGTGGCTACATGTTGGTCAACAGTTTGTACTTAATGTTTTGGTACTCTTGAATCAAAGCACCTTATTTCCAGATCTAAATACTTACACACCCTCTTAACACCTGATTTATGGTAATCAGGTTAAGCCATGAGTTTCGTGTTTGTTTGATATATGGGGAGAAAGCCAGTTCTGGGGAAACGTAGCCAATAATTCTAAACTGTCACATTCATTGAGCTCACTGGTGGTGATGATGCCGAGTACTCCTTTAGAACTACTGATTCAAACCTATTCTTCTTGGGGTCGACTGCAGTGAACTCTCAGTGGTAGCCGCTGACCTCTGGTTCTTGCAGTCTTGCAGCAGGCTTTCCGGAATGAGAGCATCCTTGGTGGCTTTGTTCTTTCCTTGTGTAGACCTTGAAAAGCCAAGGAAACTTCCTAGAGGCCTGGGTCCCAGCGAGAGAATTCCAGACTTGTGGCTGGAATGAATATCTAACTTGATTGGCTTTTTCTTTCCGTGAGCATCAGTCCTCCTGTGGAATTGTATTCACACTCGGTGAACTCTCCATCACATCGGCTCCTTTGATCTGCAATCATTGTCTTTTGCTTGGGCATTTGTCTGCCTCCCAACTCATCAGCCTCAGAGTCCATCTAAGTAACGCACTGCACAAGAACTTAGTGCTTCCCAAGTAACAAAAGCTGGATCTGAATGCTTCAGTGTGCCATGAAAGACTGTTGAAACCATCAATCTTCCTGGCTCTTGTGGAGGTCAAGACACGGCAGAGACAGCTGGCCTATCAATTAACCAAGAAATGCAATTTGGAGCCCAAGAAAAGCCTTCTCCATGTTATTCTTTCTAGCAACATAACTGTCAATATTTACAGCAGGCCATATATCAAGACACCAAAGAAGGAGAAGAAATTTTATTAGAAGCAGCAAGTGCTGGAATCATTGGTAATTCTCATGTACTGTCAAAAGGAGTCAGTCCTATAGAAGATAGAATTTCCTGAGTCCAAATGAAAATGAAAAGGTCATATCAACCCCTTAGAGCAGTGAAAGAAAGGTATGGTGCATAGTGCCTACCCATAAAAGATCATACTCACTCTTTCCCACAGTCATCTCAGCTACCTCAGTATCAAAAAGTAAGTAAATTAATTAATATTGATTAATAAATCTGACACTGGGGATGGTAAAGAGGATTTTCTCACTGTTCTTAGAGGGTACCTGGGTTCTGCTCCTAGCTCTCCCGTGGCAGCTCACAAACACCTGTAACTCCAGTTCTAGAGGATCTGACACCCTCTTATGGACTCACATACCTATGCAGGCTTCCATATGCATGCATAAATAAAAAGATAAATCATCTTATTAAAACTTTGTAGTTGACCTACGAAGCTAAACGTTTTCTATAACTGTATTATCAGTGATATCCTTAGTTCCTATGAATACATAAAGTAGTGTATCAAAGTCAGAGAACAGTAACAGCAGAGAAGGTCTGTGAGAAAAAGCTTGTCTCTTTCATTGTGGCCTTCAGCTCCCAGAAGCAACACTTGAATGTTGCTCTTTTTCCTCAGATCCTGCTTTTTCTTTATTTACTCTTGATTTATAGACAGACAGAAATCTCCAGTGGAGATGGCTCTCATACTCCCTCTGATCCCACTAACGGCATGGTTTTCCTAATGACTAATAAGGCTTAGTCATTCGGTCATTTGTTCAAAGCTAAAGGAGATTTAAATTAATTGGCAGACTGTATTCTCTATGTTGAAGTTTCTTATCCTTTTTGGTTGTTGTTAGTAATAAACACTTGGGTCTTCTAAACATCAAAAATACAAAACCCAGAGAGGGAAAATGACTAGAATCCCATGGAGAACTTTCAAAAATATTAAATTGTAGAAATAACTATTGGAAGTTGGTTAAATTAGTAAGAATTTGCCTCTGCCTCTTTACCAGGTGACTCCATTTCTTTCCTGCTTGTCCTCCACGCCTCCTTAAAGGGCAGGCAAACAGGAGAGAGGCTGGGGCTCAGATAAGCATTAACAGCCAAACAAACCCTTTACCAAAATGCACCCTGTGAGGTATCAAGGTCTTCCCCAGAATGTGAGGGCTAGAAGAGTCACGACTGTATACAAGTCTGCTCACAAGCTCATACACGGTCCTGGAATCCCGTCTCCCATCCATACTGTGACTGATTCAAAAGCCCCATCAACCACAGAAAAAAATACTGCATTCAAAAGATGAATGACTTCTAAAAACATTTCCTTCAGGACAGATATCAGAAGAAATAAAGGACAAAGGCTAAGAACTCACAAACAGGATCTCTGGCAGTAAGGTCTCCTCCTTCTTTATCTACACAATTTCTTTCTTGATAAGCCCCAGGGGAACCCCAGGGGCTCCTGAAAGCTGGGATGTCTCTGGTTGGAAGCTGCCTGGGCAAATTCAGGAAGGAGTCAGATCCCTGTTTATCTTTTCTATGGTTAAGATTAGGGCTGAAAGGCTTGCAGGAGCCCAGTTGCCTGCTTTTATATCAAGTCTAGAGTTGTCTTGGAAAGCAGCCCTAAAGATGGCTAAAAATGAGCTTAAAAAAAATCAAAAACAAAAACAAGTTACACTTTAGTTGTAGTCAAAAATAAGTTGCTAGCAGGGTAGTTGCTTTAATCCTAATTCTAAGGGGTCAGAGACAGGTGAATGTCTTAGTTCTAGGCCAGCCTGCTCTACAGAGCGAGTTTCGGGACAGCCAGGGATACACAGCCAACTTACCACAAAAAGACAAAATAAATAAATATAAAACTAACATAGCCTGTTCAATATCTTATTGAAGGAAATGGTGCTAATAGGCTGATGGATTCAAGGGAAAAATAAGTATTTTTTTTCCTCTTATGGTATTTAAGCATTATAAATACCACAGAGGTATTTTAAGAGTGTTTGACTTAGAGAAGGGTTTTTTTTTAGTACATTTTAATGTCTTACCAAAGCCACCTACATACTACTCAAGTCATCTGCTTTACCTAAACAAGCTATTTTCAAAAATGAAATGTAAACAGGATGTTTCATAGCATGGTTGATGGTGACTGCTTACTAGTCATAATGGTTTTATCAGTCCTGATAAGGCAGCCACCAAAAATATAAATGTGACAAATTGCAAGATGTAGAGGAAAAATATAAACCCATTTGGTCCAGGTAAAGGGAATTCGACTTTTTCTTTTCTTTCTTTCTTTCTTTCTTTCTTTCTTTCTTTCTTTCTTTCTTTCTTTCTTTCTTTCTTTCTTTCTTTCTTTCTTTCTTTCTTTCTTCCTTCCTTCCTTCCTTCCTTCCTTCCTCTCTCTCTCTCTCTCTCTCTCTCTCTCTCTCTCTCTCTCTCTCTCTCTCTCTCTCTCTCTCTTCTTTTTTAAAGAAGCACCAAGCTAGGGTAGTTGGTCAATTCCACTGACTAAGCCACAGTGACAAGAAATCTTAGTGTTGCAGAGAAAGATAATGAAGAAAAAAAAAAGGAAAAGCAAAGATAAGTCCACTGTTAGGGAGTTAAATGGAAAACAGGATTAATCCTTGCTTGGAAAGTAGAGGGTGCAAGGAGCCAGCAGGCAAAGATGGATCCAGTTTTTATACTGTCTATGAAGAAAGATTCAGCGTGGAGAGGAGCGCCTCAGAATGGAGCGGTGCCTAGAGTATGCACAGCATCAGGTAAATGTCAAATGCCACATAACAGCAAAACAAAGATCCGTAACAATTTTAACACTACGGGTCTTCATTTCTGCGCTCCTATTTATAAAAATCAGGATCCCACTTCTTCTGAACATAATGGATAGATTGTTCCAAACGAAGCTAAGAATTGTATTTCGGACAAAAAAAGATTAGAGCAAAGAACAGGGCTGAGGCGTAGATAAGCAGGAAAATGTAGGATTTAAATGCACGGCAGTGGGCTCTCTAACAGGTTTCAGGATGAAATCGTGGAACTAGAATTCCTGGTGTGTGAGGTGAAGGAAATTCTCAGCGATGAAGTATGGCCCTGGCTCCCCTAACTTTAACAAGGCATTTTCTTGGCAGTGAGGCCATGTAGCCCAGTGGGGCACATTTCAGAAATACTAGGGTAGGATTTAGGAACGGCAAACCCACAGCTAGTAAACTCAAAACCTTATTCACATTTCCTTCATGTCAAGAGGATCCTAGCTTTTATATGCTGCTGGGGATGGGCCATTTATGACAAAATAAGAAGCCAAAAGTTAAGGGTGAGGAAGATGATTCTGTGGATAAAAGTGCTCTCTGCATAAGTGTGAAGACCGAGATAGAAACCCCAAGACCCCAGCAAAAACTGGACATGTTAATGAGAGGAGTGTGTTTGTTCTCTGAGGAGATGGGGCAGGGGCAGGAGAATTCCTGGAAACTCCTGGGCCAGCTAACTACACAGCACAGAGACTTTGCCTCAAGCAAGAGGATCAACATCTGAGATTCTCCTCTGATCAGCACACAGACTCCATGCCTGCATTCACACACCTGAACACATCCACACGATAATGTAGGGGATTATGTTGTTACATTGTAAATTATGTTACATTGGCCCACCTACAGGTTTAATAAAAATGCTGATTGGCTAAAGGCAAACAGGAAGTGTGGGTGGGGCTACCAGACTAAGAAAATTGAGAACAGGAAGAACAGAGCAGAGATTCCAAAGAGAAGCCAGAAGATGCAGAGGACAACTATGTTGCTCTGACAAAATGTACCAAGAGGCATGATTAAACAAGATAAGAATCATGGGTTGAGTTAAGATGAAGGAGTTGGCAAGTTATATGGCCAAGTTGTGTGTGTGTGTGTGTATATATATACTATGTATAATAGAATATTATCTTATCTATCTGTCTGTCTGTATATCTATCTATCTATCTATCTATCTATCTATCTATCTATCTATCTATCTATCTATCATCTCTCCCTAGAGTCTCATTAAATATCTCAAATTTCCCTGGCACTCTCTAATCCAGGCAGCCTCAAGTCTCTCTACCATGTTCCTGCCCTGCCCCGTAGTGCATGATTACAAGTTTTGTTACCATGTCTGGCTTTTCCTTAACATTTGGCTTGTTCATTTTCTGGCCTTCTATCTCTGTTTTGTACTTCTCCTGTCTCTTTTTAGCATTCTTTTTTCCTCAACAAGCAGAATTTGGGGTTTAGATCTCACCCCATTCCCTGCTAACTTGAAGCATCCCCTCCTTTATATTTACTAATTATTGAGTGTTCTGCTAAACACTTAACTGACATGATGGATTTTTTTTTTCTACTGAAATAAGATTGTTTCTGTTTTACATGAGAAGTGAAGGCTGATTACTTAGAGCCTTGATGACATCCAGCATCTCTTCCATAATGGTACAATATATAAAACCCATCCTACTGGACACACTGAGACCCAAAATTTGACTGACACTATTTCTCACAGCCTGTTAGTCAGTGGTTGCCCTCAACAATAGCATGGGCTTCAAGTTTTCCTGACCCCAGACTTGGTTGAGCTTCCATGGCTCTCTCCTCAAAGTCCTGTGACCTAGCATGCTCTCTATATCTTCTGTTTGCCCCTTCTGCTCACTCAGAGTCCTGCTTATTCCATGGCATTATGAATAAGCTCTTTTGGCTAGAGGTTTACTAACCAACTTTTTTTTTTTAATCTATTTCGCTACTGCATAAAATAATGCAGTCTATCTATACCTATTTAAATTTCCCAGAGGAGAGCAGTTAGCCAGGTTTCACCAGACCACATGTAGACTCCCAAGTTGCCACCACTATTTCTCTTGTTATTTACCAGAAGACAATGGCATGGAGCCCCATCATATCTAACAATTTAATCCCTATTTTTCATTTTGTATTATTTGTATTTATTTTAAGTATGTGTGTGTGTGTGGCAGATCTGTGGGTCCAGGCCTCTGGCCGCCCGAGACAGTCTTGGGTGACAGGTCTGTGGGTCTCGGACCTCTGGCTGCCTGAGACCAAGAAACCCCACTACTACACATGTGCATGTTCACATATGCACACATGCACACACAACTACACACACACACACACACACACACACACACACACACACACACAAGAGTGCATGCACAGGGCTCTCCTTTGTGTGTATATATATGTGAGGAGGTTCCTGTAAGTGCAGGTATCCTTGGAAGCTAGAGGAATTTGAACCCTTTAGAGTTGGAGATATAGGCATTTGTGGGTCACCCATTGAGGGTGGTGGGAATTCAGCTGCAAGAGCAGCTCTTAATTACTAAGTCATCTCTCCAGCCCCCTATTGCTTTTTGAAAAACAATTTTTGATTGATATGTAATACTTTTAGGGATTTATAAGTCACAATGTATAAACTGATTCATATATACATTGGGTTGTGATCAGAAGTCCCAATTTAATGTGCATTATTTCTTGATGGCTACTGTTTTGGGTGCTGTGGTAGAGGATGATTCTGTTTCCACTATTAATTTGTGAGCTCCTAGCACAATACTCAGCAAGCAAGTGTGGAAAGATGGGGAGATACCTCCTCCATGGGTAAAGTGCTTGCTACGAAGGCATGAAGACCTGAGTATGTATCTCCACTATTCATCTTAAAATACGAGTATGGCAGCTTTGGTATCTGCCCCCCACACATGCCCAAACTGATTTATGTATCTGCATACATGTACATTCATGCACACACCGTACCACACACAGCATATTATACATATCATACTACACACATTCACATGTAAAAGCATACATGAACATACTTCCATAGGACACACACAATACCACACACACACACACACACACACACAGAGAGAGAGAGAGAGAGAGAGAGAGAGAGAGAGAGAGAGAGAGAGAGAGAGAGACTGACTGTTGGCTAAATATATGATTTCAATACTTTGTATTTTTCTTTGCACCAAGTCGCTTAACACTCCTTTGAAAAACAAACTCAGAATATTAGAGTGAATAAAAAATACATATTGATGGTGTGAGAATGGCAGCCTCTCCCTTGGACTCAAAATGTGTAATGGATGTGCATTGTGTAAAGGAGACTGGAACGCCAGATTTCTCCAACAAGAGCTTGTGTAGATATAATTTGGAGGAGAGGATAGTTAATGGAGAAATAGGTGGCATACAGAAAAGATGTTTGCTGATGTAACTTAAAGTGGTTGGGTTAAAAAAAAAAATCCAAGCCAAGAAAATTATCCAGGATAATTTAAGGAAAAATTTTTAAAGGCATGTTATTCCAAGAAATGTTAAACAGAAGCTGTAAAAGTCTGACCTAAGTTTTATACTTTTGAACATAATCACAGTGACTGGTGACTCTGGAAAGGGAGGAAAACCCTGAGAATTGGCTACTACCAGCTAAGTGGGGGTTAAAGTAACCCCTTAATGTTGCTGTTTGTTGTTACGAAGATGAAGAACTGTGTCTCAAAATACAGACTGGAAGTGGTTTCTCAAGAATCAACGAGAGGATTTTAACCACGTGGACCACCAGGTTACAGACAGACACCAGGAAGGGTAACAAGACTGAGAGAGGCAAAGCAGGACTCTAAACTTTCTCCTGTGTCCTGGATAACTATGTATCCTAAGAATGCACCTCTCCAGCCTGGGTGTGTAGCTGTGTGTCTAAGAATGCACCTCTCCAGCCTGGGTGTGTAACTGTGTATCTAAGAATGCACCTCTCCAGCCTGGGTGTGTAACTGTGTATCCTAAAAATGCACCTCTCCAGCCTGGGTGTGTAACTGTGTATCCTAAAAATGCACCTCTCCAGCCTGGGTGTGTAACTGTGGATCCTAAGAATGCACCTCTCCAGCCTGGGTGTGTAATTGTGTATCCTAAGAATGCACCTCTCCAGCCTGGGTGTGTAACTGTGTATCCTAAGAATGCACCTCTCCAGCCTGGGTGTGTAACTGTGTATCCTAAGAATGCACCTCTCCAGCCTGGGTGTGTAACTGTGTGTCTAAGAATGCACCTCTCCAGCCTGGGTGTGTAACTGTGTGTCTAAGAATGCACCTCTCCAGCCTGGGTGTGTAACTGTGTATCTAAGAATGCACCTCTCCAGCCTGGATGTGTAACTGTGTATCTATGAATGCACCTCTCCAGCCTGGGTGTGTAACTGTGTATCTATGAATGCACCTCTCCAGCCTGGGTGTGTAACTGTGTGTCTAAGAATGCACCTCTCCAGCCTGGGTGTGTAACTGTGTATCCTAAGAATGCACCTCTCCAGCCTGGGTGTGTAACTGTGTGTCTAAGAATGCACCTCTCTAGTCTGGGTGTGTATCTGTGTATCTAAGAATGCACCTCTGCAGCCTGGGTGTGTAACTGTGTATCTATGAATGCACCTCTTCAGCCCGGCTATCTCACCTATCAGGAAAGTTGTTTTTTGAACTCTGGTTGGTTTGTCTAGTTCCTTACAAATCACTATGGAGAGGGGAGTATCAGGGATTAGGAGGCAGAAAAACTGCAATCCCCAGACTGTTATATGTTGTTACATTGGCTGTGTTTATTGCCTTTTTAGAGATGGCTACCCCATAGACAAGCCAGCTTCCTGGAGGCTTCTGTGCTGGGTCCAGATGTTTATCACTGGGATTTTCAAATCCCTTAAACTTCACTTTTGAAGCACAGCACAATTGCAAACAGAGATGCCACCAATCAGTGGTCCTGAAAATCTAGTCTCTGTATGAAGAAGGAAGGAGCCAGACCATATGTCAAGGAGGACTTTTCTTATGTCACTGACATTTCAATGCCACCTGGAGTGGTACAGCTTTCTAATTGTATATCTCCTTTGGCTTTTACTGCTGTTACTCTTTATGCAGAATGTGTAGTTCTGTACTATGTGGTTTATCTGTGTAGCCCTTAAAAGGAACTCAGTGAGGCTTTATGAGTGAACTGTGATTTCCATAAATTTACTTATAGGGAAATATTTCTCATGCATGGGAAGCAACTGTCTGACTCAACAACTATGGGCTGGACATAAAACATGTTACAGGACTCATTTTGCCCAAGAACTATAAAATTTCAGGCAAACAAACAAACAAAAAGGTGTATGTGTGGGCATAAACAGATCCTCTTTGGGCATATTCTCATCCCCTTTTAGATGACCAGGCTACCTAGGCTGAGATGGTTAAGGAAAGAGAAAAACAATGAAACAAAGAATAAGCATGTAAGACCCAATGGAGGTTGGAGTCATCGCAGCTGGAAATGATGGCTATCAACAGGTTCAAAGGTAATGCTTCAAATCTATGGCTGGAAAGATGTACCAGTGTTGTGAGCAATGCATCCAATTTACCAAAGAAATCTCAAATACATTGAGCAAAAGTTTCAAGGAATAAATAAAAATACTATTTTTTAAAAAAAAACGCTTATTTTCTAAATGAAAACAATTTAAAAAAATCCCCTACATTTTTTTTCAAATTTTGTATTTTATAAGGCCGTGTTTATGTTATTATATGTATATTAAAGTTTTGCCTCTGTGTATGTATGCGTACCACATGCATGCATGGAGCCCAGAGGTTAGAAGAGGGCATCAGATTCCCTAGAACTGGAGTTATGGATGGTTATGATCTACCACACGGATGCTGCTAATTGAAGCCCCGTCCTCTGATAGAATAACAGATGTGGTTAACCACTGAGCCACCTCTCTGCCTTTTTTTCCTTCTCTTTTCTTTCTGAAATATAGGTTTCTGTTCACAAACCCCGATGTCTCGAACAAGATCACCAGTTATGTTTATAACACAGTTTACCGCTGGGAGCTGGGAGAATTCATGATAAATAAACATGGAGACAGCCTGGCTTAGATCATGAAGCCTGCAGGAAGCCTAAGCTGAGCTCAACCTCAGCAGCCATCTCTCTTAGACTCTTGAGATGACTCAGTGAGGAAGGAAGTTATCTAGCTTGATGGCCTGAATTTTGTCCTTATTAAGCCTCACGGGGTGGGAATTGACACAAGTTTGCCTCTGACCTCCAGGCTCTGAAGTCAGTCAGTCAGTCAATCAATCAATCAAATCAATCTGTGAGAAACTTTTAAAGGCATCTCTTGTTCACTCATTATACAGATAAAAGTGCCCATCTTATTTTTTAAAACAACTTTCCACAATATGGAAGTTCTTTTTATATATTGAAATTCTCTTTTGAAAGACTTAAAAAAATTCCACATCAATTTATTTATTTTTCTCCTCCATCCTTTATCCCCACCCCACCCCTTCCTTTCTTGTTATATTAATAGCACTTTCTTGGGACTATGAAAATTAGGTCATGCACCTTTTGACGTCTAGACATGGCTGCTTACTGCTGTTCAATCACCCTGTCTAAATATAAGAGCAAATGCTTGGGTTATTTCCTGTGTAACTTTTAAAACTAGTAGCAACAGGCTCAAGAAATAAAATACATTATATTTTTTATTAAAATGTAGAACTTAGAAATAGATAATAGTACTTCTTTTTTCCCTTTTAAATTATTTTTATTTAAAAGCTGCTTTTATATACCAACCCTTACTTTCAGGCCTCACTGACTCCCACCCCAGCTTTCCCTCAACCATTCTCCCCGTCTACTCCTCAAAGAGGATAAGGTCTCCCATGGGTAGTCAACAAAGTCTTGAATATCAAGTTGAGACAGGACCAAGACCCTTTCCCCTGTATCAAGAATGAGCAAGGTATCCCTCCATAGGGAATGGGCTCCATTCATGCACTAGGGATAAATCCTGGTCCCATTGCCAAAGACCCCACAAAGCCATATAACTGTCATCCACATTCAGAGGTGATGTGGAAATGTCTTTCTGTATGCTGTGAATATCAATCTTTAAATAAAGGTACTGTTTTGGCCCTTGGTGAGCACCATAGAAGAAGTAGGTGGGGAATCAGAATAGGTAGGAAAAGAAGGGCAGAGTCAAGACACAGATCCCTGAAGAAGAAACATGTAAGGAACACAGGTGAGCCAGAGGCCACGTTATAGGGGGATTGTGTTGCTTCATTGTAAATAATTATCCCACCCACTGGTTTAATAAAAAGTGTTGATTGGCCAAAGGCAGGCAGGAAGTGTGGCTGGGCTACCAGACTAGGAGAACTCTGGGTACTGGAAGCACAGAGCAGAATGCCAGAGAGAAGCGGGAAGAAACAGAGAACAACTATGCTCCTCTAAAGAAAGGTACCGAGCCGAATGGCTGAACAGGAAGAATCATGGGTTAGATGAAAGGTACAGAGTTAGCAAGTGATATGCCTGGGCCTGGGGCCGATCAGCCAAAAACTATTGAAAGCATCTGTGTGTCTCTGTGGGACTGTGGGTCTGTGGGTCCTAAACCTTGAGGTTAGGCCCAAAAGTCCAGGCCAGAAACCTCTTACTACACAGACAGATTAATGAAAATGGGTTGAGTTAAGATGAAGGAGCTAGCTAGCAATGTGCCTAAGCCATAGGCCAAACAGCATGAAATTAATGTAAGTGCCTGAGTCATTTTGTGCCTAAGCAGCAGCGAGCTGCTAGGCACTCTGAGACAGCAGGTCTGTGAGTCTAGAGCTAGGACGGGGTAGGAAACCTTATAACACAGAGGGCCTAGCTTAGTCTCATGCAGGTTCTCATAACAGTATTTCTTGTTGTGAGTTATTCTTAGAAATACTTGAAAATCAAACCAGAAGAAAACAAATTGTCTGGAGTCTTCCATTAGCACAGTCTATTCCAGGGGTAGCAAGTCTATAGATAACATTTGCTAAAACTGATATCAGGCTTTGGAATTGAAGGATGAGTGGATCCAGTTAGCAAAATCAGTGAAAAAGAAGTAACCCTCAGGCATCGAACGTCCCAAGCAGAAAGGCAACCAGGCTTCTTTTTATTTGCTCTGAAAGGGTGAACCCCAGCAGGTACTAAAGTCCAGTTCAGAAAGTGGTTCAGCAAGGCTTTTCAGCCAGTTCTAATGTTTTTAGCCCAGGCCTGACCACGGCCCATGGCTTGGACCATTTTTGCTGATTTTCACGTGTGAAGGTGAAACATGCTTATTTATCAAGTTCTGCAAGAATGAGACACCCTCAAAAAGGTGAACAGTCATATGTTACTGATCCATATAAGCAAGAATATGTGTCTGACTTGTTTTAAACTTGATCTTAACCAAAAGGCTGGGAAGCACTTACATTAGATCATATTTTCTATCCATTTTTATTTACTCATTCTGATATGTTCAGGATCATCTATGGGCTACACACACCGCCAACCGCTCTTTCTCAGAACAAATAAACAAGGTCCTCTCATGGAATTTACATTTTATTTCAGGACAAGACTCAAGACAACAATCATGAGGTATCAATGCTGTAATGATGCACGTGCTACATAAAATTAATGGAAAGGGTGTTACAGTGTAGTGTTACCAGCCTTAGGTGAGAGAATGTTTCTCATAGGATGCCGTCTTTAATCAGAGCTTTACATAGAGAGGATGTCAGTTACAAGAATTATCAAATATGGTCATCACCCAGTATCTGCAGAGGGATGCTCTAGGATCTAGAATCTGTGGATGTACAAACTGCTTATATAAAAGAGTGTAATATCAATTTGTTGCCTATTTACTCTCCCTGGGTACTTTAAATCATCTCTAAATTTCTTATGTGATACCTACTGTAATGTAAATCTTATATAAATGATTGCTATGCTATATTGTTTAAGAAATGAGGATAAGAAAAATGACTCGTGTTCTATAAAGATGTAGTGAATGATGTTTTGATCTGTATTTGGATGGGTCTCTGGATGTGGCTCTGTAGATATACCAACTGTTGCAGTTTATCTGAGCAGGCGACACATTTCTGCAGCATACCTACGTGTTTTCTTATCCACATATCCTTCCTTTAATTTGTAAATTAAAGATAGCTAGAAATTAACCTCAAAAAGACTAAAACCAGAAATATAAATTATATGACTATCGTCCTCTCTTTCTCTGCTGCTCCCAGAATACTATTTTGCTGTAGCTTGTGTGATGTGAGATGAAGCAGTGCCTGCGTCGTGAGACAAGATGAGAAGAACGATGTGAAGACTGTGGAATAGTATCGGCCTCGTGTGTGAGGGTGACTGAGCATGTTCACTGAGATACCTTAATAGGCTGTGATAACTATGATGTCTACAGGTATGTAACATGGACATGGTGGTCAAAGGGTCGGTTCCTGTTCCTGTTGTGGTGAAGTGAGAAGCCATGAGATTTTATCAGAAACCTTCAAAAATAGAAGTTTAAAACTGAGGGATTATTTACTTTCGGAATTCTCCATTGATTGTTTTGGACTTCGTGTAATCAGGTCCGCAGGAAGTGAGCTGAAGATGAAGGTGAATGGGGTGGGGCTGTGAAACAAAGACCCCTGGTCTGAATGAGTTTGTGAACAGCAATACATAAGGGTCAGTGGCTTTTAAGTGTAATAGACAGGTGGAATGGTGAAACTCAGACCAAGGAAGGGCACAATAGGGATTTCTGATTTTATTCTAAATGAAGGGAAAATTGAGTACAAAGTTTAAACACTCGAGTGACATGGTCTTTCTATGTTTCAAAGACATCATGCTAGATACTCTAAGTAACTTCTCTGGAAAGAATAAACACGAGATTAAAAATGACTTAAAGGTTTCTGCTGATGCAGGCAAGAAAGTGCAACTGGACTAAGAAGTAGTTACATTGGAATCAGAAGTTATAGCATACAGGGACGGGAAAGGAGTCGGGGGAAGAAAGGAATGATTCCTAGGTATCTGGTTTGAGCAATTACAGTTCACACTGACCCTACCTACTGAGATGGGAAAGACCAGAAGAAGAGCTAGCTGAAGGTAATACCTTGAATAATGTTGCCAGCATCAAGGTATCAATGCCCCTTGCCACCTATGTCGAGGAATGAACTGAGTCTGTGGGTCGTGAAATCTGGGAGACAGAAATTCAGACTAAGGTACTGGATGCCATCAGAATGTATGAATAAAGCCATTCAGCTATGTGTAGGGATAGAGAGAATAAGGGAAGCCAAGCTTGGGCATTTGGAAACTCCAGAGAAGAGACAGCAAAAGAAAAGAGGTGAATAGCCAGCAAAACAGAAAGAAAACCAAGAGAGGAGTCTCCTAGTTTTGTTTACGAGAAGGTTTGTCTGGTTCTGCCAGACCTTTTAACTGTATTTAGGACACAAACAAACTCCAGAAAGAATATAAATTTCTTGGTAGTGCTTAATTATCTGAATTAATCAAACTCCACAAACAACACTTCTAATTTTTTGTAATGACTTCTGGGAGAAGTTAGGAAAGGCAGTTATAATGACTTTATCTACCAGAGACAGAAAGAAGAATGGCTAGCTATACCTGACAGAAATACATCAGTGTTTATAAAGCAAAACTTTTGCAGAGAAAAGGAAAGAGGGTAGAAATGAGGAAGCACTCAATTAGCTTTTCTTGGTGAGTTAAATACTTGGTTAAATACTGGGGTTTTTTTTTTTTTTTTTTTTTTTTTTGAAATTCAAACAATCAGGATACTATCTTTTGTCATATCATCTCTGCATGCTGGAGGCCAAAATCTCCTATGGAGAGCCGGCATGCATTAGCCTAGTTAGGTTATCATTAGCATGCCCATATATACCACCTCTGTATAAACATACACTCACTAGATTCACGCTTCCAAAACTATACATTTTCTGATAAGAAAAAAAAAAGCACAACAAAATGAAAAGAGATTTCAAAAAAGCAGGCTTGAATATCATGGAGTTTCTTAATTAGTATGCCAAGTGCTGGTAGCAGGTGTTAGGACCAATATCCATATAAATGACACAGAGGGATTCTATTCCAAAGAAAAGATTAAAGAAGAAACATTTCCTTTCTGTTAGTCGTTAGAAGAACCATAGTTAAACACCCCCCCCCACCCCCCCCCCCCACCCCCGGGTAGCTATTGCAGTGCTCTCCTACCTCCTTGGTTAGGTTTATTACATTTCCCTACTGCTCTTCTTTTTGGCTATTGCAAATGACTTCTTTCTCGGCATGTTTGTGGGGATTCAATAAAAGCTTCAGAAGTTTCAGAGATATCAGAGGGAATCTACCCACAGTCTATGTGGGGGGTTAATAAAAGCTCCAGAAGTTCCGGAGCTCTAACCACAGTCAGTCTAGGAGAATCAGAGAGTGGGTGATTCAAATCGTTAATCCCAGCACAGGGAGTATCCTGAGAGTATCCTACACCCTTAATCCCAACGGAGTCTAGGTCACTTTAGATTATAGAAGGAATTCCAGGCTCCCAAGCAGGCAGTGGTGGGGCCACGCTTTAATTTATCAAGAGAGTATTTAAGGCTTAAGGCAGGCATAGAGGAGCAGAATGCCAGAGAGAAGCCAGAAGAAACAGAGGACAACTATGCTGCTCTGAGAAAAGGTACTAAGCCCCATGGCTGAACAGGATAAGAGTCATTGGTTAGATTAAGGATAAAGAGTTAGCAAGTTATATGCCTGGGCCTTAGGCCAATCAGCCTGAAACTTCTGTAAGCATCTGTGGGTCTAAACTTTGAGTCTGGGCCCAAAAGTCCAGGCCAGAAACCTCATACCCATGTTTCTTATTAATGTAAGGACATGTTACTGAGTTTTGTACATAGGTTTTATATCCTGCCACTTTGCTGAAAGTGTTGATCACTTCTACAATTTTATAGTGGCATTTTTGGGACCTCTAACACACACCGTTATCTTCAAATAGGGATCGCCTGACTTTTTCCCCCACCCTGTTTGTATCCCTTCCATTTTCTTTTCTTCCCTTATTGCTCACAGGGCTAGAGCTTCCAGCACTGTATTGGAAGGATTGGGGATAGCAGACAGCCCTCTTTTGTTCCCCATTTTAATTGGGTAGCTTTGAATTTTTCTCTATGCAGAATAAATGTTTGTTGTTGGCTTGATAAATACAAACATTTATAAATATATTTTCATAATACACAAAAGCACTTCATGGAAAAGCATTGTGTCATATGTTACATCCTGCTTTGTAGAGGGGACACTGGCAGATGTGTGGATGCTCTCTGAGCTGCTTAAGATCGTACGAGTCAACAATGCAAACACTTTTGTATGCTTGACTGTGACCAACTTTAGCTACGGTGAGACACAAACCTGTGAGATAGGAAACCATTTGTTTTCATTCATCAATTAGTATGTGTTTTCTTCTCAGGACCTCCAACAAAAACAGACAAACAAGAACCCAACAACAAAACCAGAATCTCTTTTATAAAGAAAGGGAACAGGTGTGAACAGGAAGGTAAATAATCAATACTACTGATAACTGGTTAAGGGACATTGATTTTTGTGAAGTAGAGTTGCTAACTGTACTTTTTTTTTCACGTTCAGAATTGTTTCCTTGTTCTGAGTCACATACATTGGAAAGTATTCTAAATTTTGAAAAGCATAACTACATGAATAAATGACCATCTGAAGCAATTTTCCCAGTGAAGAATGTCACCCAATAAAACAATGAGTGGAATAAAGGGTGTTAGTCATAAGTAGAGCTGCTATGCATGGATCTGTCAAGAAACTTAAAGAAATACACCACCGTCCTGCTGATTGGGCCTCTGCTTTGATTACCAGTCTCTTTCGATTATTAACATAATTGCTGTTGAAATCAAGGAATGCAACACAGTGATTGCTTCTTGATTTTTTAAAAAGCATTTTGCCTGCTTTCTGCAGGATTTCCATTTATCTTCTGTCTTGAGTAGCGCTTTGTCACATTGTTTTTGTTTTGTTTTTTTTTTTATCCAGCTTGGAAATATAATTTATTAGTGAAGCCATTGGAATTAGCAGTGTGTTATTATGTGGGGATCAGAGGAGGCCGTGGCAAATGCCACGACGTTCGGGAAGAATTAGCTGATCATCAGCAGGGATTTGATTCTTCCGGGGATAATTTGGAACTGCTCTTTGGAGACGGAGCTTCACAAGTAGAGAGGTTCTTGATACGGCACACATCTTTCGGTTTATAGACATGTGAATAGTAGTTTGCTAGGCAGTGAGCACTACCTGGCAGGTGTGAAGCTGGTGCGATGCTGAGCTGAACTTCACTGCAATTTCACAACCAAACAAGGGGAGATTTTGAGAGTCAAAAAACAACTAAAAAAGCCAGTGGTACTCTCTTGTCAAGGGAAGTCAGGGACTGTGTTTATTTATTTTTTTTTCTGCCTTCTTTTAGAGGCATCTTGACCACTGACAATTGCACAGTTTCTCATTAGAAACCTAACCAGGGAGACACGCACAGACACAGATACAGACACACACACACACACACACACACACACACACACACACACACACACACACACACACACACACTTTTTTTGGTACTTATTCAGGTCAGAATCTTACTGAAAGCATAGCAGGTGGCTGTTCTGGAATGTTGTTACTGTATGCAGGACTTTTCCTTCCATACAAATCAAATCTGAACCATAATTTACTAGTCTCGTTCCAGCTGTCCCAGTTCTGCCTTGAAGTTCTTAGCTGTTGGATTGTGGGGAGCCAAATCTTGAGCGAATGTGTAAGGAGTGAATGAAGTCCTGAGTAAATGTGTATTAGTGGCAAGGACCTCCCTCTGGAGACCTTGGCTGTGGGTCCTCACAAGCAGGCACCCTCTTGGATAGGTAGGTCCTCACTGCTGGGAGAGGGAGCACGTGAAGCCTTTCCTTCTGGTGGGAGGTGAGGCCTGTGGCAGCTGCTTGTTACAGCCTTGATATTTTGCTTCAATGTAATGACAACATTTCTCGCTCTTCTTCCCTCCCTCCAACTCCTCTCCTCCCATCTTCCCTACTATCCTTTACATTCATGGCTTTTTATTAATGGTTACTGCATTCATATATGTACATCCATATATATTCCTACATATAATTTGTTCAGTGCATAGAAGGTTATTTGTGTTGTGTTATCAGAGCAGACCGCATGTCACCGACAACCAATTGGTGTGCTTGTCCCTGGAGAAGGCCTCCTCTTCCACACTCAGCTTTTCCTTGGTTGCCTATAGTCTGTGGTTTAGTGTTGAGGTCATGTGGCTTTTCTCCATCTACACATTGTTCAGCTCATGTTTATGCCATCATGTTGGTGAGACATAGGTATATCTAAAAAGTCGATTAACGCAATAATAAAATTGCTAAAATTTCTTCTATGGGAAGGCCTCTCCAGAGAAAATATTACTAGATATGAAACAAGTTTTGGCTAGCAAGGAATGTAGAGATGAAGCTACTTAAAATAATAATAGCACAGTTTACAAATGAACCTGACAGGCTTTGCTCATTCCTATCCACAGGGCTTTTCTAGGTATGGGTTTAGGTTTAACTGCAGACCATCACCTGTGAGGCTCAGGCTGTGTTGAGGAGGATACCTGTCCAGGTGTGGATGTATAAACACAACAAAACCAAGCCCAAAATGGAAGGAGAAATGTCTCCACAAGTCTTGGTCTATACAGATTCTTTCAGTCACTGTGAGATGGAAAGCCTGAGGAGGTTTCAAGTATTTCTGCATTTTATTTTCTTCTCTATGAACTAAGGTTGTTTGTTGTTTTTTTTTCCTCTCATGAATTTTGACGAATAACAAGTGGAATAACACATATCAATACAACCGTGACAGTTTTTAAAAAGCTATACATTAGCAGCTCTCAATTTCATCCGACTTTCTTTCTAAAAGTTGGTGGGGTCTAAGTTGAACCATTTTGAAGTAAAATCCATAGTTGTAACTTTATCTACAAAGATAACTTAAAAATTCTAAGAAAATATCTTCCATGAGAAAGAAAAATAAATTATGATTAAAAATAAGACACAGATCCATGTCTTCTACAATGGCACAGAAATCCCCAAATATTTTACAACGTTTTGCACAAGAACCTCATACAAAAGCATAGGAAACTAGTCTGGCTGTTATTTCTCTTAGCTACTGTGAATACCTAGGAGACATTTGTTAAAAAATTAGTGGGTCTGCTTACAGGTGCTCTTTGCTTCCAGATCCTAGTAACGGTGTTGCATAGTTTATACCATACATGCATAAGATTGCCTTCAAGAAACTGATCCAGAAATAAACTCACACAGCCATGGTCACCTAGTTTTTGATAAAGGCGTCAAGAACACCCACTGGAAGAAAAGACAGCCTGTTTGACCTACAGTTCAGGGAAAACTTAGAGATCCATCTACAAAAGAATGAAATTAGATCTGTTTCTCTCATCTTGTACAAAAATCAATTCAACATAGATCAAAGACCTTCATTTAAAACTAGAAGTGCAGATACTGTTAAGAGAAACATAAGGGATACACTTGCAGTTAGAAGTATCGGCAAGAACTTCCTGAACTGGAATCCAAACAGCACAAGAAATCATCCCAAGAATTAATTCTTGGGGCCACATGAAATTAAAATGTTTCCACACAGCCAGAAATGATCAGCAGATTGAAAATATAGGCGCACAATTGGAGAACAATATTTTCCAGCTACTCTTCATATGGTGACTGGTACCAAAAACACATGGAAAACTGCAAAAATTAACATGCCAACACAAAGTTGCAGCCAATAAATGGGTAAATGAAAGGAAAAGGTTGTTCCCAAAGGAAGACACTCAAAATGCCAGTGAATATTTTTTTAAATGTTAAACATCTTCAGCCATCAAAAAAATACATATTTAAAACACTTGAGATTCCAAAGCTCTCCAGTCAGCATGGTTGTGACCCCCCCCCCCAATATGACAACATCCTTTAGGTTGGATGCAAGGCTCTAGCATGGAGCTTTGATATTTTCAAAGTAAGTACCAGTATTACCACCAAATTATAGATAAGGAAAGTAAGCTCAGAAATATTAAATACTTTCCCAAAGTCATGTACCCAGAGTGTAGGAAGAGGCACAGCTAGAAAATGTAGGCAAACTACACTGTGCAAGCTTTACCCGTTGACTATGAGATTCAGTAGACACGTGCTTGGCCTGTTGGCTCCAGAAGATACAGGGAAGTAGCCCAAGGCCTTTGTTTCTCCTAGAAGACATCTACATTCTTGCATTGTATCAATGATTAAATGACATAAATTATGGAAACAATGGGATTTTCTTAAAGTCATGGGAAAATGTGAAATCTGTGAAAACAGAAACATTGGAAAAATTTTTGACAAGCAAAGTTTGCAAGTAAAGGTACATTTTAATTATATTCATATGGTAGGTGTGTATCTGAAATTTCAGTGCATAAGAGATTATTAAAATCATGATACATATAATATGGATGTGATTATAAGTAAGTCTTCCATCTGCATGATTATCTGCAGGGGACCAACTATTGAGTAAGGTGGTACAGTACCTGTCAGATACACTCTTGCCTTTGCAAGTAGCCCTCCAATGTCCGCCAACCCTGGAAATTGCCAAAAGTTATGTGGACAGAGGATACTACCCCATTTCAAGTCCTGGTGCAAACAAAAGCCACTTTTAAAATATAAGGTGTGGTACACTAGTTTTCCACAGATAGAGAAATGAAGAAATTAAATCAAAAAGAAAACAAAGAGGTACATGAATGTCTTCATCTCATATTCAGACAGTAGTAGGTGCAAGAATGAGGGAATGTGGCCTTCCTGCTCTTCTGATGCCTGCTTCTCTCCTCACATTTTTCCTTTTGAAACCAAACTGATCTTTAAAGGCTACTCAAAGGCCATCTCTTCCATGGAGTCCTCTTCACTGCGGTCTCCTCATCCATCAGAATTGGTATTTCTCTCCTGTCCATGCATTCACAGTACTTATGCACACCTATGGTGGAAAATGCCCCACATCACATCCATACCTTTCATCTGTCTCTGTTAACATGACCGGTGTTTCGTGTTTACCTCAGACTTATTGAACTGACCTTTCCATACTTGAAGAAATAAAAGAGAGGAAAATGGCTTGTATGTACTTGCCTATGAATATAGAGGACTTTTCACTGAAATCATGTTAGGAAAGCCAAAACAGTTAAAGAAGAAACACAAAGGATTTATTTTTCTTATTGTTTTAGTCAATAAACTTTAAGCAAAAAAATATTTGAAACTTACTGTTCTTAAGGGATCATGTCATCAACATAATCAATATAAATAAATACAGATTGAAAAACCCTTGCTCCAGAGTTCTTGCCTAAGTTTTGCTTCTGTGATTTTGTGAGGGCTTAACAAAGATAAACTTTATTTCCATCCGTGAAAATGAAGTAGAGAGAACACAGCAAAGAAAAACCTTGGGGCCAGAGCTTCTCCTTTTGGGCTAATCTCATTCACTATTACTTGACTTGGGACAAAGCAAGAAACCCTCTGTACAAACTAATCTGATGGCTGCTTTCAAAGCAACGTTGTCTATTCCATTAACTAGTTGAGACCCAAGCTGTATGTGTCTAACTTACAAGGCATTGCTTGCTTTATGCATGAGAAATCAACCGTACCCTGGCTATCGAACATCCAGCTTCCCCGATCCCCCAACCACCCCATAGAGAAATTTAAGACTGCAAAGTCCCGTGTGGCCAACACTGAATGTGGATTGCCTCCAAGGTTTTATTTCAAGATGAGAGAGAAACCATGTGCCACAGTCAGCTAGGGATGGACAAACCTGTCTTCCTGCACCACAGCTGAGAGAGGGTGGGCTGGAGAGCACACAGCTGCCTCCTGGCAGCGCGGAGATGAGCCTTGTTTCTTAAGTTATTATAAATGTTTTAGGGTGGCGTTATTTGTTTTAGGAGTTGAATATCAACAACAATGTTTGAAATGACAAACAATGGCTATGAAAGGACCATGTGTTGCCTAAAATTTAACCAAACATTTTATCACAGAAAAGCCTTCTAAGCCATATGGGCCTACCCACCTCCTGAAAGACATTTATAGTTCAGTCTCTCCTATAAACAGTTTAAAACAAGCATGATAAACATTCTGGGGAAAACCTAAACTTTCATCTGTTACTCGCCTGTTGATTATTTGTGATAATAAGAAAATGTTTACACATGCAGAGGCGAAGTTTATGTGGGAAGCCCTAATACATATACCCCCTGGTGGTGATTTATCACCCGTTTATATTGAGAATGAGAAATAATGAGCGTGATTTTCTAGACTGACACAATTTCAATAGCTTCTGTGCACTGAGGTCTGTGCTTAGCTCATCAATAAGACATTAATTCCAAACAGAATGTATTAGGGAACAAAACATATGTGGCCCTTTGCTTTTTTTTTATTATTATTAATTTCTTTCCCTGTTTTCTTTCCAATGTTAGCCAGTGCTTTCCAAGGAATTCTAAAATTTCAAAGAAAGATCTAGAACCCTGATAAACTTCAGAGTCATAGCAAGGTTTAAAGAAGCTTTAGGTGAAGAAGCTGGGTAGCTAATTCTCTTAGTATTTGCTGGAAGGGTCTACTCAAGGAGAACAGATGTGAACAGAAACTGAAGCTCCTTATAGAGGCAACTGTCCCATCCTCCTTGCTTCAATTGACAAACTACTTGGAGACGGCAGCAGTTGGGGGGAGATGTCATATTAGAGGAGGCTTGTTATAGATTGATGCTTAAATATCTAAGAAATATCTAAGGCCTCTTATTCTCCCACACCCTGAGCAGCCTAAGCAGAAAAATGCTCTCTACTTTGACTCCGTGGAGAAACTAATATTTTACAGAATCAGTGTCTGTTGTCTGTACTGACTAGATCTAGCTTTTGAAACACATCATGGTTCCTAGTGGCAACTGAATGAATTCACAGCCTCTCAATATGGCGTGTGGCTAGTTTGACAAGAACACCCTATTTTATCTTTCAAGGTTTAGCTCATCCTCACTTCCTTCAATTTTTAACTGTACATTGTAGACTTTGGCAGCCCTGAACTATTTGTGATTCTTGGACATCAAATCCCCTCCTGAACCTTTGGACATAATATATTCATACTGTTTGATCATACTGGAATGCCCGTTCCTTTTCCTATTTCATGAAACACTTTAATGTAGGGTGCAACTCAAATGCCACACCCTCTGTGAAGCCTCCAGTTGAAATATGCCCACTGCACCATGCATGGCCCATCTTCCTTTGCTGCCCACTCCACCCATGTCATCCCTTGAGAAGATTCAGAGCCCACTCAAGGCAATCCCATTTACGTCCAAGTCATCCTATAACTGTTATAGATGCTTGGTTAAAGGTTTTGTCTAGCCTGAAAATGATTTGAGGGAAAAGATACCAGTGTGATAAGTAAACACCCAACATGTATGCAAATAAACAGCATTAAGAAAAATACAAAATAAAATTGAAAATTAGAATTTAGAGATTTTAAGTGATATTTCAATGATTGTTATCCAACTCTAAAAGTTCAGTCTAATAAGGAGGAAGAGCCACCGAAGGTCAAGGAGCAAGAGGAGCTATAAATATCTCTGATAATTTGTGTCCCTAAATTTCCTTATTCAGTTGAAAGAAGAGACATTAAAAAAAAAACCACTTAGAACATGAAAGTGTAAAGAGAAAAGAAGCAAGGAAGACATTGTCTCCTGTGTAAGAGGGGCTTCTCCTTGCTCACAAGCTGGGACAGAAGGGCCTAGGCTGGAGCCTCCACTTCTGGTCTTCTGATTTTCTTCCAGAGGGCTGCTATGGCAGGCCATACCCTCTGTGGACTTCACGATGTGGCTGTAGAGGTCGGAAGATCTTTCAACTGGGCAGTGGAAGATATCACCAAAGAGGAAGCTTGGGTGGTCTGGTGGCAAGGTCGAAGTGAGACTTAGACAAGAGGTTTCTGTATCAGGGTGAAGAAGGAGTTCAGGTCCACGCTGGTACATCACAGCTGGAG
The DNA here is from genome assembly GCA_033318265.1 of Phyllotis vaccarum. Taxonomy (NCBI): domain Eukaryota; kingdom Metazoa; phylum Chordata; class Mammalia; order Rodentia; family Cricetidae; genus Phyllotis; species Phyllotis vaccarum. The sequence continues at coordinate 143,924,595 of JARWLC010000002.1, forward strand.
AAAAGATTTTATGGCATCAGGAAACATGTGGTATCAGTAGGAGAGGCTGAGAATGATCTAATTTAAAAGCTTTCCAATTTCTGTTGAAATGTAGTTGAGGGCAGTTCCCAGAAGATTGCCTCTGTTTGTTTTTGGAAGGTCTCCTGTCTTCTTGACTTGCCAGCCAATTTCTCATTAGTGCGACACTTTCACAGTCAGTGAAGGAAGTGGACAGAACATTGTGACAAGCCAATCCTCTCTGCCATCTTCGGAAGCACCTTGTCACTCATCACTGCATAGCCCAAGGCCAAGATCCCAGGCTCCTCTGTGCTTCACTGTATTGTAATTTTAATTTTTAAATAAATCTTAACTTAAAAGGCCATGGAGAAAATGAAGAGACAAAATATGTAAAATAATCTTGAACAATGTCTGTTCTGTAGTCATTGCTCAAGTTTTATTCTATTCCTGCTTAATCCCCTAAGAGTGTAAATATTCTTTCGTTGCTCTGTCATAGGCACCTGTTCATCATCCTGCCAGAATCCTTGTAAACATTATCATATCTGAAATTCAATCATAGTTCAATGACTTTGGCTCCAATAATCTCTTCCATTGCCAGCTTGTTCTGATCCTCAAACTTTCTGTGGCAGCCATTCTGAACTGCCTGCCCTTCCGCAGGTAAACTGCTCTCACCTTCATGGCACGCTGTTTCCTCCACAAAGCCCTGACTTTCCTTTCCTTGTCTCCAGTGACACATCCTTCTAGATGCTTTAGTTTAACTAAAATGTCCTTTACTCTATGAAGCTAGTCTATACACATATTTATTGCCAATGTATTTCTATTCTTTGTTTTTATTTAACTCTGTTAGGCTGTGGATTCAATCCAAATGTTAGTCATACATTCTCATTCTCTCTCTCTCTCTCTCTCTCTCTCTCTCTCTCTCTCTCTCTCTGTGTGTGTGTGTGTGTGTGTGTGTGTGTGTGTGTGTGTTGGGAGATGCACTCATGTCATGTTGATGTGTCAGTAATCATGTGTTAGAGCATAAGGGAAGCCAAAGATGAATCTTTGTTGTCATTTCTTAGGAGTCGCCCATCCTATTTTTTTTTAACATGGAGTCTACCAGTGTGCTGGAGTTCACACATTAGAGTAGATCACCTGTCTCCTTCTGCCCACAGTTGGATGCACACAACAGCAGCCCTGACTAGCTTTTTCAGGTAGGCTCTCTGGATTAAAGTCAGGTCCCTACACTTGCAAAGCCAATACTTTAGTAACTGTGCTGTCTCCCCTGGCCCCATGTTATATTGATCTGGGATGGTGCCTAGTACATTGCTTGATGTAACAGGTGCTCAGTGCATCAAAGAAGGAAGTGGTTTTCCTATAAACTCTACCATTAAGGGTTGTATAATGTTTTAATCTTTTAAAAAGGCCTTGGACATGAAAGAATGAGTGTCAGAAAATTTAGAATCGCATCTTAACTTATTTTTATTTTATTTTGTGAGTCTGGGGATTGAAGCAAAGGCTTTTTGTTCATTAGGCAAGCGCTCTATTAACAAGTCTCATTCTGAGACTACTTTATTTTAGGCTAGAGGAAGACTGTCCTCCTCACCTTTACACACACACACACACACACACACACACACACACACACACACACACACACAGAGAGAGAGAGAGAGAGAGAGAGAGAGAGAGAGAGAGAGAGAGAGAGAGAGAGACACTCTGGTAATTCTCCCAGAGAATTCCGTATGAGGATCATTCAGAGGAAACTGGAGGAGAGTAAACAGTGAGTATTGTGAAACATTTTCTGTTGTCAGCTTACATAGGGGGTAGGTAGCCCAGCAGGGGAGCCAGGGAGCTTGGGGTTGGGTTGGGCAGAAGCAAACTCCAAGGGATGTTAGAAGGCACAGGCAGAGCATCTACGGTAAGTAAGTGCTTCACCACTCTTCCCTCTGTTTACAAAGGAAAAAAAAATAGCTAATTGACGTAGGATGTGGGCGAGTTTGGTTTCCATCTTGATCCCCTGTTACCTCATCTTGTGGTTGCCCCGGGAGCTCATCAGGAGCAACCATTTCCAGCGCTTTAGGGGGTAAAAAGAAATAAAATAAAACAGCTCAGGCTTCAGATCCTCTTCTTCATCTCAGGCCAGCAAAAAGGCCCAATTCAATCCCCTGAGGCAATTATTACAAAAAATTATGAAAGTGTCAAATTCAAGATCCTGAGAGATTACACCAATTTAAACTCTGGATGTTATACTCCTATTGATAGATTAAAGAACCTGGTTTGAAATCCTCTTCAAACTAAAATCGTAAGTAGGTGGCATCCAACATTTCTCATTGAAGAGAGAAGATTTTTGGAAGTTCTTTCTGGTTGGTGTGCGTAGGGTCTTTGCCTAAGTATGTCACCCTACTTCTGCTACCCACATAAATAAACTTCCTTTGGTTAAATCCAGGTATTAGCATAATGATCAAATGTAGCAATGATTCTCCAGTTGCTTTCTTGGTATTACAGGATTGGTTTTGTATTTTTCTTTCCATATCAAAACATGGTTAGAAGCTGAGCATAGTGGCACATACCTATATTCCCAATTTTCCATAATTTGGGAGATGGGGGCAGGAGGAGAATTATGAGTTAGAGACCAACCTCAACCATATAGTGAGTTCCAGGCCAACTTTAGCTATATAGTGAGTTTGAGACCCTTGTCTGCATGAGATTTTGTCTTGAAAAAAAACAAAGAAAGGAAGAAACAGAGAATATGTTTATATATTGACACTGAAGTTAATATAATATATGTAATTAAACTCAGGATGGTCTGAACACTGCAACATGATGAGGTATCAAAACTTTAAAAGGACCAGACTGGCCTCAAACTCAGAGATCTACCTGCCTCTACCTTTGGGGTGCTGAAAAATCACTACACTACTCAGGTCTCAACTGCTATGAGATCACCCTTTTAAGACTTGGAGATAAGATGGTGTATCATTTGCTTTTCTATGCTTGGCTTATCGCATTTAACATAATGCCCCTCAAATCTACTCACAAATTGGTGCAATTGACAGAATTCCCTGTTTATCTTGGATGAATAGTAAACTCTTGTGTCAATATGCCATCTTTTCTTAATATGTTTGTCAATTAATGAACAACTAGGTTAAGTCTATAACCTAACAAGTGTGAAATATTGTGTTGTGAATATAGGAATGCAAATATCTATTCAACATGTAGATTTCATTGCCTTGGTGTCTTCATCAAGAGTGAGACTGATTACTGGACATACACTAGCTGCTATCTTAAACTTTTCAATCTCTCTCTAATGAAGATATATCAAGTGTGCTGTCAGAAATTCCTTCAACAAAGGTCAGAAGCCTAGGACCAAATCCCCTAAGATTCAGTGTCTTGTCATTCTCCATGTCCTGCAACACAAATGCTGACATATTGTTCCAAAGAAACCATACAACAGCAAAAAGCAAAGAAGAAGCTGCAGAATCTATGGAGCTTTCCACCAAGAGAATGAAAGAAGCCGGAGGAAACCACCAGGAACAGACTACCGAGAGACACAGTTGTTCCCTTCGAGGATGTCTACTTCTGAGTCTGGTCTCCAGTCAAAACTAAGCCTTTGAGAAGAACAAATAAATGACCAGACCTTGAAAAAAAACTTTTCTTCCAATTGCATGGTAGTAATGTTGGCAATGGCTGAGATTTATATAAAGTTAATCCAAGATCATTATATCTCTTTTTTCTTGAATGTTGGCGTTTTAGCACTAGCTTCTCTTAATGCACCTAAGAACTAAGATTTAGTTCATGATTCAAAAAGTCCGTTGAGGTTTAGTGAGCTCCTATTCTGGGGAGATGGAAATGAAAGAATCTACCTTCTTCCCATTCTCCCACATGAGGGAAGCCACTGGTATGTCATTCTTGAAGAAATGACCCTCTCTTAGATAAAAGCCTCATTTTCTCTGTGGCAAGTGAATTTGGAGCCATATTTTAAGAAATTAGGATTCCATAAGAAACATCTCCAGCTTTAGTAGATTGCAAAGTGACTTGTGATCAACAAGACCTTCCTCAGGCACTACTTGATTTTATTGAAGATATCATAGAATAAAATGAGAACTAACCTGATCCATTTCACATAAGAATTGAACTCAAAGAGCAAGCCCAGTACAATGGTGCACAGCCATAATCCCAGCATGTAGAGGGCTGAGGCAGGAAGATCTTGACTTCAAAGCTAGCAAAAACTGTCAGAGAGAGAGAGAGAGAGAGAGAGAGAGAGAGAGAGAGAGAGAGAGAGAGAGAGAGAGAAGAGAAGAGAAACATGTTAATATTAATTTTGAATAGAAACTTCTCTGTAGGTCTTGACCAGGAGGCTTAGAGCTTAGGATAAGGCAAATCATGTGCTGAATCATCATAAGGGGGGGGGGTATCAGTGAGATCAGCATCTGTCAACAAGTGATGTACCTGCCACTCTGCCAGTCTAGTCTGCCGCTGTTACCGTGTGGTCTCTAAGAGATGATGAAACTAGGTATTCTCATTCTAGAAGCAGCTTTGGCAACGTCCTACCACAGCATGACTGTAAAGGAAAATACTTCTGTCCTTTTACCACACTCTAGAGAGACAGAAATATTTAAAGTTAGTTCCATTTATTGTTCAAGGTGATCTAGGTAGGGCTTAAAAGGAGAAAATGAATTTTAAAAGATGTCCTTATCTATTGGTAGTGATCAAGATATGATTTTCACCAGATGAACACTCCTATGTTCATCAAATTATAAGACTTTTGAGCAAAGAATGATTTTCTCATAACAGCAAAAGAAGATGATATGGCAATTGCATAGGATCGCAGTGGACGGGCTCACCCTGTTTTCGGTCATGCCATTCTACAGCAAGGTAACTGACTTAACAGCTTGGTGCTATCATGGCTTCTTCATAAAATGGAAAAAATAAAAGCTTTTAATTTTTCATTTACTTAGAATTCTATGCAAGTACAACATATGAGAAATCTTTACTGTACATAATAATCTCCAGATAACAGTGAAGCACATGTTCTTGATAGTGAACCAAGCAAGAGATCTTAGAGATGAAAATCTCTAGAAAGATTTCTGAGATGGATATTTTTTCTCACTTTAAGAAAATTTGCAATGGGAATACATTTTGAAAAAGCAGGTGCTTTTTAATTTTTTTTTTTTTTTTGCAAGTTCAGGGCAAGATCTGTTTGTTCGTTTGTTTTTCTGTACCAGCTGCCATCTTTCCCAACTTCATTTTGTTTTTGAAGCACTCCGCCCTCTACCCTGGCAAAAACCCTGGCTCAGCCTTACATATATTAGGTGAGGTCTCATTAATTAAATATATTCTTTGTTTTTGTTTTTGAACTTGGAGACAGAGAGTAATGTAGCCAAGGCTGGCCTGGCCTCGAACTCAAAACCTTCCTGCTTGTTTCCCGAATGCTGGGATTACAGGCATGTGCTACTGTACCTGACTCCACACTCTCTGTTTTTAAACCAAATCTGCCTTGTATCTGTTTGCACGAACCAATCCATGAATACTCTTATCCCACTACCCTCTCTCTTGTGTTTGAGTCTATTATCGCTAAAGGATCACATCACTTAATTTGCTATTCACTTGGAAAGGGACATGGGGATGTGAATGATTTGGTAAATGTTGGAGCAAGCATCTAAGAATTGAGACAAAGGTAGAAGAAGCTGGACAGTTGGTCTTCTTGCTTTCTTAGATGCCTACCGTGCATTCAATAATTATTCAATGAGTAGTTCTTACACTTCCCAGAATACAAACAATCACTTTTCCCCCCTCTGAAGTTTGGAATGCACCCCCTTCTTTGATTATATTTGTTCAAAGGCAATCTTCTAAAAGAGCTCATCCAGTGGAAGCTTTTTACATAGTGTATATTCAATAAATTGATTTTTACATCTTTCTTTTTTTCTCCAGGCAAATATACTATCTTTAGTACTTAGTGAAACAAACATTTTGATTAAACAAAGGCTTTATGGAAACACCAAATGGGATTTTAACATTTAATATTTTACATATAAATTCAATATTTTACAAAAATATTCTGAAAATAATAAAAATAATTGGATTTAGAAATGTTAAGTAGAATCTTGGTTAAAGCATTCAGGCTTATCCTTCCAGGGAATTCCTTTGTTCCTCAGCCCAAGCAAAGCATTTTACCTTTTCCCAATAGCAGGTAGGCAACAACAGAGTTGCTTCGCGAGACATGAAATGAATCCTTCCCAAATGGGTATGAGCTGTGGGCTAAAGAGCCAGAGGGCCAATGCAGGAGAAAAGCAGCTCTGACTTCTAGCTCATAAGGTAAACTTCTGTAAGGAAGAGACTTCACGTCTATGCAGAGGGGCAGACTGAGTTGGGAGAAGCAGCTGGTCTCTCTCTATAGTTGTTTGTCTTTGGTATTACCCAATACAAATAACAGAACTATGTTCTGCATGGGCCATAGAGATATGAGAAGCGTGAAGGATTAGTCTTAATGCTGTTTTGGGATTACTTAAAATAATTCTCTATGTAAGGTGTTAATAGGGATCTTTTACCAAGCAGTAAATATATTTTATTTTGATGTCCTGTCATCAGGTCCCAGGTAACTTCACACATTTACAGTAAAACTGATCACATCTTAGAGTTGACTGTATAATCTTAAGGTAATGTAAAGTCTTGAACTTAAGGTGTTTGCTTCTTCCACTGTGCCAAAGGAGCCTAATATTAGTACTTGATTCTGATTTCTTGTTAGATGTCAAAGTTTTTCTTGGGATCCCAAAGTAAAGTCTCTCTAAAAAGATATTTGAGTATCTTTGATAGCAAAGGAATTTTTATTCTAGATATTGATATAGAGCCAGAAGAAGGCCTACAAGTTCCCAGGCCTATAAAATGAGTCAGAGAGCCAAATATGTGCTCCCAGCATCCTAGATGTTTGTTACCAAGGAGATGGTACAAACAGCAAGCAGGTACCATGCTTGCCAAGTCGTTTGCGTCTGGCGGTGTCATAGAAACCTAGCCCAAAGCATGTACCAGTCACAATGATCAGGGGAGGTGCTGGGCTTGAAGCTTTAAAGCACTGTTTAATCCTTGTGCAGAAGAGCTCTCAAAACTTCCCCTTCTATTCCTCGCCAATGTCTAACAGTGAAAAGCAAGAACATTAACTGGAAAAGGGGTAGGCATAATGATGAAAATCTGCCCAAGTTTAACTGTGATCAGTGAGTGTGATTTCCCTACCTGAGAAGAAAGTGTCTTTTCTTATGAATACACAATTTTAAGTCTACTTCTGTTTAAGAATCTTTTTGACTATTTGAGAGACTGTAATTTCAGCATTGCTATGTTCAGGCAGGTCCTTAATATGTAATATCTTTATATAATCTCAGTGGGAGAAATAACCAGCTCTTCATTTTAATTAATATTATGCAAAGCTCCGACGATGTACAATGATGAGCTACTATTACATTTATCGACTGTCTGATGGTTCACTGACAGTTTGTTATATCAGAGTTTATCACCATGGAAATGAGTATGATGTTGGTACCTTGTGATACTCTTCTCTTAATCATTTGTCAGTCCTTTGTGACCTACTCAGGAAAATCAATTTTATTTAGACCTTCTCAACTTAAGAACGATGATTGGAAATGATTCTTTAAACAATTATATATTAGCCATTTTTAAATAGAAATTATCTCCATAGTCCTATAATATAAAAGTTATCTCTCTGACTGTAAATTTGGTCCAAATACAAATTTAATTTTTTAAATAAAATTATAACAACACAAGAAAATTGTTTAAAACTTTGAGCACATAAATGGATGTTCAGATGTTCTTCAAAAACTGTGGAGAAACACAAGGGTTTTATTTTTACTCCAAATTTTGTAATTAAAGGAGGAATTAAGAAATTATCTATTTTTTCATCAGAGAGCCATTAGGATTTAGAAATCAGCACTGTCACAAGCTTCCTGGAAGGAAATTACCAAATAACTCTAGTACAATCCAGTAAATAAAGCCTGAAGCAAAGTGACCACAGAGTCCCAATCTCAGACCCTCATTCCATGGCGTAGAGCTATTTGGAACAAATGTGCAGCCTATGACTTGAAAAACATACAATTAACCAATTTAAAGTGTCAGATATTGTTTGTAGTATAATTGTTCAGGTCCAGTTCCCGACATTTCTTGGGTGGGTCTAAGATCCCAGTAATATCTAAAACTTACTTTTATGTAATCTAAGGCAAGTTTCTCTAGTGGGAACCCCTTAGGCATTGTGTAGCCAAGTAAATATTAAAATGATTTTAATAAAAATTAAAATGCTTTTCTCCGTCAAATATAGTAAAGGGAATCAGAAAGCAAGTCATGAACTTGTAGATATTCATTTTATGTCACGTATCCAACAAAGGATTTTCTTCAAGAATATATGAAGAGGGGCTAGAGAGATGGCTCCATGGTTAAGAGCATTGGCTGCTCCTCTAGGGGACCTGGGTTCAATCCCCAGCCCCTCCCCGGTGGCTCACACTGTCTGTACCTCTGCACGAGGATATTTTACACTCTATTCTATAGCTTTGTGGCACACAGACATGCATGCAGGCAAAGTATCCATATAGAATAACAAAATCATTAAATAAAAGTAAGACTATGTGAAGAACTCTCAAAACCTATCAGTTAAAAGCCAACCCCCAAAGAGATTTGGTAAATGGCGTATACAGACAACAACGAGAATAATAAAGAGAAAATGCAAACTGAAGCAGCAATGAGCTACCACTATTTAATTTAATTCCACGACCTATCAGAGCAGACACACAAAAGTAATGATGATATCAAGTGATGGCAACGAGGCAGAAAGGGTGGACCACACTGGGACGCTGTTGATGGAAATGTAAAATGATGCATCTGTTCTGAACAATAGTGGTAGTTTCTTGAAAAACACGCAATGTGCTACCATAGGACCCATCAATTTTATTCTAGGGCTTGTATGAGGAAACTGAACACTTGGTTTATGCAAAAAGCTGAGCATGAATGCTGATGAAAACTTCATTTCTAGTAATAGCAAGCTAGAAATAACCCAGGTATTCTCCAGTAAGTGGCAGATAAACATCACAGTGTGATACAGCAACAAAAATAAGCAAACCGCTTCTGCATATAAGGTGATTGATGGAGACTCAGATTGAGGAAGCGTTCTCCAGTGAATGCTGAAGAGAAAGGCATAGGCCTGGAAGTCATGCGCCATCTGGTCCTACTAATGAAGCATTTTTGAAATGACAAAATATTAATGTTTAAGGAGGGATGGGCAAAGGAAGCAGATGCTAAACACAAAGGGTCATTTAAGCGACAGACGTGTATCTTGCACTTCCGATGTTAGCACCCTAGCAGTGTGACTGCACACATTACTGCCCTTAGAAGAAAAGAGTTAAAAAATTCTCTGTATTATTTCTTAAAATTCTGTGATGATGCAAATTTTTCTCAAACTACAAAGTTTGAAAGTTTTTCCCACAAATTTAAAAATTTCAATTAATATATGATTATAACACTTCTCTCATTGTTTCTTGACTCCCAAGTCCTCTCTCTCTCTCCAAACACTCCCATACTCCCTGTATTTCAAATTGATGGCTTCTTTTTCGTTAATATTCTTACATACATTAAAATGTAGGGTATAGCTTCCACAAATAACTTCCCCTCTAGAAGAACTCTTGCCAAAAGCACCTATGTTACCTCTTGATTGAGATTTATATAGTGAAAAAAAAATGTAGCTCATGAGATATATATAACAAAAGTTACTATAGAAATGTACTTCAATCAAATATTTCCATAGTCCAAAACAATGAAAGAGGCCATGTTTTGTTATTTATAAAAATCATAAATGTTGGGTTTAAGAGCCCTAAGTTACAATGACATGTTTACAGCATAGTCAAACAAGGATTTGCAAATTTGTGGTTTTCTTCCTTCTCTGATTCTACTCTTCATCAAAACCAACCAGATGAAATGAAAGGTATCACCTGGTTCCAGCGACTGGATGAGACCCTCAAAAGCTTATCTACCCACCACAACCACCAGAATTGACACAGTCAGGCTCTGGGAGACAAAGGTGAATGAGGCCTGGTCTTTGTTACCAAAGAAGTTGCCACAGAAGTGAGGAGAAGAAAGAAATGCTTCCTTTGTCACATGTAACAGGACACACACTGTGACAAACTGAACAACACTGAAGGGAACAGAAGGTGTCACACTGAGTTCAAAGCAGGGCTTGGGGGAAGCTGATAAGGTGTATTAATGATGAGTAGATATGAGTCATAAGAACAGAACACAGCAGAACCAATCAACCAACCAATGACAAGAGCAGAACCATTGAAAAGGAGAAAAGTCCTGTGATCTGGATTTGGATAGCATCCAAACACTGACCTGTCTATCCAATACACTAGCTGTGCTTTGCAGGACTGACATAGGTGGGGAACATGGCCCCATATATTTGCCCCCTATTGATTATAAGCCAGTGAAAGTGTGTAGGAGATCAGTGCTGGGACTTGTTATCAAATACCTGTGTGTTTTCATATTTGACTATGTAAGTTCTGCATACTGTGACATAGATAAACCATGTTATTTTAAACCCATTTTTCTGTATGATAAAACACAGTAGAGTCCACTTAGTCACCACAATCTCCCCAAGCAGAGAGAGAGAGAGAGAGAGAGAGAGAGAGAGAGAGAGAGAGAGACAGAGACAGAGACAGAGACACAGAGACAGAGACACAGAGAGAGAGACACACACAGAGAGAGAACATATTTGTTGGATGGTTTATGTGGTCATATGTTCATCTTGACTGAAGGGTCAGAGTCCAAATTATGAAACATAAGCTTTGAGGGGCATTTTCTATTCCAACTCTCACACTTGTCACCTCACTTGCCTGTCATCTTTCTGACATTCTCAACTTACTTCCTTTTCCCTGAAAAAAAAAATCAGTAGTGTATGTTAACTATACAAAAAAGTAAGGTTTACTATAAACAATTAACAGAGTATATAGAAGGTTATTGTTCCAATGCACCTGGAAACTTCCTTTTAGTCCTTTAAATTGTTATATTAGCTAATTGTCACTGTGAAGGCAGGAAACAGGTAGATCTGAGGCACTGTTTCTTTGTTTTTGGACTTTCCAAAACAGGATTTCTCTATGTAGCCTTAGTTGTCCTAGAATTCACTGTGTAGACCCCGATGGCCTCAAATACAGAGATCTACCTACCTCTGACTCTCAGTGCCAGAATTAAAGGCTTGCACCACCACAGCCAAGTCAAGGCACTGGTCTTAGTGTCATTGGGGAACAGGTAAACAGAATGAGCCTGGGAACCTGGGAGAGTTACTTCAAAGGGCTTCTAGGAGAGGGTCTTGATCTTAGTCACCAAGTCACTGAAAGTTCAGTAATCCAGGAGCCCTAAACTCATTGATTATAAAGTGTCACTTATTAATTATAACATATTGTGCCTGAATAATAATTAGTAGGGTCCTTGTTCTTTTTCCTTTGTAAAATAGAAGTAATCTTCCTTTTATTTAGACATTGGTAGGAAAAGAGACAGAACAGTGGTTAAGCACCCTCCTCCCATAGGATATTGGACACATTGTGGCTTCTTGAGAAATACATTTTAAATAATATGAATATGATGCTTAGTTTAGATTGTGTTTGATAGATAGTTCTCAATAAACTTAAATTCTGAATCTAAGTTGGCTATAAGAAACATTTTGATTACTATATAGCTTCTGTCTATATAGAAAGCCATGACTTTCCTGATCTGACTTAGTTAGGGTGACTATTGCTATGGTAAAACACCATGCCTTGGGGAGGAACAAGTTTATTTCACTCATACTTCCATGTTACAGTTCATCAGCCAAAGCAGTGAGTTCAGGAATGCAAGCAAGGCTGGAATCTAGAGGCAGAACCAGAGACAGAGGCCATAGAGAGGGACTGCTTACTGACTTGCTTCTCATAGTTTGCTCAGTCTGTCTTTTCAAAATAGAATTGAGTTGAGGAGTTATCTGCTATATGATGGCACCGTTCACAATGGGTTGCCCCCCCCCCATTAATCACTGTAGCCAGAAGTTTTCCTGTGTCCTGCAGCTGCTTGGTTCCAAATAAATACACAGAGGCTTCTATTAATTATAAGCTGTTTGGTCTATGGCTCAGGTTATTACTAGCTAGCTCTTAGATCTTAAATCAACCCATTTCTATTAATCTATGTATCGCCATGTGGCCCGTGGCTTTACCTGTGTTCCATTACACCTTGCTCCTCGGTGGCTCTCAGCATCTCCTCTGATTCTGCCCTTTTACTCCTCCATCTCTGCTTGGATTTTCCACCTGGCTGTAAGCTGTCTTGCCAAAGGCCAAAATAGATTAACCAATAGTAGCAACACATATTCACAGCATACAGAAATACCATCTCACAGCAGCTCATTTATTTATTAAGAAAATGCCCTAAAACCCTTTTCTAAACCTCAATCTTATGGAGGATTTTTCCAACTGAGGTTCCCTCCTCACCAATGACCCCACTTTGAATCAAGTTGATGCAAACCTAACTGTTTAGCATACAGTCTAACACGGACATAATATCCAGGTTATAAGAAATTTTTTCTTACTCCAGATCTGGGTCTAATCTCCACTGAAACACAGAATTCTCATCAGGGAGAAAGTGGGTTGACTCCAACTCTCCCTTAGAGGCCCATTGGTCTGAATCCTTCTTAGGCAGGCCAGGACAGAAACAGTGCAGTGCACAAGACAGAACATTTCCCAGTTATCTGCTATAGCACAGCATTGTCTATTTCTGTCCATTATTAATCTATAATTATCCTTTGTGGTATTGAGAAATCATAGCAGAGGTACACTGCTTAAAGAATTAATTCTTTCCTGAACAAGGAAAATTGGAAAAACTACAAGCCTGAAAGGGTGAAAGGCCTTCCCATTTCCTGAGGCTCACTAAAATGTCTACAATTAGCCAAGTTGTCTAATAGTTTCCACAGCCCCACAACTGGTCATGTCTAACTTTTCCACCATGAATCTGGTAGATTTTCCTGGTTCTTTAGACGTTTCTCTGCCCCTTTGTACCCTTATCACCTCTTTCCTAATTGCAGGGAGGGGAAGTGAACTGAAACTTGCTTTTGGGCCTTACTTGTTTTGGGGCCTTGTATTTCTCTTTCCCTCTGACATGTTCCTGATGTCTCAACATTTGTTCCTTCCATTCGAGGCAATGCTGCCCAACCCTCAAATAAACATGATAGGAAACAGGCCCCTGGTATGTCCTACCTCACCCACTGAAGCCAGTACCACTGAGCATGCTGGCGGTTGGTGTTGACTTTGCAGATAGATGATGTGTCATGAGCCATGGTTCCTGTCCTGGCCTCACCTCTCAGAATATAGGGCATGTTGTACCCCATAACTATCCATGGAACAGATGCTTGCCCCAAAATAGTCATCTCAGTCTCCCCACTTCTCTGGGATGACCTATAATGGGAGATTAAACTTAATCATTATTTAACTGACTTAAAAAAAAAATCCTCTTCTCTCTAAGTGAGATTTTCCAGGAATATCCTGAGTCATTTCAGGGAGGGAAGGAAGCATTTTTCCCTTTTTTTTGGGGGGGGGGAGGGTTGCTAAAAATATAGTATACTAGTATGGAAAATTGTACCCTATGTACTAAGGAAAAGCCACGTCTCTTGTGCTAGGGAAATACCCAAGAACCCACAAACATGACTCCAGCTAAGACTCCAAACAATAGTGGAGAGGGCACCTGAACTGGCCTTCCCCTATAATCAAATTGATGACCACCCTAATTGTCATTATAGAACCTTCATCCAGCAACTGATGAAAGTAGATGCAGAGATCCACAGCTAAGTACTGGGTCAAGTTCCCGGTCTAGTCAAAGAGAGGGAGGAGGGATTATATGAGCAAAGGGGTCAATTTCATGATGAGGAAACCCACAGGGACAGCTGATCTGAGCTACTGGGAGCTCACTGACTCTGGGTTGACAGCTGGGGAACCCACATGGGACCAAACTAGGCCCTCTGAATGTGGATGACAGTTGTATGACATGGGCAATTTGTGGAACCAAAATTTATTCCTAGTGCATGAACTTGCTTTTTGGAGTGCATTCCCTATAGAGGGACACCTTATTCAGCCTTGATACTGGGGGAGGGTCTTGGTCCTACCTCAAGTGGAATGCCAGTTTGCATTGACTCACTCTGGGAGTTCTCACTGTCTTTGAGAAGTGGATGAGGGGAGAGGTGGGGTGGGGGAAATCTGGAAGTAAATGGGAAGAGGGAGGGAAGGGGAAAACAGTGATTGGTATGTAAAAAAATAAAAAAATAAAAAAAATAAACCTTTTAAATAGAAGGCCTTCACAGATTCTTAAATTCTTTTAGAATATGTTTTCTTATTTGGCAAATGAAAGTAATAGCAATATATACTCTGTAAGGGGTGGAGAAATGGATAGACTAGTAACTGTAAAGTAAGCTTAGGCACGCTTGCTGGCTAGTTAGGAGTTGATTTTGTTCCTTTTCATTCTGTTCCCTGAGTCCTTGTTGCCTGTGACTTTCTAGTATGCACTGGACCAGAGCTACCCAAGGCTGGAAGCTATTGCTAGTAATAATTTTTAGGATCCCCACCTAATAATCCTTTGCTTTCTTCACTTGAAAATCAAAGAGGGCAATGGCAAATCAAGCAGCCTCTTTGAATAGTGGGTTTGCTTGCCTATCTCTTCTGAAAGGAATGTTCCTACAAAGGGAGATGGGCTAGTCCAATACATAGTAACCTTTATCAGCTTCTGCTTGTGGCATTTCTTATCTGAAATCACTTAACAATTCATAAGGTAAGGGCTGTCCCACTTAGAATATGAACACCTAAAGGTTTTTTTGGTAGTTAGAGCAAATGAAAGTGTCCTGGCCAATTCTTTTATTGTTTAAAAATAAAACAAATGCACAAATGGAAGTTTTTCCTCTCAGAACAAAGGAAGCCTATGAGATTGATGGAGTTGTATTCAATACAAAATGGAAAATTTTTATTAAAATATTTCATATTATGAAGATACAAAATAAGCACAGACTAGAGAATCAAAAGATGTCTCTTACTAGGTAGGTCCTAATGATTGAAAAAGGTATTTCAAAGGAACTCTGGGAAATGTTAACTCTTCCTTGAGGACTATCAAAGGGTGTGGCAACTTGTAAATGTTCAGGAAGTTCCCAACAATGCACCTGGATTTACATCCTCCTGGGATGAATGGAGGTATCTAGGGGATCCCAGGAACAAACTTGAAATCAGGACTCATGAATTCTTTACCAGAAATTACAGTGGTGTCAGAACCATATGAAGTTCAGGACCTCACCCTGTGTTCTGGTGCCTTTGCAAACTAAAATTTGTATAGGCATTTTCATAGTCACTGTCCAGTCACATCTCCAGCTTGTCTCTATGGGTTGCACAGCTCACAAGATATGAATTAGAAACAATGAGGGCTCAAAAAGCTCAGTAGATGACAGCAGAGGCCCAGAAATCAAGCACATCTGGGATTAAATCTCAACTTGGATGCTTTCTCTGGTAACAGGATAGTAACTTTCTAGATTTCTCTCAGCCTCATTTATTTTAAGGGTGTATGTGTGTGTGTGTGTGTGTGTGTGTGTGTGTGTGTGTGTGTGTGTGTGTGTACATGAGTGATAAATATTTATTTTACAATGACATATAAATGTTAAAGGAGGCAATATGCGAAAGCCTAGACAGCTGGTACTGAATATATGCTAACTGCAATTATTACAGAATCCTTTTAGGCCTGTGAAGTCCTGGAAGGCAGAGTATATGAATGCTCACTGAGGTTTAAATGAACAATTAGAAAGGTTTGTAATGTCCAAAGGAAAAAGAAAGAACATTGCAGCGCAAACCAAGCGAGACTGCATGTGTACTGTGGAAAATGATGCGCTTCCTAGGGATCAGATGCTGTTTTGACTCAGTGCTTCTAAAATTGCTCTACTCATCACTTAGATATGAAAGAAAGCACAGTCAGCATCCTTAGTGACGAGCATAGTATGACACATGCAAGTACTCAAATGTCATAAAGAAGACTTGGGTTATTGGAAGACAGCTCAGTCCTACAACAGAATCCAGTAGCTTGAAGACACCAGACTCTATACTTTCAGGTATAAATAACCTCTCACTCTGAGTGCTAATGTAGGTTCTGTACATGTATTGAAGTTTAGTGAGGCTTGACCAGGAGAGAGCATAAACATCACTTATTGCTGTTCAGGGACATACTAGATTTCTTTATTTTCTTGGACATGGTTGAGCAATGGGAATATTAGAGCATTTCCTCTTCATTCAAGCAACTGTAGACACAAAGGATGTAAAAGTATGAAGACGAACATGGCAGGTAAAGCTCTCAGGGCTAGAAAGGGAATTCCGGTGGGCTGAGAACTTAGCCTTAGGTGATTTTTTTTTTTTTCTTTTGGTGATTCATGGAATGAGTTAAGATTAGGTTGCAAAATTGGGCAACAATAATAGTAGCACTGTCCTAAGTCTAGAGACATGTGGAGCTGAGACTTTCCTAAGATAGGAGTCAAACAGACCTGAAAATCCAAGTTAGGATAGCACAGTCAAAAAAAAAAAAAAAAAAAATGCCAGGAACTGAGTCCCTAAGAAGAATTCATCTGAACCTACAGTGATTCAGTTTCACTATCACAAACCACACTGAAGTTTAAACCTTCTGACTTACAAGAAAACCAGTATAGGAAGAAAAAAAGGAAAATGATGCACAAAACTAGAGATATGCATTTTAAAATTATGTTGATTAATTTATATTCATTCTCAAAATTCGCGCATCATTTCAGCTATGAAGAGAAATGTAGGTCACAGACATTTGGGAAGGGAATTGTTTCAAGAAGCGGATTGAAGGCAGAGCAGATAACAAACACACAGTGTCCAATGTCTGAGAGGAGATGCCCACATCATTTGCAAGAACAGCTTGTCTTGCCCATGCATGGACATCAAAATAAACCAACAACAAGAGATATAAAGGGGAGAAGGGATGAATGAAGCTTTTATTATCTGCTGTTGGAAAACAAAGCACTTTTCTTCCTAGATTATTAGCTGGGAATATTGAGTCCAAGTCGTGTTCTGACAATTTCTCTCTAATTAGAAACATACGTACCTGCATAAGTTACTGCCAAGGAGTCTTGGTGTTTTTCTGGCATTAGTCATCCGGACATGGCAGGGAAAGAGTATTGGTGGGCAGAAGAATTCCCAGTGCTGGGCTGACATGGCAAGAAGCTCATTGCTATGTATGATAAGTCAAAGACCTGACTAGCTAGGGTCTCAGAACACTTGACTAACCATTTTGATTTGGTGCCACTTGACTATCCATCTGATTTTAATAACACACTACAGCTATTATGGCTTCCACCTAAGTTCTTCTCCTTTGGTCCTATCGTCCTACCAATAGAGAGAAGAGAAAATTCTGGTTATGTACTTGGTATTTAGCCCACTCACATCAGAAACCACATCATAAAGCATACAGCCTGCTTCTTTAGTTGACTTGAAATAAAACACCTTTCATTTCATTTGCTACCTCACATTATGAAGATTCGATGTTATGTTACCCATTTGCATAAAATTGTACCTGGTATTGGTGAAGCTGGTGTTCATTTACAAAAACTTTAACATGTGGCTTGGGCTAGATAAGCCCCATACAAACTCAATTACTTATGTGTTCCAGTATTGGGCTAAATGTCCCTGGGTCCTATCACAAAAATGAAACAAAGTCATCATTTTGCCTAGGCTAAGAGAGTCTGTAGAAATATCTCTGGTTTGAACCAAGTGGTTAAGATGTAGGAAAGAAAGAAAACAAAGGAATCCTTAGGTGTATGCAGGAGGTCCAGCATGACTCATTTCCAGTTGCTGAAATGAAAGTTAAGTTTGCATCAGGGCACAATGCAATCATCAGAAATCCCAGAATGCTGTCATAAGCACAGTCTCCTTAGGTTTACTGAGGAGTGACACCTCTTCAACTTGAACTAGCTTTTATCAACTTTTTTTTTTTTTTTTTTTTTTTTTTTTTTAGTAAACCAGCAGCTAACTGAGCAGAAGGAAATACTGGTTTTCTTTGATGAAATACCCTAGAAGAAAAGCCCAGAGCTCCCTGGATATGACAGTAGCAAAGAAACTTTTGATTAAAACCCAGCAAGGTCAACTGTACATCTCAATAATGCTACTATAGTGAACCTGATTTCATAAACCGGGCTTCCAGGTTAATGGTTTGCAAGGGATTTGCAAAGGATTAAAAAAAAATGTAAAGAATCATCTTGGATAAATGATGATATTAGGGTTTATAAACTGGTATGTTTTATTTCCTTCCCCCAATATTTGCTGTTCCCATGAAGATGAACTTATAACCCCTCAACACTAAAGCCAGGCTTGGAGTTCTTTGTACTACCACTAAGATGGTAGCAGAAATGTGATGTCCAAATAGGAGCTGATGACAACATTATCTTTTTTTTTGTTGCCATGGGGAACAGGATTTTAAGAGATCACATCCCTGACACACACAGAGCAACCTGGTTGCTCCCATACAGAACATAATGTGAAGCCGAGCTTCTCAACATGTATCTAACATGTATCCTATCAAAAAGATTTAGAGGGTGGTATGTAACCACTGAACTATCTAGCCTCTAGTTATTAGAATTCACAGTGACTAGGAAGAAAACAATTGCACAGCTGTCTGCCTCAGTTCATTTTATATTTAGAAGTTAGTCAGCATAAGTGATTAAGTATTTCTCCATTTTCTGAGTATTGAAATGTTTTCACAATAGGCAAGTAAAGAACTTAGCTTGGCTACATGTAGGAAGTGTCTTATACTTGGGTGATCGTTTGTGATTTGTCTAACATAATACATTCAAATCGGATTATTCTGGCTTTTTTTCCCCCTTCTTTATTGCTGGAGGAATTTTATCATTCAAGGTTGTCAAATGGATTGAAAACAGGTCTGCCTATATGGTTGCTTCCAAAACAAAGATAGAGGAAATCAAATGCTCCTGAACTCTAACAGAATGGGGGTGTTGGTGAAGCTGTGACCACTAAGAGCTAAGTGGGCTTTGTTTACTGCCAACCCCCCAGCTCCACAGCTGGGGCACTCTCTGTGCCTGCCCATCAGTCACTGAGAAAGGCAGTCTTGAGAGCTCCATGACTTCACATCATCAGAGGCTTGGGATGAAGCTCTGGCTAACTGTTCTAGAGAGAGTAACCAGAAAAAGTGAAAACCAAGACCATAACTGTGGATGTCATTGTCTTTAACGCTACCTCAGACAGAATCAGGTTACTTCTCATGACTCCAGTGTAAGTTTTCAGGGGCAATGATCCAAAGGAAATTGAAATGGCAGGGGAAAGTAAGCAGCCAATGTCATGGTGACTTTTCTAGTTGCTATATCAGTTTAAAGAGTTAAAGTTACCCCAGATGTAGAAGGGTAACAGATGTGTGAATTCCGATGACTTAGAAGACTTGGATCATAAAATGACCTGAGCTTCTATTTGGAGAAATAGAACAGATACTCCAGATGTTTATGGACATAGAAATATCGTGATAAGCAAATGCAGGCAGTTCAAAGGGATGATTAAAAAAAAAAAGACAAGTGGATAAATAATGAGCTGATGTTGCGAAAATGTAGTGTAACTCCTTCTTTGTTAATACAAACACAGATGACCTTTGCATTTGCTCAATTTTCATCTTCAAGACAGGAAACAGCAACTGATCTTTATCAGAAACGTAGAATATTCACTTCTGCACCCCCCCCCCGACATTTTGATGTATGTCAGAGCACAACAAAGCCACTGTCTTTTCACAGCACATGTTGCAAGTCCCAAAGATGGTTGAGAGGGACACTTATTTGTGCTTTGTGTGTGTCAGACACGGTATGGGAAGTGTGAGTACAAAGGTAGTGTGCAGGGTGTGGACTCCAGGCTCAAAGTAGGGATCACAAACAGAAAGACCCATGACTGAGATGTCCAACTGTGAATTCACTGATTCATCATCGTCACAAATGTAAGCATCTCTCAGGGGGATGTTTACTACTTAGCAAACAAATAACAACCCTCAAGAGAAATTGTGTTAGATATAAGGGTAGTTCATAAGTTCCGTGTTCTAGAAAGGAGGAAACCCAAAATACAAAGAATTGTTTATGAATTACACAGTGTTTTACATCAGAAAAGTTTTGAAATATCCAAACTATAGTTTGTCATTTCCAGTAAAGTAGACTGAGAAAAAAATGTATGGACAACATATAATTATTCATATTCCTCTATCAATACTAAAATTTAAAAGTCCAGTGGAGGACTGGGAGATGGCTCAGTTGGTAAAGCACACACCATGTAAATATGAGAACCTAATTTCAGATTCCCCAAATCCACAGGAATCTGGATAAGGTAGCATCCCCTTGCCATTTCCGAGTTTCTACAATGAGATATGAGGTGAAGACTGAATTCTCAGATGAATGGGAGCCATCTAGCCAGGTGTGCAGAGCTATGAAAAAGAGACCCCGGCTCTAACTACGGGACAGTGTTGGCTGACCCTCAAAGCTGTCCTCTGACCTCCACATATTTGCAGAGGTATTGTGTGCTTCCCCACTTACACACAGGAACATACAGGAACACACACACACACACACACACACACACACACAGAGAGAGAGAGAGAGAGAGAGAGAGAGAGAGAGAGAGAGAGAGAGAGAGAGAGAGAGTTTAAAAAGTAGGATATTCACAACAACCCGAAGCAGTTAATGATTATCATTTCCCTCAAATTACAAACTCCTGTCTCCCATGGTGAGATTACAGAAGTCCATTTTTTTTTTTCTCCTAGTGGTCATGCTTTCCCCCTAAATAGTCACATAAATCAACCTTCCATTTCTTGCTGTACGATTCAGTTGCTTTAGATCCAAAGCAGATCTTCTTATTAAATAAACACTTTCGTTCTTATTAAAATTATGTTTCCTCGTTGCCATTATATAGAAAGCTACATCCTCACTTCTCTGTGGCAGGATGATTTCCCACATGATCTTCCCTCTTAAGGTGCCAGAGCACCCATTTCCTACAGATGGATTCTGAGCTCAACTCTATTTTTCCAGCTTTGTCAATAGGCAGGCATCCAATCATGGTACCTGGGATGTTTCCCTTCCTCTTTTAACTAAATAAATTCATGCATTCTTTTCTTTAAGCGCCCAAATCCTCTACTATGTGGCTTTCAATTGTAGAAGTTAACTGTTGGACCCAGTCACTACCTATGTAATCAGAAACAGTGCTACCACAAGCCCAATCAGAGCTTGGCAGGCTTTACAGAATGGGTCAATAGCACAGTTCTTATGAGCAAATGAGTTTTGGTTCTTTGTTGTTATTAAGTGGCTCCATCACGGAAGCCCCAAAGCAACCATAGATATTAACAAATGGATAAATCTGAATAAATTTTTATTTATAATAATTCATAAGCAGTCAGTGTAGTTAGAAAGTGTTTATATGTAGTAGGTGGTAACTTATGCAGAGAGCCACAACTGGTCAGGATGTGGAGAATAAGGAATTGTGGGATCTTGAGGCTTAAATTAGTCATTTATACCACACTCTTCCTCAAGGCTCAGCAATCATGGAAGAAGATATGGAAAGGGTGTGCTATCAGGAATGGTGGGTTACTGCATGAAAACTGTCTTCCAGACACAATAGGATAGGTGCACATATGAACTCATGGTAGCTGGGACAGCATCACAAGGCCTATGGGAGATCAAACCAGACAAAAATCCCAACACAGATGAAGAGCAAGCTATTTGGCAATTAATATCTGAAAGAATGAGAGTCAGTTTTCTTAAAGACTATAGTTTTTGGTAAGTACATCATGCTGCATTGGAAGATGACACAGCCAAGAGTATTTGGAGAGCACAAATGGACTTTATAGGTGTAAATAATACATATATAAATAATACATATAAATTATATATGTAATTATATTAAGTATATAATCATATTAAATCTATATATATGTGTATGTATATGTGTGTGATATGTATATATATCACAAATTTAGGTGGGTAGGAAAAGGAGGGTTGAACCTGGGAAGAGCTGGTGGAGCTCTGAGTATGATAAAACATTGTATGAAATTCTCAAAGAACTAATAAAAGCTTATTTATTTATAAAAAGTGATGGGAGATGTGGCTTGAGGTGGTAGGATAGAATTTTCTCACCTCTGCTGATATTCATAATCATGTCTAATTAGTTTCATATTGGTGACATCAACTCACTGATCACTGGCACATTGACACTGGACTTCTTAAAGAGATGTGAACATTCAGGATGTTGACATAATGACTATCTTCTGAATAGGATTCTTATAGCCTTAAAGAAACTAACACCCCAACTTCAGTTTTCCTGATTAAAAGGGATTTGTTCAAAAGACAGTGAGACCTCATGTAAATGCCACTCAGACAAGACCTGTATTTAGATTTTTCTTTTATGCTTTTAGATTTAAGCAGGCCAGATAGTTTTATTTCATTTAACAGCCTTCACATTTGGTAGCAGGCAATTCGCCAAGATGAGTTGGGAAAAGGCTACTGGTAGCCTCTAAATCAAAGAAAAGTAAAGCTTCTCTCCACCCCTCGTGTGTGTGTGTATGTGTGTGTGTGTGTGTGTGTGTGTGTGTGTGTGTGTGCTATGTGTGATAATGATAATTAGCCTTTTCTTCCTGGTCTGGGGAAAAAAAAACTCCACGAACCATGTCTTATTTATTCTGTATCTTAATGTAAAGCCACATAATGATATTGTGGATGCCATAGTGGGGAGATGAGCTGAGAAACAGCTTGAGAGCCTAGATTGGGTCGAATGGATGATGCCTAGTAGTGTGCACCAAGCCAGCTGCTGAATGGCTCTGTTTTGGATATTTACCTAGAAAAAATGTCTCAGAAGTGTGGCAGAAGACCTGAATTTATAGATGAGTTACAAATACCAGATTTTAAAGTTTTGGCTCAAGGGAACTTTCTGATTCCTCATTACTCTACTATCAGTATGGAATTTGAGAAAAATATGCTATGGCAGAGTTTCAAACTGACCCCTCTACAACCAGCTGAATACTCTGGATAGATGCATTTGCCTGAAGATAAATTCCCAGAAATCAGTCAGGATTGTTTTCATGAGAACTACGGCAAAACTAAAATTTGGTGTTTGTGGGGTATGTGTGTGTGTGTACAAGTGTGTTTGTTAGGAGACTGCCCTACGAGGCAGGGAAAAGACTTGAACATTTGGATAAGGCTAACCCTCTATCTGTGCATTCTATGACTCATTGGCTTAACATGTGTTTGCTTTCATGCAGACCAGACCTTGTAAATCTTGGCATAATCTGTCAGTGGAAGGAGAACTATGCTGTCTTGTGTGTGGCTGTGTAATAAAGATGAAATGTTGCTGATGAAGTGTGAGGTCTCCTCAATTACCTGTCCTGGAGACGATAACCTCCCGAACACATTGAAACTGTGAAAAATGTTATTGCCGACACAGAGGGATTAATAGTTCCCAGTGCATCAATTCACTTGGCCACCCAATAGTACAGTCTAGCTGTTGAGCATTATAGCTCCAACATGGTTCCCCTGGAGCAAGGAACAAGACCTCTGGGATCCAGTGAACTTTTTCTTTCTTTCTTTTTTTTTTTTTTTTAATGGACAGAGCACCTACGTGGTATTGGGTCAGATGCAGTATTCCCAGAAAATTCCCAGAGGACTTCTCAGGTGAGAAACCCTGAGAGTGTCAATGAGCGAGTGATTTAGACTATGGGCTTGTTTGGCTTTTTGTCTAAAACTACAGTAAGGCTTTGTTATATCCCAGTTGCTTACTACACAGACTCGGGCAGTGTGCTTGAGTTAAGCCAGTTCCCCTGACAAGTAACAACTGCAACCAGTTATAGTCTGATATGGCATGGCTAGAATGCAACATGAAAAAAATGCTCAGCATCCCATTCCCCTATCAGTTTGGCAGAGATCAAAACATTGACAATACCCAGTGTTAGCAAGAGTGGAAGAACTGGCGTTCCCTTTTACTGTGGCTGGAATGGAATCTCCCATGACTCTTTTGGTAGGTGGATTGTCAATATGTTTAAGATAGACAATCTCTAAGTCTCTTGTCCCAATATTCTACTCACAAAGATTTATCTCAGAGAAAACCCATCCAAAGCTCCAAGATGAACAAAGAGGACTCATCAGGCCATTAGTATAAAGCCAAAAGCGTAAACACTGTTCATCGACCCGTGTTTTGTTAACTGAACTAACAGCAAATATCCCTCGTCATTATATATCCTGCAAATAAAAGTTTTGTAGATGTTTGTAATAATTGATATGAGAAACTATCCATGATATAAATATTTTAGGATAGAAAAGGAATAAAGGATGATTTATCATGATGCTTAATGTGATCTGTGGACAATGTACAGAGAACATAAAACTAGCTCTTTTGGGATAGGGATGAATTGGGGATAATACTCTTCCTCCCCATTTCTAATTTTCATAATTTGATTTTTTAATGTATCTGCTATTTTATTATTATCAGAAAAAACAGTAAAATAAGGCAAAATCACTATAGGTGATTTTCCATTCTCCTAGCAACTATACTAAAATGACCCACTGTGTATATGAAAGTCTTTGTATTTTCCCAAAGAAAGTGCTAACATGAAGCACCCACACGTACAGGAAGAAGTTGTTTTGGGTCTGTGGCCTGCTGATGTTCATTGCATTAGCTGCTTCAAAGAAAGAGCAATCAATAACTTTGCTCTAATAGCCTGTTAATCACCATGCTGGACTTTAAGATCACTTATATAAAATGATCGTGGGACAGTAATAGCCCGACTCTTCCACATGCTTTTCCTTCGGAGGGCTTTATAAACATGACCTCACTCATCACACAGCATGCCAAGGAGCACTAGCTGCCGGTGATTATCTTGCATTTTAAAACACAAACATGCTCCTGAGATAGGGCCTAACTTTAGCTCAATTTGATAAGCAGTATAACAGAAGTAAATAAAATCATTTGTCTGCACTCTGACCACTGTTAATAGCCTATGCTGTCTCTTTGTTAACTCTATGGTCAAGAAATAAATATGTTTATGTGTTTTTACTTACTCATGCACATGCACATTTGTGTTTGTCTATAAGCATAGGAATAGGTGTGTGTGTGAGTTTGTGTGTGTGTGTGTGAGTGTGCATGTGCGCGTGAGCACATGTGGAAGCCAGAGGATAACTTCAGATGTTTGTCCTCAGGCATTTTGATTTTTGATACAAGACCTCTCACTGGCCTGGAGTTCACCAAGTAGAGTAGACAGATTTGCCAGTGATTCCTAGACTTCCACCTTCCTCTGCCTCCCCAGTGCTAGGATTATAATTGCATGACATGTACGTATCCTTCCCTGATTTGTATGTATGTGATGGTACTTGAGCATAACACAGACATGTATGTTTGTGCCTAAGAAGGCCAGAATAGATAACCTTGGGCATTATTCCTCTGACTTGACTACCTTATTTCATTTTGATATATGATCTCTCATTGGCCTGGAGTTAACCAAGTAGGCTGGGCTAGAGGCCAGTTAGCCCCAGGGATACACTTGCCTCTACTTCCCAGTGGTCAGACTACTACCATCATTAGCCACCATGCCCTGTTTACTTAATGTGTATTGTGAAGATCTGTGTAAAGCAAGCAGATCTAATTCCAACTAATTCCAACATGGCTAGGGATTTCATTTTGAGTTGGAATTAAGGGAGATGAGTGAAGTCAACCATCATGAAGTGGCAAGGACTAAAAATGGAAGGAATGTCTAAAGTGCTTTTTTGATGTTGAGCCCGTGGCTTAAGAAGCTCACAGTCCTTTAGCAGTTCTGGGCAAGGCATCTGGAAAAGGTCAGCAGATGTTCTGGATCTTAAAGAGGAAGACATTCAGAAATGGAGTGTTCAGGGTTTTCTTTCTCCTTTGAGACATCCAAGTAGGATGTCTCACTGAGAGAACAACAGACAGCCCTTTCTTCTGAAAGGAAATGTAGCCACAAGCCAAGTGCTCTTAAAACCACAAGGAAGCCTGTCCCACACTACTGGGCATGCTCTCTGTCTCTCTTGTAGAAGGTTGACACTGAAAGTTCTTTGCATGTCTGCGTACAATGTGTCCCTTTGGCTGAATATAAACATAGAACACGAGGGTTGACGTGGACATGCAGGGCCCTGACCCTTAGAGGAGGATGACGTTCTGCATGGAAGAGTCACCAGAGCGAGCACTGAGAGTTCTCTGATGCCATCAACTGTCAGCTCCTTGTGATTATCCCATTGTGCTTTCCTGCTTCTTCTGTTTATTGAGTCTATTAAAATAGGAGAGCACAAAATAAGCAAGGCCTGAGGAGGCTGTGCTATTTCTCCATATATTTTCTGAACCATGGAGAAAGACAAAAATGTTTCATTTTGTATATGTGTGAAAGAATAGATATTTGTGTTACAATGGGCATTTTGGAAGTGCATTGTAGTTACTTTGACCTCTTAGTTACCTTATTTTTGGTATAATATTTTTTGTTGCTAAGCTATTTCTCCAGCTGCATATTTCTGAAATTGATGTTCAAAATATAGCTGGAAATCTTCAAATACACTTAGAAAGAGCTGTGGACTCAGCTCCCTTCCCCCAGCTATCTTCCTATTGGGTTCTTTATCCTTCCCAAGGGTACAAACAGAATTGGCCAAATGCCAAGAAAGTGACTAGAAATCAGTTTTGGTCTGACATGGCTTTAGGCCAGCCATGCTTCGTGTCCCTGCACATGGGGTAGCACCAGAACTTATATTTCAGTATGTTTTAGGGGAGCATCCACAGTCTAGAAATCACTAGAAGTTCCTCTTTCATAAGAATGGGCTTGGGTGTAACTCAGTGGTAGGATGACTGCCTAATGTGTGTGAAACTCTAAATTTAATTTCTTGATATGAAAAATAAATAAGTTCAGTGCCAGCAAGGTGTACAGCACAATATGTACATATTAACACTTCAAGTGTGGCACACTCTTACATATTTTTTATTCCTTGTGTCTACAGTTGTGTGGCAACAGCAAGCTACCCTGCATCTGACTCACCTCTGCTTCTTCATACACAGCAAGAGCTTGACTCTATTGCTTACTTGCACATTTCTACCTTTAAATTCTAATCCAGAGTAACGTTTCTAAAAAGTTTCTAAAACATCAGTCTCCCAAGTACTGAAGGACCTCTAGATGAATAGGTATATGCTATCTATGTTAATGAGAGAGGAAGAATAGGTGTTCTCCAGGATGAGACCCCTGGTAGATTAATCACTCCTGATCAGCCAGCCTAATCACATGTACATATAAGCAACACTAAATGGACTCAACAAGCTGTGTGTGTATATGCACATATATGTAAATATGTATGTATGTGTGTGCATATATTTACATATGTATTTATGAATGCATGTAGTCATGGATTAGATATAGATGATATAATGTCTTGTATGTAGCAATGATAATTAAAGAAGAAGTCTTGAATTTGAGAGGGAGCAAGGGAGGGAGAGGGGCCAAGGAGGAGATGAAGGAAAGGGAGAGGTTGAAATGATGTAAATATAGCACTTATTTATGAAATTTTTTAAAATGTCAAACATTCACATGACTCTCGGCATTGCCTTGGTATCTACTGTAATGAAATCTCCTTTTTCATCTCAAATTTCTCTCTATTATTATCTCTTTATAATTTTAATAATCTTTCTTTTGGTTCCTTTGGTTAAAGCTTTGTCAATTTTGCTAATCTTTTCAATGAAGCAACTCTTTGTGTTATTGATTCTTTGTATTGATTTAACTGATTTCTCTATCATTAATTTCATCTCTGTCTTTGACTATGTCTTCTCACCTATTGTTTGGGAGAGGATCTTTGTTTTGGTTTTTCCAAGATTTTAATGTGCATCATTAAATTACTAATTTGAGATGTCTTGGTTTTTTGATGTAGGAACTTAACACTGTAAAATTTCCTCATTGGATCTTCATTTATTGTGTTCCATAGTTTTGGGGATGCTGTGTTTTCATTCTCATTCAAGTGCAGGACTTTTAAATTTCCCTGAAGGGCCTTCCTTAACTCAATTGTCTTTCAGTGGTGTGCCATGTAGTTTCCACAAGTTAGCATATTTCCTGCAGCTTCTCTGCTGCTGATGTCCAGCTTTACTCCACTATGGTCAAATGAGATGCACGATGTTATTTCAATTTTCCTGTATTCATTTAGAATTTTTTGTGTCATGATGTGTGGTCATTTTTTGAGAAAGTTCCATGCACTGTTGAAAAGAATATGTATTCCCTTAGTGTTTGAGTGGGACGTTTTGTAAATCTATTTGATTTATGGTGTCATTTAACTCCAGAGTTTTTCTATTTATTTCACTTTTTTTGTTTGTACTTTTTCTCATTGAAATCACCAATAACACTGTGTTGACCAATTTGTGGTTTTATATCTAACAGTCTTCCTATGTAGTTGGTGTACCTGTATTTGGTGCATATGTATTAAGGATGCTAACATCCCATTTTTTTTCATGACTAGTTTTGTGTTTAAAGTTTGTCTTCTCATATATTTAAGTAAAGAATCAGCCTGCAAAATGAGAAAAAGTGTTATCAGCTATATATTTGATAAAGCAGTAGTATCTAAAATATGTAAAATCTCAAAAAGCTAGACACCATTAAAACAACTCAATTTTTTAAAAATGTGGAATTAAACTAAACAGAGAATTCTCAAAGGATGAAATACAAATGACTGAGAAATACTAAAAAGAAAATTCAACATTTTTATACGTCACAGAAATACAAATTAAAACTACTCTGAAATTTCATCTTAATCTCAAATGACAGATCAAAAAAGTAAATGGTGGCAAATGCTGGCATGGATGTGAGGAAAGAGAAACACGTATGTCCTGCTGATGGGCACATGCTGGAACAGACACTACAGAAATCAGTGTGCAGGTTTCTTGTAACCATAGGAAAGGCGATGCAATCACAGGATCCAGCAATCACAGTCCTGTGTTAATTCCGTAGAACTCTAGATAATATGCACTCTTCCATCTATGCTCATTTCAACCTTATTCACAATAGCCAGAAAATGGAAACAGCCCAGATGTCCCCTAACCAATCAATGGATAATAAAAATGTGATATTTAAACAATGGAATAGTTATCTATTAAGAAAAACCAACCTAAAATGTTTTCCAATAAATGGATGAAGCTGAAACAACCTTTCTGAGTGAGGTATACCAGATGGAGAAGGACAAATGCATATTTTCCCTCATTTGTGAATTTTAGCTTTGAATATTCAGATAGGTGTGTTTCATTTGGAAAACCCAACAAGTGAGTAAATTAGTAAGGGGCTGTGTGTGTGTGTGTGTGTGTGTGTGTGTGAGTGTGTGTGAGTGTGTATAAATGTGTGTGTGCATGTGTGAGTGTGTATGCATGTGTTTGTATGTGTGAGTGTGTATGTGTGTGAGTGTATATGTATGCATATGTGTGTATGTCTGTGAGTATGTTGTGTGCATGTGTGAGTGTATGTGAGCGTGTGTGAGTGTGTGTGCATGTGTGAGTGTGTGTGTACCTGTGTGTGTGTGTGTGTGTGTGTGTGTGTGTGTGTGTGTGTGTAGTAAGAGGTTTCTGGCCCGGACTTTCTGGCCTAACCTCAAGGTTTAGGCTCACAGATCCGCAGACCCGCAGACCGGCTGAGACACACAGATGCATACAATAATTTTAGGCTGATCGGCCTCAGGCCCAGGCAAATAACTTGCTAGCTCTCTACCCTTCATCTAGCCCATGACTGTTATCCTGTTCAGCCATGGGGCTCAGTGCCTTTCCTTAAAGCAGCATATTTGTCCTCTGCTTCTTCTGGCTTCTCTCTGACATTCTGCTCTGTGCTTCCTGTTCTCAGAGGTTTTTCAGTCTGACTGCCCCGCCTACACTTCCTGCCTGCCTTTGACTAATCAGCGCTTTTTATTAAACCAGTGGGTGGGATAATTATTCACAATGAAACAACACAATCTCCCACATGTGTGTGAGTGTGTGCATGTGTGAGTGTGTGTCTTCCAAGGGAGTGGATGGAGAACACAGTGGTATAAAGGCTTACATGGGAATAGCAGAAGCTGAGGAGTCACATTGGGGTTGGGATGACAAAGTAGAGAAGGGACCATGAGGAAGTATAAATAACAGTAAGGACTTTCTGGAGAAGTGATATGAAACCGACCTAGTACTTTATAAGCGCTCTCTCTATATATACAATGTATTTAAATGTACAAATAGATTCATAACAGTATATTTCATAACTATATATATGCATGGAGGGGGGAGTTAAAGTGGATGTACACTATAATATCCTCTACTAGATGCTGCAGGCCACTAAACCCATGTTCATTACAGGTTACTTCTTTTGTGGTTGGCAGCCAGTGAGGTTCCTTAGGCTTCATCCGCCCCCCCCCCACACACACACACCCACAAACTACAGGTGATTGCCAGGGCCATTGGTGATCTGCCAGGACTTAGTGATAAGACCCCATCACTGAAGATACTACATATGTAATAAGCCAAAGAACATGGAGAAATGAAAGCGGCATTGATTGGAGGCTTTGTCCCTATTTGCTAGTTTTCCTGGTGTTAGAAGGTGCTATGCACACTACTGAAGGAGAAAAATAACCACCAGTCTTACCAAGCGATGAACCCTGGAAATTCAATCCAATGACTGGTCTGGCAAATCACGACCAATGGTCCAATAGTGGCACAGCAGCGCCATGGGAGTAACCAACCACTTTCCGATTTGATTTAAGGCTTCCTCCAAAAGAAGAAACTCATATGAAATATCACTCTCAGGTTGAGAACTTATGACTATAGAGATCAGAGGCCTTACGGGAGAACTTATTTTGCTAAACAGATAGTTAAACTAAAGCCTAATAAATTATTATTATGCATACAGATTAACCCATCTCTCAAAGTTCATCAGAGAAGCATCTATCTTCAGGAGATGATGATTAACACGGAGACTCAGAAATGGTGAAGATGCAGAGGACAAGAGAATCCACAGCTCTAAATGGGACATCTCCTCTTCCCAAACCTCAGAGATCATTGCAGAACAGATGGCAGAAAGACTGTAAAAACCAGAGGAAACAGTCTTCCAGATGAAGGGGTTAGTTGAACATAGGAACTCACTGCAGCCATCACAGCAGGTTTAAGACCATACAAGCTTGACAAAATCCAAAATGGAGAGGGGAGGCAAGCACGAAGCCCAACCCCATAGCTAGAGAGTCACTGCAACTAAGAGTTTCTGAAAGAAGAGTAAGCTTTCTTCAAGGGTGTAGTCCTTGGTAAACCTACTGCACTCCAGACAAAGGTCAATGTCTATGAATATATGCAGCACTAACTGAGACTTTCATGGCTGTAAGACATAAGGAGAACACAAAATTGAGTGAAATCGGAAACGGGGGAGATCTGGAAAGGGTTGGAGGAGGGGTGGATACAATCAAAACACTTTGCATGAAATTTTCAAGGAACTAATAAAAACTAAAAGTAAATACATAAAACTAAAACCAAACAAAGTCAACTACACAGGTCTGAAAACTTGGTGGGAAGGAGCATACTTTCCATGAACTAATGATGTCCTACAGATTGAAGAACAAGTTTTCCCAAAAACAATGACTACAGCTCTAACAAATGTGCACGTCCCTGTAGGGAGTGTTCTTTATCCATGACCGTGAAATGCACATAGCATCTAAGAATTTTAGAAAATTCAAGGATTGTTGGATCTCATCAAATTTAAACATGGATAGTACAGAAACATTTCCTGTGAAATGCCTACACTTGCCAATGGAATTTCCTTTACACACAGTTTGGCAGTGTAATAAATGGAAGAACAGGGAACGTTTCTTACTGTATACGTTACTGGCAATTGCTTTACACTTACTACACTCTACACTTTGAGAATAATTATTGGTAAGTTCTTGTATATGCTGATCAGGGATACTTTGGTAAGTGTTGTTTTAAAACATACCTTATATATTATTCTGTTAACAAATTTAAATTTGTCTTGATGAATATGACATGAGAGCCACTAGCTATTCATATGGGATAATTTGGAAGTCAAAATACAACTATTACAAATTGAGTTTTTCCTTAATTTTAAAATTCAAAATGAATCTTAAAGAAAAATGTATTATATTTGTGATTCATATATGGATTGTATGCTGCAATGACAATATTTGGGGTATACTAAGCAAACTATAGAGTTACGTGTTACTCTTTTCTTTTCAAAATTTGACGTTTAAAGTTTTTGGTGGTAATTATAATTTTTCTTTTGATTATTATTTGAGAATGGGTCTATTTATTCCAGGCTGTTGAACTAATGACATAGCCAAACCTGGTTTTGACCAGGTCTTCTTGTTTCTAACTCCCCAAAGGTAAAAACCAGTAAATTGCTCTTTGTTTTTTAGGTACTATAGACTGTGTCTAGACTTTTGTCTGTGCTGTACACTCTACCACAGGACTATGTCTTCAAAAAAATCAAATACTGCATGTGATTCATACCATATTTTCAACAGTATGGATCTAGAATTCTCTTAATTTGTAAAATATGTCTTAACTAGATGAAAAAAATTATTATTTATATCCAGTAACTTTAATATGACTAAATATTGCAGATATGTATCACTCTATCCTAAAAGGGTTTCACAAACTTTTCATAAAAGGACCTTGGTTTTTAAAGATTGTGCACATGCCTTTCGTTCCTATTTTATCTATGGAGTTTGGTCGATGTGAAATAGCTATCAGTACTTATCTTGCCTATTATTTTAATTTTTTGAGATAAAGACAGATAAATTTTGAAGGCTAATAGCAAGCCAGTTTAATGAATAACAGCTAATACTGTAGCAAATCTCCTTTACTAATCATGTAAGAGAAAGGAGATTTTTATCACAGAAAAGGGGCATTGGTACTCAGAGTAACTGATCAGAGCTTCCTCACAAAGTCTTTCAGTGGTAAATCAAATCTAGCTTCTTAGTTTTTTGCCCTGTGGCTAGAAAACATCTTGCATATAACCGAGTAGATTCTTCTCTGAAAGATCGAGGAAGAAATTGCAGTTAAGACGAGTTGCTTGTGAATCAGATATATGTAAGGAATTTGTTTCAGCAAAACTCACATTTAAATCATTGAAAATGAAATAATTTTATGAAGCCATTTTTGTTGTGAGTGAATGTTAAAACTGTCATGATTGGTAGATCAAATTTCTCGTCTCTCTCAAAGTTGCACATTCTGCAGTACTTACCAGAGAAGCCAAGAAATAGAGCACATAAAGGAGCCAGGGGAAGCCAGTCTGTTTACCTGTTCCCTGTTCATTACCCATACTTGCATCAGTAGCTAATATTTATGAAATTGTGGTACATTAAAGCTTCCACTCTCAACTGCCCAAGATAATGTTGGATAAAATTGCCATGCTATAGAGAGCATAGAATGACTGAGTAGGGGCCACCTGGTGCCACCTTTACATTCCCTGTTTAAAAGGCCATCCAGACAGACTCCATTAAACAAGATACTCTTCTCATACTAGTGGCATTTATAAATCTAGTCATGGTACAACTGTAGTGCAAGCCTGAGCCTATCTTTTTCCCTTTACTGGAGGCAGAGACTCATTTGCATAATTGACATCCCACATAGTATTTATGATATCATATTAATATTTATACTATACTAGTCATGATACAATATTCATACAATATTCAGGTTCAGAATCTTTCACTGGCCTTATTAAGGCATTTGTTGACCCCAATTTAGAGTTTCTGGTAGAAGTCTGAAGTGAGACAAAAATTTTGACAATTTCAAACACATTTTCTAGTGATTTTAATTCTGCTTGTTCAGAGACTCCTCTGAAGAACCATTACCTATTCTGTTGATGTTGTATTTAGGTTCTGGCCCAGATTTTCCAGCTTAGTGCTGAGGTTCTGACCCGCAGTCCCACAGAGACACACAGAGGCCTGTATTAATGTCATGCTAATCAGCCTATGGCTCTGGCATATTGCTAGCTAGCTCTTGCTCTTAAACTAACCCATCTTGTTCAGCCATGTGGCTATGTACTTTTCCTCAGAGCAGCATAGGTGTCCTCTGCATCTGATGGCTTCTCTGGCAACTCCTTGGCATCTGTGCTCTGTTCTTTCTGTTCCCAGAGTTTTCTTAGTATGGTAGCCCTGTCCATACTTCCTGTCTGCCTTCAGCCAACCAGCGTTTTTATAAAACTAGTAGGCAGGACAATTATTTACAATGCAAGAACATAATCCCAGTACATGTCAATATTCATCATATGTGGTAAGGAAGGAAAGACTAAATAAAGGTGTGTACAGGGAAGGAAGAAAGGGAAAAGTAAAATAGGATGGAAATAAAGAAAAGAGACTGAGTCTGAAACCATATTAGACTCTTGTATCATTAAAATAAATTACTAGAACATGTTCAACATGTGAATTAGATTGAAAATGAAGCTTCAAGTTGGCAAATGAAATATTTAATTGTTTATATGTTAGTAAGGGCTACAATAATTGTTCTCAGTCCCCAATTCTCACCATAATGCTGTGCTAAGGAATCCTGGCATGTGGTAGTTCGCGGTAAATGTACTAACCCAACTAACCTCACATGGTGCCTGCAGAGGGCATGTCCTTTCATCATATGCATGACCAACCAAGGGCACATAAACCCTGTACACTACCTGGGCACTCCCCTTTCATCCATATTTATATTCAGGCATGACCTGCATCCCCCTGCTCCCTCATGAAGGAATGTCACAAGAGGCTCATTTTCTCTTTTTCCCTTCCCTCTGCACCTGTCCTCCAGCAACTTTCTTAAGTAAATTCTAGTGTGGATTATTGGTAGTGTGGTTTGTTCCCTTCATGCATTAACAACAGCGTAACTGTATAAGAATCTAAAGTATATAATTATTTTGATCTTTAGACTACTAGCATAGGGCAATGTCTCCACTTCAGATCTGGGCACTGAGGCAATGTGGAGGCCTGAAAAAAAATAACCAATTTTATGTGACAAAGCACTTAGCTAGAATTCTCCAGTTAAGTGCTTGACCAGCTGTAAGTTTTAAAAACCTGAACAATTTTAACAAACCAGATGCAAAAAGTCTGGATTGTGATTTAGTCATTGAAGTGACCAAGTGTGTTAGGGGTATGGGGAAGACAATATAATAATGGAGACAATGGGAATAGAGAATAAAATAAACATCATTGAAACTTGTGTATATACATATATATGTATGTATATATAATAAACATTTATATAATATAATGACAATTAGGCTAGAGAATTTGCATTAATTTTAGAAAGTTTAAACAGCTTTAAGTACCTATTTTTGTATATTACTGTTTTCCCTTTTTTGAACATATAATAAGCATAGGTCTAAATGTTTGCTTCATAATATATATTGACTCTAATATAAGCAAGCCAAAAAATAGAATTACAGAATAAAATAATAAGCTTAAACATTAACTTCTAATTTTTGTGCATTGTTGCAAACCATTTTCTTTTATAGCCCCCTTTATAAGATAAAAGCATCCTCCTATGGAACATATTTTAGTGTATTTTCTTTTTTTATATTTTTTTGGATTTTTTTCCTTTTAGACGGGGTTTCCCTGAATGGTACTGGCTGTCCTGAAGCTTATTTTGTAGACTAGGCTAGCTTAAAACTCAGACTCCCCCTGCCTCTGCTTCCAGAGTGCTAGGGTTAGGAACATACTGCAGGAAACAGATGCGACAATGGATAGCTTTGTTCAAATGCTTCTGTCATGCGGGAGCTCTAGCTTCCTAAAAAATGCATTCTTGACCCTAGTTCACCAGGTACACGGTTTGCTTCTTCTCATCCACATGGTTTTCCAGGGCACAGTGAAGGATGATTTACATAATTTCTTGTTCCTTAGATTTGTGTCCCATTGTGGCCATTTTAAATCTGTTCCTCATTTTTAAACTGTTCCTCAGCAGATCATGTTTTGTCCATTTATTTCCCAGGTGATCGTTACTATGAAAGGTTTTGAAATCTTTACACAGGGGCTTCTGGCTGAGAGAAGTAGGTAACCCAGGTGTGTGTGTGTGTGTGTGTGTGTGTGTGTGTGTGTGTGTGTGTGTGTGTGTGTGCGTGTGTGTGTGGTGGGGGGTGTCTTTGAATGTTCTAATAGTAATAGCCTCTGTAGACTAATACAGAAAACTGAGTATGTACCGAAAGGAATTAAGTCAGAAATACCTGCATATCGATGGTTATTCTAGTCCTGTTCATAATAGAGAGCTAGAGTCAGTCTAGGTGCCTGTCGATGGGCGAGTAGATAAAGAATACGTAGTGCATATACTCAAAGGGGTTTATTCTCATAAAGAAGAATGAAAGCATGTTAGTGGATGGAAATGGATGCATCTGGAAAGCATCGTAGTAAGTGAAATAACTCTATTATAGACAACAAATACATGTTTGCCCTTATAGGTTGAGCCTACCATGCATGAGCACACACACACACACATACAGACACACACACATACAGAGACACAAAGACATACAGAGACTCACACACAAAAGAAGTTAGCTTGTTGAAACGGAGACAAGGAAAGGAAGAGAGAGGGCACATGGGATAAACATGTTCAGAGGGTGGGGTTCACTTTAAAGAAAATATCTTTACGAGACCCATCACCATGTACAATAAATGCGATCCAATACACAAAAGAAAATAAAAAAAAAAACAAAGGAAGGAAGGAAGAAAGGAAGGAAGGAAGGAAGAAGAAAGGAAAGATAAAGAAGAAAGTTAGTGCTAGAGAAGTGGGAAATAGGGTTATTACCATTCCTAATATATAATCATGTAGTACTCAGGCCTCAGGAACTGGTTTGAAGAAGTCTGGAGATGCACATCAGAGGAGGGTACAAATACTAGAAATACCAATTAATGGCTAATTCTGATGGCCGCTCAGAAGAGCAGAATTCTGATAGAAATGTGGATGGTAAAGATCCTACTCATGAGATTTCCAATAGGAAGACGGACTTACTGGGATTTTTATTCAAAGCCAACCATGTCACCTTCTGACAGAGAGCCAGCTACATTTTGCATAAGTCCTGGTAATCTGAGCAAGGCAGAATGAAAAAGTAACGGACTAATCAACTGGGCAGAACAAATTTTGGGATTGCATAGCATTTGGCTACGGAATGATTGTTACTGACTTTGGTTGTTATTGTTGCAAGGTTTATAGTCACAATCGGGAGTAAAGAGCGGAGCAAAATGATGTGGAAGTTACACACCTTGGGGGAAGTAAATAAATGCATTAAAGCTGTGGAAAAAAACAAGGGTGAACAAAGGGGATGTTGGTTTTTTATTTTGAAAGATTAGTGTCATTAATAGATGGTGTGCACTTTGTGCTGGGACAAGAGATGCTGAGAGAGAAGGAGAGGGAAAAGGAGAGGAGAGGGAGGGAGGGAGAGAGAGAAAGAGAGCAAGAGAGAAAGGGAGAGAGAGAGAAAGGGAGTACAAGATCCTAGGAATTTTAAAATATAAATTCACTGGAAATACTTTGTTTTGAAAAGAGAGAGTACCGAAGATGTCACACTGGAAATAATAGCACAGAGAAATGTTTTGAGAAGGAGCATTGAGAAATTTCTTTAACTGTGATGCTGTGCCTAGCTACTTCTCTAGCTGGCAAAAGAACATGGGCCAATCACATGGGCATAGTTCTGCAGGCATGCAGAGTGCTAAATGGTTTTGGAGGCTATCACCAAGATTCTTTAAAAATGTCTTGGAGACCAAGCAGTGTGTATTAGTGTTGGAATCCCTCCCTATTTGGAATTCTTCAACAGGTATTCATGAAGATTTGAGGGTGAAGCCCGTGATGCAATGAGAAACCAAGGATGATGGATATGCCGGGAACACAGGATGTCTGCCAAGAAAAGTCACAGGTACCCTGTGAAGACAGCCAGTAAGGGACAGGAGTGGCATATTGCTGCAGACTATAGGATTATTGAGAAAGGGTTTGTCCGGTTGTTTGAAGCTTGTTTCTTGATACCACCTGGGCTTGGCAGCAGACGTGGAGCTGTACGTTTTGGTGATTTCTCATAGGTTTCAATCTTGCCATCTTTAGAGCCTCAGTTTTAGAATGGCAATGCTTTTGTTTTCCTGTGACATTTTATAATGGAAGCATAAAACTTTCTTATTAAAGGAAAATACTTAGAGGCACTGAGGAGTTTCCTTTGTGTCTCAGAAGTGACTTGGAAATTTGAACTCTGTACCATGATGGTACTATTAAAACTATGCTAACTCTCTAAGTTGAACTGGATTCTTTTTATGAATCTTGGAAGAAGAAGAGCAGAATGTTAAAGTTGGAATCCAAACAATTCCTCAAAGGCTCAAATCTTTCATTTAGTTTTCTTCAGGTGATGGTGCTGCTTTGGAAATGTCTGGGACATTTAGGAGGTGGAAGTTGGCTGAAGGAAGTAGATCACTGGAGGCCTGTTAAAGTTATGCCTCAGCTCCTGCTTCGAACCTTGTACTGCCATGGTGCCAACGGCCTCTGCCTCCTACTCTGCCTTGCCTTCTCTGCAATGATGGACTGTGACCTTCTAAAACGAGAAGCCATAATAAACCACTGCTTTCTTATTTCCGTCATGTATCTCAATAACAGTAGCACAAAAGCCACCAATGACACTTACTCCACTGGGCAAATAAGGACCCAGGTATTAGAGTCTATCAAGACCTCTATCCTGTATTTTTCCTCTTTCACAGTCAATCTCAAGAATAATGATGTCTAGGATATCACATGGCTCAGGAGAGATTGAACAGATGTGTTATTTATAAATCTGAAGGTTACAGCAGGTTTATCTCGGCCAAATTCAGACCCAGCAGGATCTGTAGGGTGAGATAGTTTGCTCTTGTTGTGACATGTTTGATATGTTCTAACAGGCTTCTGGTCCTTGCTGCCTTGATAGAAAGAGTACCCCTCTAAGTTAGCTTTAAAAACCCTTCCAAACATTGATGTTTCTGGCTCATTCACTTGCTCTTTGGCCTTTGCCTGTCTGCATTAGGGCTGCAGCTGAAATGCAAGGAAAAAACAGAAGAGTAATCTTTTCAGCTCAAGGATGACTAAACTGGGTCAGCCCATCTCACTGAAATAGGAGCAAGACATCTCCCCCCTTTTGATTTTTAGGGGGATGAATGTTCTCAGCACACTTTCCTATTTCTTGGCATTCCTTACTCTTTCAAGTGGATGCTTTGCAGAGGAAGGTTGCGAAAAATTTGCAGTCTCTTACTTGGATTGCTTTGGGAGTTGATGAAGCAGTTTCAGCAGCATCTAGGCTGTAAAAGAACACAACCTGAATCATGACACGGATTTCTTAAAAATGTCCTGCTATGTCACTCCAGCAGGTAGAGGAAGGAATATTTCCAAGACTGGAGCTGGTAGGGATATTTTATTTTGATAAAACTCCATTTGTTCCTCTTCTGTGCTCATTTATTTCTTCTTATACCAGGACTGTATGGGCCAAGTGCCAGGAAAGAAGGAGGAGGAGAAACATATTTTTGAATTCTAGTTGTGTTTTATGTTATTATTCAGAATGTCCATGAGTGTTGGGGTTTAACAAACTGTACCCAGAAGCTTGGTCTACAAGGCAGGTAAAAATTAAGGTGGTTAGGATCAATCCAGGTTTAGGTGTTCATAAAATTTCATACAAACCCAGATGACTTCTGGTAATTTCCCAGGGCTCAGAGGATCCCAGTAGGAGCATTCATTTTATTGAAGTTGTTCATTTCAGAGGTCTGGTGAACTTGGTGGGTTTAATTTGGAAAAAGCATGTAAATTAGTAGCTGGACCAGGATTAGACCGTAGCACTTTGGACTTTTCCTCTACAACGTCATACTCATCCTGATCAGACTAAGGAAGTTTACAAGTATAAGAGTTGTTTGCATATGAAAATGATTTTTGCAAAAGAAATCAAACTATACTTGTTGTGTTGTATCAAGCCCTGGGGGAAAACTCTCCTTTAAGTAAACACTACTCTGCAAAGCTCAGTCACTGTGAACACATGAAAAGGTGTCATCTGCTCTCTGCTATACATGGAAGCCCTTAGCACACCAAGGATGGCTAGCTGCAGACCAGTTTTCTCTTCTCTTTCTGCTATTTATCTAGCCTGCAGTCCACTCTTTGAACACACCTTTGCATGTTTTTAGAGATGAGATCTAGTTTATCTGCCTTGGTCATCCATGCACATGAAATAACGTAGAAAACGTCTAAGGGGCTCTTCTTCAGGGAATACAGATTTCTTAAGTATCTATAAATGAAGAGGTATATTATTGATTTTAATTTCAGGCACTCTGGAAGCAGTGTGGAGGAAGAGTACTTCTTAATGTTTTTTTATATGCCCTTATTTGTGGTGGTGGTAGTGACGGTCTGTGCATGTACCACTGGATACATGTGGAGCTCAGCTGATTGTCTCTCTCTGCCATGTGGGTTCTGGGGATTGAATTCAAGTGCTCATACCTATGAAGCCACTCACTGGACCCAGGCAGGGGAGATAGTTTTGATTATCATTTGTAGTGTTTTTTCTTCTATAAAATAGTGTTTAATTTATTTTAAACAAACTTTAATCTTGACAGAATTTTATACTTAAAAATCCATTAATGTAGTGGAATGTCATCCACACATCCTGCACCCAGTTTTACTTATTACTAAAACCTTACGGTATTTGGTGCAATGATAGACAGACCCTTTAATGTAGAACTTAATAACGAATGAACCAATTTTAATACACATTAAAGTAAAACTGACTATTCGAGTTTCACTCGCTTTGGGTTTTTTTCTGCTCTAGAATAAGTGTAAAACATGCCTTACTATAAGCCTAAATAAATACAATAATCAAATGCAATTTCAAAAATCTTATCTCGAATATCAGTTCAGTGAGTTACCCTCCTTCTTTAAGCTTTTAACATGCTTTTCATGCTCATCAATATATTCTGAATAATTAGTCAAGTAAGCTGAGATGAAAGCAGGCAGGAGGGATTCCATCTTAGACTTTCGATTCTATGCATGTCTTCAGTAGATTCAATGAGGCCCTCATCAAATTGAAAACATCAAACTGCTTTGTGCAACTTGCTGACTAGGATGTTCCTCTCACTCTGAGTGAGACTGACTCAGAAATATTCCCACAAACATCCTGCCAATGATGTTTGGCCAAATGTCTGGGATTCCACAGGTCAGGAAAACTGTCAGGTAAAAGTAGATGCGTATTTAAATACTTCAAATATAGTTAGCACCATCCCAGAATGCCCCAATGAAGTGTTAAGACTGCAACAGTGAAACTTAGACCAATAGGAATAGCTCTTCTCTTTATTTAAAATTTGTAGCAATTGAATAGAAGACACAAGTGAACTAAAGTATATGGTCCCAGCCACAAAGATATGTTCAACACTGGGTTTTGAAATGCTCTGACATACATCACAAGCATTCATTTCCTACTTTACCAAGGTTCACATTATTTCTGCCTACATCCTATATGGTTGCCTTCATGCACGGAAACAGCCCATAATCATGTTGCAGACCCTCGATTCTACTTGTTCTGTGTCCTTGAATCAATATGGTTGCTTGAGGAAGCTACTTCTCTGTTCAGAGCAAATAGGTGTGAACTGTGATCCCTTGAACCACTTTCATGTTTTATGTAAAGATGCCCTAGAGCTTGCCTACAAGGAATTTGCAGCCTGTGGAAGGGCAATGCAGTGCCTGAAGCAGATAATTCAGATCTAGGCCACGGCATGAGCAGGTCAAGAGAGGAGACCGATATTTCAGCGTTCTGAAGCAACTGATTCTCTCCTGAAAACCAGTCATGTGAAGAAGAGTAAATGAAAAATCAAATGTTTATTTGCTGAAAGAAGTCTTTAGCAAGGACTAGTCATGCGCACGTCTGAGAATTCTGACTATATACCAAGGCAGCTTCTTTTTCTAGAAAGTCTGCATTCTCCATAGTCAGGAATGAGTATTTTTGAAAAGATTTTCCTCCTGTTAGACATAGGTGTGCACCACTGATTACTTGTCCAAAATCTCTGTCTCAGTGTCTCCTCAAAAAAGGACATGGTGAGTCTTGGTGCTAATGGTTGTTAGTGGGAGAAGCTGGCCATCATTATGATTAAGGATTCAAAGCCCTCCAAGGCAAGGGGTCAGCAGGACACTGATAGATAATGATGCCAGGAAGCCCCAGATGAAAGAGCCTTGAAGGGAGCCACCTCCTGGGAGAAATCCATCAGCGATTTCCTTAAGCAGTTCCCTCACCCTTCCAAATTGCCCTCATTACTCAGCTAATCCTCACTAAGGGCTTTCCTGTGAAGAGAGTCAGTGTCAACACTCTGTTTACACAAGAAGTTAACTCTGACTTAGGAAGCTGTGAAGGGAGAAGATATGGCCCAGCACTAGCTGGGTCCCCATGTACTCTGAGAAGCAGTCCATCTCGGCTTGCTCTAGATATAGTCTCCTTGTGCGTGAGGCGTCTCTTTCCTTGCACGACTAATGTACAAACAATCCTTTGCTTTGTGCAGGCTGAGCAGAGTGGCCTCATCACAGGGGCCCATCCTATCTTTGCATCCACTTTCCTGCAACTTAGGGGATTTCTCCTTCCTGCTGGAACATGGAAGCTAATTTAAGGTAATGAGCTCAGTGGGGACCTAAGTGTTTTCCCCCTTCTTCCTCACACAACCAGAATTTCAGTGCCACTAACAGCTCCCATATGCTAAGGGACCACAGTGAGGCTCCTCTGTACCAGTTAGTTTATCTTGTCTTTCAGCTGCAAGCTATTCTTGAACCTCTAGACTGGACTCTAACTCCCAGCTCTATGGCTTACCCTCCTACCACTGGGCTTCAAGGAAATAGGGCAAGAGAGAACAAGGAGCTTGATCAAAGGCCACCACCAGAAGAATCCAGTGAGAAGTGCCATTTCCCCTGAACTCTATCAGATGAAGCTTCATTTTTCTGTTAAAGGACAACTCATCATTTTCTCATAAAATCCCCTGCTACTGCCCACCCAAATATTCTCAGTGACCACGCAGACAGTTGTGTCAAAAATGACCTAAGCCTGAGGGTGTGTTGCAGAGAAGCATCTGAAGGCTTTGAGCATAGAGAGCCCTCACTGGTAATAAATTAGCTCTAAAAAAACTGTGTTCTCAGACATGCAAGAAAATGCCCCGGTTGTAATAACTCACAGATTTAAACTCAGTGACCTCTCAGATTTCCTCTATACTGAATCA
Source organism: Phyllotis vaccarum (assembly GCA_033318265.1). NCBI lineage: Eukaryota > Metazoa > Chordata > Mammalia > Rodentia > Cricetidae > Phyllotis > Phyllotis vaccarum. Next base: position 143,967,829 of record JARWLC010000002.1, read on the forward strand.
TTCTGCATCAGAGCAGATATGCTGCTGCAGCTCCACTAGCAGGGAGTGGGCACCCTGTGAGCAGATTGGTTTTTCAATGTGGCATCATCCAGAGCTTTTCATTTGCTTGTGCCCAGTACTTAGTGGGACATACAGACTTTGAGGTAGTTCATTGAGTCTAGAGGTATCTAAGCTTTATATCCTGGAGGAGACTATGTATAGGAGCGGTCCGAGAGGTACATGGAAGAGGAAGCAGGAGGAGATACTTCTCATTCTGAAGAGTCCACAGAATGAATGATTGCAAAAGGAATTAGCCTTGGGATGCAGATAATGCCCTCCCTTCATTATATGTAGCCTTTAAGCCCTTACTAAAACAAGTATCCCTTTTATGCTAAGGGCAACATCTTGGATTTAAGTATTAACTCATCCAATACGCTTAGTAGGTTATATATTCCAAAGAATCAATTAATTCTAGTCTCTTTTCAAAACAAGTTCAGTAGGCACAATTAAGCCCAGTTCAGTTATATATATATATATATAAAAAAAAATGAAGCACTAACACTCAGCTGAGAGAGAACTTCAAGCTACCTCTTTAGAATTATTGGATTGCTTTTCAGATCTTCAGTGACTTTAATGTAAACCTTGAAGCTTATGCAGCAGTTTTCTGTACATTACCTCAGTTAACACATTGACCTATCTCTGAGAAGAAGCAGGGATATTGTGCTTTTTGTGTTATAGGTGGGTAAAGAGAGATCCAATGAAGCTTGCCTCAGACAGTGCTCAACAAAATGAGAATGCAGGGCTAAAGCCAAATCCTACAGCCTTCCATTGTACAGGAACATTTTTGCATCTTAGAAATTGAGTTTATATAAATTGTATTTCTTTCAACAATGCCTCTTTGATTGTCTCTGATCCCTTGTCATTTGGTGGTAGAGTTCCTGTAAATCCTGTGGCCAGTGTCCATACACTTAACAATATTATGCTTGGCTTTTAATTACTAGCAAGTCAAGTTTCTGATCCCTAAAAGATGTCAAATATAAAGACAATCATTGCTTTTAAAATGTACATAAGACTAGGCATGATGGTACAGATCTGCTATCTCAGTTACTTGGAGGTTGAGGCAGAAGGGTGATTTGAACCCAAGAGTCTGAGGTCATCCTAAGGAATATAGCAAAATCTATGTCTCAAAATGAATGAAGAATAGTTTAAAAATACAAAATAGAAGGACAAAATATGTAAATACATACATATATACACATATTTATAATATAAATTCAGACAAGAGACATAAAACAGGATTTTCCATAGCTACTTGTAGCCATTTATCTTGTGTTATAAAATTGAATTATATGTGTGGAAAATACTTTTACTAGATAAGTGTATAAACTGACATATGAAACCCAGGATACCAATTTAGGCTTGCATGGTTTTTGGTTATACCATCACAATAATGATTTTGTATTAAGTATTTATTACATACCAGAGACTATAGCATAATGTGATTTTTACATCCTACAACAACTTCTGAGTAAGATATTGTATAATTATTCCCATTTTAGATATAATATAGTCTGGAGATACTTATATTTAGTCTTTGTCCCAAACTACACAGTTCAAACCCACATACTCTGGATTCTGAGTCTTTGCTCTTAAGCACACCAGATATATAATCCCATTTAATCCTTGTATAAACTTTATGCAAGAGCCATTTTTATGTATTGAAGTTCAAACATGTTTATATTCTTGACCAAGAAAAAGCACAAAACCAGTAAGTTGTGGAGCAAATTTTCAAATCCTGAGTTGACTTCTCCAAATCCTGTGGTTTGGTTGAAAACTATCATACCTATTAACTTCCAGATTGTTCTTAGAAAGAATCTATGGAAATAGCCTTTTCCCTTAGTAGGCCAAAACAGCGTCTTTATTTACAAATTTTAATAAATCAGATTTACAGAATACAGAAAGACATCCCACATCAAATTAGAGACTAGATTCTCACGTGGAAGTGCATTTTAAAGATCCTAGTAATGGAGTGAACATGAACAGTTTAGCCTAAATGCCATTAAACTGAAACTGGTATGTATCAGACACAATCAGAAGGGGATTATGTAGATTATTGTGCAGTCCCCAGGACTGCAAAGTGAAATTAGAAAATTGAACAGTAATAGCTTCATCAAAGTTGTCTGGTTATCATAGGAAATAATTAAAAATGATATCTGTAATTCTGAGCAAGCCTTTTGTCATATAATTGTCTAAGTGTGAGCACTGGAGAAATAATCAGCTGTGCAGCAAATAAGGGAGGAAAAGATGAGACAGAGCTACGCATCTGTGCTTAAATATTCCCAAGAAGGACATATGTCTCATATCCATCAGTGCAGCTGAATTATTCATCTACTTATATAACAGACACGCATTCTTCCCTCTGCCATGGAAGGACTTTAATTGGAAAGGAGCAGTCAAAGTGGTTGCTTGAAACACTTATTGATTGGCTTGCTGGGTGGTTTCAGATGGCAATTTGAGAATATAACATAGAAACCCCCAAGATGGCCGACTCTATAAGGACTAGAATACAGTGGAACATCCGAAGTGGAATGTAGCACAGAGGGTGGGCAGGTCCTCATGGAAAGCAGGGACTAAGGCTTCATTCAAATGGCTTCTTTGTCTAAGAACATGCAATGTAACTTAGGGTAGACTTGAGGAGGCAGGGTAGCCTGGGTGTGGCTAGCTGGCAGCTTCAATTCTTCTATCACTGTGACAGTTTCTCTACGGTGAATGCCCCAGCTGTCCCCTTCTCACAGTTAACAGGCAACAAACCCTAAAGTGAAAACAGTATTTCTGCTCATCTTCCAGAGGATCTGAGAGGGAAGGAGACAGGATGCTATCACTGATTCACAGGAAAAGGTAACTATAACACAGGGAAGATGTAGTGGGATTCAATGGGAAGATTTTTTTAGGTTAGAACAAAGAAGGAATAGGGAAGAAATAAATAGACTCTGATGAACGTCTGAAGACCTAATGGTTTCAGGGGCCCCATTCACTCATTCCTGTAACATATGCCAAGCAGTATCTTGGGCCTGTGTGGGGATATTTTCAATCAGACTGTTTTTATTATATTTGAAAATATCCCCACAGGCCTGAGTATACAATGACGAGTGAGGTGGCATAGCACAGGCTATGTTTTGGAATGTGGCTCATTTCCTAGTAGATCATGAACTGGGCTTCAGAGTCTTAGTATGGTGACACAAAGTTGGTACCTGTAAAAGGAGGGGCCTGGTGGAAAGGCATTAGTACTGGCCATCCAGAGTCGGTTACATCCTGTAAGAGAGTTGATTGTTATAAAAGCATGAGACCGGCTGGGAACGGTGCCTCACATCTTCAATCTCAGCACTCAGGAGGCAGAAGATAGCAGATCTCAATGAGTTCAAGGTCAGCCTGTTCTAAGTAGGGAATTCAAAACTAGACAGTACAGTGAGAACCTGGCTCAATAAACAGACAAATGAACAAACTAAACAAAACAGCAAACACCTCAAACAAAAATAAGCAAGCCCTGCTCCCCCACTTAGTCTCATTGTCTGGACTGGAGTCTCCCTTGCACACATCCTGCTTCTTTGATGCCATCTGCTATGTGGCCTCATAAACGTGCCAAGTAGTTGAGTCTGCCTAGTCTTGAACTTTCAGTGTATACAACTTAATAATCCACTCTTCCTCATACACTTTGTTGTTACAACAGGAAGTATAATAATACAACTTCTGTCTTCAGAGAACGCATTGCTTCAGGACGGAGGCACTGAGAAGATATGGTGTACAGAATACTTCAGAAACAAACTACATGGTCTACCCAAAGTTAACTCTCTGATTTGCATTTAGACCTCACCTGTTCATATCACCAAGTTTTAACGTCTTGTCCGTGACTGTCACAGATCTCCAGCATCCATGAAGTTTTCTAACACATGTCAAGCATCATCAAGAGCAGGCAGAACTAGAGTCCCCCTTTTAACACCTTTTCAAACATGAGATGGCTAGATTTCTAACCCCTCTGCTGACACAAAAGTCCCCCATAACCATGCCAATATTAAACAAAAGAGTAAGGTCCACAGATCTGAATGGAAGGCAGGTGAGTAGGGACAGAAGGATGCTATCTAACACCTATAGTTTTGTAGTTTAATGACCCTTTCACAAGGTTCACATATCCTGCATATCAGATATTTATACTATGGTTCTTAACAGTAGCAAAATTAAAGTTATGAAGTAGCAGCAAGATAATTTTATGGGTGGGGGTCACCACAACATAAGGAACTACATTAAAGGGTCACAGCATTAGAAAGTTTGAGGATCACGGCTTCAGTGATTTCTTATTAACAAAATAGTAGTATAAGAACTTAGGGATATTAATAAGAAAGTCTCTCTGTGTTTGGGTGTGGTCTATCTGAACTGTTTCCAATCTGAGGGCTCTGTTACCATGGAGATACCTGCAGAGTGAGGAGGTACAGAGAGGTTATGGGTAAGTGGTGCAAGAGGCTTTTTACAAAATGAAGTGTAGAATACATATGTATATTGAAAGACTGAAAGGCACTATCTTCCCTCACCCAATACTTACAATGCAGAAGAGATGGAAATTTGACATTTCTGGAGATAATATTGAAACTGACAGTGACTGCTACTGTATAACACCTGTTATGCAATAACAAAAGCAATTTCAAAAGGGGCAATGCTCCATAAATATTGTTGCCTTCACTTTTAGTGGCTAATAAAACATCATTATTAGACAAAGATTTAGAAACTAAGAAAGATTAAGAAATGTAGCAAAGACTCTACTACGATATAAGATGTGTTATCAAAAAAAATCTCTCACATTCCATAATTTCAACACTATGTAAAGACAGAACACGTGCAAAACATAAGGATTTATTTTTTAAACTTCATTATCAGACTTCAGACATAGGCAGTAACTCTACTGAGAGATAGAATAGCATGGGCCACATAGATAAGCATCTTTACACATATACATGCATGTATACACATGCATGTACATATATAACATACACACCACATGCTACATATACATAGACATAAAATAGAGTGAAAAGAAAGGCAACATGCTAACTGTAGCTGTATCAGGTATTGAAAGGACAGAAAGCAATGGAACCCTCAGCCAGAAGGATACTAAGAAAGTGGAGTCAGGGGAGTGAAACCTACATTAAGTGATAATTAATTCTACTCCAGTAATCCAATTATTCTAATAAGAAAAACCCATTGGTAAATGAAAGGAAATTCTACACCATAGTGATATTGGGTGTTAAATAAAAACTAATGATCTCCTAGTAGGCTGCCTATGATTGGTTGTTTTTCTCCTGAACTCTGACTAATACAGATTCCGGTAGCAGGAAATGGAGTCCTCCTCTTCCCAAGAATACCTAAGAATATAAAAGGAGTTTTATGTCATTGTACCAGAAGGTGCTTTGTCAGCGGCCAGCAAGAAAATAAGCAATGTCCTACCAGCTGTAGATCCTGGGAAGCACATCCATGACCAACACGACAAGAGATGCTCAGTATTGCAGCAGTGAGTGGCACTTCTATCTTGGGGATGATTAATAGTTATATAAATGACCTTAAGACACACCAATGGAAGAGAGGGAATTTGTGCTTGGTACCATAAACGTAACCAACTATTCATAGCTAAGGAGGTCATAGACCCTATAAGGAAGCCTAACTATAAATGAGCTTAGGGCACACCCAATGGGAGAGAGATAATTTATGTTTGCTACCATAAACCTAGCCAACTACCCATGATTATGGAGGTCATAGAAACCGGAAGGAAAGCTGCTATTACAATTTCCAAAATCAGTGTGTTTTCTTATTTTATTCTCTACATTTACCCTTATATTCACAGATAAGAATAGTTCTCATCCCTCATCAAAGAATATTTTTATTTTCTTTCAGAAGACAGGCTACTCCAGAGACCCATACCTGGACAAAAAAGAAGAGAAGAAGTAATCAAGAGGCATCTAGGACACAACCCCTTCACCTAAGGCTCAAGGAACATTGTGGAAGACGGACCTGAAAGACTGTAAGAGCTGAAAGACTGGGGTGGTTGCTATGAGATAGTACCTTCTAGATTATATAGAGTAGTTGGCACTCATGAAATTTTAACAACGTGGTGTGCATGATGATTGTACAAGCTGACATGCCAACATGGATGGGGAAACCTTCACAAGGTTCCTATATCTAGATGAAGAGCTACTGGAAATCAGCATCTGATAACTGATAGAGAATCAGGAAATAACCCTGAGAAGCACTGGGAACATAAGAGGAACCCCAGTGAGTAGAAGGGGATAAAAATTACATAAATCTAGAGCTCACATATTTTATATTTTTATCAAAAAAATTTAAAAATCAAGTGTAAAATTTAGATTGAATAGAGAATGCTTCTACCAGTCCACTCTTTTAAGAAGTGCTCACCAGAGAGCTAAACAAGTGTTTAAAATCTTTAAAACTAAAATTGAAAGTGACTTTAGAAATGGAAAATGGTACCAGTTTCGTGAATTTTGAGGTAGGGGGATTGAAGAGGTGGCTCACTGGTTAAAGGGACTCCTGGTATCTTAGAAGAGTTCAGTTTGGTTCCTAGAACTTACATGGCTCAGAAACAACTATTTCAGAGGCTGTAATACTCTCTTCTGAACTCTGTGGGTACCAGGTACAAACATGACACAGATACTTAAGTTCAGGCAAAATATATGCATGTAAAAATTTTTTAATTACAAAGTTTTAATATTTTGATGAGTATTGCAGAAAAATATAGATTTTTGAAAATATATATAAATAGAGAATGAGAAGGATTATGAACATTAAAGGGGTTCCTGCTGCAGTCTCAAAAATAAATGCATATTATTATTGAAACTGTATGAAATGTGATACTTGTTAAAAAGTGTCAGAAAATGTGGCATGTTGTGCTTTAATTGGAACTTTTATTTAGCTGATTATCTGATGCTAAGGCCAACTTTCACTTTACTGTTTATAGTACAATACAAGATGAATCATACATCGATGACAACTGTGTGTGGAAAGGAATCAATACTAGATGGTTTAGAAAGTACTTAGCCTGCCCACAATGCACAAGATGGAGACGTGTTCTATAGAGAACATTAAGCATGTGACTCTACCATACCACCATCCACCAAACATGGTGCATGAGTGACTCTGGGGTCAAAGCAACAGGACTAAAGGCTAGAGACTAGAGATCTGAAAGACTAGAAGCCAGAGGCAACAACAGACTTAAAATATTTTATGAACTAGAAGACTGCTTTTGTATTACTCCCCCCATAAAACACCTGAAAGCAGAAAATACCCAAAGTGAACCAAACCCATTGAAATAGGGAAAAAAAGGGGGGAGGATTATACAGTATAATCACATGCAAATCATTTCTGAAAATGCAAGATTGGCTTAACATATAAAAGTCACTGTGTATAACATAATGTAGGTCAAGGATACAAAGTACACAATTGTTTTAATGTATTCCTAAAGCATTTGATAACATCCAATATACTTTTATTGGCAACACTCAGCAAACTATGAGGGAAAAGCAACTATCACAATCAGAGATAAAGGGCACTTTCATAGCTCATATCAATCATATGGTGAAAAACTGAATGCAATCCACCAAAGTCAGAACTGAGAGAATGGCTGTTCTGGATAATTCTTCAGCTTAATAGTAATTTTATGATTGAGCCAGGCAATTATGCAAGATGTAAAGGTATTCTGATTAAAACAGAAAAGGTACTTTTTATTCAGAGATAGCATGGTATTTTTTTTTTTATAGAAAATTCTAAGATCTTCACAAAGAAACTATTAGAACTGATAATTGAGTTCAGCTTGATTGTGGGATCTAAGGTGAACATGCAAAAGTGAACTACATTATTTCCTCCTATCGTCAATTAATAATCAAGAATTGAAATTACGGAACCAATTGCATTTCTAATGGCATCGGGAATTATGACACACTTAGGAATAAATTTGGCAGAAGTGGCGTAATATACAGAATGAAAACACTGTTGATTAGAGAAGACTGAATCTAAAAGGCATTGCATGTGTACGCATTGCTCAACTGATTTCTCACAGTGCCGTGGTTTACACAGTTAGTAACAGATGCAACGTGCTTTTCAGCAGCTGTGGCACTTCAGTGTATAAAAAAGAAACCAACTGATCATAGAATTAGAGATACTACAAGCTAAAAAAAAAATTAGAGAAGAAAACACAGAAATAAAACCTTATGATTTGAGATTAGGAAAGACTGTTTTTAAAGATTATTCCAAACTGCTCTGAAACTAATAGGAACATGTGACAAACTGCACAAGATTTTGCTTGAAATTGGTTGTTTCAAATATATACCAATAATAACAAAAAATGGCATTCATAGTAAATATCAAAAGTTTTCAGATTACATAATTAGGCTCATGCAAGTCAACAACAAAAAGCCAAATCATCCACTGTTTTGTGTTGAATTGTATTCTGTGAGAGATTTTGAGACCCAGACTTCTGGTACCTGTGAATGTGGTCTTATTTATAAACAGACTATATTTGGATGTGTTAGAGACAAGGTCACACTTTATTTGGGGAGCCTAATCCAAAATGTATTAGTCTTACAAAAAGTTCAGTAGGCAACAAAATCAGAAACTCAATTGAGGTAGCTATATGCCAAGCAATGCCAAAGATTGCTGTGACCATAAGAATTGACAGAAACAGGAAAAAGGCAATCCTAGTTTCTTTAAAGGAAGGAAGGCCCTTCCAACATAATGATTTTTGACTTGTCATCTCCAGAGATATGAGCTAAGCATTGTCTTTTGTATAAAGTCACTCAGTTTTTGACAAGTGGTTATGAGAGCCCTAGAAACCTTATGAATATTCTGACTGAGGGGAGGGAGTTCTAATAGATATGTAAAAACAGTTTTGGCCATAGGGAGCAGGTGGGGACAGGAAGAGCTAGCAAATGCCTAGATTGCTTGGAAGGGACAGTTGGCAAAAATACAGTCTAAAGACGATTCAGGTGAGGACTCAGGAAGGACAGAATAAAAGTCTAGAGATCACCCCTATTGTCCTACAGAAGAAAAATATCATTGGAAATGGAATTTGGCTAAACCATAAATAATAGTATAAATGTGAACCTGGTGATACTGCAGTTAGAAATGAGGAGCATATAAGTGGACACAAAATAACTTCTCTCATCTTAATAAGTGGCAGAAATCCAGATCTGCAGGTCCATAGCTACAGAAACCCCATGACACAGGACAACAACAAAATATTCAGGAGAATTTCCAGTGAGAGCCCAGTAGGGTAGCAGAAGCCAGAGGCCTAGAGCCAGACCAAAGACCCATTGCAAAGAATATTTACAAGTAAAGGAAATGCAGACTAAGGGGTACACACTGCGACTCAATAGACCACACCACAGCCTCCACAGTGAGATTTCCTTTATCTTTTTTTCTGTTTTGTTTTAGGCTATACTTTTAAATTTGTTTTGTTTTGTAGGGGAGGTCGCAGGGGCAGAGGGAAGAGGCAAGGGGACAGAGAGATGAGTGGAATCGGGATGCAAGATGTAAAATCTACAAAGAATCAATTAAAAAGCTAATAAATAGGTCAATTTAAAAGGTGTCAAAATCTTGTTAGAAGTTGAAGTTTCCACAAAATGTGGAGTGTGTGGCCTGCAATCTTTTTGCTGCTTATATTAAAATTGTCTACACAGAAAATATGCCATCTCTAATAATTTACGTAAAACTAATGAATATATTTAGCAAATTTAAGGCATTAGTACTATAAGTATTTGTTATATTTTCTGTAGTAGACAATTTGAAATTTAAGATAATAAAACTCTTTGATGGTAACATTAAAACACATAATACTTGAGATAAATTCTGACAAAATACGGACAAGGGCTATAAAACTATTATTTAAGAAAGGTATAAAGGACAAAAATATACTAAGAAATAAAATCCAATATTAGGTTGTAAGCTCCTACATTGTTATTTAGACTCAACAATATTCCCAATAAAAATATCAGCAGGCATTTTTTTTAATAGCAATTCACAAAGTTAAAATACATAGGTCCTAGAGTAGCCCAAATGACTTTTAAAGAGAGGAAAAAAAATGAGCAATGACAGCATTCCTGACATCACCATTTATTACAAAGCTAATGCAATGTTAGTTTGTGGTATTAGAATAAATAAGTAAGTAGATCAGTGGAATAGAGCAAAGATAGCAGAAGTAGAGCCACACAAAGTAAATTAATTTTTCTTTTACAAAAAGAAAATAGCAATTTAGTGGAGAAAAGATTATCTTGCCAGAACATAATGTTGGAATAGGATATGCATGTGAAAAAATCTGAACTTTGATTCATATCTTAAATCGCACATAAAAATTAACCTGAAGTAAACTGTAAATAGAAAATTAAAACAAAAATCCATAGCATTTCTCAAGGAATAAAAATCCTTGTTATCTTGGTCAGGCAAAGTTTCTTCATCTACACTACCAAAAGAAAATGAAAACTGTTTAATGGATTTTATTTCAATAGATTTAACATATTCTCTTTAAAAGATAATGCCAGTTTATCTTATATTATTAATGGTAAATTATCTTTATATTATGGTCAGAAGGCACGCTACAGACTTGGAGAAAACATTTGCACCTTACATATCTAAAAATTAACATGTCCAAGATACATACAACATACACTTTTATAATGTCTCGTAATAAGTATCCATAATGAATATCTTTCCCAAAACAACTCTGCATGTGTAAATAACATGCAAAAAGATGTTCAATGTGTCGCCTTGCTCATATAATCCCTCTTCTGTCTTTTCGGCTGAACTCTGGGAGTTAGGCCTGGTGTTTGGCTGTGGATCTGTGCATCTGCTTCTATCAGTTACTAGATGAAGGCTTTATGATGACAATAGGGTGGTCACCAATCTGATTACTGGAGTAGGCCAGTTCATGCACCACTATTCCTACTAGTCTAAGCTGGAATCATTCTTGTGGATTCCTGGGAGCTTCCCTGTACCAGTTTCCCCCAACTCCATAATGTCTCCCTCTATTAAGATGTCTTTCATTGCTCTCCCACTCTGCCCCTCTTCTAGCTTGACCATCCAGTTTCCTAATGTTCTCATCTCCCCTCCTTTCCCCTCTATTGTCTTACTGACACCCTCTGGCAACTGAAGCAAACTCTTGGGAACTCACAAACTTCAGAAGGCGGTGGAGCCTGCATGGGAGCTGTCTAGGCCCTTTGCATACAGGACACAGTAATGTAGCTTGGTCTTTTTGAGAAGCCCCTGGCACTGACATCATGATCTATCCCTGCTGCATGAGCTGGCTTTTTGGTCTCTATGACGGGACACCTTGCACAGCCTTGATGCAGCGGGGAGAGGCTTGGTCCTGCCTCAAATGAAGGTACTAGGCTTTGCTGACTCCCCATGGGAGGCCTTGCGGGGAAGGGTTAGAAGAGGGGATGAAAGGTGGGTAGGTGGGTAGGAGGTGGGGAGGGGAGGAGGCAAGAGGGACATCTGTGATTAGCATGTAAAATTAATTAAAAAGTTACCTAAATAAGTAAAACAAAAATGCTCAATGTCATTAGTCCTCAGGAATTTAAATTAAAACTACAACGTGTTATCCCTTAAACATAATAGAATGTCAAAGGTGAAAATGGGCGACTGTATCATCAAGCACTGCCTACTGTTGTTGAGAATGGAAATTAACTTAATACTGTGAAAAATAGTTTAGAAATTTCTAATGATGCTACACCTACATCTGTCATAGGACCCCAAACCAATTAAACTCCTTAAGTTGCTGTTTATTCTTAGGTAAATAAGCAGTTGGGATGTGTTAGTTATTGGCAATAATAGAATTGCCTGAACAAGTCTATAAGTTCTCACAGGCTATTTTATCCACCTCACATGGAAGCAGTGACCTGTGTATATGGGAAAGAGAAGTAAAGGTTACTGTCATTCAGAACACAGCATCCATGGGGACCAGGAGTGATGGAGGCCACCACGGTTCAAACACAAATCTCTACCTTCTCTTTTTCTGAGGGTCACTGATCACAGAGCCATCCTTTATGGCCGTGATCCTATCATAAACCATGCCTGGTTTCCACCCATGAAAAAGCACAGTGGGGCAGAAATGAACTGTCTTCGTATCATTATTTCACCCAGTGAAATGGCATTTTAATTTTGTCAAACTGTTGTGCTGAATGGAACAAGAGCTAAACCTTTCAATCTCATTTGAACAATAAGATGAAGCCATATTTTATTAGGAAAGAAGAAATGGAGGAGAGAAGGAGGAAGAGGAAGAGGGGGAGGAAGGGGGGAGGAGGGGGAGGAGGAGGAAAACTAACTGGATTATCTAAGTTTAAACCGTCCCATTAAGCTTCGTCTCTCTGTAACAGCCATAAGCTAAGGGTAAATGATCCTTGGCTGTAAGGCCCTCTTGGTAAATCATTCTATGAAACACACTTGCAAATTCTATAAGAAAGAATGGGTGAAAGAAGCTAAGTTTCCATCCCAGAGCTGCTTTGTCAAGAGGTCTCACAGGGATTGCAAGCAAGCTCAGTCACAGTTCTTTCTTCCTCGGGTCCATTTCAAGAGATGCAAAGTTGATGGAAACATGGAGGAAGACGTGCAACACAGCAGTGGCCCTGGAAAGGAAACTGAGAAGGGAAAGGAAGGAAGTGCCATAAAATCAAGAGCACTTGAGGAACAGGCTATGGAGTGCTTATAGCCAGCTGCTCAGTGCAGAGGCACGAGGCATACGTTAAATCAACACATCACGTAACGAGGCTAGAAATAACAGGGAGCAGGTATCAGTCTAAACTGCTATTAGATAAACGGTTGTTAATATGCTTTAAAGGAACTCTAGAAACAAAAGCAGTAGGTGGATCTGGAGGCATAAAGGCTTTGTGTGAGGCTTCAGGAAAGCGCCTATTAGGAAGGAGCAAGGAGGAGGTACAGTAAAAATTTTAGATAAAGAAAATAAAAATGGTAATATACTCGACAGTGCAGACCAGGGTTAAGAGGTACGGACACCAGCTTCAGTGGAGACTCAGAGTAGACAATGGATTTATTCCATAGGAAAAGAAATTGTAACAGAACACAGCCTTTCGCTCTGTAAGACCAATAAGATGTTCTGAGACCAGTTAAGGAGGAAACACACATTTTCTGGCTTTTTTAAAACAAAGCAAAAACAAACTAAATGTGCCAAGGAGTACAGAAAAAAATTTTCCTTAGTAAACTAGCTCCTGAGCTTATAAGCCCCTTAGTCCCCTCCCCCATGAATAATTAAATGATGATGGACAGACCCAGTCTTGTGCAGGTCTTATACAGGTAGTCACTGTGGCTCTAAGTTCATGGGTGCAACAGCCATGTCATGTGTGCTGTTCTTGGAAACTTACTGTTTCTGGAAGTTTCTAGACTACACTCTGAAAAACAGTTACTAATGAAGCGGACCAAGTGAACAGAGAAGAATCCAGGAGAGCCTTGTGGGGTGGGTAGAATAGGGGTGACTGCTGAGTAATCTCCTGACCCCAGGGTCCTCTCTCCATCTCTCCACACAGCACCCCTCCCCCCTCTTAACCACAAGAACTCGCTGACTGACCGCCTTCCCGTAAAAACTGATCCTTTGTTTGCTTTAATTAAAAGATTTTTTGCTTAAGACTTACTTCACCATTCTTAACTCACTGAAAACACAATGAGGCCAAAACCAGAAGAATTAAACAACAGAAGAAGAGCACATGGTTAAGTCCACGTTAGAAGCAGATCCCAGGAACTCCTTCTGCTGTGTAAGACTCAGAAGGAAGGAAGGAGCTTGAAAGAACACAGAGAGTTTTCACGTAGAATAGAACTTAAGGCGGGAAGCAATTAAAAGCCACTATATTTCTTGGACATATTGATAATGATTTAATTAGATGTATTGACATAAATAAAATAAACCAACACTAACAAAAATCTCGAATTTAAAATAAGGGGAAAGAGTAAGGCCTTTTAGATAGGCCAAAGTGAATCGAATGTGCAAAAAGCACTGTTTTTGACAAATTTTACTCATTTTCTGCTGGTGGATTACATGCTACTGTTTTTAAAGAATGAAAGAATCATTGATATGCCACATTTGCTCGTAAACAGCTCAATAAATGGTTTTGCTAGATTAAAAGAATGTGATTTCGATTTCAAGCCGCCTCCATGGGACAGGTTTCCAATGACTCATGAAGTCTTCAGTCAGTCATATCTGGTCCCTTGTTCTAGCCCTCTTATGGTGCAGGCTGCCATCATGTAATGGAGATGACCATCATCCCCCATTCTCTTCATATTTCCAATTTTCAAATGAAACATCTCTGGGTTATCATTAGCATTATGCTTTATCATAGTGGCTCCTGGCAGAAAGTGCCCAACTGCTCCTTTTCTGCCATTCTGTAACTGTTTCCCCATGATTGGCGGAATCTGTGTCTTAATCCTCACACTTTCTCACATTGCTGTCCTAACTCAATTATCCTTGGGTATGGGACATTAGATCTAAAATATCAACAAGTTAGCTCATCACTCTCTTATTTATTCATATCAGGGGCATGATTCAATTAAAACATGCGGACAGGACTGGAAAGATGGCTCATAGTTAAAGTATCTTCCCACGTAAGACTGAAGAACGAATTGAGCTCCTCAGAACCCACATAACGCTGGGCATGGTGGCATATGTCTGTAGTCTCAACACACTTATGGTGATTGGGTCAGAAAAATGAGAATCCTCAGAAGTTCATCAAGTCTGCTAAATTACTGAGAGCAGTAGTAAACTAACCATCTTGTAACAAAAAAAGGCTAGAAGGTGAAGGCTGGTCTCCATTGTTGTCCACCATCCTCCACACATGCATGTGCTTGTACTCACACATGAACACGTACACAAATACCACATCCACGCAAAGATAGAAATATGAGTCGCATACATGCTATGTATTTTACCTTATCAAATAGTTTATTTTAGAGCTCTGTCAAACAGATGGAATGAGTATGCTTGCATATCTGCATGCTCATAAAAAGCCTAAATAGATTTAAGCCATTTCAGAAAATGTTTACCGAGTGTGGATGGGGTGTGTTTGCAAGCAAAAGTCACAGTATATGTATGGAGGTCCAACAACTTTTGGAAGTCAGTTTTCTGCTGGAAGTTTCTGGGACACCAAGGGGATGTAACTTGGGTTGTCAGGCCTAGGATTATAGGTAAAGCATATCAAAAGACATTGTATTGTCCCTTAGAATATTTTTAAATCTGTTTTTTTCTAAATAGAAGTATATCACTTCTCCCCCTTTCTTCTCTCCAGCCTCTCCCAGTTACCATCCCTCAAGCTCCTATGTTCTTCACCCACTCTCAAGTTGTAGCCTCTTTGCCTTTATTATTGTTATGTACATCTACATGTATGCATATGAATTCACAGATATATATATATATATATATATATATATATATATATGCTTAGTCCATTTCTATGATTTGTGTGTGTATGGTTTCAGGGCTCATTTGAAATGACGGGAAACTGTGGTTCTTTGCTTCTTTCCATGGGCTCGTGGTGGTTCCACACACAGTGTGAGGAACAGTAAAGGTTATAACGATGTTTATTTTTTTAAAAAATTATCTATTTGTCTATCTATAGGGTATTTGTGTGTGTGTGTGTGTGTGTGTGTGTCTACATACTTTTGCATGCATTTAAGAACATGACACTAACATAGCATACATGTAGAGATCAAAGGCCCACTTGAGTGAGTCAGGTGATTTAGCTACTACAGAAAGTATTCTTCCTCTCTCTCTTTCTCTCTAATTAGGTTTTGGTTGAGGTGGTAGTTTTTGTTTTACTCACTCATGCTGAGGAGTGAACATTTGTGTTTGTTTAAGTGCACACTCCACCACTTCCGAACCCAGAAAGAGCTTTTGGATTTCAATAACGACTCATAAATAAAACCTTTTATGTCTTCAGTTCTTAAATGAACATTGTCTGTTCAGGAGGGTTCATCAACATGTGGCTATTTCCTCCTGTGAGTTTTAAGGAGTGTGGCATGAGGTTGCCCTTGTACTGTGGGAGGCCCATAAATATTAGCTCTTTCCCAGAAGCCAGATGAGCACATCTTAGATGAGAGGAAATTCTATCTGCAATGTGTCTTTTATTCCTTCACACAAATATCGTTTATGCTTTCCAAAATGAAAACTTCATCCTTTTTATTGATTTTATTTTTTCTAGTTTATCACCCGAAGTTCATTATGAGCAAAGGCAGAAAGTTGAAAATAGAATGATCAAGGGAAAACCAAATAATATTGAAACGGTATTCTGAAAAGTGAAGCTTAGGGTGGTGGGGATGGGAGGTGGGGGAGGGGGAGATGATGACTCACTTCTAATCAGCCTCCAAATGGATAAAGTGAAATTCCCCAAGCATCTGTACTCTTTTTCTGATGAGTTCTTCTTAGACTTTCCCACCTGGAACCGGAGTTGCAGGAGACAACTGTATTCTGTGACTACACACCCTTTTAATGTCATCGTGGCCACTTCAAAGATTCCTTTTGATACATTAATTAATTCAGAAAGCATTTATTAAGAAACCACAAGAGTGCCTGGCCTGGTTCTCCATTATGGGAATGGACCTTATTATAGGGTAAACAACACTAGAAATTCTGCTTAATAATCAATGAGACATCCTCTCTTGGCTCTGAATGTACACATACACTGAGAAAATGCTTAACTCACATATTTGCCTAGAGACCTAATTAGTTTTGATCACAGAGAGATTTAGAATATACTTGATCTACCTCTATACTTAATGTTCTCGCCCCTAACACTTCTGCAGCGTAAGGGACAGAGCTTGTACCATTTGCTCAGCTGAAGTTACCCTGGCAAGGACATCAAGACGAACAATGAGCAAATACAGGTAGTGCTGAGCAAGCCTTACAAGAACTCTGATCAGGATTTTCCTATTTCTCATTGACAAGCTGTACCTGATTTCCTGGCCCCATTGGGCTTTAAAATCCTCATCTGAAAGTCTGTTCTTTTTTCAAGTGACCGAATCATGACAAACTCAGGGAGACATGTGGCCTCCTAATCCAGGCTCAATTTAGATCCATAAAACACTGAATGCCACCAATGCTGATAGCTGCTGCTTCAGCACAAATGCTGAACTCGGTCTTCCTCTGACGTTTATCTTAGTTTACACAAGACCTAAGAGGAAATATGTTGAGACTCAGAGCTCCTAAGACTTTATGTTGTTGTTGGGAACTTTTCAACTGTCAATCACGGCATCCAGCTTTTTCTCCCCGCCCCCCCCCCCCCTTGATAATATCATTACTGAATGATTGGTAAGAAGAAACCAACATAATTATTATAGGAACAGGGTGTAAACTGGGACATGGCTTCTTTAGGGTAAGGTACCTGCAAGGACTCCCTTCAAAGAGACTGAGTATGTAAATATCACTTAATTTGGGAGGTGCTTCCTAAAGACTTCCTGGGAAGACTTGGCTGTGTGTACTTTCTTTACCCATGTTCTGAATGCATTCCATGACCATCATGGGCCCTCAAGGGGCTGCCCGCTTGAGATTTATACAAGTGCTGTCCAAGGCAAGAGCGTTATTTTGTTTACCCTTTTAGGTGGGCATTGGATTTTTGTTGTTGTTTTTCTGGTGGACCTTTCTTAATCACACATTAGAAGCCCAATCTTCATTCTTTGAATAAAAGTGTCATCATCTTTGCCATGTCTCTTTCTCACATTCTATACTTCAAAGCCCTTGTTGATGTGTCTTAAAAGTCTTATCGATAAATGTGCCAATTATCATATTGTCAGAATAAGAAATTCCTTATATTCCTGCACGTAGTGTCAATTGTCTTTTCAAATCTAGTGACTACTTGTATTTTCCGAGACTCCCCTCATTTCCATGGGATGCCCCTTCAGTTTCTCCCAGCCTCAAATATGTTAAGGATCATTATCTTTTCATATATGCCTTGCTCCTACCCTTGCATTGCTAGTTTCTTGAAGGCAAACACTAATGGTTTGATTTGCTCTCTCTCCCAGGCTGTAGAGACAAGAGGGGGAGATGGGAAGAGCGAGCCAATAGGAAGCATCTTCTCTGTTGGTTTTTGCTTCAAGCTCTTGCCTTGAGTTTCTGTCCTGGTTTCTTTCAGTGACTGACAGTAGCCATGTGACATGGAAGCCAATTAAACCTTCTTCTCTCCATGTGCTTTTGGTCTTTATCACAGCGAGAGAAAGTGAACCTCAGTTCACCGTGTCAACCAGTATGAGAGAGTGAATTTTCTAGAGCAGAGGCAAAAAGAAAATATCAAAGCCAGGAGGATGACAGGTGGAATTCAGACTCTGTGAGGTAATCAGAATTGTTACCTATTATGACATTATTAGCGGCCTCTATTCCACTACTTAACAGTGGCATTGCTGTCAAACTTGGTGTCAAAAGCCAATTTCAGTTTTGGACATAGAAGCTGATTAGACTGGATAAAAAGTGATCATTCTTGGTTGTTCTGCTTCCCAAACAGCTTACTCAAGATGAGAGCATGGGTCCCCCATTTTGGGAAAATGAACTCAGAAACTGCTTTTCTATGGGTTGCTGATCAATAAACTCTAGTATAAAGGGGAAGAAGAAAAATTTCAGTCCGAGTTAAGGCATTTTAACTCTCCCTCAGTGAGTTTTTTCCCCAAATACCATTAGTAATAAAGTGTAGGCAAAACAAAATAATACAGGTTCATCGTGAGCCTTGAGGTAAAACTGGCTAAAGAAAATGGTGGCAGTCTTGGATTTGAAGACTGTAGTTTCATGCTACATTTAAGCCTGTTTAACTTTTTCTCTCAAGAAAACATTCTGTACTTGATCCATTGGTTTAGAAAAAGAAGTAAAAGGCACCATTTGTCCGTGTGCCTAGCACTTTCTAAGATTACCACACAGACATCAACCACTGGACAATGCTGTTAAACAGGGCCTCAGAGTTTGATCAACAGAGCAGACTGAAATACCTGTGGTGAAAGCCATGCTCCAGACCTAAAGTGAGCTCCACTGGCAGACACATATCTGAGGTCTACCTTGGTGGGTAGCCTCTACTGCCTCTGTGCTGAGAGACTCTCTCTGCTGACCTTCACCGCCATTAGCTGTGTGCTTCTTGCATGTTTGCTATTTCTCAGCAATACTACCCTCGTATACAAGCAGTAGTAGCAGCCACCCTGAACATGCCAACCTATACACCATACGAGAGCAAGAACTATTACTCAGGTTCCCAGACGAAAAAGTCGTTACTATGTTCATGTCACACACACCCAGGTCATCCAGATGGCTGACGGGAGACATTTAATATAGAAATAATTTTCATCTCTCCCAGTCTCCAAACTACCGTAGATGATTCTGTAGATTGGTGTCACTTGATAGTCAAATAATTATGGGATGGTGACTATAATACCAGAATATGGTACAGCTAAAATGTCACCAAGTCTAAACCACAATTTTACCATTTTCTTCTTGTCATTTGGACAAATCCCAGTATTTCTGCTTCATTTTTTGTGACATGACAATTTTCCATGAGGTCAGTAGCTGTCGAGCCCTCTGGTACTTCCAAAGTACCTCAAACAATTTCGTTAAAGCATGGATTCCTAAGGCCACTTCAGCTTACCAAATCTGTGCCTGGGACTTAAGAATTTATATATTGAAAATTTCCAAAGGTTTCTGATGTTGACAGTTGAGCAACCCAGAGGAACGAGGGTCTCTTCAGCACTAACATCCTGCCATCCTGGGATTACTACTTAATTATATAGTGGGACTTAAAAGTTCTAAGTCATGTGTAAGGTTGTTGTCCGTCCATCAAAGAAGAGGAAGGACTGGATGTGAACTAGACTTATAGAACAAGACTCATCAGCTATATGGGATAAAAATATCTCATCATGTCCAGGGACCACTAAAGAATATTCTTTACTTAAATCATGTTATATATATATATATATATATATATATATATATATATATATATATATATATATATATATATATATATATATCAAAGGGGGTGGCTGAATGAGATAGGAAAGGAACATACAAGATTGATATTTTATTACATATTAAGTTAAATCAGAGGATCACTTCATGAATATTATTATGATAACTATTTCTTCACTAATGGAAACACTAAATCAACTATATGCTTTAAAAAATCCTCACTAGAATACCATTTCTCTGATGAATACCATCAGAGAGCAAAAACCATAAAAATTTATTTGAGACAAATGCAGGTTTCCTTATAGTCAGATAATTTTGTTTTAAAGCATTACCTATAATCTTTGGGATAACAACTTTTCTTGAAAGCAAACAAATAAACAATCAGTCAAACAAATAAACTCAGCCACAACAATAAGAAAATTAATTGAAGTTATATCAACTCAATTGTGATGTAGGGTTCAGAAAATTTCCAATTCTAGTCTAAGAAGATAGTCCTATGATCATACTGGCTCAGAGACAAGCAGGAGGAAATTTTACATCTATGCAATTGCTTCACATTCAAATCTTGGGGTGAGTTCATGGATGGAAGAAGGGCATGTGATGTTTGGGGACAGCTTAGCTCTGCCAGCTATGCAGCCATCCAGCTATACAGATGTAGTTACTTAGAATTAGTCTCCCCGGTGACTACCAGAAAGAGAAATCTGGCTTGCTAGAGTCCACTCTTTCATTCTGATAGTACAGGGATTTTTATGTTTGAATTCCAAATGATTTAATCACATTTCAACATGGGGCTTTTTGACATGAAAGAGATAGTTTATTTTCTTACCTCAAGTTTTTTTAATTTTTCAATTAAACACATCAACGCTTTGATTCTATCCATGTGAGCTTCATGAGGGCAGAGTGTCCTCTGCTTATTTACAGGGTATGAGACAGGGTCAAAAGAGTATTAGTGGGCTGAATGAGTTGCAGTGGCTGGCCTCAGGCTCCCTTTTCTTCCTAGAATTCTGAGGTTAGGTCCATCGGTTTCTTGGTTTCCAGTGCTGGGGATTAAACCCCAGGACTGCCCAATCCTGGCAAACTTTACCACAGAACTACAGGCCCTAACCAAAGAAGTCCATTTGTTTACAGGTATGGGCTCCAGGTCATGGCAATATCTAAATCTAGTCTTTGGAGGATTGGTGTAAAAAAAAAAATGTAGAGATGTAGATGGTAATTTTGTTACTACAGCTATAATACCTAAATACATCTGTTTTCATTCTTAATTTTTGTTGTTTTTCTTTTTCCCACTTTGAAGAAGAGAGAAAGAACATGAAGTTGGATGTGAAGGAAGTAGAGAAAAGCTAGAAATAGCAGGGAAAGGAAAGGAATATAATCAAAATATATACAAATTTTTGACAAAAAAGTTAAGAAGTCTTCAAGTTCATTTGCCAAATAGTCAAATTTCAAGCTGCAATATAGGAACTCTTTTCTGGGGACAGAGGCTCTGAGAGGCTTATGAAGCAGCAGACGAGAAAAGAGTAGGTGGTTCTCAACCTTCCTGATGCTGCAACCCCCTTAATCCAGTTCCTCATGTTGTGGTGACCCGAACCACAACATTATCTTCATTGCTACTTCATAACTTAGTTGTTATTGTTATGAATTGTGATGTAAATATCTGCGTGGTCTCAGGCAACACCTGTGAATGTTTGATTCCACAGGGGTTGTAACCCACAAGTTGAGAAACACAGCTTTCAAGTTTCCATTTTCTCTAAAACCTTTGGTTTAAGAGAAGCATCAAAGAATATCACTTCAAAGATGATGTCAAAAAAGTACAGTGATATTTTGTCTTTACATAGTCTTATAACACACCCATTCCTAAAAATAACTATTATATAGATGTTAATTATTATAATTCTCTAGTTTCCAATGCATTTAATTTTTTCTTTTTTATTAACATTTTCACCCACGTTTAAAATGTGTTGGCTCCTAATTTTTCGTCCTTGAAATGTATTAATCTTTTAAAAATTTTGTTTTTAATATATATAAACTGAAATGATAATAGAACCACTTTATACAGTAGAGAATTAATTCATAGAAAGCTCCTAAGAGAGTCTCTGAAGCACAAGATTTTGGACTTAATTTATTATTATCAATTTTATACAATTTATGTCACACATAATGTGAAAATGAAAACTCAGGACAACAGTTTAAGCCTTCTAGAACTTTCCCCATTTTTAGACTTATATTTTGTTAAAATTGTTCAAATACTTCCTCTGTACTGATTTTGAGTTTTAGATTATTGTCCTACATCTTAATTATGAATTCAATAATGTTTGAAAAACTGCTCGTATATTTGTAATTTGAATGAGTTGTAATTTAAAAGATCAAATTCATAATATTTTCTTGTTTGTTTTGTACTGTGTATGAATTTATTTAACTACTGATGACTTGTAAATCATTTTATTATAAATTTGGAAATATATAGAAAATAAATAAATATGATTTTAGGACCAGTATGGCTCTCTAGTGTTTATTGCCAATCACTTAGATATAGTTAATGTTTTAATAAAAACATAAAAAAAATATTTTAAATAGCAGCATAAATGATCTGTCACCTGACTTGAGTGCCAAGGATGTCCCAGTGAGCAAGATGCACATCTGTTTTTTTTAGAACCAACATTTGAAATAATAAATGAGCATGCAGAACAATAAACATTTGAAACCAATTCTCTTCTGAGATCATATTTGAAGGCCAAGTTCTTTTATGGATCCTTTTCATTGTAGCAAATAAGTACACATTCTCATTGAACAACTACTTTCTGTTAAAAACATGTTGTTCTACAACTCTGAGTATCTAACTGTCTACTTAAATGCTCCTGTAAATCTGAAGGTGACTACTAAATAAAAAGCAGAGTGTCCTCACAGACCATGTGGATCACTTCTATGTGGAATCCAGTGCTTTATATCAAGTAACAATAAATATTTATTTTCCTTTTGATTTTACACTGTCTCAAAAGCATTTCTTACTCATCTAGAAATGTCAATCATGTTAGAAATTAAAGTATCTAAATATTTTTTAACCAGCCTTTAGCAGAAGTTTGAACAAATAGGCAAGAAGGGACTCAGGGATAATGAAGTATTTCTCCACTTCTTGAAATTGGGTAAGATTAGACCGCCAGAATGTTGATCACTCAATACAATATGGGCAAAACCTTGAAGAATTGTTTCAACTCAATTCAGCCTTAATGTTATGCCCTTGGCTTTGATTCAAGGTTTATACTAGAAACCACTACACGAAAATCACTTCTGCATTTCCTGTAATCGTGTGGTGAGGGCACTGCCTATGACTTCACTCAGTATGTGCTATTAAGCCCCACAGGAGAAAATGCTTTCTACATTAATTTTAGGAAATAAAATCATTTCCTTATAAAGTCGGTGTTTCAGTTCTTCTCTGATAATGAAGGCTCTTTCTTTTTTAGATGGTAGTGTCCTATTCAGGTCTGCTAGCCCAAGGAAGGAATATCCAGGCTCTCGGTGACAGGAAGGAATCTTGGATTATAGAAAGAATCTAATAGTTATAGCAGCCCTGCTCCAAGTACTCAGGGACAGCAGCCTGGACTCAGGACCTAGGTTATCTGCCTCTCTCCATCTGTATGTTTCTGCCACTGATACCTTTCTCCACTGGAGTCATGACAGCTCCTCATAACTGATAATGTGTCCCATGTCTCTCCCAACTTATCACTTTCCAGGTTAGCATATCTCATGGACAATAATAACCTCAGACATCTATTGATATGCCTGATATAGATGAAGATGACTTCTGATAGTCCTGCTGTTTTGGCCAGGCACCAACCTATGGACAATCAGAGGTGAAGGAGGTAGGGTCCTGTGCACAGGATAGGTGAAGGGACATGCTCAATGACAGTCCCAGGCAGAAGCATGAGATGGATCTTGCCAAAGTCAAAAGTCCTAATAATTAAAGAAGATCATGAAAGGATGCACAGAGCAGACAGATAGCAGGCAGCTACTCATGACCTGAGCAAAAATAGTAGGTTGTATTCCTTCACGCTGTGAACACAAATAAGCCTGAAGGCAGCTATGAAGGAAGACCAGTATCAAGAACAATATGCCAATCTCAGTCCAGATTATTTCACACATATTTTGGTCTCCTACTTTACTATATAGTCTATCACCATAACCACTTTGATAAGCTTTTAAATGTTCCTTTAAAAAAATATGTGGCTAAGTCATTTCAACAAACTAGAGTGATTAACTTATTAAAGAATTCATTGTGATAATTCTCTAAATCTTAAGATGAGTATTTGAAATTAGGTGCACATTTTTCTTAATCATAAATATAAGAATAAAACAAATAAGAGTCAAATAGGTCAAGGTGCCTGTTTAACATACCAAAGAGAACCTGGCTACCAGGTTCTCCCAGCATCCCTCAGTCCCTACCTGGTACAGAGTCCTCATGGCTGGCATACCCTGCCTCTGACCCTAAATTTCCGCAGTCCCCTGACCTTTCTACAGCTTTCCTTCCCTATATAATTCAACCATTTGGCTATCTAGTCATTTTTATAGACTCTTTTTTGAGAGTCATGGCTGTTCTACCTGGTTCTCATCTCTCCCCCTCTCCCTCCCCCCGGTCCTCCCCCTCTCCTCACATGGCCAAGCACAGTCTGGTCATGTTTACTCCAGACTCCCCCGGATGTCCCTGCCTCTGGTTATGCTCTCACACACATGATAAGACACTTTCTTCTCCACCATACCTGGGACCAATCTGGTTCCTTTCCTTTTTTATTTCCTTTTCATCCACCAGGCATCTTCCATTCCCCGGAGCTGCCCTCTGCCAGTGCTTCCCAATTGCACCATCACCTTTGACTTGTTTGCATTCTTAACTGAAGCCTGTGCAAGGCTAAAGCCCTCTCTCCTACCTACAACTGGAAAACTCAGGATTCCAGACATTGTTAATAGAAACTCAAGATAGGATCATCACACCACTGAGTAAATGCTCCCAGAACAGATTCTGGTGCATGATCATTTAAAGAAACCATGCCGTTCCACCACTCTGGTTAAATCCACACTTACCTCCTGAATTAGCTTCTAACTCCAAAGCATGACAGCATTCAGCCGAAGGCTTGGGTAGCAGTGTAATGTCTCGGTAAAAGCATGCATCCTGGGGCTTGTTAAGTCTGAGATCCTCTCTTTTCTGAGGACTAAACCTATTTCTCAGCACTGTGCTGACCTGACAGACCTGAGCAGTACATTGTAGTTGGTGATGAAAGTCACCTTAGCCATGCCATAAACTATTCCCCTCAAACAATATCCATTCTCTTAGTGACACTATCTTATTGGGACAGTCAAGTCAGAGGAAAATGATGTAATGTCCTCCTTAAAGTAGACATGTTGGGAAACAGAAGTAAGAGATAAGTAGTTTTGGTTTGTCTTACTTTGTTGTCCAAAGGACTGTGCAATCACTTTATTTGGTATTCTTTTAAACAGCTGAAGTATAAATCTTTGCCATTTTCTTCGCTTGAACTCACCAGCATGTATAACACAGGTACAGAGAAGAAGCTTCCTGAGATAATGAACCCTCCATTCTACCTTAAGGAGTCAACCTGATGTCCTGCTATTTATATGTATGGCTGATATGGAGGGATGTTGTGTTTTAGGACGGTATGGTTCCAGCAAGCTGGGTGATTTGGGAGATGTGGTCAGGCAACACCAATGGACTTAGGGAATGAGCAGTCTTTACTGTTCCCACTGAAATCAGCTTGTCCTCTCTTGTGAAATTTTATATTTAACTCAACATCATAAAACAAGAGATTCAGACTGGTTGATCTGCATATGGTAAAGTTTCAACCTTTTCTTTTACCCTTGTTTCGCTTGATTTAAAAGATGTATGCATCACAGCAGCATTGTTTTAAGGGGAAAAGAATGTTGTCCATATAATCTGTCTACTTTGTGTCCTTGAAGGATCTGCTTCTGCTCACTTGTAGTTACAATAACTGCATATTGAAACCACATAATGCACTTAGTTATGTATTTTTATCATATGAAAGATTTTCATGTATTTCAACCTTTAATATAATTTTTAGCATCAAATAGGGCGATCACTCATTTTTCTCTATGGCAGCTAAAGAAAAACAGCTTGGATATATCAATATATTTTCAAATGTGCATGTTTTTTGGTTTGTTCTATTTTTCTGTGTGATGCTGAAAGCTAGATTCTGGTTCTTGTGCACACTAGATAAACACTCTGCCATTGATCTGACCCACCTGCCTTAACATACATGCCTCTGGGGTTTTTCTGCAGGTGCATTTCAAGGGCTAGGCTAAATGCATGTGAGTGTTCTTGTGATTCTCAGAACATACATGAAACTGTTCTTCAAAAGTACATTGGCACTGCCAGAATCGAGAGGTAAAAATGCATGCCACCATGCCTTTGCAATCCGGGTGTATGAGATTTTATTTTTCAATAGATATATGGCCTTTGAGAAGAACCCACTGCCAGTGAAGATGTTTCTGTTTGCTGTGCTTTGTTCCTCTTTTGTGTTTCCCTCCCCCACTTTTTTCCTGACTTTCTTTGCCTCAAGTGCTGGTTCTCACACTAACATCTGTGCTACCGGGACATGCATCCCCCCCCCCCACACACACACCCAGGGCTTATCGCAGCTTGTCACCTACTCACAAAGATTAATTTCTCCTTCAGATGTTTGTCCTTCAGCTTCCTTTCTGCTAAAAAGCCTCAGGATGTGGTGGTCTGCTACCCCAGAAAATGATCCTGCCCAGAAGCGAGCTGTCACTCACTTCCCCTCTCTCCTTCACACTTGCGGTTCCAGGGGATAGCTGTTTCTCTGCATATAGTCCCTGCCCACACCTGACCTTTCCCAGTGGAAACAATGCGACACCAGGACTTGAGAGACAGCAAAGGCAGCCCCAGTGGCAGATAATCCACACTGTCATGAGCCACAGCTTGTCTTGGGGCTCCTCAATAGAGTGAAAGTGTGAGCGGCCTGGGTTATCCCACAGTAAACCAGTGCCCAGGGAAACTGAGATCCCAGATTCACCTATATTATAGTTCTGGAAGGTTTGTAAACCATTCCATCCATTCCCTGCACAGCCTACTTCTTCTGCCCCAATGACTCCGGATTTGTGTAGACATTTATACACATGAATAGCACAGCTGTGTTTGGGCAAAGACTAAATCTATCAAAAGTTATTTCCTTTCTGTTTTATTTGCTAAAATATTTACATGGAATTCTGAAACCTAGATTGTTTTGTTTTCATACGTCAGATGAGGAGCTATGTCATTTGCCGGAAGTACAAGCAGCAGAGACTGGGTCAAAAGTCACAGTGAGAGTTGTCATAACGTTTGATAAACATCTCACATTTATTAGCATATTGTGTTCAGCCTCAAGGGACAGAATCCCCAAAAGCAAAAGCTTAAACAGGAACCTCTTTGCTCCACTGGATCCTGCAAAGCTTTGTTGTGGAAACCAGCCTGGAGTGATGAGTAAGTAAAGGAAGGACAGACATGTAGACATGCAGACAGACATGCAGAAATCACGGTAGGGGCATGTCTACTTTGATGGAGTTGGTACAAACTATACAACAGCCTGGAAACTCAGTGCATTTATTACATTTGGCTCAGGGGGAATGGTTAGCTGGTCTCTAGGGGACTTTGTAGCCCAGCAGTCTCGGTTACAGTCACCTGAGGGGAGAAGCCACAGGTGCTAATTTTTACTCACATTGGTTAATCATTCATAAACTTTCATACTTATACATTTGGTCAACATTTACACTCACATTCCCAGGGGAAGGCTTTTTCAATTCTGAGCTTTGCCATGCCCGTGAGTCCTTGATATGGCTGTGCACATGTCAACATTTTCTCAGGACTTCATATACTCTGTGCACATTCACTCAGGCTTCTTTGGCTCTTCCCATAGCACTTCAGAAAGCACCCTATTTGATTGTTGGTAGTTTGAACGAAGTGAGATGATAATGATTGGGATGTTTTGGATCAGAATTGCCTCCATAAGCTTATTTGTTTGAATGCTGGGTTCTGGTTCCACTTGACGGAACTATTTGGGAAGGATTAGGAAGTGGCCTTGTTGGAGGAGGTTTATCACTGGAAGCAGGATTTGAAGTTTTAAAAGCTTACACTACTCCCATTCTCTCTGCCTCCTACTTGTGGATAAAACGTAAGTTCTCAGCTACAGTGGCTCCAGCATCATGCTGGCTGCTGCCATGCTCCCTGCCATGATCATGGCCTCATCCTCTGAAACTATAAGTCTCCAAATAAACTCTTTCCTTTATAAGTTATCTTGGTCTTGGTGGGTTTGTTTTTTGTTCATTTGTTTTTGTTTTGAAACAGAAAAGGTTTTAAGACAGAAGTTGGTACCAGAGAATGAATGGGCCATTGCTGACAGGCCTGACCATGCTGTCTCTCAAAGGACAGTGAAGACTGGGACTTTGGGCTTCAGTGCCACAAAAGGAGCATAATGCACCGTTCTAATAAGAGGATGGAAGACAGTAGTTCTGGCAGTGATGTGGACTATGGAAGTTCAGCTTAAGAAACTTCAAAAGTGTGCCGTATTAGCAACTGAGTGAGTGACCATTCTTGGGAAATTTCAGCAAAGAGTGTGGCTACTATTTTCCTGTGTCTTAAGAATCTGCCTGGAGCTAAACTGAAATGTTTGGGGAAAATTTTGTTAGCAGAAGAGATGTCAAGACAGTCCATCACTGATGCTATTAATATTAGTTATTAATAATCGCTCCCCTGCAGATCAACAATGAAAAGATGGAGGAAAGAGAACAAGAAATGGATGAAGGCCAAGATGAGAAATCTCTTGAGCTGAGCATCTATAGTAGGAATGACTCTCAGCACTTCTGTCATCCAGGCTCCTACTAGGATGACCCATTTGCTTTTGGCATTCAACAGCTCACCTGGCCCAAAGTCTCTCTTTCCTCTAAAGAACACCATGGTCAGGCCTGCCACAGATTAGCCCGTTCTTTCCCTGGTACTCAAGGTTCACCCTAAATACTTTTCTGTTGCTAAAGAACCCACCCAACTAATCTTGGCAATTTGTGAAAGAAAAAAGGCCTGAGGGATTTTCTGGTCCTAAAAATCATCAACAAATCAAAGTTTATGTTAATGTAGTCAAAGGAGAGAGCCAGGTTCAACCACCCAAGTGGGCAGCTCAACTTTAGGAGCTTCTGCCATGTTGTTCAAGATTTAAGGATACAGTAGTAAAGGGATGTGGAATCTTCTCCTCCAGTTAAAGAAAGCTACTGAGGCCAGGCATGTGGCAGAAGACTCCCTGGACAGAGGTCTGGAGAGACCACTGCATGAAGCTGCGGAAGGGAGGCTTAAATTATATCCCAGGATGTCATAAAGATGACCCCGGCTAAGACTCCCCACAATAGTGAAGAGAATGCCTAACTGACCTTCCCTATAATCAAATGGATGAGCACCCCAATTGTCATTATAGAATCTTTATCCAGCAACTGTTGGAAGAAGATGCAGAGAACCATAGCTAAGTGGAAGGGGTGGGGTAGATTATATGAGCAAAGGGATCAAAGATCGTGATGGGAAAACTCACAGAGACAGCTGACCCAAGATATTGGCATCTCACTGACTCTGAAATGACAGTTGGGGAACCTCCATGGGACTGAACAAGGCCCTCTGAATGTGGATAACAGTCAAATGGCATGGACAGTTTGTGGGGCCTCTCTCTGGCAGTGGGATCAGAATTTACTACTGGTACATGAACTGGCTTCTTGGAGCCCATTCCCTACAGAGGAACACATCATTCAGCCTTGATACTGGGGGAGGTGCTTTTTCCTGCCTCAAATGCATATGCCACACTGTATTGACTCCCCAGGGAGTCCTTACCCTCTCTGAGGAAGGGATGGGAGAGTGGGATGGGGGGGGGGTTAAGCTGCAGTGGGGTACTAGAAGAGGGAAGGGAAGGAGATAGTGGTAGGTATTTTAAATCAAATTTTAAAAAATCCCAGGATGCTGGAGATGCCAGAGCCATAAGATATCTCTATGCCAGGCAAATCTGTGTACAGGGAATGGAAACAGCCCAAGAGAGAAAAGTATGTTGCAGTTAGCAAAGCTGGAAGGGAAGGGCCATTTATGTCTATTGATGTCAGGCATAGAGCTATAGGATTTGGAATTTGCCCTGTTGAATTTACATTTTTGCCTTCAATTATTATTTTTTTCATCTCTCCAGTTTGGAATGGTAATGTGTATTCTGTGCCACTGCATGTTTGGAAGTATGAAATTTGCTTCTTTTTAATTTTATAGGGGCTAATAATTAAGAGATTGTCTTGAGTCTCAGAAAAGATTTAGATTTTAAATTGTGTTGAGACTGTGAAAACCCATAGAGACATCTGATGTTGAACTATATTCATTTTTCATGATATTCCCAAGCCTATGGGGCCAGGGAATGGAATGTGGTGGTCTGGGTGAGAAAGTCATCCATAAGTCCATGTACTTGACAGTTATCAATGGAACTGTTTGAGAAAAATTAGGGTGTGTGGCCTTGGGGGAGTAGCTGGTGTCACTGGGAGAAGGGCGGGAGTGAGGTTTTAAAAATATAATATTCCCAATTATGTCTCCCTGCCTCCTACTTATAGATAGGATGCGAGTTCTCAGCTACTGCCCCAGCCCCAAGCTCGCCTGTCGGCTGCTATGCTTCCCACTGCCATGCTTCCTACCATGATGGTTATGGACACACTTTCTGAAACTGTAAGCCCCAGTCACTCTCCGATAAGTTGCTTTGGTCATGGTGTTTGTCTTGGCAATAGAAAGGTAATTGAGATAATGGAGTGAAGATGAAGGAATAGACACTAACCACATGTGCATCTGCTGAACAAAACCACACGCAGCATACAACCACTGTCCCTCAAGCTTCCCTTCCTCCATCTTTCAGCAGGCTAGCCAGTCAACTAGCTAAAGAACCATGCTGCATTCTTCACTCTGAAAACAATTGATTCCTCTTGTTAACAATCCATTTGTTAGGTGCATTCACTTCATCTCAATTTCCCCCCATTTTCACATGCATGTCATTATTTTCATAGACTATGTATTTTTAAACTGTGTAATCCTCTGTCAAGCTTGTTCTAAAATTATCTCCCTTGATCTCTGATGTCCTCTTCTATTCACTTCAATTTTCAAGGTCACTTAGGAAAAGAAAAATCAGACTCACATGAGCAGCAACAAAAACACTTAAAACATTTCTAAAAACTAGAGGAAGCTATTTTATCCACCATCAACTGTTAATGCATGTCAGGCTTCCCCTTCCGGACTCCTGTCTGTTTTCTTTCCTATGAGCCACAACACTTCAGTCTTTTGGCAGGATGAAGAAATCAAATGGAGTGTTTGTACTAGACCGAATGCACTACAGAGTAAAGAAAAAAAGTACTACATCACAAAACTGAGAAAACTCTTCATTTAATAGACATGATTAGAATCACTGGCCTTTCACAAGGGGCAGACAGACAAGAGCTTGTGTGCCAATCCTGCCATCACTGGTCATTCTATAGGAGTTGGTTGCATACAACACTGCCCTGGGCCTTATGTGCTCTCTGTACATTCTCAGTGCACAGCAGGCAGATGAATGTTTACAACCAGACTAAATTATACATGGTGACTAACATATTTACTGATCAGCTATCTGTGGATCAGGAACTTTGCGTGACTTTTAGTAATGTTGGCAGTGACAGCCATAAAAATCTCACCAACATAACTATCTAACTATTAGCTGAAAAATAAGAATTATATCCAGGCCAAAGTAGATGGGAAAATACATGCAGTCTCAGCCTTATATAAAGAAGAAAGAACAACATGGAATTAATGAATACTGAAAGTAGGAGAAACATTCTTCCTCGGGGAAGAGCACATCAATTTGTTATCCAATACCAAGTGGTCAACCCTGAAAGTCAGTAACATCATACATTCTAAGCAGGTTATATTTACATATATACATAGACAGCTATATAGCTATATAGAGAGACAGTCATGTAATAACAATTAATGAAAAATGAAACCATGACTGAAAAAGAGAATGTAGGGTGACATGGGAGGGTTTGGAGGAAGAAGAAAATGGAAGGGAGAAATGTAGTTATCTTCTAATATTAAAAATAAAAAGAATGGAAAAATATGGAATATATTTAAAAATACATGAGCTGAAAAATCTTAAAGTAAATAAAATATCCTTAATCAAGGTCACACAATCTCAGAAAGAAATAAGCAGCCATGTCTTCTCTCGTATGCAAAATGCAGACAATAAAAGGTGTGCACGTATGTTCAAAATGACATGAAGAAAAGAGAGCTAAATATAGGGGCGAGAATGACGGACAGGTTAGAAAGAAGATACAAGGCAATTGCTTTTCTACTTCTTCTTCTGCTCTGCTGTGAAACTTTTGGGGTTTGTGCCAGATAAGTGCATATGATATGTGTTGACACCAACTGTGTAAAATTAATGTGAACTTTACAAATTCTGTTTGTTCGTCCCAGCTATACATAAGTTCATTGGGTCTTATAGACTTTGGATCTGATAAATTTTGTGTCCTTATTTATCTGCAAGCTTTTATGATAAATTTAAAAATATACAACACTGATGCATCTTTGAGATATTATTTTGCCTACCACATAATCAAATACTAGAAATTTTAATAACACAATTTTAGAATAGGCAATTTCTTATATTACTAGATGGGGTAAGAATTTTACAGATTTAAAGAAGTCAACTTAAACTTGTCCATCTAAATTTAAAGTGCACATTGAACTATCACAATATATAAGCATATATTATTATACATTAATGCACATGCCAAGGTATAAAACCAAGGCTCACAAGAAGGTGCGCATCACAATATTATGTAATAGAAGATTAAAACTAAGTCCTCTGTGCTTATCAACACTGTAATACAAATCACACACTAGGTCTACACACAAAAACACTATGCAGTGTAAAGATAAAGCTATGTGTGCCTGTATTTATATATTTACCATGTAAAAGTCCCTGGGTTTAATACTGAGTACCACAAAACACGTAACGTAGAAATACACGAAGGAGAGAACTTCCACATCCCTTCACAGCTTCTTCATTGCTTTGGTGAACAACTTCCTCCCCATCCCTTAGACCCTGACAATCACTGGCTTCTTTCTTGTCATAGATTATTTTGCAAATTTAACTTTTCTATGGTTTATATTTTAGGACTTCAGAAGAGTCCATGAATCATTTCTAGTAGATTGGAATGGTTCGTTTCTTTAATGACACAAATAACTTTCAAAAAGACAGATGGACCAATAGAGACAATGGATGAGTAAGGGATGGTGGAGAGAATCTTGATTGCTGAAATGTTATCTGATAACATTGTTCTAAGAATGTTTATTTGGTGAACAGAATAGGAAGGGAGGATTCCTTTATCTCAGCACCCCTCTGTGTATGAGACTAGCCTCATGAGCAGTGTTTCTCAACCTGAAGGTTGCAACCTTTTGTATTGAACAAACCTCTCATAAGAGTCAGCTATGACCATGAGAAAACACAGATATTTTCATTATGATTCATAACAGTGGCAAAATTACAGTAATGAAGTAGCAATGAAAATAACTTTATGGTTGAGGCCACTACAACATGAAGAACTGTTTAAAGTGTTGCTGCATTAGGAAGTTTGAGAACCACTGCACTAGAGAAATTACATTAAGAAGCAACTCACTGGAGCACTGAAGGGTGTTCGCAGTTGTAAGAAACCTTTGTGCTTGGGTTCTGACCATAGCATTTTTAGTACACTTGCACAGATAGTGGATCCAGAGGCACCATGGCATGAACAGGCATCATACACTGGTCCTTCCCATGTGATAGAAGCAGGAAGTGAGGTACCGTGAAGCTGATTACTGAGGTAAGTAAGCATCTGAGTTGATCTGAACTATGTGATGCTCCCAAGCTTATAAAGAGAGATACTGAGAAGACACATTCATGATGCACATAAATCCTGAAGATCCCAACAACAAGACACAGTTTTAGAAAGCAGTACAGAAGTGCAAAGGCTGGTATAGACCCCCCCCCCAAAAAAAAAACAAAAAACAAAAAACTGGAGCATTGGCAGAATGGATTGAGTCAATTGCACACCTCTTGTGCTTGACCCCACAGCAGGTACATGAAGACTTGATTGGTCTAATGAGGAGCTTCTCTGCTGTTATTTAAGACCTTTTGTGCTTCTATGGCTGGAAAGTGGGGTTTCCATGACCCCCCAAGTCCTATTGAGTATGACACAGACATGCTTTTGCCATTTAGAGAGAAGCTGAGTGCATCAGCCATCTTCTCTGAGTTTTCTGTAGGACTTGCTCAGCATCTATTTATGACATCATTTGTAAATGACATCATTCCCAAAGTTTTACAAAACCTTAATATAGAAGTACTTATTTGGCACAACATTGTGAATTTTTTATTCCAAAGTAATACAAAAGGCAACGAAATGGTAGCAAGAGAATGCCATCTTATGCCTAAACTCTTGAAAAATTAAGCAATGAAAATCCCCTTGGCTAAACAGTCTTCTTTTGTATGACACTGCATATTCTGTGTGCATCATGAATGGGAGAGTGGGAAATATAAAAACCATGGGTACTGTTGAACAGTGGCCAAGAAATGTTCACTGGCCGGTATCAAGTATGCACTGCATGGCCCTAAACCAGATAGGCATATCTATTCCAGAGATCTCATGATCTACCAGTGATCCAAATACTGAAACACTCAGTAATGACCTCATTCTAATTGGGATGATGGCCGTGAAGCACAGGGAACAGTACCAACCATGTGGCACTGACGACTTTATAGGTCAGAGAGACTTAATGCCTGCAATGCAACATGGTTCAAGGTACACTAAGGTAGAATGAGGGGCTATACTCAGATTCTCCAGAATGTGGTATTTGAAATGATTTCAGGAGGGTGAGGAATAATTAGCCTTCTACAGGAAGGCCAGTCAACAGAGGCACAGATGACAGCCTGTAGGTACTCAGAAAGAGAGGAGTATGAGGAGGAATGTTGAAATGGGTCAGCAGAAATAGAAGGAGTGCAGCATGGGAACACTCTCATTAGGGGTCAGTGAGCCATCCTATGCCAGCCTTGAAAGCCACAGGAAGGTGTTTTGATTGAGATTCTACAAGACAAGTCAGGAACTATTGACAGAGGATGAGTTTTTAGAGAAGAAAGATGTAGCAGTTACCTGCTGCTTCCTTAGGCTATTTAAGGAAAGAGTTCTTGAGCTACCTCCATTAAGAAGAGAAGCATAAACCTGACCTGGAATGAGATGGGGTGAGAAACAAGTGTTTGTGAGGGTCTCCTTGTGGGATGGTTGACATGTGTGGCTAATAGGGATAAGGCTCGAGACATCTACCACACAGATGACATAGACTACTAACTAAATGGGCTTCTAGATGACCCCAGAGTTTCTGCTGGGATCAATGCAATATGCAGTTTGAAGATATCAGTGTTCATCCTTGCTCAGTTTCCCTGTTAGTACTCTCAATCCCTCTGCAAAAGAAACGCTAGGTGCCAGTTTTGATAGTGGTCCCCTGACATATGTCTGCTCAGGGTGCTGTGATGATTCTTGTCTCCTATGGAATGATGAAGCAAAGGAGGGGTGATTGTTACATGTGAACAACTCCTGGCAGTATTGTATGCTTTGGACAGTTTATTAATTTGCTTTCGCTTGCTACGACCCAAACCAATTTGGAGGCGGGGTTTATTTGGCTTAAAGGTTATGCTCCATTGTTGAGGAAATCCAGATGCGAAGCCCAAGGCAGGGACAAAGGATACCATGGAGAAACACTGCTTATTGGCTTCGTTCCCCAGGTTTGTTCACCTCCCTTTCTTCTGCCTTCCAGAACCACCTGCCCAGACTGGCACTGCCCATAGTGTACTTGCCCTTCCACATCAATCATCAATCAATAAAATGCCACCCAGACATACTCAGACATACATATAGTCTGACGGAGGAAATTCCTCAAACTGAGGCTATTCCTTTCCAGGTGTATTAACAACCAAAGTTAGTCATCTCAGATCCATAAGATCAATTTTCCTGAGCAATGCACCAGTATATAAGGGGCTGTCATATGGATAAGTAAAGCTGTGACAGTCAAATTTATTTCTTAGTGTCATACACAAAGCCACAGTGGTGGGTTCCTTTGAACTTTGGTGATTTTAGTACTAGTCCCAAATATCAATTTTATCCCTAGTCACCCGACTTAATTTCCTTTATGCTTTGGTTCACATCTGAGTCTGCCAGAACCAAAGGAGGTCTGGCCCTATCACAAACGTTCTTGAGGAAAACTAAGGGACCTCATGTGAGCAGAAGATAGACCATCAGCCAAGAGCCAACACCTTTCCTCAAATTTTATGGGGTATGAGTTAAGCAAATTTTTAAGAGCCCTGTTAATGGAAAGAATCAATTACCAGACATAAAAATTAATATCCACTTTTTAAGAAAGTCCCCTAGCTATAAAAGGTAAATGTACCAAACCACATACACCAATAAATTCAGCAAAACAGAATGATACTCTCATTAACTAACTTATATCTTATTTTTGGTTTTGTTCTTACTGTATTCTTTTAAGATGGACCCTTACTCCACAGCCCAGGCTGCTCTAGGATATTTCACACCAGCACTTCTAATACATTCATGGTTCCCCTGTCATTCTTTAACTGAGGGAATGAATATTTTTAAACTTCTTCTTCCTTCACCCAAAAGTAATTTTGTCTTGTGTCTGTTTTCCTATGGAGAAAATAAAGAAATATCTTTAGTGGAATTGATTACAATTTGTATTATTATTATGTAAATAAGCACATCTCAATTGCACAACTAACTTATTTTGATTTCTTGTAGATATCCACAGGTTGATCAAATTTCATAAAAACTCATACTATATTATTTTTCTTTCTTTCTTCTTTTTTTTTATTACAGAAACATTCAAGCCACAGCGGTTTAACAACAGTCTTGAGCTTTCTAAACCAAGAAAAAAGTCACACGTATGAAAAACTGCAGTTTAGATATTGTAGCTTTATGGCAAAGGCTTAGAACATGAGGACCTCTCAAGGGAATAAACTTTTCTCCAGTTTTCCTTAAAATAGAGACACTCTAGAAAATGTATCAAAATACATAAACTTTAAACTACATAAAGCTAATTGGATAAGACTGATACACTAAGATTCATTTCTGCATGTGATAATCTAATATACAACTAGTCTAAAAGGCAAACGAATCACAAATAGGTCAAAATACGTTATGTTCCTCTCATCTACTTAAAAATCCTTCCCATCTTTTTGTTTGCTCCCAAACAACTCTAAAAGTAAGTGTTATTATCTCCACTTTACATATAATGAAACTGAGGCTCATAGGGACTTACGTCAACTCATCCTGTTTGTAAATATTATCTCAATAGCTGTCTGCCCACCAGGTTCTCTAGGAAGGCAAGACCACAAAAAGGCAGTTCCCCCTCCTGGAAATCGTGCATCAGTCTTTCCTTCTTTGGCTATCTATACACAAAACAAAACAAACCCTTCCACACCCACGCCTTCCACTCCAGTGATTTCTTAGAATTTGGGACAGGGAAATATTCTAATAGTTTTGTTTTGGAGTTCTAAAAATTGGGGGGGGGATATATATATATATAAATCATATATATATATGATTTATTTTTTAACAGATGATAAGAAGTCCTCTTCTGCTTGACTTCTAATAGCTGGGTCTCAGAGTTCTGACTGTAATCCTCTCCTGATGTTAAATGTTATAAGCCCCATGAGCCCAGGTGCTTGCTAGCATCTCCCAAGGTACACCTGTACACTTCACCACTGCTCCGTAGCTGCCTTCGCCATTTCTTGAATAGTTGGCATCTCTTCACAGTGAAGGATGCAGGTGGTACCAGGCCCCTCCCCTTATGCACAGATTCAGATTCCTGCCATGCTCACAGGACTTTTTGTTTGTTTGTTTGTTTATTTGTTTGGTTTGGTTTTTTGTCATGTTGTAAGTGTTTGGTTTTGGTTTTTGTTTCTTTGTTTCTTTGTTTCTGATTTTGAGCTTCACAGCATCTCTTCTTCTTTCAACACCTCTAGTGCCTTCCTCACTTAACCTATTTCCCCAGAGTTTCAATGTCACTCTTAGGGTATGATATACCATCTCTGACCTTCCCCCACAAGGAGAGCGCTGGGAGCTATTCTCATCCTTTGTATATCATTCTGTTAGTTGATATTATTTTTTTCGCCCTTAGTGAGAAGTCCAGCTAGGATGGTTTAAAGTCAGCCTCTCATGCTAGAAGCACTTTGGAGGTGATGCAGTAAAACAGAACCAGGATTCCAACTTGTTAGTGCTACTAAGATTCCCTCATAGTTTAGAATTGTTGCAGCATCTGCAGCCAATGCCTCCCAATTCTAAGAAGAAAAGTAAAGTCAAAGACACTTCCTTCTGTTTAGTTCTCCCCTTTAAAGAGTCTCCCTGGAAACATCACAGAATAGCCATGCTTGTATCTCATGGAGCAGTAGTTAGTATCATGGACACATTAGCTATAGAACAGGTTGGGTGTAGTTAAAAAGTTCTGACCACAATAAAAATGGAGAAAATATTCTGTGTGGTAGGCAAGCCACACCTTTCAACATACTTATGTACGTTCTTTGAAAATATTCTGCTTAATTTCATTAAGGTGAAAGCTACATAAGGGAAAGTATCATTTTATTCTTCACAGCTTCCAAAGTGACAGTTTGGGAAATAGATTAATTTTTGTGAGACAAGCACTACAGTTGCTAAGTGAATCAATGCATTTTATACCCCAGGAAGAGACTTTGCATTTGACCTAGAGGATGAGGAAGAGAACCGATGGCCACACAATTACGTAATCATGTCATATTATCTCTGGGTTTGTATGAGTGGGGCATGTTGGGAACAAGCCTCTGCCGGGTGAGCTCTTAGGAGGGAAGTAGACTTACTTCACACACGTTACCTCATGTCTATTTATGGTAAAGAAGAAGACCAAATGAAAGGGACATATCATGGACATTCCTCTACCACCTGCTTTAGAACTGGCATTTTACTTAGAGTTAACTTTATCTTGTCTATGGCAATTTCATGTCATGTACATTTTTTTCCCTTCGTGCAAATAGTTTAGAATTATTTCTCCTGAGTATTTTTAGAAATTATTTACTTTCTTATTCTTTCTTGCCTTCTAATGACTGAATAACAGAATGTTCTTGTCAAAGACAAATGATAAAATGTGTGTCATGTGATTCTTCTGGGGTGTGCACAGGTGTAGGATGATGTTCAGTAACTCTATAAGGGGCGGTAGCCTTCACAGTCAGCTCCCTTTGCCCTAAATCACCTTCAGGGAGCTGAGAAGGCATGCCCTCTTTTAAAGCCACAGTCATGAAATCCAGCATTTGAACATGCCTGTAGGATCACTGTAGAATCTAAGAATACATATTTCCAGATTGATTTAATGCATAGGATTGCAGCTGTTTCCACCAGCAAAACTTCCCTTAGTAACTTAGAGACCTCCTGATGACTTCATAACTATGTCTTGGAAAACTGTGCTTCCAGTACAGAAAGAACATGCTCCTGTGGAAATTTCTATTTCTTTGTGTGTGAGTGAATTCTGCCTTGTCATAGAGAGAGGGTAGCCAAAATAGCTGGATGAATTAGGGACATACCGCAGGAGTTCTAGCCAAACATGCCAATATCTTCCAGTTCAACTCAGGTCACTCCCAGCTACCACCAAGGAGTCTCAGGGGTTGACTTTGAGTTTATCTAACTTTAGCTCAGTCCCCCTTCTACTGTGCAGCAGCATGCAGGAGGCTCATTACGAAACAAAACAGGTGTTGCCTATGGAGCCTGCATAGGCTCTGCGGGGATGTGTAAGATAGTAACTGGGGCCCAGAAAGAAAGCTCCCTCCTGGGAGGAATATTTTCCTTGGTAGACTATGCTTCTTAAAGGGTGAGATTTTTGAATACTTTTACCATTATAATAATTAATGCTTATATCTTTGGACTTCAAATCTATTTCACATAGATGTCAAAGGAGTGTGTTTGAAATAAGTGGACCTATTTAGACAATCTGTTCTGTAACATTCTAAGTTTAGCTCATTTTTTTTCATATACTACTTCTTATTCACATTTCAACTTCACAGGGAAAGAGACAGACTTATATATTCACCTGTTCATTTCCAAACTTGATAAAAATTTTAAGAGCCCTATTGTTCTTTGGGTCAGAATTGAATTGGAATATTCACATTTTCAGAGGAAAAAAATAGCTCCATAATGTATTTCTGTGCACAAGATGGTTCCTTCTTTGGATTCTCCATATTTGTGACTGAATAAATCTCCATCCCATTGTTTGGTATGTTAGAGAACTCTAGATCGTTGAGGCTTTAGAATTTAAATGACCTTTGATAGCACTGGCCAACCAGAACTCTACATCATGGAGACATAAGCTAGATGACCGTGCAGTCAAGGCTGCCCTGGGTCGTTACTGGTCTTTGAGAAAACAAAGCTCAGAGGCTGAAGCACTTCCTTAATGTCTGGGTATGCTACAATTAGCCCCAAGATTGGTTTCTATTTCTTCAAGTCAATTGTATGCCATCCCTGTGTGCCTTTGTTTCTTACTATAGTGCAAAATGACCCTCTATTTCAGGAAGACCAATGTCTTTATGCACAACATCCACAAGACTCATGGAGGTGAAAAATCACTTTCCCATAAGTCACTATGCACATGAAGGCCATCTGCTTGTCAAGTGCCAGAGTAGTCCAACAGCAAGCACTGGAAATGTGAAGTAAATGCTGCCTGGAGGTTATGAGTTATAGATTGTAGCCTGGGGGATCATAAGTGAGGACTCTGTGAGATGAAAGCTTTTAAGATACACACTTCAGTTGTTCGTACTGCACTGAAATTCTAGGAAGTAACAGGGGTCTTCTTTCTCACCTCAGAAAGGATTTGAAAGGAATTGAGGCCATCACAAAACAGAAAGCACAGAATGTTGTAACCGACTGGGCCTTGCTCATTTAGTAGAGTGGATCTGAGCACTCTGTGGGTCAAAGTACCCCAGAGAACCTCATAAAAACTACCATCCTCTGTCTATAAACAGACAGATGCACTTCATACAATATCGAGGTTTATGAGTGCTTTGAAACCCATCTGTAGGTTTCACAAGCCTGGTGGTCAGTTTCAGGGACTTCTAGTGAAGTCTGGAGAAATAAGCAGTCTGCCATTGGTTATCACTTAAAGTAAGGAAAGAGAGAAGAAAAAAGTTAGGTGTGTGCATGTGTGAATGTGGGCTGTGGATCCAACCTAGAATGTGTTAACCAATATGAAATATTTTCTTAAAAATACTGAGGTACATTTCCTGCTATCAGAATAAATAGCATTTTAGATGCTTGGAATAGACTTTTGGGGGCTTCAGTACAAAGTGGTACAGAAATGAGAAAGGAGAGGCAGAAGGTCTTCTTGTTGAATACAGACAACGCTGATGTTACAAATATTTAGTGAGCATTTGTGAGGTAGAGCATAGAACTGAATGGAGAAGACACAGTGCTGATGTAGATGGATATGGTCTTATTGCTCATAACAAGTCAGTATGTAACAAATTCAGAGTCCTTAAAAACTATTGTAACTTATTACCATTAATACCATCCTTGTATTTTATTATACAGGATATAATAAAACATAATACACAGTTGCTGGTATTTTCTTATTTATAGAAGTAAGAATGAGGTCTGGGAAATATAAATTTCATCTACATGGGATTAGATTATATATCTCTAACAGGGTTCATAGAGCAGCTACCTCCCACCACACTGTGCACTATATATTATCCAAGTCATCTTTCAGCCATTAGAGACATTCTGTATCTTCTGAACTAAATACAACCAATTATCCGTCCATTGTTCTGTGTTTCTTATCAGAAATGGGGCATTGATATCTGCAACCTGCCAAAATAAGTCATCCCTTGTTTAGATGAGCAGGTAAGAATCTTTCCCTCAAATTTTACTAACACATAGAATGCACTTATATCCAAATGATGATACCAGGAAACGGCAAGTTTAAACATTCTGGAGCTTGGGAGGGAAGAAAAGGGAATATGTAGGTCTACTGGTTTAAGTTAAAATGAAACTACTGTTCTGCATTCTAACATCTGATCATCCTCTACCTGTGTGTGTCAGTGTTTAAAGAAGAACTTGGAAAAATATGGGATAGTGATCTAAGATACAGTTTGCAATCCATTACACGCTCACCTCCTGTGAGAAAGGGGAGAGATCTGGGAGCATTACCACCCACATCTCCGACTCCATTCTGCTGGAATGCTTGACCATTTCC
Source organism: Phyllotis vaccarum (assembly GCA_033318265.1). Classification (NCBI taxonomy): domain Eukaryota; kingdom Metazoa; phylum Chordata; class Mammalia; order Rodentia; family Cricetidae; genus Phyllotis; species Phyllotis vaccarum. The sequence goes on from JARWLC010000002.1 coordinate 144,010,140, forward strand.
TCTATACCTGAATGGAAAAAAGACTTGTCTCTTCAAATTTGGCCAGAAGAGAAATATCTGTAATTATATGGATTGTTGGGGGGTAAATACAGAATCACAACGGCAAAGGCTCATGAGGAAAGCCAATGTGAGCCCAGTAGGCCCAAATGGATTCTGTGACTAGGCATCTACCATGGGAGTAGTCGGGAAGTCAAAGACCACTAGTTAGGACTTCATATGAGACTTTTAGTTGGATATCTCCAGAGCATCTGTTCATCTACCACTCTATGAACATTTTACTCTTATTTTGTTCATTGACCACCTCATAGATGTCATAATACTTATCATCCCCAACCAAGTAAATCTATGCCAATACTTTTATTTCTTCACTGCGAGGGTTTCTTCCTGTCACCAGGAAGTATTTTTTTAGACATCCAAATATTTGTGTTTGTTCAGGACACATTTTATTTTATTGTTACCAGAAAATAAAGGAGACAGAAGGGATCAGAAAGTACTAGAAGAATCTTTCCTGAAACAAGCAGGACATAGATTGCTCAAATGAAGAAACAGAACCTCAAGGGGGATGCATAAGTAGGTACAACAAAGAAATTATTATTTTTTTAAATCTAAGGTTTGCTGTGTAGTAATCATTAGGAAGGAAAAAGAAGAATGAGTGGGATAGACCAGTCCTATACCCTATGACCTCATTGGTAAAATAATCCTGAGGGTCAAATCCAGCTACCATGTGGCAGCCTGAATTTCTAACTCTTTGGAGGGGTGGGGTGGATAAGACACAGAGAGAAACAGGGCCATCAACCTGATCGTGCCCTCAAATGCTGACGGTACATTGGGAACTGTACCCATGGCCTTCATTTGGAAGGACCTTCCTCTGCTCATGTGCACTGAGCTTCAAGTTTTGAACATGTGACATTTTAAAAGACAATTTTGTAGTCACCACCCTTGCACTCTCATTAATTACCCTCATTACCCTCATCATCCTCACAGCAAGAGCTTTGCAGACACTGTTCTGCCAACCTTTCTCAATGCATTGAACATCAAATATGAAAATGTCTTGTCTACTAAGAATCTAGAAACACGTGGCTAGAGTTCTTTATATTTTAAAAGTATCTGGAAAAGCAAGAAGTACATTGAACCAGAGAGAATGAGATTTATGTGAATGTACCATAATTCCATGACTAGATAAGGTATTAACAAGAAGAGCTAAGAAAGTGGAAATGCTTAAAGTAATTTGTTTTATGGGTAAAAGTAAGTTAATTTTAGATTTCTATTAATATGCGCCCAAAGTATATGGCACCTGGTGGGTACATTGAAGATCCTACAGGGTTTCTATGTCTAATGAGTTCATGATCAAAATAGAGAACTACAGAAAAATGTCACATGAAAATCACAATAAATTGCAGATTCTATTATTTGGAAGGTATGTTAGCCTTCCAACATAATGACAGAATACTGAGATTATTATGCTATAAAAAGAAAGGGTGGATGGCTCAGGGTTGTAGAAATTCCAGTCCACAGCTGGGTATATCCACCATACAAGATACATTTTAAGAAACTCTCTTCTGTCTATTACAGGGCTCCAGTGAGCTGTCCACTGAGAGGCAAATACTTACATGCAACTATGAGAAGCACAGCATCTCCCCAAACATTTTTGGACAAAAGTTTGCTCAAAAAAGTAGACAATTTAGTGTGTGCGTGGGGGGGGGGAGAGATAGAGAGAGTATAATTTTTATTCTCTGAAATTTATCATATGAATATACTGCTTTTAGTTTACTCTATATTCAAATGCAAAGCATATATTGTGCTATCATGAAACAGTGAAACATTGGACCCTAGAAATTGCCTGTTTGGGTCCTTGACTCTAATTACTCTCCATGGGGCCACTCAAAAGGCCTAATTGGGATGAAGATGTCTTATGTCCTTCATCAACATAGATGTGACACAGTTAATATCTATTTCATCAGTACAAAGACAACTGGAGAGTCTAAACCTCTGACTCAGTCAATCAATTAAATGGCTACTGAAATGTAGGTATTTGTGATCTATCTCTTAGTATGTAATACCAACCAGACATCTCTTCTATGGCAGGCTTCTGGTGACTCAGGGTTTCAGTGTTTCCTTTGGTTCAGTATATCTTGGCTCCTTCACAGCAAAATGAATAGTAGTTGTCTAATAAAATTATGCATCTTTTACATTAGCATCTAATAATAAACTTGGTTTCTTTCATATTTTGAATGGTCAAAAGAAGTTTGTAGTATTTTCTACAGAGCTTAGATGCGTTTTTTTCCATACAATAATGTCAAAGTACATAGAACTAGGTTGTTTCAATATTTTAAAAAAAAGAGAGACTATGAGCCTAACACGTGCAATTTATTAGAATCCACATGGGTAGAGTGGCACAGTAACATCTGCGAGAGTTCCACCCTTTAGCCTTCTGAGGACTAACCTGGGCATATATTTGAGTATCGTTAGAACTCAGGTAGGTATATGAGCTTTAGATACAAAGCTGCCTTTGCTGGAAGAATTACAATGCCTTTCCAGAAAGTGGGTTATGGCTATAGATGTCGGAGGCCTTTTTGAGTCACAATTTCACATACTGAAGATGTTCTCTAATGGATCCCTTATGAGCAGTCTTGGATTTTTTTTCACATTTTTATGAGATCTGATAACATTATACCACTGAACTCCAAATTGTGTGACTTCTGATGTCATATAAAAAGGATTGCTAAACCTTTCAACAAACAGTGCCATATAAATACAAAATTAAGATACAATTTTTCAAATAAAGTGAGAAAAGAAATCTGTCTTTGCAAAGGAAATCTTTCAAGGGCCAGCAAAGGTTTCTCATAAAAGCTTCTGATTCATTATGGTTAAGCATCAAGTTAAAAAAAAAAAAAAGTAGAAGAAGAAGGAAGGAAGGAAGGAAGGAAAATCAAAAAACCGCTTCACCACGGCCGCCGCCTCACCCTTTTCTCTCTGGCTGACATAAGTAGGCAAGATTATTCCTCTGCAGATCTGCCTGTTAGATCACTGAAGCTGTGTGTGTGTGTCATAACTGAGGTTTGTAGCAGAGAAGACCATTAGCACACATATAAATGCAAATGTATGCTATTTAAATTTCTATTACAAGAAAAACATCGGCTAGTCTCCGTAAGACTTTATATGCAAACTCTAAATGTGAAGATGTAAAAATATTGATGTACGCTTGACTCTGAACTTCATGTATCTTTAAAAATTTACATAGGATCACAAGGATGGTTTAATGAAGTGGATCTGATATGTAAAGCAAAAATTGGTAACAAATAAAACTCAACATCAAATGGAATCTTTCCTTGTCTTCCTGACATTTTCTGAGGTTTGTATCTGGAGGATAGATTTACAGACAGCTTACAGACAGCCAAAACAAGCTGTCAAACAGTTGTTAAGGCTCCTGTGAGTGACTCTGGCATAATGTAGATGAAGCGGTTGGCTGAACTTTTTCTCTTCAGAGCAGATTGCTCAACCTGTCATGTCTATCTACAATCCCAAGACAGAGGGTCCTAAATATGCTATAAGAGAGTGACTTGTTTCTCATGTGCCTAAAGATCTCATCACCATCAATTAGTATTAGTTAATCATCCAGGTCGTTGTGATGAGCTGAGTTGCCTCCCATTTGGAAGAAAGCTCCTTCTGCTGTTGAAGTGTGCCATGCCACCACCTCATTTATTCTGCATTGTTAGGGAATGAGTCAATTTGTGATGTGAACTTTCTAGAAAATATAGGCTTGTTTGTTAAAAAGAAAAAATTGACTTACATGTAACCATATTGAAAGAGGCCTCTAATATCTATTCACATCTACCTGTATTCTTATAAATGCTATAGGAAACAGATGCTAAATCCCTAAGGTCCTAATTATGAAAATTAACTATTTATCTAATGCAGAGAATGTAAGAACAGTTTTGTCTAGGAAGGGAACACAGCCTTGCCTTGAGGATCCAGGTTGCTGGTAAACTTGGCCTCTGTCTCTTATTAGCTGTGCATGTTTAATCAGGTCTTTGAATTTCTGGTGCAGCAGCTTCCTGCTTTAAATGGGACACATTAGGAACTGGAGAGATGGTTCAGCTATTAAGAGCACTGGCTCCTCTTCCCGAGGACTAGGATTCAATTCTCAGCACCCACATAATGGTTCATAACAGTCTGAACTTCTGTTCTGGGGGATCTCAGACCTCTTCTGGCATCTGCAGCTACTTTATGCAACATAATGCACAAACACCCACCCACAGTAAATAAAAATAAATAAATCTAAAAAATAATTAAAACGGAATGCAATAGACTAAAGGTAACCTTTATCTTTTGTTATGCCACCACTTTCAACATCTGATATTTAATCTGTGAAATTGAATACTGTGAAGCCAGGTAGCAGGTTTATTAAAACTGCATGTAACAAAGTAAGAAATGTTTTTACAGCTATCATGCCTAGAATTTTTAGAATGGTTCTCACTTGACTTTGAGATGTTTGACTCTGAACCTTAGTGTGCAGGTTTCAACAAACTATTTTTTTTAAACTTGCAAAAATGTATTGATACATGAAATCATATGTGTCCAAAAGAATTTGACCCAAAACCATCCACCAAAACAACAACCAAGGTAAAGTGTGAAAGAATGACTGAAATTAAAAACTGCAAAGTTGACATTCATATACCTTGAGATAGCTTCCATACGGTGCTTGAGCTTCTTATTGTCTGTGGCTATAAAAATAAGAAAAAATTAACTTTCTCAGTCTGGAAAATTCCCATTTCATAAACTGGTTGTGGAGATTAAATTGGGCAATGCATATCAAGTACAGTGTCTCACATCAGAGAATTAAATGTCAGCTATTACAATGATCATCATCTCCAATCAATGTAAATGACACTGGACATTATGATGTTCTGAACACTTATCTGATGAGATCTTCCACATCCTCTTTCCTCTCTCCTTGCTTTTTAAAAAAGGATCTCACTATCTCACTCAGCATGGCCTCAAACTCATGACCTAGGACGTCAGCCTCGTGACTTGCTGACATTATTGGCCAGTATTGATTGGGAAATTTGTGTCCCACTCCCTTATTCTTTTTCACCTTTACCCAAGCTAGAGAGTCATATGGGGAGAGGGAACACAGACTGAGAAAATGCCTCCCTTGTCCTCTTCAGCAATACTAAAATTGGAGTTGATGTAGAGAAGGTTAGCGTGCAACGATGAGATGAAATTTGACAGATATTTTTGGAGAAAAGTAAACAGTAAACAAGCAGCTTGTTTACTGTAACAAAGACGTAAACATAAGCAGCTTCAGCTTCTTTTCTTTCTAGCTGCATTTTTGTCTAACTTGGATTTGTTTATTTTTTTATTCAATTTTTTTGTATTTTATTTTTATCCCTTAGATGCCTGTTTGTTTTCTAAGGAGAGACAGAAAGGGTGTGGATCTTAATGTGAGAGGAGGTGGGGAGGAACTGGGAAGAGTGGAGGTGGGGACACCATAATCAGAATATATTCTATGAATAGACGCCATTTTTCAATATAAGAATAATTTTTTTTTTAAAAAAGAAGAAATTGCCTCCATCAGCCTGTCTTATAGGCAAGTCTGTGGTTGGTATGGAGGGTCTAGTCCACTGTGGGTGGTGTTCACCTTAGACAAGTGGTCCTGGATTATATAAAAAGGTAAAGCTACATGAGCCACAAACAGGAACAAGCCAGAAAGCATGGCCTCCACTTCATTTCCTGCTTCTAGGTTTCCTACCTTGAGTTCCTACTCTGCCTTCCTTTCCTGAAAGACTGCAAACTATGAGATTAAATCAACCTTTTCCTCAAGTTGTTGCTTTTTAAGGTGTTGAGCACAGCAATAGAAAGCAGACTAGAAGAAGGCCCATTCCAATGATGAGGTCTTAGCAGGACTAGACTTAGTACCATGATTTTTACACCATACTAGGACTCACTTAGTCATCTCTTTAAGTCCACATTAGCACATTTAAAATATTTCATAATAAAGATGCTTATCTTCATTAGTTTGTAACTGTTCCATGATGACAGGAAAGTCAAAATGGGAGTTTAGGAATACAGGGAGAAGATGAGTTAAGTATGAGTTTATATTATTATTAAAATATTATCTGAGTTATCTGCTTTCTTTATTAATGATGGGCACAAAAACATAGGGAGCTTTGACTTTATGTTCAATTTGACTCATTTATATTGACTTTTAAGGGAGAGAGAAGCAGAGCACATGGAAATAATTACAGGAAGAAAAAAAGTTTCCAAGATGTACAATTTCATCACCAGTTACTTAGCTACATTTCTCTATGCCAGTGGGTTTTGTTTTTCATGTGTTTTGTCAGAGTGTTTTGTTTTGTTTTGTTTCTTGTTTTTTTGTTTGTTTTTCTCTTGTTCCTCCATCTAACACAGCTCTGAGCTTTGGACTCCCCTGGATGTTCCTTTGGCATGGCTAAATCCACACTGCTCAGAAGACTTGCCGTTACTTGAAACAACCGATGGACGATGATGCTTAACACTTGAACAACTGATGGGAAATACTTAACACTTTGGTTTAAATTTTAAAAAAATTAATTTACATGTGAGCATCTTCTGAAGTGTGGAATGGATGCTTTGACATGTTTGTGCTTATTTGATATAATTGTACCACTTCTTATTGATGAAATGGGAGCATGAAAGCAACTATACACACTGATGCATTCTTCTCTATTTAAGGATGCACAAATATTTCATAAACTATTAGTCTTTTTCAAAGCTTACTGAAAATATTGTGACATACTAAGGATGAAATTTATGTAAGGTCATATAAAATCAGTACCAGACAGATAATTGAGTACAGGTTTTCTGAGGAAAGAAGACAGGGACTCCACATCAATGACTGCTTCATCCTTTGGCATTTTCTGTATATACACATAAACACATAAATGCTTCAAAGGCTAACTTTCATAATGAGCATGCTTAATATTTATCAAACATTTAAAATTTCAGAATATAATGTGATTAGCAATATGATGTGGGATATGTTTCTGTGTCCTGTGAATTATCATTGGATAATAAAGGAACTGTTTTTGGCCTATGGCAAGGCATTTTAAAAGCAGGCGGGAAATCCAAGCATAGATGAAGAGGAAGAAGGATGGAGTCAGAGACAATGAGAGCTGCCCCCGAGAGAGGAAGACAATCCATGTGGCAAGACAGATTAATAGTAATAGATTTGAGTTAATATGTGAGAGTTATCTAGCAATAAGCCTGAGCCATAGACTAGACAGCATGTAATTAATTTAAGTGTCTGAGTCATTTATGGGAGGTAAGCAGCTGTGAGTGAGTCCAGACCTTTGGGTTAGGACATGCCAGAAACTTCTTATTACAACAATGACCAAGTTAAGATTGCAGAGAAACTTAAATCACTGAAATAACTAACATAAGGTTGTTCAGAGGAGAGAAGAAGCAGGCTAATACATTTCCAGATATTTTTAACAAAATGAAGAAAGCATATGATCAAAACCCAACCAACAACAATGTAACTGAGACCAATAAAGGCTGGTACTCACTGAGTGTGGGCACACATGTATATGGCTGCAAGTATTCATAAGTGAACGTGTGTGGATGATGAACCTGAGCCTTAAGCACTCTCCACTTTGTTAACTGAGGCAGGGTCTCTCACTGAACCTCGAGCTCAAATGATCAGTTAGTTTAGTAAGTGAGGCTAGCTCAGGGGGCCCTGTCTTTGTGTTCCCCTTCCCTCAGAGCCAGGGCTACAGATAGAAACCACATCCACTTGGTTGGCTCTGACACACGTTCTGAGGATCTAAACTCCAGTCATGCTTGCCTAGAAAGCACACCCTCCCCTACCAAGTCATCTCCTCCATTTATTATGGGCTATTTTCTGTGTCATCCCCTCTTTTATTCCTTACACCATTGCCTCCATTTTCTTCTCCTTCTCTCCTGTCTTCTGAAGAAGACAGATTCATTTTGCACCGAAGCATATTAAAGGAGCAAATCCAATGTGATACATTTCATTCTGTAACATTTGTCCTAAAATTTTAAAGTACAGAAATGATGCCTTAAGGCAAAGAGTCAGCAGTCTTTTTATTTCAAGTACTGAATGCAGCAAGTCTCTTAGGGGCAGATTAAGCTCAGTGCTGAAAACAATAATAAAGCCTGAGTCTGAGAAGAGGGAGCCAGGGCTGGAATCTCTGGTTCAGCCCAAAGATATGTCATCTCACATAGAGCATTCCAGTCTCCTTTCTTAAGCTGTTTTATTTCTGAGAAGACAAATGGCTTAGGTAACAGCTATTGATCTTTCCAATGCTGATGCTGTCACTTGAAAATTGATTTTGTAGCTTACAGGGAGATGCACTTGTGGCCTCGCAGAACTGCTGTGAATTGGTGATGTGCCTACTGACAGCTCTTTCCCTCCCTCCGTCCCTCCGTCCCTCCGTCCCTCCGTCCCTCCCTCCCTCCCTTCTCCCTTCCCTCCTCTTGCCTTTTTCTGCCTTCCTCTTTCTTTTCTATCCTTTCTTTGGGCAAAGTTCCATTTGTTTCTTTAGACATTCAGTATCCTTTTCTTGACTCAAAATTTGATTCCTGGAAAAAGATCAGACTAAATTCATTAAATGTTAAGAGGTTGGCGACAAGTCCAGGGGAATGTGCTAACCTCAGAGGCAAGCCTGAATTCCATTCAGATCTAGCGATTTCTCGTGATGGCTACTCTTGCTTGCCAGCTTGATCGGGCTTAAACCTACACAGAGAACCAGGAAGCACAGTTTTAGGTGTGTCTGTTGGCTGTTTCCAGAGAAGATTAGTTGAGAGGGAAGATTCAGCCTGGATTCCCCTGGCATCATGTATGGTCTGAGAGCCTGAGAGGATAAAGTGAGAAAGCCAGGAGACTCCTTTTGCTCCACTTCCTTGCCACAATGAAGTGCATGGCTTCATTGTGCTCTGCCATATTCTTTTGACAGGAGGGACTACTCAGTCATTTGAAGCCATGAACAAAATAAACTTTTTCTCTTTCAAGTTAGTTATGTTAGGCATTCTACCACAGTAGAGAGAGAGAGAGAGAAAGTAAGATGCCCTGCTCTTCAAATAAAGTGTGAGTCCAATTGCCTCTTGTCAAGTGAACTGCCTCTACTATCATGCAGTAAGTAGTACTTTGCCACACACTCACCATGGCTCTCCATGAGATCACACTAGGCATGTGACAGCCTTATCACTCCTTAGGAAGGCTCTATAGAAGACATCAATTCCCTGATCAAACATGCAAAGTGGCTCCCACCACAGTGAGGATAATTTTCAATTCAGCCCTGGCCTGGTGGCTCCTATAGAATTCCACTGAGGTCCTTTTCCAAGCTCTTCTGGCTAATGGATCCTACGGCTGCCTGTCCTGAAGTCACACAGACTTTTTTGAAAAATATTTTTATTAGTTCTTTGAGAATTTCATGAAATACATTTTGATCTTCATTTATCTCTGGCTCTTCTAATTTATCTTTTTTCTTGTTTCCAAACAATGTTCCTTTGTATAGATTTGATTGTCTTGGGACTCTGGCCTCAAACTCAAGAGGCCTGCCGCTGCCTCCCAAGTTCTGTGATTGCCTGACCTAGTCCTCCTTCTAATTCCTCAATATCTCAACCCCTCTACCCTAACCTTCCAACTTTATGTTTTCTGTGTTTTTAATAATAACCTATACATTCTAATTTGTGATACTCTTATAACCCTCAATATAAGTCCATCCACTAGGGCATAGTCAACAAACCAGGATCCACAGCTGCAGAAAGACAACAGATTGCAAATGCAAAGGCTACTAAGTTAAACAAGAATATATATTTTAAAGGTATTTTGATTTTGAAATTTATGTCTAAGGATTTATTGCTTTGAAAGAGTTCTGCTTTTGTTTCCACAGAAGATGAGAACCTGTGGATTGCTTCCAGGCATATATGGTTTCATCAGCCAAGACCCCCTGAAAAAAACCTCTGATGGAAAGAGATGGCCATATCAGTTTCAGGGCTGCAGACTATAAGCCAGTCTCAAGAACTTGTGAGAATTTCAATGCCCTTAATCAGCAGGAAGTAGTAATGGAAAACTACACCCAAATTCCCCAAATATTGTTTCTAAATGTTTGTTTTCATTATAAATGGTTGATAGTCATAGTTAACCACTTTCTAAGAAGAAAAGGGGATATGGTATATGAGTGATTTTTTTAAAATTAGATTATTGAATTTACTTAAATCAGGAAATCAGCTGTTAATCTCAAAATATTTTACATTGGTATGGATTTTGGTTTATTGATACAAATTTAAGGTCATTTTCTTATGCTGTATGTGTTTGTCTACTCTTGTTTAAGATATGATGTTCATGTAACTGATTTAAAATTGTAATGTATAATTAAGAAATGCATGTTAGTTAGATTTTTAGGTATACAAAGATATAATTCAATTAGATAGGCAATCTTCAAAAACATCTAAGACCTACAGAATATGGCATTTAAAATATTTTAAGAACTTAGACTTTTCTGGACAGTGAGACAGATTTGCTCCTGGCAGCACTAATTTACTTCAAGAGAAAAATGGGCATTGAAGAAACTCCATATGGAGTCTATTTGTGGCAATGGTTATCCAATGGACATGAACCAGTTCTTATAGTAACTGCTTGACAGTATGCTGTTAGAAGTAGACATGCAGGTTCCATAGGAAAGTGACCTCTGAACTTTGGCAGAACAAGCCGAGATGGTCCTTCAGGTTCCTGCTTTGCAGAGAAAACTGTCAGACATTCTTCAGGACTCGAGATGAAGTGACTGATGAACTGTGCCAGAATGGACAGAGCAGATTTCCTGCTTCACTAAAATGAAAAGACTCTGGGCCTGTAGGCTGAAGATGGATGCCCCAACTTTATAAAGGAACTTTGGGTGACAGTCCAGGCAGATAGGTGTCATCTCTGTCAAATCTGATTTTGGAAGTTGCTTGCCTCTCTTGTCCAAGGTTGGGACCTGCAGTACCACAGCTTCTTAGACCCAAATAATCACACAAAGGCTTATATTAATTACAAACTGGCCTATGGCTCAGGTTTATTGCTTGCCAGCTCTTTCAACTTAACCCAGTTTTATTAATTTGTTGTGCCATGTGGCTCACTGCTTACGTGTATTTTTGCCTCTTGGTGGCAGCTTGTAGCATCTCTTTGACTCCTCCTTCCCCTTTATCTATGCCCAGATTTCCCTCCTGCCTCTAAGATGTCTTGCCATAGGCAAAACCAGCCTTCTGTTAATTAATGGTAATTCATGGCATATAGAAAGACATCGCACATCACAGAGGGATACAAATGTATAGTGCAACTTGATACTAGAAGACATTTGCTTTAACTTCAATTTTCCTAAACCCATGAGGCTCATTCTTACTTTTCTGACTTTTCATTATTTTAGTTTCTCTGCCTGGACTCGTTTATAACCTCAGGTCTATTGAAGACATTTTCTGAAGGTTAATATGAAAGAACATTCTAACAATATGTGGCTAATATTCTGTCCCTCATTTAATTCATTAGTCACTGCTTTATGTTTCCAATTTATATCATTCTTCTTCTTATTATTATTGGTCCCCTCACTAAAATAGAAAGACTTCACCTGTCCTACCTATCACTCTATTTCCAGTGCATTTGTTTGTGGTGGGATTCAGGTGTCAGCTGGTAAGATCCAAGGATGCTTACCCACGGTCCCGGGCCCCTGAAGGGGGGCGTGGCCAACCCCATCTATAAGGGGCTGCTGGGACCCCAGAAAGCCTGTTTGCCTGGTTCCTGGCTGTTGAAGAGAGTGGTTTGGAATCCATCGTCCATTGTTCCAGACTCCAGTCCCTGTTCAGGCTCAATTATAAGCTGTTACCTGTATTGTGAGTGTTGGTTTATATTTTAATAAATATTAATCTTGGACTGGTGCCTTCTACGTAAAACTCTGCCTACATCTGCCGCCCAACGTCCCTGGGCCTGTGCCCATGGGCATAAGGGAAGTTTTTGTGTTTTGAACACTGTTGGGGTCTGTGGCCCAGTCTCCTTGGTATAGCGGCTCACCAACAGCCAGGCTTGGAACGCACGGGGCAAGTTTAAAAGAGCCAGTCAAGTTTAGAGCATGGTAAGACAAGCATAACATCTTGTCTTAATTTGTGAAAATTTACTGTTTCCAAGGATTGTATTCTGCTTGCTAGGGCCCTTCAAAACCACATAGGATCTGTAAGTAGCCTCCTGCTGCTGAGAGTCTCTACATCTGCCATATAGTGGGCAGGGCATTGAGCGCTACTGTAACACCTGTGGACTAAACGTCTTCATCACACCTGAATTGAGGTAATGGCTGACAATTATTCTATTGATGACTTCAGGTCATATTTTTCCATGGTGATTGACAAATTTTTAAATGAATATCTTGAAGGCTTCAATACCCCAGTCCTACTATTTTGGGCTTGTTTCTCTATTTTGTGTTTCAAAATAAGAGAATGATGACAGAGGTGACAAACAGAAATCAACAATTACTGTCCAGATTGTGTGTTTTGGAACTATCTAACACTATGGTGGCAGATGAGGTTAAAGAGGTGGATAATGGAAACCAACAATTTCTGTCCAAAATATTTAACATGGAAATATCAAACACAAAATTAGTAGATGAGGTTAAACAGGTAAAAAATGTAAATCAACAGTTGCTGTCCAAGGTATATGACGTGGAACTTTCAAACACTAAAATGGAAGAAAAGACTGATACTCTGGAAATTGGTTACAACAAGCTTTCAGATAAGGCTTCCTCTTTAGATATGGATAACACTGTACAAGAAAAATATAGGCTTTATGTAAATGATTAAAACAAGAAACTTGTTGACTACATTAATGATGAGAACAAGAAAATCATTAATTATGTTAATGATGTGGATCGAAAAATTGCTGGCTCGGTGAGGTCTTTGGAAGGACTGCTTCATAAGGAAAATCAAGCTCTAGAAAAATCAATAGTATCTAAACTTCAAGAATGGGAAGCAGTAGTATCCAAAATCCAGGAATGGGAGGACCGTATTAGATTACTGGAAAAGGGTAGTGATGCATCTTATGCTCAGAACAGTTCAGGTCAACCCCCAATGGGATACTATGGTACTGGAGATACTCTACCTAAGGTGGTAAACATGACAGGGCTACCCCCTTCTCCACCACTATTGTTCCCAGCTGATATTCAGACAAAGATAACACCTGATGGATCCTCAGAATATGTAGAGTATAGTTATGAGCCAGTACATATGAGAGACATCAAGGATTTTAAAGAGGCAATATCAATGTACGGTATTCACTCTACTTATGTAAAGCAGTATTTAAATTCATGGTCAGCAAAAAAACTGAATTCACCCAATTGATTGTATGCAGCCAATGGCTGCTGTCTTGGACCAAAGTCAGAATTTGCAGTGGAGAAGCTGGTTTAGAGAGGAGGCCAGGACATTAGAACAACAAGGAAAAATTAGGGGTTTCTTTGCTTCTAAGGACCAAATTCTTGGTGAAGGCATGTTTGCTGATGTGAAGGCTCAAACTACTTATGGCGAGCATACTTTATTACTATGCTGTGCTGCTGCACTGAATGCTTGGGAAAATATTTTGGACCCAGGTCAAAAAATTGAGCCTTATACTAAGGTCAAACAAGGCTTAAAAGAGCCTTATACCGACTTTCTACAGAGGCTTATCACATAGAGCAATATCAGATCCAGAACTTAGGAAGCAATTGATACTTCCTCTGGCCTTTGATCATGCTAATCTGGAATGTAGAAGAATGTTTATGCCTTTAAAGATCAGAGCTGCACCTATAGAAGAATGGATTCAATATGCAATCAATGCTGAATCTCTCCATTGCAACGACAATAATTGGGTAGGCCAAGCCATTGCTAACATGAGGGTGAGGAGCCAAGATATCACTTGTTTCAACTGTGGTAAACAAGGCTATATAAGATGGAATTGTACAAAAGGTACTCTTGGAAATAATGCCCGATCTAGGTTTAATTCTAACAGAAGGCCATTGCCTACTGGTTTATGCAGAAGGTGTGGCAAGGGACGGCATTGGACCAATGAATGTAGATCTACCAGGGATAAAGAAGGCAACCCTCTACCATTGGGAAACGCCTTTCAGGGCTTCTCCTGGGAAGCCCCCCAAAATCAGACTCCAAATTCAAGGACAGTAAGATCATATCCAGTCATAGTAGAAGACCAGCATTTTCAGGACGAATAGAGCATCCAATACCTGATCTAGAAGATCATACAGTATTAGATAATAACATAAATTCAAAAGAAAAATCAGAAGTTCCAAAAAGAATCACAAAATGAATATTTTGGTAGACTTCAATAAACGAACAAAGACCAAAATTGAAAATACAGATAGATAATATTTATATCCGGGGTTTAGTCAACATGGGGGCTGATGTTTCAATCATAAACTCACAATCATGGCATCCAAGATGGCCTTTATGAGCAGTAGATATCCAATTTCTGGGTACTGGAACAATATCTCAGGTGAAACAGAGTGCGAGATGGCTTGAATACATAGGACCAGAAGGTCAGAAAGGATGGTTGAAGCCATATATGGCTGACATAGCAGTGAATCTGTCGGGTCGTGACCTTCTAATGCAATGGAATACCCAGATTAAAATCCCTCCTGGTTCTGATATCAACCGGAGACTCAATTATGTTTCCAAAAATGATGCTTTAAGGTACTATGAAGAAAATTCGCCAGCCATTCAGGTTGTACAAAAGAATTGCCCAATAACCACAGAACCTAAAAGGACACTCACAATACTGCCTTTGAAATGGTTAACAGAAAAGCCTGTTTGGGTTCAACAATGGCCTTTGATGAGAGTAAAACTTCAGGCTTTGGAACAGTTGGTACAGGAGCAGTTAGTTACAGGCTCAGCATATTAAAGAATCAACCAGTCCATGTAATTCTCCTGTTTTTGTTGTCAAGAAAAAATCTGGAAAATGGAGGATGGTGACGGATCTAAGAGCAATTAATAAGGTGATTCAACCTATGGGCTCTTTACAATCTGGTATTCCCTGCCTTCTCTGCTACCTAAAGGATGGCCTATTGCAGTTATTGATTTGAAGGATTGTTTTTTTTACCATACCTTTACAGGAACAGGACAAAGAGAAATTTGCTTTCACAGTGCCTACTCTTAATAATTCAGGGCCAGCTAAGAGGTACCAATGGAGAATCCTTCCCCAATGAATGTTTAATAGTCCCATCTTATGCCAATATTTTGTACAACAACCGCTAGAAATACTGCGCAAGCGCTTCCCACAATCTATCATTTACCATTATATGGATGATATTTTGTTGGCAGACCCAAACCCAAAGACATTAGAAACATTGTTTGAAGAACTAAAGAAAATATTGCCTGATTGGGGACTACAAATTGCTCCAGAAAAAGTACAGAGGGGAGATTCTATCAATTATTTAGGATATAAAATAGGTTTACAAAAAATTAGGCCACAAAAGGTAAAATTAAATAGAGATAAATTGAAGACTTTTAATGATTTTCAAAAGTTACTAGGAGATATTGCTCATATACTGCCCATGATTGGTATAAAAAACTATGAGTAGTTAATTTGTTCAAGACTTTGGATGGTGAAAAGGATTTAAATAGTCCAAGAGAATTATCTAATGAGGCTGAGAAAGAATTAGAGTTGGTGGAAAAGAAACTTCAAGAAGCACATGTAGATCATGTGGATCCAGACCTAGATTGCATACTTGTTATTTTACCTTCTAGACAATCTCCAACAGGAATCTTAATGCAAAGAGAAAGCATTATATTAGAATGGATATTTCTGCCACATAGGCTAAGCAAGAAGATGAAGACATATATCGAAAAAATTTCTGATCTGATTTTTAAAGGTAAATTAAGACTTCGCCAATTGACTGGAAAGGACCCTGCAGAAATTGTTGTGCTTTTGGCTAATGAAGAAATTGATTGATTATGGGCAGACAGTGAACCTTGGCAAAAGGCTTGTAGTGACTTTTTAGGAGAGATTAATAATAAATATCCTCAAAACAAGAGAATTCAATTCATAAAGGAAACTAATTGGATCTTTCCTCATGTGGTACAGGATAAACCCATTTCTGGAGCCCCTACATTTTATACTGATGCGAACAATTTAGGAAAGGCTGGCTACAAGATTGAAAACTTAATTAAGGTGGCTCAGAGCCCTTATAACTCTGTCCAGAAGTCAGAACTATATGTAATTATTATGATGTTGTTAGATTTCACAGAGCCTCTCAATGTAATTACTGACTCTCAATATGCAGAAAGAGTTGTTTTACATATTGAAACTGCTGACTTCATTCCTGATGATACAGATTTGACCTTACTGTTCATACAACTACAAGATATCATCAGAGATAGGATACAACCTATGTACATAACACATATCAGGGTGCACACGGGTCTCCCAGGCCCTCTAACGCAGGGTAATGATGAAGTAGATCGGTTGCTGATAGGAAACATGCTAGAGGCCACAGAATTTCATGAGAAACACCATGTTAACAGCAAAGGACTAAAGAAGAGCTTTTCCATCACTTGGCATCAAGCAAATGAAATAGTAAGGAACTGTAACACTTGCTCTTTCTATAACCAACCATCTTTACCTGCAGGAAGTAATCCTAAGGGTACACAGAGAAATGAGATCTGGCAAATGGATGTATTTCACTTCCCAGAATTTGGGAAGATGAAATATGTACATCATACTATCGATACTTACTCTGAGTTCTGAAAATGCTGATGCTGTACTTACTCACCTTTTGGAAGCCATGGCCATAATGGGAATTTCCACTCAGATTAAGACTAACAATGCTCCAGCTTATGTTTCCCAAAAAACGAAGCTGATTTTTGGATACTATAATATAAAGCACATTACGGGGATACCACACAATCCTACAGGACAGGCAGTTGTGGAGAGATCTCGCCACATGCTGAAAGAGATGCTTTATAAACAGAAGAAAGAAATGAGAAAACCCAGGGAGAGGATGCACAGTGCCTTATTGACTTTAAATTTTCTTAACGCTGATGAAAAGGGAACATCAGCTGCTGAGAGACATTGGGTAATAGAGAAATCTTCCGAGATAAATCGAGCCATCTACTTCAAAGATGTGTTGACTTCAGAGTGGAAGCTGGGATATGTGCTTCGATGGGGTAAAGGTTTTGCTTTTGTTTCAACAGGGACAGAAAAGATATGGGTACCGACAAAACTAATAAAAGTATGCTTTGAAAAGGAATCCCTCCCTGGAGAGAAGACGTAATTGCTCATCCCTGATATGACAAATGGATACATGGTAAGGAAAACACATTTAACAAACCTGGGGCAGGGTCTCAATTTTGTCTTTACAGGAAAATTGATACAATTGTTTTTAAGACATGATACCAACTGATATACGTATGCACTACTGGGTAATCTCTCAATTCTTACTGCTTTGCATTTTGCATCTACACCTCAAAAAAAAAAAGTGGTCTTGATTTGACTATTAATAGGGCTGGATTTGGATTGGGAGCAAGTGGCTTTCTCCCTCTCTAAACCCAAGCATATTGGTAAAGAAAATGTGAAGAATTCTGTCTCTTATCAGAACAGCCACCTGGTGTGAGGCAGAAGACAGAATATTTAGGGACCAATATTATTGTGACTTCATCTTAAACCTTGTTTCTCTCTTTATCTGTACCTTTCAAACATCCTGTCTGCATACAATCTCCCGAAGTCATAGAAGATATGAATATCTTCTTTGAGTATCAACAATGCTTAAGTTTTCCATTGTAAATAACATTTCCTCCTATCAGCTATCTACAAAGAATCTGGAACCGAGATGGGGCCCCCACCATAACAACTCCTACTAGTGAAACAAGAATAAAAGGGAGAGTATAAGAGAGAGAGAGAGTAAGAGACAGGTAGACAGACAGACAGAGGCAAAAATAGAAAAATCAAGAACCTTGTGTGCACCAAACAATGATTGTTTTCAGAAAATAGATTATTCAAAAAGAGCTGCAAGATAGCTCTCTATGATTATCCTTCAGATCACACTTCTAATTAGAATTCCAGATGGAGTTAACCACTATTCTGAGAATGGTTATAGATGTATATAGTCAGTCCATTAAAATCTAACCATTGTTTTAGCTTTTACAGGATCCCAAAGAGATGCCATTGCCCTTAAGTCAGCAGGAAGCAACCTTATGAAAGACTATGCCCCCTTTCCCGAAAAGTTTTGTGCTCTGACGGTTGTGGGTAATTATTATTCTAATAGAATAGTTATAAGTTAAAATTGGGTGAAGGGCAGAACTATAATATAGCATCAAAGATCTCTTTTGAAGAAGATAAAGGGGATAGATAGGATAGATAAAGGTAGATTGTTCTACCTACCTATACACAATTCTAGCTGAATGTATAGGCTAAGCTAAAGACAACTTGTACCAGCATAGATATTGTATATTGATACAAATGTGAAATCATTTTATATGTTTAATTGTGATAATTTGTACATTGGTACAAAGTTTAATCTGAATTTGCTTTATATAACCAAAACAACTTGTACTTTGATATAAATCTGAACCTGTAACTATTATGTAAAATTGAATCTGTAATTGCTACATTTTATATATGCTTCTACCTCTGTTTAAAATATTTGCACATCATTGTCATGTACACTATGCAATTACTGCCTTCATTTAACTATACTAGATATAATGTATGATTGCACTAGTTATGATATATGCACAAGATGTTTTATATACCTCTGTTTAGATGATATATATGTATATACATGTCTAAAATGCTGTGGCCACTTTACATGGTAATATAACTTGGCTAATGTTTGATAGTCATACTAAAAGTCATTGTTCAGAGATTATACACCCCTTATATAGGTATTCTTATTTTTAGTACAGGGTTTATTCCTCAAGATGATAAAAACTGCAGTCAACATTACTTAAGGTACCATATCCCAGTCATCTCAGATACAGGTTAGAATATCATAGATAGACAGGAATCTTCAACCATTTCATAGACCCAGAGAATATGGCATTTAACATTTGAAATTCGGCCATGAGAGACGCGATGACTCCTGGTGTCACTACTCCTTTTCCAAGATGGTGTTGAACATCGAGGATACTCCTTTGGAGTTTGTCCTTTTGGCAGAGAATGGCCGGTTGGGTAAGGAAATGCCCTTACCTTGATTGCTGACAGTACATGCATGATGTCCAAGCTGGATGAACAAGTTGATGGATGGAGACTGATGAAACCTGCCTGGACAAGATAAGACAGTCCCTCCAAATTGCCCTGCTTGTGAAAATATCTGTCAGATACCATAGGCCTGTAGCCAATATGATAGATGCTCCAATGGCACACAAATCCAGAGGTGATTGTCCAGGTAACTGTGTTGCTGTCCTCTCCCAAATTTTGGAAGCCACTACTTCCATGTACTTCCGACTTTCAGGTGATACATCTTCCTTCTCAGGTCTTGAAGGGGTTGAAGAATAGGTATTTAAGGTTATTACCCTATTATCCCTTAGAAAGGAACACTCAGGTGTTGAATTTTCACTTTCCCAGATGAACCTTTTGAAGTAATTTATACACCCTACCATCTACCAATATTCTAGAAATATATGATGTACTTATATAGGTTAGGTTTTGGTTGTAATTTGTAACTTTATCCTCTCCTAGATACTACCTCATAATAATTCCTATTGTACATAGTCTTAGTTTAGAACCTTCTTAGTTAGACAAAAGGGGGAGATGTGGTGGGATTCAGGTGTCAGCTGATAAGATCCAAGGATGCTTACCCACAGTCCCGGGCCCCTGAAGGGGGAGTGGCCAACCCCATCAATAAGGGACTGCTGGGACCCCTGAAAGCCTGTTCGCCTGGTTCCTGGCTGTTAGAGAGGGTGGTTTGGAATCCATCGTCCATCGTTCCAGACTCTAGTCCCTGTTCAGGCTCCATTATAAGCTGTTACCTGTATCGTGAGTGTTGGTTTATATTTTAATAAATATTAATCTTGGACTGGTGCCTTCTAAGAAAAACTCCGCCTACATTTGTTAGTGTCCAGTAAGCAGAAGGCTCTCAATAAGTGAACAATTAAGGTCAAAAACAACAGAAGACTGAAAACCCATTTCAGACATTTTATCTAATCAAATGGAGAGCATACTCTATGTTAGGAGAATTCTGCTGCTCACGAGCTGTCCTATTAGTGGAACTGACTGTTCTTCCTCTAACAGAAACTCTGTCTGTGCAAACTATGATGCACTCTACTTTGTAACTGGTAATGGTCCTTTTCACATACTACATCATGTATTTATGTATATGGAGGTGTGGAGTGTGTCTTCTTATATGTATTTTGGATAAAGATGGAATACTAGCATATCCCTTTTTCTTGGCTTTATAGTTTATTCTATCACCTGCATACAGACATAACCTGGCTATGCCTGTTTATTGAGACCTATGCAAACATTAACTCTCTCAGATACATTTCTTTCCAACATCAAACCATTCTGTTACTCTTGATTATCAACCTCATTGAATTGAGAGCCATCAAGAAAATTATTAAAATATCCCCCAGGATATGTTTTTCTGGAGGTTAGATCATCTGGAAGGGCAGTGACCTATGGAAGAGATTAATCCTTTGATGGATTCAAACCATGATTACATTATTGAGAAGTACTGAAAGACAGGAGATGAGGCTTAGTTGTAGGAAGTAGGTCATGGAGGTGGGAATATGTCCTTCTGTATTCCCTTTTCTCTGCTGCCTGGCCTGCCATGAGGTGAGTCACTCTGTTTTACTATGGTTTCTCTGCTATGATTAAATGAAAAGAATAAGAGGAAGATATAAAAAGGAAAGGGCACGGCTACTCCTAGGTAGATGGAGGAGAAAGTTTATTGTAGATAAAAAGAAAGGCATAGCCAGATGTGGGGACATTTGGGAGAGTCCAGAGTGGGCAAAACCAGAATGATCTGTGCTATGTGAGGGGCAGTGTGTGTCTGTGGCTGGGGAGAGCCAGGCAGGAGGCCAGGAAAGTAAAGTTAGCCAAAAGGGCCAGGTAACCATAATGGTTGGATTATACAGGGAAGAGCAGCTCAAGGAAGAGTACCTCAGACCATGGGCTGGATAAGTTTATGATAGAGGGCCCTATCATAAGTAGGGACTGAAGGATGCAGGGAGAACCTTGCAGCCAGGTCTACTTGAAATGTTAAATAGTTACCTCATCCATTTGTCCCTAGACCTCACAATGATAAACTAAATCCTTTGAAACCATGAACTAAGGTAAAGCCTTTCATGCCTTAGGCTGTTCCTTTCAGTCACTTTGTCATAGATCTACAAAGGAAATATAGCCATTCTGAGTTTCTATCATGACCAAGGTCCAAAACCTGTGAGTAACAGAGCCAGGTTCAAATATAAATCCCTGTAAACTAACATTATCTACATAGTAAAGTGATTGGAGTCCTGTTATGTGCAAGGTATGAAATTCTGTTTTCATACTCTCTCATACTCTCTCATAATATTTCCAAGTAGTGGTGAGAATTTCAGGTTTGAGGACTTCAGAATATTCTTCTTCGACTTTCAATTCTCGGCCTTTACAAGAAGCAGGGGGAGGGGCTCCTGAGGGCCTATTTCTAACTCCATCTCCATCCAAGGAACTATTGGTCGCTATAGGATAGAGACTCACTGTTCTTTGTGGGTGCCTACTGGCAGGTTGCCTGAGCTTCCATGAAGAACTCCACAGCTGTGCACATGGGAGCATCACTCATTGGATTTGGAAGGTTGTTTTACAGAAAAAGTCTTGAAGTTGGAAGAAAGATAAACTGGGTTAGGAAGGAAGGGATTAGGTGACTGATACACTTAAGATACACTGTATTCCTCCATAAAATTAAATAAAACATGAGTAACCATCTTTATGGTCTATGAAGGAAAACTTGGTCCCATGGTAATAATGGAGGACATTCAAAGCTCAGGAGTTCTGCCTTCCTGATAGTAGTGGAGTTTGACAGAATTAATTTTGTTTATACCTCTTAATAAAAATTGTTTTCTGAAAGTATCTGATAAACTCATCCACAGAGGTTTATAAATTTGGATTCCAAAATTTGGGGGGAAGATTTACTTCAACAATTTAGAAAGCACCCCTTGTTTTAAACCAGAAGAATACAGCTAAAAACATAGGTTTCCTGGTAGCAAGTAGGTAAGCTCTCATGACTAGCGGCAGAGATCACTACATAACATTCTGAAACTGTTAGCTAATTGCCTCTATCTCTGTTACTTGAGTTCAAGTCTTCCTTGCTCTATCAAATTTCTGATAATTATTTTTCTTACACTCCATTTTCTTATCTTTGCAGTGGAAATAACAGCACTGTATTTTCAGGCAGTTGGGAGATAAATACATTCAATGTGTCCATCAGCAAGTGTGCTGCTGACTCTGAGGCCCACTGTGACCCCGACTGTTGGTATCTGAAGGCTGTGCGCTCAGCTTGCTGGATAGATTTGGGGAAATAACTTATCTATATTTTCCCCTTCTTTCTTCAAAACATTCACCATACTTCATCTTGCTTGTTTCTGCTAGAGAACAGAAAACAGGTCTATCAAAGTATCAAAACATTAATAATCAAAGTGAACAATTACTTTGCTGGCCCTGATATACTTTCTGAATTCCAACCTGATAGCTGCCTATTCGACTTCCTTCCCATTTTACATGCCTTCATTTTATGAAATGGGGCCTCATTAGTAACCAATTGCTAAGGAGAAATAACTGGCAAGGGCCTAGATCTTACATGCCTAAGGGCTATGGAATGCAACAGCTTTTGTTTTTCTTAGCTAGAAGAGATGCAAATATTTAACCATGAATCATCTGAGCCAGGACTTCCTCGTGGTCACAGTGGCAGGGCTTGCTGAATCTTTCTTTTGTCAATGTCTGGATAATCAGGGGCCTTGGAGGATATTTACTCAACTTCTGATCCGGCTTTGCTTCCCCTTTTCCATGCGAGTGCCCTCTGGAAAGCCTCAGCTTTCGGATTATTTTTTCTAGGATTCCACTGAGCCTTTTCATATTAGCGATAAGTGGGAAGCTTTCGTGATTCCAATCCAACACATTCTTCTGCTCTGTTGTTACTCAGTCAACAAACAATACGGAGTGACTTCGTTAGGCCAGACACTAAAAGAACTACAGAAAAGGTTGAAAACAGATAAGTTCCATATGAAAGAAAGCAGTCTGATACATGCTACAGAGGAGTTAAAAGGAAAAGATTAAGGACCATATGGGACCATGTGGGGTACAGGTTATTCATTGTGCAGGAGGGAGACCAGGAATAAAAGGTTTCAGAGAGATTTGCAAAGGAAATTGCACTTAATTGTTGATGAACTTAAGGTCCCAGGGGGCCTGTACAGATAGAGATGCTACTCCAAGCTGAGGCTACACACACACACACACACACACACACACACACACACACACACACACACACACAAACATGGTGATTGACAAGAAATAATAATTGTGCCTCACAGCTGGACAGAACATAAATTCCATTCCTGTAGTAGTTGGTAAGAACCTGATAGCTGGGACTAGATTCCAAAGTGCAACTCTCTAGAGAAAATGGAGTTTGTAACAATGTTCTATAGTATGTCTCCTTAAAAAAAGCATTTCATTAACACATGAGAAAATTAGTTTTAAATCAGGTAACAATTAGGAGATAATTGTTTAACTTTTAAAAGCACTTATTAGATGAATTCATTAAGTAGTAAGTTCTTACCACACATTCAAGTTATTCCCTTACTAAAATTTGACATTTTCAGAACTCATAGAAATTATAATTGAAATATTAATAATTTTTACATTAGTGTTTTTCTAAAATCCTATTTTAAGCTTTTGTAAAAGTATACTTATACTTGCTAAGGTGATCTCATTATACCAAGCACAATGTTCAAAGAATAACAATTAAAGAAAGTCCCTGCAAGCTAAGTAAATAGCTGAATGCATGTGGTACATTTGTTTTGAGGAAGGAATGTGATGAGACAGGCACAAAAAAAAAAAATAAAAATAAAGACTTCATTTTGATTTTGTCATGTGATCTGGAGCAACTGCAAAGTAAGAAAAATCAACATTCAAGGGATTACATTTAATACAACCACATTTTTAAAATGCCAACGATCTCCATGACCATGGGTGAGAAGCACATATGTAGAAGGAACATAGGTTTATGCATATTTCCCAAATAGAAAACTCTGGGAAGAGAATGACACACGATGTCCATGATGGAAAGGAAATGTATGATATATATCTGTTTAATTATTTCTGTGTGATGTGGGTGGTCGTTGGCTCTAAACAATGCATGAAAGGTTAAAACCCCAAATTTAACAATGTTATATTTTAGAGGCATAAGATTTTGGTAGCTTTCTCTGTTAAGTATATTTCGGGGTTGATTGCACCTCTTGTAATGGTCATGTATGATTTATGTAACAAAAATTATTTTTGCCTTGGGAAGCTGTGAATTTGAAACACAGTGCATATTGTGATAAGGAAGCACGTGCTGGAAGTCCTCATGGTATAGCCTTTCATCTCATCTGTTTTGAAACTAATGTTCCCAGGTTTGAAATCCAGGTCATCTTTCTACCTGTACGACCAAAATTATGTATTTAATTCTACATGTTTTCAGTTTTCTTGTCTATAAATTACCCTAGGTAATAGCACCTACTTTCATAGAGTGTGAAGGGAATCCGTTAATAATTACTTGTAAGACACTTCTATTAATGTCTGACATGGAGTAAAAAATATACTGATGATTGTTATGTTAAATAAATCATTGTAATTATCTTAGTTAGGGTTTTGATTGAATCACCTTAACCAAAAAGCAAATTGTGGAGGAAGGGGTTTATTGGACTTATGCTTCCATATCAGTATCCATCACTGAAGGAAGTCAGGACAGGAACTCACACAGGGCAGGGACCTGGAGGCAGGAACTGATGCAGAGGCCATGGAGGGATGATGTTACTAGCTTGCTCCTCTTGGCTTGCTCAGCCTATTTTCTTTTAGAACTCAGGACTACCAGCTCAGTGATGGAATCACCCTCAATGGGCTGGGCTCTCCCTTATCAGTCACTAATTAAGGAAATAACTTACAGGTGTGCCTACAGACTGATCTTAGGGGAAATGAGGCATTGAATTCATTGAGGTTCCTTCTCTCAAATGACTTTAGCTCAGGTCCAATTATTATCCAGCATAATAATAGAATATCCTGAGTGCTGTAAAGGAGCTCTCCAAGGAACCGGAAAAGTGACTGGCTCAGCCAGCCATCAAGAAGAGGATGGGATGGCATCTCAAAGCAGAATAAAACTGGATCACTGGTGAACTCAGAACTAGGAAGGCAGAATATGGAAAAAGCGCAGTTTTCAGGAAAACAGGAGGACAAAGAAATACCCTTGGGGGAAAACGCTACTCTTGCTGTCTTCTACTTCCTGGGTCAAAGGTGGTCAATGCTATTCATGTCTGAAGAGTGAAATCAGAATGCTACATATCTCATCATGGGGTTGTGTGAGTACCATATTTATGTCTCCTGAATCGGACATATCCTCCTTGCCCTCTCTCATAGAGAGGAGTCAAACTCTGTAGACCATGCTGGTCTAGAACTTACAATGTAGCCCAGGCTGGTCTTGAACTCATGATGATTCCTCCTCAGCCTCCTTGGGGCTGGGTTCACAGGTATCAGCCTCCCAAGTCGGCTTTCTTTACTGTTCTGAACTAATACGTCCTTCAAAATCCTATTGCCTTATCTGTTGCAGTCCTAATGAGCATAGTCATCTTGTTGAATAAGCTGTGCTAAGTGCCGATCAATGGCATCTGAGCTTGTGTAAAAGCACAGACACAGTGTGTAACTCCCGTTAGATGTTCCAAGTTAGGTCATCACACAGTGGGTTTTCATCATGCCTGAGCGAGCCCGTGGTGATCACTGTTAGTCATCCCTCTTCCTACCCACCTCTGACCTCGTCACTAACTTATTGCTCACACTTCCTTCAGTTATCTCAGCATTTATTCAGATTATGATGTAAAAGTCCTTGGGGCATATGATTTGAATATGGATTGAAAGATAATCTTCTCTTTGAAAAAAAAGTGCCTGTGAATATTAACCTCTGAAGTTATGAGCAAGACTTTTATTGGAAAGATGAACAATGGATGAGTAGAGGCAGCGAGGGGGAGGGGAAAGAAAGTGATGTCCTTGCTGAAGGAGAAAAAAAGGTAAACTGTTACAATTAGAAAGCTGGAAGGAGATAGATGCTCATCCATGGGGACTTCCATGATGACTACATTTGAGCATCTTAGCATTCCTCAAAAGGGCAAAAGAGATTGTCACAGGGTGCAATAACAGGAAGGGAAATAGAAGCTATAAAACCACAAGATAAAAGCCAAGAAAGCACAAGGTGAGGGGAGGGGGGAGGACCTTAAACTCTAGACAGGGAAAAAGGGAGCATAGAAAAAGAACAGGGTTCACTGACCCCCAAACCTAAGGATACCCTGACTTTAGTAGGAAAATTTTAACATCCCAAACATGCCATGACTGTGGCCCTACAGGTATGGCCCAGATCCAGCCTGAGGAGAAACACATGTCCTGTCCCTAACCACTGAAAATCTGGCCTGGTGATGCCTTACAGTGTAAGTCTTCAGCTGAAACCAATCCTTTAGCTTGCCCCAGAAGCAGGCCTTTTCCTGGGGTGAGCTTCTAAGGTTCTTAAAGAGATATCTACATAACTGACCATGGGACTTTTTGTAGTTGAGAGCAGTTGTAAGGGGCCGCTACCATCCCAGAGCTGGTGGGATGTGCTGAGGTCTCTACTCACAGCTGCCCTCACTCTACAGCCTCCAGACCTTCACAGGAGCTTCCTGTAGTGGAGCCCGATGAACTTGCAGCAATAAAATCTCTATCCACATCTGTGAAATTGATTGAAAATAATGCATCAGACCCATCCTTTTATTCACTGTCTAGGATACAAACAAGTCCGCTGCCCTTGATTGCAAAGACAGCCCACACACCCTAGAAGCTGATGTTTTGCTCTGTATTGCCTCCTTTTCTTACATAAATGCAGCCTGAATTAATGCTCTTAATACTTCTTCCCTTTGGGATTTTTGTTTGCCTTTTAGTGCTTGAATTGTTGGGAGGTTAACCTAAGCAACACTTGTTACTATGGCAACCGCTGAGGGCTTTCTTGTCAAGTCCTGCACAGCAAGACCGAGAGTCATCACTCTAGACTTTGTCTTTTACATCTTTTACGATAGTTCACATTCACCGAACCATTCACCAAACATGCTGTGTTTGTCAGTTTTGTTCTTTTTGCATGGATACTAACATACATGAAGACCAATAAAAGTAATAGTATATATATACTCTGAGACCATGGCTAGCAAACCCAAGAGAATTTGATGATAATTGGATACTGCCTGTTTTACTAAGTCTGAAGTGACTTTCTTCTCCTTCGCTACAAATACTCACACTCACCCCTCATCAAAAAGTTCATTGGCAAGTGGAGAGTTTACAGCCCCACAGGCAAGAGGAATGTGTGATTCTGATGGGTAGCTATGCTTTTCCATTCACTCCCATCACCCTTTACAATGTAGATCATGTTGACTCTCCAACCAGACTCAATTCAAGACCTAAATTAGAAGCACTCTTGAGAGTCCTACAACCAGGCACATTATGCTATGAAGGACCAGCCAGTTCTGTACAGTGAGCTCTTGTGATGGTCTTCCTATTGCTGTCTCTACTCTATGGTGATGGGAGCGTCTACTAGATGAATCTGAAATGAAATAACTGGAAAGAAATGACCAGACTTAATGCCATACAGCTACTTATAAAATACAAAGCAGTTCAGAACTCGATTTAAGCAAACTTTCCTTTCTTCAAAGGGAGAAAAAAATTAATTTGGGGGCACGTAGCCAAGCACTTTGCTCACTGCATTACATAGGATTGTTAATGTTTGAACATATACAACAAATTGTATACTATCTTCCCTAAGAGATTCATAAAGACAGCCTTCTGACTTTGAGTGACATGACTTTCTGTGCAGTCGAATCTCAACTATAAGATAATTTTCCCATTTCGTGTTAAGGATAAGAAGAGAGGCGAATGGCTTCCAAACATCATATTGCTTTTTGTGTTTATCCCTGTTTCCTAATTATAAAAGGACAGCATGTGTTTCTCTCCCTAAATTCAAGGGCAACATGAAAGTCCTACTCACACTTCTGCTGAGACTCACCTGACTTTGTCTACTGCTCATCACTCATCAGTATTAGTAACCACTCTGCCTTAGAATGACGCTTGCTTCACACACACACACACACACACACACACACACACACACACACACACACACACACACACGACTTTTGTTTAAAACTTGCTCTCCCAGTGGAAGAGGGGGAGAAAGGATTGTGGGTACCAAAGGGATCAAGGACCCCACAGGAAAACCCACAGAATCAATTAACCTGTACTCATATGGGCTCATGGAGGTTGAACCACCAACCACAGAGTCTGCATGGGACTGACCGAGGCCCTTTGCCCATATGGTTACAGTTGTGTAGCTTGGTCTCCTTGTGGGACTCCTAACTAGGAGCAGGACTGTTTCTGACTCTGCTTTCTGCCTTTCAGACCCTTTCCTCCTACTGGGTCACCTCCTCTAGCCTTAATAGGAGAGAAGGTTCCTAGTCTTAACAAACTTGATGCTTGACTGATATACAACAGGACACTTGCCCTTTTCTGAAGAGAAAGGAGGAGCAGATGCAGTGGGAGCTGAAGGGTGGAGCTGAAGGAAGGGGAACTGGGATGGATTGGGCTGAAAAACATCAAGTAATTAATAATAATTAAAAAAGACTTAGTCTCAATATGTTACCCAGGCTCTGTCTCTATCCCTAGTGTTCCCCCCCCTCTCTCCCTCCCTCCCTCCCCCTCCCCCTCCCCATATCTCTGTCTCTATATTTCTCTCCTTACATGTGTATGTACATGTATATGTGTACACGCAGAAGCCAGAGATCAGCCTTGGGTATTTTTCTTTATCATGCCACTTTTTGCTTGTTTATTTGTTAAGATGGGGTCTCTAACTTATTGAGAGATAGTTCAATAAAGACAACTGGCTACTGTTCCAGAGGATCTGACATCATCTTCTGATCTCTGTAAGTATATGGTACATAGGTATACGTCACTGTTAGAGTAACCTGGCTGTCAAGTAAGGACAAGACTGCCATCTGTTCTCACTTTCCCACTACTGGGATTAGAAGTGTACATTACTATGTGGAACTTTTTACATGGGGGTTGAACTCAGGTCCTTAAGCTTTACATGACAAATACATTTGTACACTAAACTTTCTCCTCGGTCCCTAATTGCTGCACTTATATGGTGCAGGTTTTCATATGGTAGATTTCCATGTGATGACCTCGAGTCTGTCATGTTTGATGTTTTTGCCTTCTATAATAACAAAGTCTTTAAGATATCTGTCATTTCTCTACTTCTTTGTCCACACTAAACTACCTCAGAGACTCCAGATAAGCTCATAGGGGATTATCTTCAGGCTCTCAGTCATGCCTTTATCCTTTCTGATTGACTTACTAACAAAAGTGCCTTTTAATTGTGTTATCCAGGACTGCACAGATGGCTCAATGGGTAAAGGCACTTGCTTCCAAGCCTGACCATCTGAGCTCTATCCCAGCACCAGTACAACGGAAAGAAGCCCTGGCTCCTAAAAGACTCAACATGCATGTCCCTGGACCCCCAAGTATTAAAAACATGCAATATTGAAGTCAGTCTTCTTAGTAGCAAACTCTCTTGTCTTGACATTCCCATTTATCTGAAGTTGAAAAATTTGTGATGAAAGGAATTTCCTTTAGCTAACAATTCTAGTGGTTCAAGAATATGGGCCAATATCAGCTTGGCTCTGGTGAGGGCCTATGAAGGACTAAATTATGTTGAGAATTCATTGCAAGATAGTAAGATCATATTAGGAGACAGGAAGCAAGAGATGAGAGGGGCAGGCTAGCTCTTTTTTACAACTCCCTGCTTTTTTGAGAACGTGCTACGACACCTAGCCACGCCCCAGAGAAAGCTGTAGTCCATCTATGAGGGCAGAGCCAACATGAACTGAAGTCAATTGTCACTACACCTCACTCCTGGAAGCTTCCACAACCTCACTATCACCATACTAGAACTCAGGTTTCTAGCTGCGAACCTCCGTGAGCAAAACCATACATAAGCCATAGCCTGCCTAAGCAGAAATGAACACAGAGACCCTAGCTTTCTAGGTGAAGTAGCTCTGATATCTAAGTTGCTAAAGCAACGCAATTTATTTCTTTTCTTTTTGTTTTTTTGTTTTTTTTTTTAATTTAAAAATTGTAAAAGTCTAAATCCCCGCTCCTCTGTCACTACAGCGGCTAGACATAATTATACCATGGAAGTCAATATTATTAGCATGTAAAAGAGGGTTTGTATTACATCATCGGTTCTCCTTGTCTTTGCTCCCTTTATATTCTGACTTAAGTACAAAGAGTGAGAACTTGAGGAGAAACACATTCTTTCGTCTCTGCCAACATGGCACTGCTGGTGTCTGACATACTAAAGGCATCAGAGACATTTTGTCCCCATGCATAGCTGGAGGACTTGTAGTTGGTTCTGGGCTTATTCCATTGACTAACAGGATACACAAGACCTCTCGGATGAGTTCGCAGCTATTGAAATCAAAATCTCAGCACATGTCAACATCCTTGAGGTTTCGAGTACTCGTCTCATTGCCAAAACTGTCTTATGATCAAAGGCCTTGCTCAACTATGGCTTTCTCCTTAATCATTTCCTTATTTATACGGTTCTTAGTAGTGCCCGAAATGAAAGTTGGAAGACGTCACTTTAATGCATATCTGCTGAACTGCTTTTAAGTTGATGCTTCTGTTATATAGGCTTTTGAACTCCAAGTTCAGGAACTACTCATTCCTTGTCCAGTGTGTTTGTGATATAAACAGGATATGTTGATACAAGCACAGGTTGCATATCCTTCACCACAAACTCTTGGGACCAGTATTGTTTTGACTCAGTTGGATTTTTTAATTTGGGAAAGGAGATTTTGGATTTACTTGAATTTTAACCAGTTGAGCATCCCTTATCCAGAAATTCAAAATCTAAAATTTTGGAACTTGGAGTATTTCCAATTTTAGCTTACTGCGTTAAAGGAAGGTCTTCCTTCCTTCCCTCCTTCCTTCCTTCCCTCCCACCTTTCTTTTCCTTTCTCATTCTTTCCTTCCTTCTCTCTCTCCTCTCTCTCTTTCTTTCTAGTTCCCTACAATGTGGTACAAAAATGAAAAATAAGAATGATGACTAATATTGATGATAATTACAATAAAGTCACACTTACAAAGCATTAAGAATAATTATTGGATCCAAAGCAGCTAATTACTATTAAATACAACAACATTTAAACATTAAAAGAAGTCTGTGAAATGTATAATGTTATGCCCCTCACTTTACACTCACCACCAGGGAGATCCAGAGGTTTTACAGGTCACTCAAGGGCTTTTTGACCAACAGTATCACACTGAGGACTGAGTTCAGGGCTACTCTAGACTGGTTTCTTGGAAGCAAGCCAGTTTGGGTAAGATTTTAATAAATACAAAGAAATTAATGTCCTTGAAAATACTTTTTTGCAAACATTGAGAGCTGTTTACAAATAATTTTTTACACTCTGACCTGCATCTTCTAGCTTATTTCACTGCAATGCATTATCTAGGGGTAAGAGGTAAGATAGAGTGATAGTTGATCTGTGACAACAGATGGCAAAGTAACTTCCCATCAAAGTTTCAGACTGGGAAGTCTACATGATTTCCAAAATTCCAGAGTTAGCTCTCAGATTATTTTAAAATTGCTGTCCCCATTAGTTGCTCCACCCATCCCCTTTTAAGTACACCCATATAACAAAATGGGCTTCCAAAGCAGGAAAGCTTAAGTCCTGATTCCCGGCACTGAGGCAAGCCCAAGCATGACAGCTCTCTACTGAAAAATTAACAGTTTCTAATCCACAGCCCCATTTCAAGGGATAGAGGAGCCAATAGCAGATCACTGATTTCTCTCATGATCATTTTTGAGTTGCCTCACTTTACAGGGTACCAGCCTGTTGGACCATAAGAAAGCAGGCCACCCATGTTTTTTAGCTGTGATTCACAAAGGTTTTCAGAAACAGGATGTAAAAAGTTCCTAAGCTTTGCTTGCAGTATGCCTGAAGTTGTCAGAGGTCCAGCTGAATAGCAGGGACAGTTTCAGATGGGAAATTCTTGTAAGGGCTTTGACACTAGTCTTCTGGAGACTGGCATGTCAAAGGATTCCACCTGCCATTTCTGGTCACTTAACAGCCTTACAATGGATTCACTTTCTCACATGCCCCCGAGGGGAGTGGAAGACAGAGACAATGGTAAAGATGAGCTTTGGAATATTCTGGAATAACTCTAAGGGAAATTAGGACACCACTATTGTGAGATGAGTTTCATTCCTAGATATCACAGCAGAAACTGTGAAACAATTAGAAAACCCACCATCTACCAGCCTTCTGCTCATAGCTATGCCCCTAGACTCCTTAGGTTTAGCACAGGTTTCAAAGCCCTCTTGAAGATAAGCTTAGAATTCTAGATCAGAGACCAAAGAGTCGAAAGAGGAAATGAATCAAATTCCATTCACTAAAGAGGGAAAAAGTGTCCTGTATCCCCTCAAGACAAAGGCCGATGTAGCAATAAGCACGTTGATAACCTATGACTTAATCCTTTATCATTCACAGCTCACTGTTTTCCATCCCCAAAGGGTGGATGGTGGCTTCTGTTTCAAAGGGGTACCCTCCCAGGGAGGTGTCTCAGGGAAGGCAGGGATGAGAAAGCTTTGTTTCTGGGTTGTGGTGTGCCATGGCTGCCTTTTGTGACTGTGATTTTCCATATTTGCACTCTAAATTAGTCTCTTTTATTTATTTTTATTGCCTCAAAGAAGCAAAGGAAAGCTCCTACTATTTGTGTCAGTATCAAAAGGAAACCCAGAAAGACAGAAAAATCAAAGCAGAAAACAAAATACACACAAGAAAGGATAGAAATTTCAAGAGCATGGTTGGGAAGGGAAAATTAAACATGGATGAGTTACTTAGACTTGTGGAGTGGGGTGTGGAGTAGAATTGGGCAAGAAGGAGGGATCCTCTTTGCACAGGAATCAGAGATGACATCATATGCTATTTTATGTGGTTTTTAAAAAGCATTTAAAAAAACCAAATGTACTTCATAAAGACATCACTCTCCCAAACACATTCTGAACTAAGTGACTATATTAGGTTATATGTTTGGGCAGTTACCCTCATCCTCAGGCTCTTGTGCCCCAGGCACCAACCCTTGTGTGCTACAGAAGTGGTGAGAATACAAGTATTCTCAGTATCCAAGGACAGGATAAATCCTTGTAAAGCACATCACCTACTTTTTTAATTTATAAATAGGAACAATCAACACAAAATTATTCTTATGGAGCAAAATATCTCAATCATGTTAAAAAAAAAACTCACTTTTGGAGAAAATTCAGTAAAGTTCTAGTTTGTTATTTACTTAATTATCTGCAACCAAAATGAACTTGCCAAGGGAAAATTATTTCAAGAAATTTTTTATTTTCAAAGCTGCTTAGGGTTGTTTTCAACACCTCCTAAGAGCTGTGGTATTGATACAATACCCCGAAGCACACTGGAAAAGGCACAGACCTCATCTCTCAGACCTGGGACCAGTTATTGATGGTACATAGCTTATACAGGTAAATCCCAAAGCTGATAGACCAGATCAATGAGTGAAAGGGACTGTTGTTATTTACACTGTTTTCCAAAAAAAAATTCAAAATTTTTATCTTGAAATTGCTCTATCCTAATATACTTACAAATTATAATTCATCAACTATATATGCCCATGCCTATGTAAAATATCAAACAAGTGGAACATACTGAAATAATATAAATCCTCAGTAAGACTATATATATATATGTAATTACATGTGTATATGTGTTTAAAGCCTGTTATTTTATAGTAATAATATAATACATGTTAGACTCAGAAAATAAAGAAAATATAATTATTTTTATTTTAACACCAGAAATGAGATATTTACTTATTAAATGAGTAAAGAGTTAGATGAAATTCATTGGGTGCACAGATCCCAGCATGACAGCATACTGCTTCCACATAACCAAAGTGACTAAGAGGGTGAGGTCTGGCTTAAAGCATCATGA
This sequence comes from Phyllotis vaccarum, assembly GCA_033318265.1. Lineage (NCBI taxonomy): Eukaryota > Metazoa > Chordata > Mammalia > Rodentia > Cricetidae > Phyllotis > Phyllotis vaccarum. Next base: position 144,044,400 of record JARWLC010000002.1, read on the forward strand.
AGAAAATCAATCAAAGAAGCAAAAGTAAGAACCGAACTCCATCAACGCATCCATGATGATTTTGAAAAATACATCAAAAGCAGAGCTACTTTGTGGTCAACTAAGTTTCAGATATGGATTTATTTGCGATGGTTTTAAAGATTATATTTTCTATATTTAGCATCCGCAGTGATTACTCAGTGTGTAAAGTGCTTTGAGGTTATGAGATCACCAGGAGAGTTATCAATTTCATGTAAAATATATCTCGTGAAATACTTCTGTTCTCAGTGTTTTGCTTTATGTTTTTCCCCAGCCCGTGGAAATCATTATCAGGGGATGTGGTAGAGAAGAAGCAAGAAAAAAATAAACACGTTCTGATGTTTGTAGCCACATGAAGTTAGAAAGATGTTGGTAGCACCTACCAGCATAAACTAACTACTCTAAATTCAGAACACTTTTGACTCCCTTGAATAAGCATTATCGATGTAAGTTATAAAATCATATCATCAAACGTGGGGATGGGAGGCAGGGTGAGCAATAGATCTTGGTGATTTGTGAGGTCATTTTGAAATTGAAAGCAAGAAATGCAGCATCATTTAATTGGCAATACTCTAATGGAGGCTGTATCATCCATGGGTATCATCAAACTTTGGTTACTTAAAATGCCATATATCATCAGTAACATAGGATATTATGAAGACGAACCATTTTCCTGAGAAGAAATTACACGTGGCTGATTCTTGCCAACAGCTCTCTCTCTCTCTCTCTCTCTCTCTCTCTCTCTCTCTCTCTCTCTCTCTCTCTCTATCTATCTCTATCTATCTTTCTCTCTCTCTCTCTCACACACACACAAACACACACACACAACACACACACACAGACACACACACACACAGACACACACACACACACACAAGCCAGAACTTTTAGGAAGGAAATTGCTTCCCAATTCAATAAAAAACAAACAAAAAAGCAATGAACTTGCTCCAGTACACATATTTTCAGGGTAATATAGTAATGTATCACTAGTGTTAATTGCCTTTAATCCAGAGATATAGATTCTTAGTATCAGCATCAATTAGATAACTCTAGAAACCCCAGAGCAAAATCACACAATATGCCAGAGATGTGTGAGTATGACATGCATTTTGTAGCCACATGAATATATTTGGGAACAAAATAGCTTCCCAGCAAGATAATGAATGACAAGACTGGCTTGGAAACAGTTTCAGAAGTTGATAGTATGAACTAGTATGAATAATTAGAATAATGACTCTAAGTGTTATTTTTGAACATTCAGAGACTAGACAAAGGCCCACGGTGTACCCACAATGGAGTAATCACTTGCTAGGTTCACTGATATTTATAATGTAGAAATCCTAACAGCATGACACAGATAGATACAAGTGTTGTACAAGTCAGAGAAACAACTTCGTCACTGTCACCATTCTCATGTGGCTGGATTTTCACATATGCTGTTCTCTCCCTTCTACGGTTGAAGCCATAGTATTATGCTCTGTAAATGAAGTGTCCATTACAGGGTAGTCTATGGGAAAATGTTATTTTACATTTATATTAATTTGATATTTATATGAATAGACACCTTATAGGTAAACCTCTAAAAACCCAAGGGTATAATAAAAAAAAATAAGCATAATATTGAGCTATTCCTAATTTCCTCCATTACTCCTTTGGGGATACATAATTTACATACCTCTTCCTTGAACTTACTCATGTCCTTTCTTGGTATAATAGTTTCCATAATTTACCATGCACTAAATAAAGTGTTATAACTTATAGTTTAAAACAACAGAAAAACAAGATAACATAAAACAAAATGCACCTCCTTTGAGTTTCATGGTGTCATCTAGAGGGATAAAATAGTGAATCAGACCTCTGTTGACTTCCTCAGTGCTTTATAGGCATTTTCTTTCCAATAGCTAGCAGCTGGAGCATTCCCTGATTACAATATTTCTGACACACAGAAGACACTCTTTCCTGCCTGGTTCTTAAAGTTGTGTTCAATTTTGTCTGCTTCTCACAAAGGCAGCATTTTCCGGCTTCATATACTTTCTCCAGACCAAGAACAGTAGCCCCATTGGCAAACTACAAAGCCATTTCCATAGCTTGTGTCCACACTTTCATGAGATGGCCTAGGTGTGGCTGGTCCTATCTCCACAATGTCCCTTCCAACACCTGGCTCCACATTCTCTCTGTTCAAAGACTTCAGAGAAGGCCTCTCAAGAGACACCTTCAGCCAGCATCATCTCCACCCATTCTCAGAGAATCATAGTAGCTCCTCAGGGATCAGGCTGGGAATTTTCTGAGGGCTTGAACTTTTCACCTCTCTGTGTGGCATCAATGATGGCTGCCAGGCTTCGTTCACCACTCTTACCCTGTCTTAAATGAAAAAGGTGTTACACAACCCCATCCATCTGGCCCACTTCCCTTACTCTGAGTCAGTTGAACTTTACTCTACTGTTGACATGAAATAGTGAAATCAGTCACGAAGAAGAGAGTTTACAGGCAGGAGAAGGCAGCTGAACAGAAGGCAACTGCCTTGACTTGGTGTAAATGGGTACAGAGCTATAAACAGAACTACATAATAATATTTAGCTTCTCTATTAGCCCACCATAAAACCAGGCAAGACTTCTTTGAGTAGATCAATGAATACTACATTTTCAAAGGACAGCTTTGGTAAACTAGTGTGGAAGAGTGTCCTATACTGTTTGGAGAATGATGCTCTGTAATGCAGGAGCAGAAAAATGTCGGGATCAGGGTAGGGAGAGCTTTGAACCAGTAATGAGGACAGTCTGGTTGATTTGGATTTGTTTCTAAGGCTGCCCTCCCCCCATCCCCCTCCCACAAGACATCTTAGTGGTTCCGGACTGCTCTGCTCTGAAATATATGCTTCTAAAAGAAACTCAGGGTAATTTTTTGTCAGAATTTATTTCAGATCTGTCTTGGTAAAATTTGGTCTGTCATCAAATGTATAAAATACTCCAAGAGCAAGAGAAAAAAAAATACTAATGAAATTACAGGAATTACTTCATCCCTCATCAAAAAGTCTTGTATAATTGCAGGCATTACTGCACTCAAAATTTTTACATCTTGCTTTCAGACAGATTAAAGTCTCAGTCTTAAGCTTCAGAGAAATTCTTAAACTTATAATTTCTTAAAGCTTCCCATACCCTTAAATTTCTCCATGTACTTCAAAATACCAGACCTCACCAGAATTTCAAGAGGATTTATCTCTGTATTCTCTTAGGACTGGATATTCCAGCTGTGCCCTTCAGTATAACCTTGGGATGATTTCGGCCCCTCTTCCCAGATCTTTTTGGCTAAGAACAGATTCCTTGAAGAGAGTGAGCGGTGCCTAAATCCTTGGTAGAAACGCAGCATCCACTCACTTGTGTAGGTATAGCGCCCTCTACTGCTTCAGGAAAAGCGAGCTTTGCCACGGAGTCGCTCTCCCAGTTAACTCTCAGCAGGTTATCATTTCTTTCCTCCAAGGCATCCTTTACTAAAGGACAAAATTACTGCGGGAGAGGCTTTATCTCTTCTCATTCTTGCATTTCCTCTGATGACGGTTCCCTCTATGCTGTAGACTGTAGTTTTAGGCTGGGAGTTCTTGTAATCCCTAACTTGCCTATTAAAATAACTGCAGGTAATTCTAGAAATGATCGGCTAATAGAAATGGCCATAGCTGGGGTCTCAGCTTTAAATGCTTTAAATCTCAATCAAGGAAAGGGGGCTATGTCTCTCTGCACACTGAACATCTAATATTTCTAATGGAAAGCTTCAGCAGAGAACATGAACATTCTTCTTTCTGAATTTAGACTCTGCCTACTTTTTGACTGTGATCTCCAAAGAACAGTTTAAAAATGTACATCTTCATTTGTTCATACACACTTACCCTTGAGTGTCTTGATTCCCAGAGAATAATTTATTAAAAAAACAAAGTTAAACACTAGGAAAAATAATTTCCTATAGTGATGCTACAACTGCAAGTCCTTTATTCTGTTCCAAATAGCTCTGTTTTTTTCCACTGAGAAAACGGAATGCTTACAGAATTCTGCAGAGAGCGTACTCATCATTCCTAGGAATTCAGCTGACTAGTGGAGGGAAATATTTGTTTAAAATTTAAAAATAATATCCAAGCTAGTCCTTTATCTCATGCCAGGGGTTGGCCCTATTCGTGATTTGCCATATCCATTCATTCAGAGGAGCTGATACACTTTTTTTTTTAAACATTTTAGAAGCTTATCTTCTAGAATATCGATTGCACTACAAGCCCGAACAACACATTTCAGATACAACTGTCTCAGCAGATCCTACTAATTCATTTAAAATTTCTAATGTGTTTTAAAGGAGAGACCTGGTAATCCCAATAAACCAGTGATGAGTGAAGTTTCAAGCCCGGATCAAGTGAGGTAAGGAAAAGGTGATGGGTACTGCACTTTTAGAGGAGGGACCTTGAATAGCATTGCTTTTAAAAACAACACCCTAACTAGGTAAAAAGGAGAAAGAAGTTGGCTGTCTTCTTCAGGTCAGATTAAAAGAGGTGGTTTTCTTCCATGATGTGGCCTCTCTCAAGGAATCTGCATTTGTCAAAACACAGATGTCTCTGTGGTTCTCTGGCCACCAGACTGAGCCTCCTTTATAGACTTTTAAGAATGAACGGAAAGTTCTGGCATTTCCACAGCCTTTATTGTCAAGACAAAAAAAGCCTGCCATGTACTTCTGCTCTAATGCTTTCGTGCTGGTTTGTAGTTCCCCTTTAAAGGTGTCCAAAATGGCTTTCTATGTAGTGCCACCTTCAAGGAAACATACAACAGATAAAGAATGCCCAGTAAAGCTGTAACCAAAACAACACTTTTAAAACACTCAGCAGACATAGTCTTAATTGTCTGGTACATGTTTTCTATGGTTTAATGATTGTATCAAGTCTACTAGTTTCCCAGACACTACCCTCTATGTCAGGACTCAGGCTTTTGTAGAGACTAAGGAACAAATAACATACAGTATTGCAGTCTAAGATGAGACACCATGAGGTGCTGGTCACTGCCACATTAGGTGGCAGAAATGCAATGGGAAGCAAAATTCTTGGGCCCTGACAAAGCATTTCTGTCATAGTAAACAGCCATTTGTCTAGATTATGACTCAAGTTCCAAGGAAAACAAGAACTAGCATGGTACTTTGCAGGACCGCACGGAGAGGAAAGTCACAAAGTTTCTTGGAGGAGGCGACATGCACAGGAGACCAGAACTTAGTCAGAATTACCTTAGTGACAATGGAGAATGGCATTCCCATGAGAGGGAAGTACTACTTCGAAGCCTGCAGGGACAGGGCAGAGTGACAGAGCTGCAGGCATATTGCTTCTAGCATGAGGAACAATATCAGAAGAGCTAGGTTTGGAAAGCATATTTTACCAACACAGCAAACCTGAGGACACAGCTCACAAAGAGTCACAGTCATTCTTCAGCATAGAGGGAAGAAACAGCCTATCTCACTTTCCCCATGTCTGAATTGCTACTTAGGAAGACGTAAGGAATGAATGAGTATTTGTTTGAAAAGACACTCAGACGATCCTCTTTTCAAAAGAAGAAGGCTCACAGGAGGGAAGTATGTACAGGTTAATTGTTTGTTTCTGTGTTCTTGAACAGAGGCCACTGGGTTCATTGTTTCAGCCAGTCTAAGAAGTTAAGTGCACTTCCATCTACATTTTCACGGCAGTCTAAATATTTCTCAGAAAAAGCCCAGGAACAACACAAAGCTAATGAGGGGAAGGTTGCCTATCATAAAGGACCTCAGGTATTCAAGTCTGTGTTTTAGGGTCACCAGTTTGTTTTTAGTGAGCATAGCTAAAGTATATAAAGAAAAATATTCTAAGTCTGTAAACTTTATTCTAAAAAACTTGCAAATACCAGACACCAAAATAATGGTGCCCAACTTCTCTGCAGTTGGAACAGATGCTTGATATGGAAGCTGTGAAGCTTTATGTTACATTCTGAATTTTCAGGATCAAATCTAGCTTGTGAACTTACCTGTTACCAGAACAAACAAAAACCAGGGCAGAATTGGAACTAGAAAACAGCTTCATATCCTCATTCTGAGTGTCCATTGCCTGCATCCAGCCCTTCCTCTTCTCCTTAGATTTAGCCTTTCTTTGTTCTTTTTTTCCCCCTTGTGTATGTGCTGTGTGGTACCTAATGCAAATTTGTTTCTATATTTATGTACATTATTGTCTAAATTACACATATGAGAAAATAGGCGTTTTTTTTCCTTACTGAGATCATGTGACCTCACTTAATATCACACACACTGAATTTTCATTATCCATTCATCTGTTCATAGACAACTAGGCTGATTATGCTGTTTTGCAATACTGAAAAAGGCAAAGTTGCTTTAGTTTTTAGTTGCATAATAAGAACAATGTAATCCACTTTAGGCCAGTGCAGCAGATGATTATAGATGACAAGTATGTGCATTACATAGCATAAGCACACCTTGCTATAGTCTTGGCCTTGGCACCTGGTGGCCTATGGCCAGACAAGGCCATCCAATAACTCTTATTGTCACTAGTGTTAGTGAGTCTCAGTTTGAGACAAAGGGCCTGCAATACTGGATGATAAATTTTGTCTTGGAAAGGGCTTAGACAATGACGACTTTTTGTTATTTACAGTACATCTAACTTTTCTTTAGAAATAACAAGTGTAAGGGGCTGGCAAGATGGCTACTCAGGTAAAGGCCTTTGCTTTACATCTGCTGTGTAAGCCTGGGGACCTGAGCTCAATTCCCAGCACCCACACAAAGGCAGAAGGAGAGAACAGACTTCTTAAAGTTATGCTCAGACCTCCACATGTACCGCTCTTCACATGGTTACAAAGAAATTCAAGGGTGTGTACCAAGCTATTTTAAAATAGCAGGGAGGCGAGTGAGCAAGAAGGCTTTAGTCATAGGTAAAGAAAGTGGGACTGTAGCTGGCCCCCTAAATTGGCTGCTTTTCAGGTTACACTGCCAACATCTATAGGAATAAGACCTTTAAAAGTAAAAGTATTTGCACTATGATGCTAAAATGCAGAACATCGTAAGTTATGTAAGGATATTCTAGTAAAACAGTATATACTCTATAAAAAGACACAAAGGGACGTCATTCTCAGAAGCTTAGTTCCTCATTTATACAAGTGATTCAGGATCACTCTGTCACAGGCTAAATGCCAGGCCATCAGTTGAATATGATGTTCGACATTCTCCTGCTAACAAAGAAACAAGCTTCATCTCCCCAGTGGTTTCATGTATAGGGCCCTGTTTCTTGCCTTCCTTTTTCATGCAAATTGCCATGAGCACGCCTAGAGTAACCCTCCAGGGAGCTGATTAGGAAAAGATTTTTTCCTAGTTAGGAAGTCACAGAGTGAATACAAGTCTCCTTTGCTACCTTCCTCATGCTCTAGAAAGCTCCATTTAGATCTCTGGGAAGGTAATCCACCTATTACAATGTCCCACTCATGGTCTTGCAGAAGGATGAGTGCTTAATATATGTGAGGATGTTCAACCTCGTACAAGTGGAATACGAAAAACAAAACAAAAAAAACTTGTAACTCCATTTCAAGAAATCTTCAAAAGCTAGGCACAGACTTAGCAAGAGCAAGTCAAAGTAAGAGCAATATGCACACCTCATAATGAGCTGAATGACTCTGGACTTTTCTTCTTATGGGATAGTCATATACCCTAGAGAAGAACTATCATGAATGGACCAGCAGCCTGGATCAGGGTATCAAAAAAAGAAGGGGATCTGATGTGACCATATTCTGGGAATGCAAAGAAAATCCACCATAGAGAGCCCTGTGTGATTCCTCCGACAGGAGAGCCCACCCAGCTTTCTGTTTGGGACTGCCTCAGTATTTCCCATGTCGCAAAGAAGACCACAGCTTTACTCTGTCCTCCAGGATTCACATTACCCAACCCTGGCTTCTGCTGGAATGGACGGTTCTACTTGGCACAGATTTTCTGGTTCTTATGTCCTTCCTACCTCTCATTCTTTATTCAAGGCCGTGTGCTTGAATTTTCCCAACGTATACAATCTACCTCCAGGTCTGCACTGGATCCTTGTTGAATTTGAGACCTCTGTTACAAGCTACCTCTTTAGAAAAGTCTTCCCCAAATCAGCTAATATTCTGTCAGATAAATATATCTGGTAAATGTGCTTAATATACGTGAGGCCTGCAATACTGGATAATACCAAGTTCCTGGTAGTATTAAATTTTCTCTCTTGTTTTCTTTTGCGTCTGTTTCTTCTATTAAAGCTCATATTACTTGATAGGATGTCATCTGCCCAGTTCAACTCTGTACCCATCTCTGGTCCCTAAAACAAATTCTAACACATGATAAGACCGTAATATGACTTTGTTGGATGGTGCCATAATTGATGGACGGCATAGTCATTGTCCCTGAGGATCTCAGAGTATGAACTATATTACAGGAAGGTGTTAGCAATGAGTTCCATCTGAAGTTGTCCGTGAGCCTGGAGGAGGGTGTTAGGAAGACCAGGAGAGGGCGATGCACCTGGGCTACATCCTGATGACTAAAATTAGATTTTGTGGACTGAGATGTTCTAGGTCAAGGAAATGAGCTAAGAGTTGAACCACCAAACAGCAAAAGCATAGAGACCAGTGGACACTGAGTGAAGAAACTTCAGACTTTCAGCTGAGGGTTGGGTGAGCTAAAGGGCAGAAGGGGAGCTAGCAGCTAAAAATAGCTATTGCTTTTTTTTAATAGAGCTCATTATTCTAATCCTAGGGTTTCATTCTTCGATGATTATTCTTGGGCTCTAACTGAGTGCATCCTATATAAGACATCACTAAATAAATACTTTGAATTCTATAGCAACTTATAGGGCACTTATGATGGCTCATTTAATTGTATATTTATTTTTTTAGTCCTGGATAAATGTCAAAGTACAACTTGGTGGCCCAAAATTTCTTCATAAATTAGATGGGTATCTATTCTGGCCAAAATTCCCCTTATGTAGAGTGTAGGAGGACTGACATTTTATTTAGTGGGTCTTGTGTCTGCACCAAAACGACATGAGAGCAGTGGTTCTCAACCTCTGGGTCGAGACCCCTTTGGCAAACTTCTGTCTCCAAAAATATTTACATTACGATTAATAACAAAAGCAAAATTACAGTTATGAAGTGGTAACAAAAATAATGTTGTGGTTGAGGGGGGTCGCCACAACAGTAACTGTATTAAAAGTTTGTGCCATTAGAAATGCTGAGAACCACTGTTTATGAGCAACGTGATTCAACACTGCCCATGTTTCACCCTCCACAAACTGGCATGTGAATAAACCTATTTAAATAAACAGATAAAACCTCTGTTAAAACAAGTTCTTTTTTCCTCATGCATTCCACCCAGAGCAACAAAACCCCAAAGCCAACTAGTCATATATCATCGAAAATCATTTACAAAATGTTTGCATTGTTTGAAGGCATTAGCAACAGGCTCCTTGTCCTTCTTCCCTCCTCCTAGTCTTCATTCATGAAAATGATGATTCACTGCAGTGCCCTCCAGAGAGCAGGCAGTGGCTGTTCCTGAGGCAGCCCACCTCTACTGATCATGTGGGAAAAAGCCCGGCAGTGAATCAAGCTCATTCAGTAAAACGAGGGGAAAATATTTGCCTGGCAAGTCAACACGCCTCTCTCTCTGCTTGTCTGGACAGAGCTAGGGTGGACTTAACATTTTTTTCCTTTTTGTCAGAATTGCATGTATAACATTGCATATTTTCACAAGAGTGTCCCTCAAATGGAGATGTTTTAAGCAGCAAAACTAGTGTCATGACAGTTGGAACAAATACCCATCGTTCATTGATAATCTAGTCCAAGTTTCACAACTCCATGTGAGTTCTCTGGAAATCAGAAATAGTCCAGACAGCAGTATCTTGGTGCAAGGGTTGGAGGTAGCCACACTGATAAGCTTCAAATTGTTGGGGACAATACTTTTCAAAAATAATAGTGCTCACAAGGGTAAGGACCTGAGCTTAGTGTGCCATATCAGAAACAAACAATACCAAAAATACACTAAAGCAGACAAAAAGAGAAGTAGGCACTAGTAGCCATGAAGGGAGCCATCAGCAATGGAAGCCTATAGAGCACAAGGTACATAACTGCTTTGTTCAAGGAGATACGGTGAAGGAGACCACTAAAGACCATTAGTTAAAAGAGAGAGTGGGGGATACTCAATGGAACCTTGAACAGGACCAATTGTAGGACACATGTCCACTGCTTTCCATCATTATCCTTTAACTGGACTTTACAGCTCAAAGGAGTTCAACTCTCTTTCCTATTGTACTCTCCTTTATGAGTGTGTCCTCAGGAGAGTTCTTGGCTATGGACACCTCATTTGTAATGACCAAAGACATCCTTTTGAGTGGATCTCACTGATGATCACAGTGCCAAGTGACAGTGCCCTTGTAGACTTATTAAGAGAACAAAGGCTCATTGTGTGGAAGGCCAGAGCCACCCAAGACGATGCTCGGCTGCATTCGTTGGCTTTGGAAATGGGGAAGACCGAGTTAAAATGCTGAGTTGTGAGAACAACCTGGTGTCCTTATATTTAAGGGAAGCTGCAAAGACATAACAATGAGTAAAGCTGAACGGATTGGGATCAGAGAATGTCTGTATAATCAATATCTGGCAGGGGAAGAGGATGAGATAGTGTCTAAGATGGAATGTGTTTGGGAGACAACAATCAGGAAATTCTGATATATAAAGGGCAGCATTTAGTGACATGAAACTATTCATATGGATGCCGAGTAATGGGGGTAGTGGCAAAATTATCTTACAAATCACTGTCCCCACCAGGAAGTTACAGTTGGTAAGTACATAACTAAAATTTATTATTAGGTAGGTAGTTATTAAAGTAGAAGTTAGGGAAATCCAAGTAGTAGCTATCAGGTTTCTTGTTTAGAAATGCTCATGTTGGGGGGAGGGCGGACAAAACAAAACAAACTTTAACCCTAACTTAAAAGTGGGAAAACAAAGAGACCCTGGAGGAAATGGCAGTGGGTGGGTGCAGGTTGAAAAGGCAGAGTGGTTCACAACAGTTTCCAGAAGCAACCTCACCCTGTGCTGTTGGGCTTCATCAACAGAACAAAACTGACAACCCTGTTTTCTGTGAAGAGATCTGACGTTCTGAAGGTTTACAGTAAATGCCGGAAGGCAGGCAGTCTGTGCTATTGGTTCCTCATGCTCACAGAGATGGTTTCAAGCACAGAAAAGTCCCGAGAATTAACAAGAATGCTCCCCTTCAAATGCTGCAACAGGGGCATGTGACTGTTGCTCTTCATAACTGTGCATGCTTCAGACACCTTAAGAAGTCCCTGGATGCTCAGAGCCACCTCAATGGGACGTGAGACTCTCTTGATCGTTTAAGTCATCTTTATTTTCTCCTGTGAGAAAAGGTGATGACAGGACCATCTTCACAGGGCAGGAAATGGCATAGCTGACTTGGGTCAGGACTAGCCCAGCATTTGAAGCGAGATGACTTTACATCGCAGCTCTCCAAGCCAGACACTCGTGGACCACAGAGGAAGAATGAGTCTGCAGCAGGTGGGAGAGGTGTGGCTGAGTACATTCTCTTGGCTGACTAACTTGCACGTTCTGACTGTACACATTCCAGAAAATGCTGCAGGCCCCGGATTTTCAAGGGCACCACCCTCTTCCCTTCTGAATTGGCTATGGAATGGTCTATTGCTTTGAATCAAACTATGGTTATTTTTATATGAGGCAAACAGGGCCTGCCGGCTTTCCTCTCGTGGATAGTGACTGTTCCCTTTAGGCACTATTTCCATGAAGTGGTTTCCTTTTACCATGATTTATCAATAGATTGCACAGGGGAAGCTGAACACACATGGGCATGTTAAGATACTTTGAAAGGAACACGACACAGGCCTGGGTAATGCTGTGCCTTAGTTAATACTCTCTAAAGTATGGTGACAACGGCCCGACCTCTTTAGCTGGGAAATGAGAATCTTGTTTCTTAATCTCCTAATAATTGCCCCTTATTAAAGCCTGGTAGAAATTAACATTTCAATTAAAACTAAGTCCTAAGTGAGCAAGAATGCTGTTGTAATAGGCCTGATAGAACCCCAGTCTAGGAAGCACAGAATTGGTTCTTAGATCAGCGGCACCCTCTCTACTAGCATTTTAAATTAGTTAATTAATTAGCTAATTAATATTTGGCCCCGGACAAACATCCCTTAAAGAACTAACAAGGTCCCCAAATGAGGAGACATCCCCTTCTTTTTTTCAAACTTATCCTCTGTCTCAGCTAATATTAACATGCACAGCCCACGGTCCCCAGAGGCAGATTTAAAAATCAAATGGAAAAAGTTGGAAAGCTATGAGAACTCATCAGCAGTCATAATTCTTTAGGAACGTGAGCCCCAGGAGCATGTGCCCAATTTGCTGTAGTCCAGGCTCAGTAAAAAGCCCTGGACTCCTTATTTCAGTAGGGAGGGGGGGAGGGCACCCATAGAAAGGGCGGTGAATATTCAACTGGTAGCCCACCATAACAGACCCAATTCAAGTTCTGGATCACTTCACATGCCAGTTTCCCTAGAGTCCATTTGAATGCAAACAAGTAGTTAAATTCTTTCCTCAGCAACAGGTCCTTCTTTGTGTTCCCCAACCCCAGTAAGATTTTACTCAGGGTGGCTACAGAAACTGGCCTGGTTTTTCCCCCTTCTGATAGTTAAATGCATCCTAATCAGGAGTCAGTGTGATTTGAATTATCCCCAGTGACTCCATCCCCAGCACACAATCATTATGCACCTCTTCTAAAAGTATAAAACTGAATGTTGAAGGGGGAGATTTCTGGTATTTAAACTTGCTGTTATGAGGAGGAGCTGAAGGTCATTTTATTAATATTTACTAAACAACTTCAGCTATGTTATCTTACGTCACCTCCACAAGAATATCTAAGCAACTCTCTGTATTTCACACGGCAAGAAAATCCAAGGAAATAAAATAACTGGCCAAGCACCACACAAATGCCAGGACTGGAATGATAATTGACCATTTCCTCATGCTTTCAAACTTTCCTGCCCATTTTGCTTACCTGTCATATGTTATCAGAACAGAAAACTACACCATTATGACTTTTGGGAAGATCCTTATTCACTAGTTATAAAAACAACTTATCTTCAGAATCAAAACACTATCATATGTTGAGAAGCACCATCAAGATCCTTCATGTGGGCATGGGCTATGGACCGTGAGTTCCAGGTCAAACATGGATGCATAGTGAGATGAAACTTTATCTCAAGAAAAAATACAATCAGTGAATTTAAGGATTAGCACAGAGCCTATCTTCACTGGATGTACTTGTAGTCACCTTAGCTACTTGGGATAACAGGAAGGTGACTTGAACTCAGGTATTCCAGTTCAGCCTGTACCTCACAGTGAGATGCTATATCCAAAAAATAAAAGAAGCAATGAAGGGAGAGGCTTTTGACAATGGTTACTAGAAGCCAATCTTCTCTCTTTTTTTTCAAGTGACAAACAACATAGTGACAAACTAGGGTGATAAAGTGACAGACTGTCCCTGCTTTAGGAATAATCTGTCTTTTAAAAGATGTATTTATTTTTATTTTATATGTAGGAGTGTTTGCCTGGGTGTAAGTGGTAATGTGTGTATGTAGTTCCTGCAGGGGCCAAGAGAGAGCATCGGATGCCCTGGAGCTTGAGTTTCAGATGGTTGTGAGCTGTCATGTGGGTGCTAGAAACAAATCTTCTGTCTTGTACATGGGCAAATTCTTTTACCACCCAAGCCATCTCTCTAGCCCTAGCTTCTAGATATTTTTCAAAATATATTTTTTAAGAGAAAAAAATCATAAATAATGTTATATCACTTTGGAGAAATTATTTATTGATAAACATTCTGTTTTCATTTCATTAATGAATCCACTGTAAGATGTATTATTCAAAAATTATGTCCATACTACTTCTGTATTATTAAATACACAAGCATGAAGCATGTTCACTAAATCAAATATTCTTCATAAGATTAATTATAGCATTAGCATAATATGAGTCAGAATCACTTAAATACTTTATCAATTTAGGGTATATCTTTTTAAAATACATAACAAGCATTTTCCTAAAGAATTTAAAAACATGTTATGACAAACCTGTAATTACAGCATGTGAAAGACAGAGGCAGGAGAATTATTATCAGCTCAATGTCAAGCCTGGTCTTTACAGTGAGACCTTATCTCAATAAAAATATTGCTATCTTATCTATAACTGTCTTCTGTGTTACATGATAGGAGCAGCATGTACAAAGTTGATGACTCTGTTAGTTGATTTGGGGATTATAGTTGTTCAGCCTATATATGCTGCATTTCTTCAAAACTGAAGTAGGCCCAAGTGGGTCACTTTGCACACCTGATTATAAAGGGTGCTGATAGATACAGCATTCAGAGAGTGTCATTTCCTACAGTGGCTTTATCCTTTAAAAAGAACATCTTGCTAAAAGCTCATCTTCCATCTGGGTAAATTGAAGTGGCATGTATAACTGTGCGATTTTCTTATGACTCAAAAATAACATATACTGACTGTCAGCCTCCAAATAACTGGTAAGTTATTTTCCTCGAGCTCATGTCTAAAGGCTGATACATGTCTCCAGTTGTATCTAACTCCAGCTATTTAAACCCAAAGCAATAACAAAATGACTCTTTCAGAAAACTACAACAGTTATATTTCTGACAACTTAATGGCACTCTTTAATCACTGACTGTAGCCACCATTCTGTTCCTACTGGAATAATGTTTAGTGTTTGCAGCCCATAATTCCATTTTTCACGTGTCCCTTAGGTTTATATTTCCCTGCATTATTTACTTATTCTGCACTGTGGGGTGCCTTTAGGGATATTTATGAATAGAAACTCTAAGTTTCTGGTGATATTTTAAAGATTAATCTGTTTTCCTGACAGAACCAGTCAGAGCAAAAAACCAGAATTAATCTTCCTTCCCATGACGAAGTGCTTCAGTTACAAAGATAAAATTTGCCTGTAACAACTGCATAAGATTTGGCGCATTCTTATTAATGATTTTAATTACCTTTATTTATCATTGTACGTACCTAACCTTATTGAAAACAGTGTTAAAATCTTAGAGAGTTCAATCTCATTCTGTGGTCTTTTTTCATTTTCCTAAATAGTTCCCCAAGGCGGATGCTCATTTCAAGTCTTTAGTCACTCCAGAGGTCTGAGCATGTTCTCAGTGCAGAGCAGATGGATGAGGATTATGAAGGTGGATTAGTTACACGCCTGTGATAGTCTCTCTAAATTGGCTCCTGCTCACTTAGATCAACTCTCTGCCTTTTCTCCCCTTATTCAGGTTGATTCAGTCTGAGCTTTGCTCTTTCTCTATCATTTAAGCACCGAGAGCCAATAGCCTCAAGGATCTGGGTATTTGTCTTTCCTCACAAGTCTCTGCAGTATGAGGCCCTGCCCTGTAATTGTCCTGCCTTGTTTAAAACTGAGATGCACTGTGATAGTATTTGGGGTGCTGCTTTCTAGTGTGTGTGTGTGTGTGTGTGTGTGTGTGTGTGTGTGTGTGTGTGTGTGTGTGTGTGTGTGTGTGTTAAACAGAGTCACTGTAAGCTAGACTTGAATCTTAATTATAGAATTTATTTCTCCAGGGCTATCAAGTTTATCTTCAACCTTGCATATTGTCTGAGGTCACAGATTCCTTATTTACAGATGGCATGATTTAATAAATGAGACACCAAGACTCCATTAGGAAACTCCTAGAGCTAATAAATACTTTCCTAAAAGTGGTAGGTTACAATGAACACACTAAAATCGGTAACCTCCCTCTCTCTATATGAGTGGTTCTCCATCTTCCTGAATACAGTTCCTTATGTTGGAGAAACCCCAACTATAACATTAGTTTTGTTATTACTTCATAACTGTAATTTTGCTACCTTTATGAATTGTAATGTAAATGTCTGTGTTTTCTGATGGTCTTGTGTGATTTCTATAAAGGAGTTATTAGACCACAAAGGGGTGGTGACTCACAGGTTGAGAGCCACTGCTTTATAACAAAGACAGGCTGAGAAAGACACCAATCCCATTCACAACAGCCTCAGAAAAAACCCAAACAAGCAATGGATGATGGAGGAGATCCAACCAAGGAAGTAAAAGATTCACATAATGAAAAATTTAAAACACTGAAGAAATTAAAGACTGTACCAGAAAATGAAGAGATCTTCTATGCTCATGGATTCCTGGGAATAAAAACTTGAAAATGATCATCTTACCAAAAGCAATACACAGATGCAGTGCAATCCCCATCAAAAGACTACAATTCACCAGAAGAACAGCAACAAAAAGAAAACCTTAAAATTCACAAAGAGCAAAAATGAACAACAGATACTAGATAGCCCAAGTAACCCTAACTAATAAAAATACTGCTGATATATCCTCACTTCTGATTTCAAGTTATACTACAGAGCCATAGGAATCCAGACAGCACAGCACTGCTGTAAAAACAGACTGATCCGTGGGATAAAACCGAAGCCTTACAGATACCTCATTTTTGATAAGGATCCCAAAAATACACATCGAAAAAAAGACAGGGTCTTAGTAACAAATGGTGCTGGGAAAGCTGGAGAGTCCCATGTAGAAGAATGAAGAAGCTTGATCTCTCTTTTTTTTCCTGTCCCTATATACAAATGGATTAGGGATCTCAATGTTAGTCTTGACACTTCTAGACTAAAGAGTAGGGAATACACTTCAGGATATAAGTTTGAGTGAGAATGTTCTGAATAGGACTTTGTTCTTACAGAAAACAGGACCAACAAGCAACACATGGAACTTCATGAAATTTAAAGCTTGGCTACTGCAAAATAAACTGTTAATCTACTGAAGTAGCAGCCTGCAAAATGGGGGGTGGGAGGGGGGTGGAAATCTCTGCAAACTATATATCTAATAGAAGACCGGTGTCTAGAATACATACAAAATCAAACAAAGTAAAACTAAACTAGACACCCAGTTCAAAAAAAAAAAAAAAAAAAGTGGGCTATGATCTGAGCAGAGAGATTTTTAGAAGAAGAAATGAGCATGGCTAAGAAATACACTTGAAAATATCCCTGGCTGTCAGTAAAATGCAAACTGTAACTATTCTGAGATTTTATCTTATCCCAGCCAGAATAGCTAAGATTTAAAAAAGCAAAAGGCATAGATCTGAGGAACAGAGAACCCTCATACACTGTATGTGCAGCCAACCAGGACGGCAATCCTCAAAAACAATGTCTCTCATATAACCAACTAGCTCACTCCTGAGTAGACACTTGGGCATAGTCACAGCTCTCAGAAAATAGAAACAGCTTAGGTGTCCATCAACTGATGAATAGATAATGAAAATGTGGTACCCACATGAAACAGATTTTGTCCAGCTGCACAGAAAAAAAAAAAAAAAAAAAAAAAAAACAAAAAAAAAAAAAAAAAAAAAAACTAAATTGTGATACAAATGAATAGACCTGAAAACCATTTCACTGAGTGAAGTAACTCAGACCTAGAGACCTGGATTATCAATAGAGTTCTGGATATTAGACAGGAACCATCGGCTGAGAAAAAAGACAGTAGACTTCAGGTCAAATGAAGGGAGGAGGCACTCAGGACAGAGACTTAGGTAGGAAAAGAGATAGTAGAGCACAGAAACACTACGGGTAGCTGTTGTTACATTGTAAATAATTGTCCCACCCACTGGTTTAATAAGAAGCACTGATTGGCCAAAGACAGGCAGGAAGTGTGGGCGGGGCTACCATACTAAGAAAACTCTGAGAACAGGAAGCACAGAGCAGAATGCCAGAGAGAAGGCAGAAGAAGCCATGGCTCATACTGTTAGTCCCAGCACTTGGGAAGCAGTGGCAAGAGAATCTCTGTGAGTTCAAAGCCAGCCTGGTCTTCAAAGTAAGTTCCAGGACAGCCAGGACTGTTACACAGAAAATTCCCATCTGGAAAAACAAAACAAAGACTGGAGGAGGTGGCTCTGTCCTTTGATATTTCAGGCTTCTCTCTGGCATTCTGTTCTCTGTTTCCTGTTCTTAGAGTTCTCTTAGTCTAGTAGCCCTGCCCACACTTCCTGCCTGTCTTTGGCCAATCAGCGCTTTTTATTAAACCAGTGGGTGGGACAATTATTTACCATGAAACAACACAATCCCCTACAGGTAGCAATAGCTAACACTGAGTATACTTGAAAAAGCCGTATGGAAACTTACAATTTCATAAGCTTCACACATTTTCATACTATAAAACTACTTCTCCAAGAAGTCGTAAGTTGTCAGATGAAAATCAGTGCTAGGTATAGACTATCTCTTCTTGAGGTATTGGTCAAGGATGCCCTGAAGAGCTCCTAAACAATAAAGACTATGGACTCTGTTCTTGGTTACCGAACAGAGCTAAGAGAAGATACTATTGCTGAAGACATCACACATTTTGGTCTCGGGACATGGGAAAATCAACCTGGTACTGACTAGTAAATTTCTTACTGGCGGTTAGCTTCCTTAGTATCAGAAGGTGCTATGAAGGCTGCTAGGGGAATAAAGTCATCAACAGTCTTATCATTGACTCCGGTGAACTACAATAAATCAGTGTGGCAAAATAGGCCCATACTTGTAACATTAGTGTGGTACAAGAGTCACACTAATATTACAAGGGTAACTAACCACATTCTGATGAAATTTGAGGCCAGCACCACAGGAAGAAATAAATGCCTATTACTATAAACCTGGCTAAGAACCCATGGTTAGGGAGTTCATAGACCCCAGGGGTGAACCTAAAAGACACAGTATCCAACTACTCTCTAAGTCTGTACCTTGAAATCTATAGATCAGCACACTATTTGTGATTTTGTGCGTGTGTGCACTAAAAAGAGTTTAAACAAAGAAACTCACTATTGAATACATATAGAGTACCCAGCCCCAAATGTGGCACATCTATATCATGATGTCCTCCACCCCCCAAAGGACTACAATGAAAAAGGGAGTATAAAGGCTGTATGAGCCATGGGGTTGATTAAAATTGAGGTAAAACATTGTTATCGAGACGTGACAGAACCATTGTATTCATGTCTTACAGCAGCTGTGGCTGCCTTATAAGAACTGCACAAGATCAAACCAGTTAACATTCTAGCATGGAGGAATGAGAGGCTCATAAGCCCCCACCCCTAACTGAGGAGTTACTGACAAGTGATGGTTTCTGGGGAAATATGGGGTCATTTTTTCTTTAAGGGAATGGCTCCTGGTAGGTCAGTCAGGCTTCAGTTGCCTTATGCTTATGAGCATGTAGGCAGCACAAACTGAATGTGATGTTATTAATTTTTTTAAGAGGACATGATATTGAAAGAAATAAGAATTGATCTGAGAAAGGTTAGGAAAGGATTGGGGCTTGAACGGGATCAAAATATATTGTACTAAAAAAGTACATTGTTCTGAATTCTCAAATAATTCATTAAAATATTACACTTTAGGGTGGGAACTGAAAAGAGAGCTCAGAAATTAGCAGCCTATACTGCTCTTGCAAGGGACATGAGTTGCATTCCCAGCATCCACGTTGTTCAGCTTAGAACCATCTAAATGGAAGATGACCTCTTCTGACTTCACAGGTACCTGCACACATGTGGCATAGTCTTAATGGTCTTGAGGTTTCTATTGCTGTGAAGAGACACCATGGCCATGGAAACTCTTATAAAGAAACACATTTAATTGAGATGGCTCACTTACAGTTCAGAGGTTCAGTCTATCATTGTAGTGGGGAGCAGGGTAGCATGCAGGCAGTCATGGTTCTGGGTACATCTTGATCAGAAGGCAACAGGAAATGGCCTGTGACACGGGGTAATATCTTAAGCATAGGAAATCTCAAAGTCTGCCCCCACAGAGACACCCTTCCTCCAACAAGGCCACATCTATTCCAACAAAGCTCTATCTCCTAATAGCAACACTTCCTATGAGCTTATGGGGGCCAATTACATTCAAATACCACAGTCGCCAATACACATGTACACACACACACACACACACACACACACACACACACAAATCTTTGAGGAGCAAATAGGCAGCCAAAAGAGACAAGGAAAGAAGTAAGAAGGCGTGGGGATGGATGGGGAAGAGAGGGGAGGGTCTTAGAGGTGATGAGGAAGGGGCAACAATGATCAGAATATACTGCATAAAAATTATTTTCAGCTAAAGAATAAAAAGAATATTTCTAAAGTGTGCAGTTTTAGTCAGTTTAATCAATTTGAATCTCATTTTTAGAGTTTATTTCTCCCTAGGTGTCAAATCTCTTTTCAGCCTTGAGCACAGTCTGAGATTTATGTTCCTGGGGAAATCGACATGTTTCTGTTTTTCAGCGTTTCTGTAATTCTTAGGAAAACAATGTCTCCAATAATTATTTATCTATAAACCACCTTGGAACAACTCCCAGGCTGTCTACTTGTGTGTAAGGTAGGTGTGTATGGAAAGGACATAGAATTTTGCAAACGATCAATACATCACTTGACAGTTGCAGCTCTGACTTGCTAATCTTCTCTTATGGTTGAAACCATATCCTGTTGGTTTTATAGATTAGATAAGAGGCCTTTAGAGGATGAAAGTCTGTCAGGTTGGTCAGAGAGGAGGTGGCCATCAGAGTACAAACAATTTTCCCAGCTCGCTGTGTGAGGCTTTGATGTACTACTATTGTCACGTTAAGTTAAAAAATCCTTTGCTCAATAGATCTCCCAAATTGCAAATGTCTTCTAGCCTCATGTAATACCAGGATAATTTCAGAGAATTGCACTATGTAAATTAGCAAATGAATAATAATTGCAGAGATAACTACATGTGGAAACACCGATTAGTTAATAAATCTACTTGAGTTAGCCATAATAGTTTCTGTTGCTTTTAAAGTTCCCATTTAGGACTTAGGTGCCATTGGATTGGCAATTGCATATTTTAAAATATTTTACCTAAGTGATGTCCTCACAGAAAAATTAAGGGTCCTAATCATTTAAAAAATGAATCAGAAATCAGCTCACTGCTAAGGGTATAGATGGCAAAGCATTCTTCTATTACATCGCATATAACCCCTGTAAGATACACAGCTACTTGTTGCCATAAAAAATCATGTGATTAACCCTAAATGGAGGCACAGTTACTGGCTTGATAGACCTTGCACTTTTAGATATTTGTGCAGCCATTGTGATATTGGATTAGTTGGCTTTGCAGAATTGTTTCCACCGTCCGTGCTCTCAATTAGAATCTGATTTGCTGTGGTCTTTTCATTACTCTTCCGGTACAGAACAAAGTAGAGACACATCCCCACCACAAGATCACTGCTGGACTTTACTCCAGTTTGTGTCTGGCTTGCTCAGGTAACGGAGATAAACAACCCCAGGCAAAACTTCTTCCTGAAAAAAAAAAAAAAAACGGGTCCTTCATGCTTGAAAACCCTGGGACGTGTCCAAAGAAAGCATCAGCTAAAGGGCAAGCCATCAGCACTCAGCCAAGTGCTCTTTTTCCCTAAACCCCAACACTTTGCCGTATCTTATTCCTCACATTCAGACTTAGGTAACTGATTATACATGATTCCTAGGTGCCAGGCTTAGCCTCTGCTCAGAGTAAATGGCCTGACTAACTCATCTGCAGAATTTAAACGATGCTATATGAAAAAAAAAAAAAGTCATAGAAGGCACAATCTATTGGTGACACTCTTCAGCCCTGAAGTGGAAGTGACAGTGCTTGCTTATTGCCAAGGGATTTCGGTATGCTTAATTCATCATGATGAACAAACCTTTCGGACAATAGGAGGTATTTAAAAATAGTTCTGAATCAATAAAAAACAGAAAAATACCCACATCGAGGACTATGGTGTGAGGACCCTTAAAGGCATGCAAATAAATATGATTAGAAGCAAATACTTCAAAGCCTTTGGTTTTTGGAAGGCAGAAATTAGGAGTTTGCATTTATCCCCTCTTCAGTACTTTTCAAGGTCATGTATTAAATGTGCATGCTTCATATTGGAAACAACATAAATAGCTTCCCAAAGAGTAATCCAAGCATTTCTTAAGAAAGTTCTCTCTTCCTTTTTGCTTTCATTTCCCTATTACTTCCTTTTTCATAATAGATAATAATATGCAAGTCCACATATCTGCAGATAGAGACTCAAGATTCCAGGGTATTCTGTGCTCCTATTTATTAACTTTCAATGATTGTGTGCCTCACCCAGGAAATCTAGACATGCATTGGCTAAGACCTCCTCGAGATGATGGTAACCTGTAGTGATAAAGTTGTCAGTGTCTCAATCTCTGGTAGTGGAAGCTGCTTAAAAAGTGACTTCCATAAAAGAAACCAATCAGATTTCTTCTGAATGATTTCCAATGGCTGCATCTTTCTGGAATTATGTAAAAAAAAAAAAAAAAAAAAGACCCAGAATAGTACTATAATGCATGTCTTCTATCAAAATATACAAAGAATATAACTAAAATGAATTGCAACGTGAAGATTCCACAAAACAGTGAATCTGTACAGCAAGAAAGAGGGAAGTTATAGGAACAAGAGGATGGATTCAAATCCTTGCACTAAGATCCTGGAGTAGAATCTATTAAGAAGTAGTTTTTCTTGTTCACCCCATTCTGTCTTTGCTGAGACCCTTCAGTACACCTGAGCAGCCAAAACCCACATTGGCTAGTGCTGTGACTTAAAATGGAGCAAACTTCTAGAGAAACCCAAAATGCTTTATTTATTCTGACATGGTATTCTTCCAGAAAATGTTCATGCTAAAAGAAACCATCTCATGATTTGGAAAGGGACAGAAGTAATCTTCAAAGTCATCATACTTTTAAAAAATTATTGTTGAAAAACTTGCCTTAGATGACTAACCACACTTTCTCTAAATGATAACAGTAGGCATCCCTCAGTGCTTAAATTGTCAAGGTAAAGTCACATTTTAAATGTCTTCCTATTGGGAACTTAGTGTCTAACAGTCACAGCAGATAGCAGGTGACCCATTGCTCTTGGAACTGTCAATTTAGTGGAGAAACAGTAATATTTTTAGTGTTTGAAGTACATTTTAAGGCCTGATAAATAAATCTTCAATTGCTGAAATTGCTATGCTGGATACAAAGTTCCAGAAAATAAGAGCTACTGAAAGCCATTTATTATCAGAGAGTGCGGCTACTCTTGGAAAAACAAAGAACTAAGAGTCTGCAAAGAAATAGGATTTATAGAAAAATGTGTAAATGAGGCAAGCCTTCCCCAGACTCTCTGACAATAATTGGATTTGGTTGACTAGAGCTGAGAAGGAAGGGAACAGATGTCAGAGGATCCAGGAGAACTTGCCTCCTCTAGATTGAACAGCTAATTACCAGTGGATAATGACGTGTGCCACCCGAAGTCACTGAGAATATTCCCACTTCAGAACACGCGTTAACTGTGAGGGGTAATGTATTTGATTTCGCACAAGACTACAAATTAAATGTTAAAACAAAATAAAAACAAAGCCCCAGCAATCTTAAAGCAAGAGTGAATGGAAAAAAGTACTTATAAATTTGATTTTGGGATACTCACAGATAATCAAGTCAGTATTTTTTATGTGTTTACATGAATTATGATCTGATTGTTATCTTCTAAATAAATAAGATTGACAGTTATTTATAATCTGACCAGCCAGGAGGTGTTTCTGAAATCTTAAATACTAGTTTAGACTGTTCAGACAATCAAAGGAAATTCCTCACACTAGAACTCACATAATTGATGGCATCAGAATTATAAATATGATTTATGTTTGACTGTCTCAAAATCATTGCACTATTAAAACCTTTTAACTATTTTGACACATCACCTTAGATGTGACCTAAATCAACAGAAATCAAATCATTGACACATCCAAAGGCCAGAAATCTAAAATCAAGATACAGAAAAACCTACTCAATCTGAAAACTCCAGGCAGGAACCCAATCTTGCTTCTTCCAGCTGCTGGCAGCTGTTGAGTTTTTTTCCCTCTACTTGTCTTTAAATTGCTTTCTCTATGTGTCAATTTCAAAACTTTCCATCTTCTCCCAAGAAATGTGATTTCATTTGCAACAGTGGTTTGCAGACTGGCTAAGTTCTGTCTTTAGACTTTCTATTATAACCATCTTTTGATGGTGAAGTAATAGTCACAGGTATAAGGGAGCTCATATGAATGTCTACTGAGAGTTATTTTTGGCTCTCTTATAATTATTTCACTGTTCCTGACTGTTTACTGGTAAAACTCTCTATAACTCAATTTACTTTATGAATATCTCTCACCTAATGGTTCTGTTGCTCTTGAAAACTCTGACGAATATAGTGACCTTTCAAGTTGTCACCGTGAAACAGAGTCTCAAGAGATATCCATGATTAGAACTCAGTATAATATGCATGAGAGTAATGTGGATAGGAAGATTTAAACACAACATACACAGACCCATGGGAACACATGCACCGGCAAACACACAAAATAGAAGTTTTCAATAAGCATAGTAAGTAAATATAGTCAACTGATTTGACTACCAAGTTGGAGATCTTTTGTCTTCTGTGAATTACCATCAGTTTCATTCATTTTTAGAGTCAATATCACAGAGATGTGTAATGATTAATGCTGTTTGTCAACTTAGAGATGTCCAGATGAGTAAAGCATACCTCTAAGTACGTTGGTGCATATTTTCAGAGACAATTAAAGAATGAGCACTCTGGTGTAACTCATTAATGGATTAAAAATTGAATACATTGTTGGGAAATGGTAAAACCACAGAAAGCAGGGCCCAGTTGGGAGAAGTAGGTATCTATAAGACATATCTATGTAGTTGCATCTTATCAATTCCTTAGTGTATTCTCTCTCTCTCCCTTCCTCCCTCCCTCCTCTTTTTTTTTTTTTTTTTTTTTTTGCTTTCTGGCCACCATATATAGGAACACACATGTGCTATTACCTGCTCAAGCTTCCATGATGTTCTGCTCAAATGCAAGTATGCAAGTGGCTATATATTGGACATTCTGAAGTGGAACCAAATCAAATGCTCCTGTCCAATGATTTCTGTCTGGTATTTGAACACAATGAGGATAGAGCTGACACTCATGTAGGAGCTACACATATTAAGAACCCCCCCCCACACACACACACATACACACCAAACAACAACAACAATAAACACCTCAGCAGGCTGAAGACAAGCCCAACAAACACAAATGAACAACTTTCATCATGTGTGATTCATGTCAATGGCTCTGACAGGTAAGCATTTTTAGACTCAGTAGTACTTAGAATCAGGAAAAATTAAAGTTCATAGAAGTAGCGCTAAATTTAAAACCCTGTGTGGCTGACATTTTATATACTATTTATTTTAAATAAATTTAGGTAAAGAAACAAGGAAGTAGAATTTTGACGCCAGTTTTAAATGTGGAATTGAATAAGTTCTTTAGACTTATAATTTCAAGTAAAATCTTACTAAGATTACAGACAAATTTAGCAGTTTTAAGAACTTAATAACTATAGCTTATACCTGTAAATATTTAATTGAGGTACTAAAATATTCAGGAGCAGCTCGCTTGTCAAGACACACAATTAAAGTACTTACAAGGAATTTTGATGCATTAAATTTACAAATAAAGCTTTAAATGCTTAGCATATTCAAGTACCTTTGAAAATAAGTTGAAACCATTCACCGAAACTCCCTTAGGAGTCATCCTGAAACCTCAGTGGACTTCCAAAGAGATTTAAAAAACTTTATAAGTAAAATTTAAATTCTAGCTACATCTATGTGCTTGAATATGTCACTTCAAGTGCATTCTATGGAGTTTTAAATTAAAGGCAAAGACTGACTAGTCTATGAATCAACACTGATCAGAGAGATGGCTAGGCAGCAAAGAGTACTTCTCGTTCTTCCAGAGCACCCAGCTTCAGTTTCCAGATCAAGATGCCCAATGTACTCTGTAACCTCATCTCCAAGAGATCCAACATCCTCTTCTGGACTCCTCAGGCACTTTCACACACATGGCACATATCCACACAGACACACCCATAAAAACATGCAAATAAATCTATAATCACAAAGAAACATAAAAGCCTCACAACACTGTCTTCCTCTGTTTCCACCTCACCTTGGTCCTTTATCTATCTCAAAATTCACTCTATCTTATACGCGCATTTCCTTTCATCAAATCTGTAATTTAGAGTAAGTTTCTCTTATGAATATCTTTAAGTTACTCATATACTTCAGAATCTAAAGTAATATTTACAGCTTTTAGGAATTTTTTGCCATGAAAATTTGGGGAGCCTATTTGTTATTTTGTGGGGTGTGACCATCCAAGACCATTTTTGAGTTAGATGAAGGAATCTTGCTTCTGAGGACTGAAATAGCTGGCTGGGTGAGAAGTCAGATGCATGCAAATTAGAATACCCATTAAAGAAGTGTTGGAAAGGGTTGGCAAAATGGGAAAAGACTCCTGCACACACACTATTTTAATGCCGACTTGGGAAGGTACAATAAGGTCAAAAATTCAGAAGACCATTATTTTGTAAGCATCTTGTAATGAACCATCAAGTGATGAGACATTAAGTTGAAGACAAGGAATGTAGCAGTGGGAAATCACTTGTTCAGCATTCACAAGACCCAGGGTCCACCTTCAGCAACAGGATAAAGCCTACATCTTAAGAAGGTCTCAGGTTTGTATTAGCTAAGATTTTAGAGGACCTAAGTGAAATAATCTATAACTCTATTGGTAATTTGGAGTAATCTAGTGAAAGCCACAGGTTTCCATGCCAATGACTGCAAGTCACTCTGTGTAGTCACATTTGTATTGATGAGATAATTCTAGTTAGTCCCATGAATACTTTTACTATAGCTTTTGGGGAAAATATATAAATCAAACTCAAATCAGGATCACAATCACTCTTTACTGTTCAAGGTGCACTACTACCCTACCACAACCAACTGTTCACTGCTTCTAATTCATGGTTCAATTCATGGTCTTCAAAGAGTGTACAGTGGCTTGAGGAGCCCTCAAATGATGACAACCTTCCTTGGCCCAGTTCTCTGTCCTTGTCTCCTCAAATGAATTGCAGCCCAGCTGAGAAACCTCTTGCACTAGGCTGAAGTCAATTAACCCACTCTGTTTTCAATTTATTGAACTTAGAGAGTAACTCGCATTTGTTCAGAAGCCACACAAATCATGTTTTTCCTGCCTACAAACAGCATTAAGTTAAACAGCGTTCCGCTCTGCTCAATGTGAAAACGTTTCATCCAAAGACAGAACAAAAACCACCATCTAGAGCAGCGGTTCTCAACCTGTGGGTCAAGACTCCAGATGGATTATAAATTAAAAGTTCTGCATATCAGATATTTACATTACAATTTATAACAGTAGCAAAATTACAATAACAAAGTAGCAATGAAATAATTTTATGCTTGGTGGTCACCACAATCTGAGGAACTATATCAAAGGGTCATGGCATTAGCAAGGTTGAAAACCACTGACGAAGAGCAAAGAATACAGAGAAAGGCTCATCAAAAAGGGTCAGGAGAGCAATTCCTATGAGCTGCTTTGAGTATTCCACAGGACCCACTAGGCCTACCCATTTCACAACTTTTCCTTTCTTTAGATCCTGGCCTAATCCTATGTATGCTATCCCTGTACGTGGGCCTCCTTACCCTTTTCCTACACTTCCCTCCTCGCTATATGGCTGCTTCCTGTCATGGTGGACCTCTGTGCTTGTAGGCAACTCAAATAGAATGGCCTTTTCTCTTCTCTCCTCTATTTTCCTCCTCTAGGCAGCTGCCGAGATTTACAACTAGCCTGTCCTAGAGTTTTCCTTTCAAACAATAATAAAATTGGTCTTGGGTTTCTTAAAAGTGTCACGAGTACATATACTAAAATCAACGATACCTTCTACACCATGACATGGTTGAAAATACTATTTTAATTACCAATTATGAGCCAATTCTGAAGATATGGTTTTTTCCATATTGCACTGTGCCATGCAAAATGAACACAGAACTAGAAAGAGAACTGTGTGCATAGTTTAGATGTGTCAACAATGGGGCAGAAACTTCAAGGCTCCTAGATCAGTAGATAATTAAGTATGCCGCCAGTTTGCAGCCAGTCAACCTAAGATACAAAACAGTGGGACTTCTCAAGCTCAATGTCACACACGAGGGACAGACAGGAGATTAAGCCCTTGTAATGTACCGTTCTTTCCATGGAGTCATGCTCACTTCTACATGATTATCCAAAATTGATGTATTCTTAGGACTATTGTATAATCTGAGCAGAGAATTTGAGGAAATTTATTATGGTAGTTAATATTGGCAATCTGAGAGGGATCTAGGCTCAGCTGGGTCCCTGGGCTACATAAGAAGGAGGAGAGCTGAGCACAAACCTTTATATCTTCTGCTTCCTGACTATAGATGCAATGTGACCAGTTGCTCATTGACTGCGCTCTCTCTGTGAAGGACTCTATCCCTAAGTGTGAGCTAAATGTCTCCTATTCTTCCCTTAAATTGTTTTTGTCTAATGTTCTGTTGCAGCAATGAGAAATTAGCTAATACACTTACCAACTAAAGGCATTCAGAAAACAGGCATGTCTGGGTGTCTATTGCTGTGATGAAACACCAGAACCAAAAGCAACTTAGAGGCGACAGGCTTTATTTGTCTTATTTGAACTCTGCATCACAGTTCATCACTGAAGGAAGTCAGGACACGTCTGAAACAGGGCAGGAACCTGGTGGCAGGAGCTGATGCAAAATGTGTGTGTGTGTATGGTGTGTGTGTTGCTTACTGGATTGTCCCCAATAGCATGTAGAGCCTGCTTTCTTTTTGATTTATGTATTTATTTTTAATTTCCCAAACTCACCGGTCCCTTCCGTGCCCCCCCCAGCCTCCCTCCCCCACCCCATCCCCCCATCCATTCCCCAGAATGGGCAAGGACTCCTAGGGTCCTTGAACCCAGAACCACTATCCCGGGGGGGAGGGGGGGCTGGAGGGGGAATGGGTTCTCCCTTGTCAATTGCTAATTAGGAGAACGCCCTACAGGCTTGCCTCAGCCAGATCTTATGGAAGCATTTTCTCCGTTGGGACTTCCTTCTCCCAGAACGACTTAGCCTATGTGAGGTTGGCATCAGACTAGCCAGCACTCTAAATACAGGAAAAAGAAGCAAGCAAGTCTAATATCTTCGACAGCATCAGTCATCAAAGCAATAAAATCTAAAGAACAGAATATTACTTTTAAAACTTGAAACACATCCTCTAGTAAGTATATTAGCTATTTTCTCATCAAGGCAACAAAATATCTTAAAAAAATGTATCAACTTATCTGAAAATAAAATTCTCATTGCTAGTAAGGATGTGGTACAGTATACTAAATTGTTATAATAACTGTGAATTACATACTTGGAACTTAAAATTTGCATATAAGTTAGTCCAGTGTTTCTTCTAGACTTCAGTACTAAAATATTAGAAATATACACAAAGATTGACCTATGTATCTTTGATACATGATGTATGCTTAAAATTACTTGCATGAACAGTGGGATGCTACACAACCGTTAAATCTATGTGCTTTCTGTAATGGGATAAACAAAAAGTGATGGTCTGCCATTTTTTTCTTCCACTAAGATATTTAAAATACAAAACAGTAGGGCTATATCAAAATTATACTATTGGTCTTCATAGGTGAAAAGGTTGGAGGTGGTTTTAGTTTTATTGTTTTTCCTATTTTCCTGATATTTTTCTTTAAAAAGAAATAAGTATATATATTTTAAGTTGGTGATGAATTATTCATCTGTAGGAATGGAAACTTACTTTAGAAATAACAAAATCAAAGAACCTTTTAAGAACTCCATTAGAAGCCATGGGAATCATGTCTTGAAAGCATCAAATAACCAGTTGGGGATTCTCAAACCCCTGGTGTGTGACCAGACTACTACCAGTTGTATCTCCACAAGTATAGCAGGAAATGCTCTGAACACAGTTGGCTCTCAGAGCTTGGCAGGGCTGGTGAGGAGCCCAGCAGCTCAGAGTGAGGCCCCTTGCCTCCCATCTCTCATTGGAAGCAATTAGGGGAAATTAGCTCTTAACAGGAAAACTGACTACAGGGTTTGCCTGCCGGAACCACTGGGTGGAATGCATGTCACACAGGCATGCTGACGCTTCTGATGACAGATGGTGAGCCAGCTGAATGAGAAGCATGTACCCCGCTCTGGCTCTTAGCCATTCAACTACATTAGTCTGGATATCAGAGGAAAACGGCAGTATGCACTTCATATTGAGAAGAAAGTCAGAGTGACTATATATAAATTGGCTTCTTTTGAATCTCAGAGAGGGAGAGTGGGGAGAGAGAGAGAGAGAGAGAGAGAGAGAGAGAGAGAGAGAGAGAGAGAGAGAGAGAGAGAGAGAGAGAGAGAGAGAGAGAGAAGCAATAGAATGAGTGGCAAGGTAGGGAAATAAGTTGTTCCAACCATGCAGGAGCCCAAAGTTCCATCCCCAGTATCATGAAGACTAATAAGCATGGTAAATATGTACAATCCTGCTCTCCAGTCTTTCAGGCTAAAATGGTACCACCAGACTTGGGGAGCAGTCTAAGTTTTCAGAAAGTTGCTTCTTCTTGATTTTTAACATTAAAGCTCAGACATCACTGAGTTGATTCGTATTTACACACATCTTATGGTATATCTGACACCAATCAATTAAATAGCAGCATATTGTATTTTATATGTGCTCCTTATGAACCAGTGCATATGGGGAGGGGGCAGGGGTGCAAGTTATATTTCATCTTTATTTTCCCCCTGTTATAGATAGAATATTTGTTTAACTATGCAAAATGTGTTGCATTTGTTTAATTATGCAAAGATGTGTTGCTATTTTACCTTGCCTGCCTAAGATACCTCATTGGTGTAATAAAATGCTGAATGGCCAATAGCACAAGAGGAGATGAAGATGAAATTTTGAGGCAGGGGGAGTAAGTAGAAGAAGAAATTTGGGCTCAAACAAACAAACAAAAAAAGAGATACCAAGGCCCACCCAGCCACACATGGAGGAAGGAAGAAAATTGGAGGAAGGAAGAAAATTAAGACATACAGAATGAAAGAAAAGTAAACAGTCTTGAGGCAAAAACATAGATGAATTTAAAAAAAAAGTTTAAATTAAGTTAAAAGAGCTAGTGGGACAATCCTAAGCTAAAGCTGAGCATTCATAATTAATAATAAGTTTCCAAGTCATTATTTGGAAGTTGGTTGGTGGCCCAGAGAAACATTGGTTGGCAAGCAAGTCCCAGCGTTCTTCCTCTCTGTCTCTCCAGCACTGGAATTTCAGGTGTGAATTGAACCTTGATTTTACTTAGGCGCTAGGAATTGAACTCAGCCTCTTATGACTCTGTGGCAAGGCAGCTACTTTTTGGACTAAGACGTATTCCTAGACATAAACTCATATTTTCAAGGTGATGACTGAAAACCCCTGGAAGTGGGGTGATGGTTTTGTGAGACACATGTTTGGGTGTATAGATGCACATGCAGAGGACAGGGAAATGTAGTGGAATTATATTGCTAAGTTGTAAATAATTGTCTTGCCTACTAGTTTAATAAAAACGCTGATTGGCTGAAGGCAGACAGGAAGTGTAGATGGAGCTACCACTGGTAAAACTCTGAGAACAGGAAGAACAAAGCAGAGATGCCACAGAGATGCCAGAGAAGTCTGCAGATGCAGAGGACAACTATGCTGCTCTGAGAAAAGGTACAGAGCTGCATGGCTGAACAGGAGAAGAATCATGGGTTAGTTTAAGAGCAAGAGCAAGTTGTATGCCTGGGCCACAGACTGATCAGCATAAACTTCAAACAAGCGTCTGTGTTTCTGTGGGACAGTGGGTCAGAATCTCAGGGCTAGGCCAGAAATGCCAGGCTAGAAACTTCTACTTCAGGGAAATATTACCAGTGTCTTCCCAACTCCCAGATGTTTTTATTTGTTCAATCATCTACTTCTACAGGAAATTATGAAAATTTCCTGCAAAGAACTATTGATGCAATGTGATGATTGATACTATTGATTTGGTTCCCACCCTTGTGGTTGAGCTGTGACTTTGGCCACTGTTTTTATATGCATACATCTGTTTGTAATAAGCTGATGCTGGCTGGGAGACTAACAGACTACCAGAATCTATGTAACTGAAGAATTTGGTTTCCTGTGGGAGGGTTCTTAATTGTACCATCTTAGACAGAAATATATAAAAATAGCAGATCCTGATGACATACCTGGGCGCAAAGAGTCCATCTTGGGACTCCTATTACCTAAAATATAGTCTAGAAATACCACAGACTTTGAGAAATTGAAAAGGAGCACCCAAATGACACCTTGGCCACATAACTAAATTGTGATCTTGAACAAATCACTTGAATGTTCCTTAGCCCCAAACAGGTATAAAAAACACTATGACCCATGACAAACTAAATGAGTTAGCACATGAAAAGTGACTTGTTCTGGACTAGTCTCTAGCTCAAATGTATCCATTATCACCACACAAAGGCTAGCTGTGCAGTGGTCACCATCAACCTGCAGCATCAGCACCAGTATAAAGCTGGGGACTAACTCAGCCAGATTTGTTAGCAGGGAAAATGAGGTAAAAGATCCTTGCCATTTTAAAGAAGAGAGCTGGCATTTTATGCATCAACACAACATCTATTAAAGGTTATGCAAAGAAATGAAATACAAGGAAAAGTGTTCATAAATCTGAACTAAGATCTGAATATTTCTTTGGCTTTCATGGCGGAGTGAAAATTAAATCTGTGTGTCATCTTGGGACAATTGACTTTAGCAGGCTATGTGGTAGTACATGATTAGGGGCATGACATACCTAACTGTGGTGGAATGGCCCCTAGAGGCTCATATATTTGAACTCTGGTTCCTAATTGGTGGAACTGTTTTGGAAGAATTAGGAGATGAGGCCTTTATTCAAGGAGGTATCTCACTGGTGTGGGATTTGAGAAATTCTCTCTCCCTCCTTCCCTCCCCCTCCCTCCCTTCCTCCCTTTTCCCCTTTCTCACTTCTGCCTATAGATTGGGATACAGGCTCCCAGCTATTGTTTCGGCACCATGCCTGACTGATCACACCATTATGCTTCCCCCCATGATGATCATAGGCTGAGCCTCTGAAACTGTAGGCTACCCTCAATTAAATGATTTTTTTAAAATGAGTTTCCACGGTCATGATGTTTACTCACAGCAATATAACAGTAATTAAGACACCATCTATGGGGAGAGGCCAGATGTGGTGTTTGGGTACAAGCTATCAAGAGTTATTAGTAGTCCTATGGAAGGGCCATAGCAAGGAGACTGAGTACACTAGCAAGGTTAGGGGGTGGGTGGGATGGGGGAGCTCTGGGTGCTCTATTGAATATCCACATTCTAGATGCTTCCTAAGCAAAGGCTGTGGATACATGGTTTGTCAGACACACAAATAAGTTACTAGCCAGCTTTCTAAGAATGGTGAAACTTTGTTGAACATCCAAAAATACAAATTATTTTTCTAGTTATAGATAGAAACGTTCTGACTATGCATGGACGCAGCTCATATTTTCAAAATTGGTTGGGGATTTTGGGGGAATTTTGATCTATATTTGGCTGTACTGAGTAAAGCTTGAGTTGAAGTTTAAACAACCATGAATAATAAATAATTCTGTTTTTCTCTCTAAATAACTAGGTTTTCTCACTTCATTTATTCTATTGCTTTTGCTAACAATTTGATAGCTAATTTCCTTTTTTTCTGACCTGTTTTTATATATTAGGACATTTATGTTCCTGTCACTACAGTGAAGAGGATTCATGCATTCTCTATTCTTTATTATGTATGCTATTGCATTGATATATCACAGAATCAGAAAAAAAAAGTCCAAGGATTTTGTAGGGAAAATACTTTGAGTGAAAACTGAGAGGTACTTAGGTGTCCAGGAGAGCTTCCAGTCATAGATGCTAGTCTGACTCTCTGGTAAGAGACAAAGGGAAGGTAGGCAGGTGGGGTGGACTGTTTTAATTTGCAGTTTAGTATCAGCAACAGTTGGCATGGATGCCTGGGTGTTCTGGAGCCAAATCTGACTAGTTCTAGGAGCAGCCCATGGAAAGGATGTCTCAGAATGAACAGACAGACTTCAGGGCATGGTAACCAAGGGTCATTGGTTGACTACACTGACTATAGCAGAAGTTGTTATGATAATGAGAGGGGAAGTTTTTCTGTCTTCATTAGGATTTCTACTGCTATGATGAAACACCTTGACCAAAAGCAATGTGGGAGCAAAGGCTTCTTTTGCATATACTTCCAAGTAACAGTCCATCACTGAGGGAACGTCAGGGCAGGAATCCAAACAGGGTAGGAACCTAGATACAAGAGCTGATGCGGAGGCCCTGAAGGGATGCTGCTCACAGGCTTGTTCCTCATACCTTGCTCAGCCTGCTTTCTTATAGAACCCAGACCACCAGCCCATGAATGGCACCACCCACAATGGCCTTGGCCCTTGCACATCAATCACTAGTCAAGAAAATGCTCTGTAGACCTGCCTACAGCCCCATCCTATGAGCAAACTTTCCCAGTTGAGGTTCTCCCTTCCCAGACGACTGTAACCTGTGTCAAGTTGACATTAAAACTAGCTGGCACAGCTTCTCAGTTTATCACTACTGCCATTTTCGATAGAACAGTTCTTGCCATGGGAACTGCCCTGTACATGCAGAAATTCTAGAAACATAATTGGTTTTCACCTACTTGATGATAGTAGCATCTTCCAGAGCCCGACAATCAAACTGTCTATTGACACTACACTACACTACACTACACTACACTACACTACACTACACTACACTACACTACACTACACTTCAGGTACCAATTTTTCTTAAGGAAAACAAAACTGCTCCCAGGTGATAAGTCTAGACTAAAAAAATTTGCATACATTTCAGAATGTTCTTCAGGCAAATTATAAAATGAGAAAAGGAAAACATAAGTATTGTGACTGTTGTATCATGGTTATTAAAATCAAATAAAAACAAAAACAAACAAAAAGTCTAAGATTTAGAATTCAAAGCAAATTGGACACTCTTGAAACAATAGTCTGCTGATAGGGCATTAATTTACAATCAAAATGAAGGGTTTATTTGCTTCTTCTGTTGTTGCTGCTGTTAGGGATAAATTTACAATTAGATGACTTTGCTCAAATTTAAGGACTACAAAATAAAGCTTAAAATTAAATGGAAGCAGAGTGTGGTAGAAATTGCATGCAGTCTTACCACTGGAAGATACCTGCAAATTGTAGACTAGCCTAGGCTGCATGGTAAGAGTCTGTCTCAAAGCGCCCCCTCCAAAAAAAATTGCCAATGGATTATCCTTTAACTTAGTGTGCCATATTGTAATGCAACTCAAGTTTACTTACTTGGAAGATTGTTAGTGCCTTTTCCCCCTCTACTAAAATATTTAACAGACAAGAAAAATTCCTTTTAGTTCCCGGTGTCAAAGGGTTCAGTATATGAGTGCATGACTCTGTGCACTTGAGCAGAACACTGGCTGCATGCAGGTACATGTTGGTGAAAAGAGCTCTTCACATCACCCAGACAGGAAGTGGAAAGTAAAGCAGGAAGCAACCAGGGGAAATGTGGCTCTAATGACCCCGCCCCGCAGCAACCTACTTCTTCCATCTATGCTTCACTTCCCAAACTTTCCAGAACCTCCCAGATATTTCTACCAGGTAGGGACCAAGCATTGAAAAATATAATACTATGAGGAACATTTAAATGCAAACTATGATAGAGATGCATAAAAATATTTCCCCTGTAATGTCTGCATTTAGTACAATGACTGGCTGCAATGACTTCATACTAAGTTTAATAGTGATACACATATCACCGATATTAAATTTGAGAATTAAATTCAGAAATGAGGCAGATGAAAGTCATGAAATCAGGTAGCTCAGGCTTGTTCTCTATCTACTATCAGTGACCTCTGTCTTTCAGGCTCTTCTGGAAGGCCATAGGTACCAACTCCCTTAAGTTTCTTTCTGTACAGCAAAGCCAACCCCACATCCGATTGAGGTGGCATTGATGTGGCTGTCTCACTTGCACGTGACCCAGATCTCAGCCCTGTTGAATTATACCTAGATATTCAAGGCATCCTCTGGTTCCCAACTTCATCTCTCTCTCCAGTAGCCAAAGTGTCTCCTTTAGGACAGACCTGATCTTCCTTTCTTGGTATCCAAAAGTCTCCCAACCTTCCTGTTTCGTTCCTAGCAAAAGCAGAATCTGCACTATGACCAAGAAAATAACCTTTATTCCTCGCTACTCAAAACACTATAAACTAGCCATAGTGATTGCATAGCAACAGTGCTCCTCAGATCAGCTGAGCTGGGATGTGTAGTTTAGCAAGAACTCTGTGTGGTTTAGATAGACACTAGATTTCTGAGGTTTCATCTATTGGAACAGGATCTTCAGTTGTTTCTCCAGCCTCATCCCCCTTTACTTTCTATTTGCTTAGACTTCTATAGCTAATTGGCACTCCTGTGGACTCTCAATGTATTATGTATGCTCAGAGCCCAGGAGCTCTGTTCTTCCATTCACTCCCTCAGGTCCTGCTTCAAATGATACATTTGTGATTATCATTAGTAAGCACTTTGATATCCTGCCCCTGTCCTGTCCAACTTTCTATCTCTGTAACCATAGTGTTAACTTCTATCTACCTTCTTGCACATATCAGTGTATATTTTTTTCCTGGTCTATTGAAAGAGGCATTTTGTTATTTTCATCATCCTGAATGTCAAGATCCTGGAATAATCTCCAGTGTTAGTCAAACTGTTACTAAATCATTGTTGGAAATGAACAGCCATATGTGACTAATTCCTCAGAGAAGGAAGAAATGCCACAAAGGACATAAAGGCTGGGATTTTAAAATTTCTGTTATTCTGGCTTGCTCTGGACATCAAAATATCATCTTATGATTCTCCTTTCAAGCAGCCTGGAAATGAATTGAAGCCAAAGATTCACATCTGGCTGCTGGGTTGATTCTCTTCTCAGCCAGGGGATAAACCCAGATCAAGAAGAGGATCCCTGAATGAAGTTCCAAGATACAACCTCTCTTCTGGTGCATGAGAAGATCAGGCAGCATATGTAGACTTTTTTTTTTTTTTTTTTTTTTTTTTTTTTTTTTTTTTTAATAGAGCAAAACAGCTAACACTTCCAAAAATCATGGGTCTGTTTGTTTCCAAGGAAAGATTAATCTGAACATCTCCTTAAAAGCCACCTGTTTATACATTTACTGGAGGATCTGTCTGGAAAATAAAGTAAGATAACAGGACTTGGTTTGACACATCTGGAGCAGATGGGCATGTTTTCTTTGGCTTCCCATGGATGTTTAAGATGCAGTTAAGATGAGGGAGATGGTAAAGCTGGACTCTCAGGTGGCCAGGGAAAGACCAGCACATGGTGGGGGAAAGCGATGGATTAAAACACAGCAGGCTCCCTCATTATAAACCGTCCGCTCTCTTTCATTGTCAAAGGCTCTGTTGTAAATATTGATGGAGAGAGACACCATGACAGCTGCAAGACAGAATACACAAACAGAGCTGGAGAACAATTAGAGCCGAAGAACATTTTGCTCAAATCTGTTTGCGAAACAATGTGTTCCTGAAGGGCCATTAGAGAAAAAGAAAAATCTCTCGGCTCGTTCCACACTTACCCTGAACTCAGCTTAAATGAATACTTTTCAAGCGAAGCAAAAGCACCTTGTCTTTGAAGGCAGACAGAGGGGAAGCTTCAGGTGGGGTTCACTTCTGCAGGGAAGTAGGAACCATCTCTGAGGAAGTTTTCAAGTGGTTCTCAGCACAACTGAATGGCTAGGAGGGCATGAAGCAAGTGTCCTGACAATATGCATACTTGACACTTACTGAAGTAATGAATATAATTATCAATTGACCTATAATTGATTTTATTCCGATGTGAAATTAGTTCTTTTTTATTTATGCTCTCTTTTATTTCTCTTGTCTCTCCCCTACCCTCCCTTTCTTTCTCCCTTCTCTGTCTTTCCAAACAAATATACACATTTCAGCTATTTTGTATTTGGTTATAATGGATGATTGTGGGATCCATTATACACTTTATCCCTTAGTTTTGGAGAAACAGCACTTAGTTCTCAAGCAGATCTCTATCAGTTATGCCTGGTAATTGTCCTTTTGCACAGGACATAGCCTTGAGTTCAGAACATGGATTATGTCCCATGTGCTTGGAAAGTGCCAATGTAAGCAAATTTAAAGTCATTATCCACCAAATCCAACATAATTTGATGAGTAACTATGAAATCAATATTTAAAGTTTATTTTCCCCTTGTTCAGGTTCCCAAGTGGCCACTGACTATCTAAAAAGCAGTGTTCTTGTGTCTTTGGAATAAATTGTTAGGATTAGGTATTTAAAATCAATTTACCTAGCATTTCAAGATGTTCTTTCTTTATTTTTTTTCTTTTTTTTTAAAGGTATCCAATGACTCAAAAATACCACCTGGTTATTAAATTCAAATGATGCTTTGATTATAACTAACCAAACACTTCTCTGAAATATGTAGCATCGCTCCTGAAATATAGGATAACTCTCCACCTTCACACAAAAGTTCTGCCTTCCACTTTTTAAGGATATGTTAAATGACTTAAGAGTAAGCATATTACTGTAGTTCACAATAA
Organism: Phyllotis vaccarum; assembly: GCA_033318265.1. Classification (NCBI taxonomy): domain Eukaryota; kingdom Metazoa; phylum Chordata; class Mammalia; order Rodentia; family Cricetidae; genus Phyllotis; species Phyllotis vaccarum. The sequence goes on from JARWLC010000002.1 coordinate 144,083,132, forward strand.
AGTGGGTGGTGCATTCATGTCTCTCAGGATGATGTCTTGACAATTTCACTGCATTTTGATGGTTTTGTGCCAGAAAAAAAAAATAACTGCAAGTATTCCAAAACTTGGGAGAGGGTAAGGAATTCAATAGCATTTCTAAATTGCTTCCAAAGCATTTTAAAAGATGAGTTTTGGACCAAAATATATATAGAAAGAAAAATAAACTGAAATCTTCTGTGCAACCATAAAGCACATATGCAACTCAGACTACAGGCTGTATGCATGATGAATATATGAGGGTGGAATGTGTCCCAACCAGAATTCCTAGATGATAACATGGTAATTAAATGATGCATCCTCCTGCCTCTGTGGGTTTGCTCTCTTGTCTTTGGCAGATTTATGAGAAATTTACATGATTTGGCTAATTTTGGATGTTACTTACAGGTTCATTATCTTGTCACTCAAAATATAGTTCTCCAGCCCTCTGAACTTGAAGAAATATGTTCCATTTCGATTGGTACTCTGCTTATCAGCTTTTTTTCCCCATCACATAATTTGATAGAAGTTCCAATATGTGTTTCCAGTTTGAGCAAAGGAAGTATTACTTTTCTGGGAAGCACTAACATTTTGGTAGGAATCTCAAAGATAATAGTTATCTTAAAAACCTTATCCAAAAGATACATTGACATTTTGATTAATGGTGGATAAACTCTTGAGAGTCAGAGGTAGATGAGTTGTAGAGCAAAATACAGGAACTCTCATCTCCTCCTTCCTGACAGCAAAGCAACATCCTTCCTTACATCTCCTACAATCTTTAGGACTAAGAGTTCCTGAAGCATCTCTTTGAGCTTAAACTCACTTCCAATGGAAATTTACCTGTTTGTGCACTGCTCAGTGACCCACTTTCTACCATGAGCATTGTTGCTGATCCTAATGAAGAGATTGCAAGCTGTGATCTAGCTAGTTCATAGATCACTATTATGGCTTGTTTATTTGTGTCTTTCTCTATTATCCTCCAAATGTACGTGCAGAACCCAAACCTACAGTGTGATGATATTTAGACTAGACCCTTTCTATGTTTTGGGGTTGAAATAAAGTAATGAGGGTGAGAGATATGTGTCTTTATAGGTAGTGGAAGCTCCTTTTCTATGTTCGCCAATGTAAGGGATCCATGTGAGAGTATCCCATCTATGGGAGCAGTTCCGATATGGCCACCTTTCCCCTTTCCATCTCCAGTGCAATGGTGGTTGTGTGTCCCCTGCAATGGTGGACAGGACACTAAACCAAAGCCAAGGTGACATTGAACATTCTTTCCTGGCTTTGGGTGGCGTGTCTCTGACAAATGGTATCTGCTATGTGATTCTGGAGATGCTCCAAAAATGGCTGACTAAAGAACAAACCAGAATTTCTGAAAGCAGCATATATGGGGTGGGGTCATAGCAGACTGCTGAATCAGTAGTGTGGTCTTTCTTATGAATGACATGGAATGCAGACCCAGCTGTCTTCCCAGAAATAATTTTTGCCTCTATGGGGGCGGGGGGGAGAGACTGTGATGGGAAAATGCATGTATATGCATTCCACTGAATTAGGTATTATTAGCCTTTTACTTGGCTAGAAAGTGAGAAGTGCACTTCATTCTCTCTCTCTCTCTCTCTCTCTCTCTCTCTCTCTCTCTCTCTCTCTCTCTCTCTCTCTCTCTCTCTGTGTGTGTGTGTGTGTGTGTGTGTGTGTGTGTGTGTGCACGCATTTGCACGCTATGGACACACATTTGCCTATGTGGAAGCCCAAGGAAGATGACATTGGGGATCATCTTTGATTGCTCTTTCTTCTGATTCAATATGGTAGTGTCTCTTAAACAAATCCAGAGGTCACCATTTCAGCTACTTTCAGTAGCCACCTTGCTCTGGGGATCCCCTGTGTCTGCTTCCTGAAACTGAAAATTCAGACAGGCCATTGTGCTAAGCCCCTATTTCCCTCACACTAGTGTGTGACAAATTCTGAACCACTGATGCATCTTTCTAGTTCTGGCCTGCTATTTCTTAAAGATAGCATGATACATGGGACCATGGTCGAGTAAGTGTCCTTGTAGCGCAGTTGAGTGTCACCTTGGCATATACCCAAGAGTGGAATTGCTGTGTCTTGAGGTAGATTGACTCCTGATTTTCTGAGAAACCACCATACTAATTTGTAAAAAGGCTGTACAAGTCTGCACTCCCCCAGCAGTGAAGGAGTGTTGTCCTTATTAACCTCTTCAACATAAGTTGTCCTTAGTGTTTTTATCTTAGTCATTCTGACAGGTGTAAGATAGTATCTTTATTAGTAATAGCCAGAACCTGGAAACAACCTTGATGCCCCTCAACCGAAGAATGGATAAAGAAAATGTGACATGTTTAGATACTGGAGTATTACTGAGTGGTTAAAAACAATGACATCATGAAATTTGCAGGCAAATGGATCCAACTTAAAAAAAAAATCATCCTGAGGGAGATAATCCAGACCTAAAAGACAAACATGGTATGTACTCACTCATAGGTGGATATTAGATGTAAAGCAAAGGATGACCATGTTGCAATCCACAGTCCCAGAGGAGCTAGGTAATAAAAGGACCCTAAGAGGGGCATGCATGGATCACCCTAGGAAGGGGAAAAAGATAAGACCTCCAGGGTAAACTGAGGGTGGGAGGGATAAGGAAGGGGATGGAGGATAATAACATGAGAGAACAGGATGGTGGAGTTGGAGGAGGGATGGAGAGGAAGAGCAAAGAAAGAGGTATCTTGATAGAGAGAGACATTATGGGGTTAGGGAGACACCTGGTGCTAGGAAAGTCCCAGGAATCCACAAAGGTGATCCCAGCTAAGTTTCTAAGCCATAGGGGAGAGGGTGTCTGAACTGGCCATCTCCTGCAAGCAGATTGGTGACTACCCTAATTGTCATCGTAGAACATTCATCCAGTTACTGATGGAAGCACGTAACAGAGATCCACAGCCAAGCACTGGACTCAGCTCCTGGAGTCCAGTCAAAGAAGAGGGATGGTGGATTATATATGTAAGGGGTGTGTGTGTGTCAAGATCATGATGGGGAAACACACTGAGAAAGCTGATCTAAACTAGTGGAAGCTCATGAACTCTGGACTATCAGCTAGGAAGTCTGCATGAGACCAAACTAGGCCCTCTGAATGTGTGGCTTGGTCTATTTGTGGGGCCCCTAGCTGTGGAACCAAGATTTACTCCTGCTGCTTAAAATACTATTTTAGAAGCCCATTTTCAATGAAGGGATACCTTGTGCAGCCATGATGCAGGGGGAGGTGCTTGGTGCTATCTCAACTTGATATGCCTAGTTTTGTTGACGTCCCGTGGGTGACCCTATCCTCTCTGAAAAGTGGATAGGGGATAACGTGAGGGGTAGATGGGGGAAGAAAGAGGAGGGAAATGGGAACTGAGCTTAATATGTAAAATAAAGAAAAAATTTAAAGATGTAAGGGGAGGAGAATACAAGTATACCTGTCCTCAAAAGTTTTTTTTTTTTTTTTGAGACTCAGAAAATTACAACCCCTGAGAAGAGTCATTATGGAGGAAAAAAAGAATAGAAGGTATATCTCAGGTCCATCTTTCCATAAAATAGAACAAAATTCTGTGATACAGCATGCAAAAGAGGACCCTCATAAGAGTCCAGTACATGAAATGATGATAATCGCAGAATACTTCATGTCTGAAAAGTGTTAGTTGTTCAAAACTTCAAACGAAGCAGCAAAGGAGTTCCTCCCGACCTGGCCAGTGAGACTGGGGAATATGAAGGTGGCTGGTATCAGCCTGAGGGCTATGAAAGGAAAGAGGCTGAGTAATATAACTACCCATTGCTTCTTGAGATAAAATTGCACAGCCAGACACAACATGACAGAAATTAGTTCCTGAGGGACTGACTCATAGGAGTCATTAAGGATGCTTAATTAGCACAATCTGAGAGTCTTACAAATGTCAGGGCTGGAAGATAGGAGAGGAAAAGAGGGACCCTGATGAGGGAGACGAGGTGTCTGAGGTATTTAATGACCACTGCATTAGGTGACCTAGCACTAGATACACAGACTAGTAGAAAAGAGGTTGTCTTAGCTGGAATCCCAGAATTGGTCCACAGTGGGATATCATCTTCACAAAGTATGAGAAGTGTTAGTGAAGACAAAATTTAGACTACTATGTAAATAAGATCCTGCAGTGCTTAAGTAATCAAGGGGACTAGAGAAAGACAAGGAATATAAGGGAGTATGTCCTGATCACTAGAAGACAAATACAAAAATGTGTAGGAAACTGGGATTCTTAGGGTTGTGAACCAAAGACTAAACAACCCAGTGAGCTTTGTATATCTTTAAGGTCAGAACAACGCTTCCCAAAGGACAGAATGGATACGACAATGTAATCGAGCAATTGCTTACTCAAAGTATATGGTGCCCCTTTCTCCCCCTCTGACAGAAAGTAGACTGGAATTGGAGATTTCAAACATAACAGCCCAGTTTGATGGAAAGGCAAGGACCAGTCTATGGGACTGATGAGCTAGCTTCAGGAGCAGCTATGTTGGACCTTAGTGTGACCCTACTCTTGCTTGGGCCTGAGCTGAGCCAAACAGTGCAGATAGATTATCCCTTTCATATGGTGATCATATGATGGGAAGATGCACAAAACCACCAAGATAACAGTTGCACACCTGGATGAGGAGGCCATATGACTTCCATTAAGTTACTGTACATAATAGAGTGCTAGATGAGCTAATGTCTCCTATCTATGCCACTGTGTGTGTGTGTGTGTGTGTGTGTGTGTGTGTGTGTGTGTGTGTGTGTGTGTGTGTGTGTGAGTGTGGCATATATATGACATATTCCAAGGTATGCTTGTGGAGGTCAGAAAAACATTTATAGGAATTGGTTTGCTCCGTCCATCAAGGGTTCAGTGAGTGAAAACAGGCCATCAGGATTCCAAGGAACATGCTTTTTTTTTTTTTCTTTTAACCAGAATAGTTATCTTGATGACCCCCCACAAAACTGATAAAACAATGAATGATAAGAGCTTACGATGATGAGTACTTTTATCCCCTTAGCTGCCTAAAACTAATTGGCACTTGCTTAGAGTCTGGTCATCCTTTGATTGTATAATGAATCAGTTGGGAAAAAACAATCAGACACTCAGAAATACAGTATAAACAGGAATTAAGAGGTTAACACAAAGGCACCCAGTGAGGATGAAGATGAATAATTCCAGAGGTGATAAGGTTTTGGGTAGGTAAAAGCTTAAGTATCCAAGTAAGCAACCTACATGTGAGTTGTTAAAGGTACATGAGACATAAATCTATTGCCATTCCTTCTAGCTAGTTGGATGCCGGAGCTAAACAATAAGACCCTATTATTGGCAGATATATCACACATTTTGGCTTTGGGACATGGAATTAATTAGCATGCTGAGAATTACTGAAAAGATCTCTCCATGCTAACTGGTTTTCATAGTACTGGGGCATACAGAAATGCCACTGACAGTCCTGCTTACCTATGGACCCTGTGTGTTAAAGCATCAGTACCTCAGGCAGGATGTGCCAGTTGTTATAATAGCACACAGCTATGACAGTGCAACCAAATGCATTTAGGTTCAGATCTACAGAGAGTTAAGTCAAGTCTTGAACTCTATAAGACCTGAGGCTGCGGAAGTCAATAGGCTCTAGGGGAAAAGCTAATGTGATTACTGGATAAACAAATGTGATGTTCCTGTTAAATATCCTTCTGAATATCTGTGCTTATGTTAAAAATTACTGATTCTGTCAGTTTCAGTAATACAGAGAAACTTATTTTTTACAGTGAATTGTGTGTGTGTGTGTGTGTGTGTGTGTGTGTGTGTGTGTGTGTGTATGTATTGCAGAGACTTATAAACTGTCAAATTCCTGAAAATAAGTGAGTATCGCTATGTCATAGTGACCCAATACTCAGCCACAGACAGAGGCTACTTTCTCACTTTTGAGGGTTTTCCGTCAAAATCCAAGGATTCCCCCTTCATCTCCACTGCGGCACACAATCTCTCTGCCCATCCCCAAGGCTCAGGAAGCAAAAGAAGGGAAAAACAGTTACAAGAGTCAGAAGAGGGGGTGAAGCTTGTATAGCTATTTCCTCTGAATTTAAACACTCCACTGAAGGAAGAAGAAGGCATATAAGACCGAGGGAGAAAAGAAAGGAAAAGGCTCAGGAAGTAAAACTATAAAACCAAGGAAGCTCCTAAAACTTACAGCATTCACAAGGCTCCCTCAAGTTTACCTAAAAAATAAGTAACTGTTGGCCAAGCTGCCTGGAAGTTGTGCAGAAGGTTTCAGAGATGCATTTTTCCCAAGACAGAACTGAGGTAATATGGCTTATCTATAAATAGAAGAAAAACAAAACCTCAAACAGAAAATGTCACAGTGTTCCTTGTGGACTGCAGTGTAACAGAAACCCAGGATACTCTCCCCAATAGGAACAGATACTTCAAAATCTGTACTTTGTTCCTTCATTTAGAATAAGAACTATGGATTAATTTTCTTAATAATTTTTTTATACTTTGCATTAACCTTCTTATTAAAAGAGTTTAGCTTTATACTTAGAACTATTTTATAGCTGTATTCCTCTGAGAAACTGTCAGTCTCTGCACTTGCATTTGATAGATGACAGGCACAACTCCATCTAAGCTGGAGGCAAGGTCACTTCTTTTAATTGCCTTATTTTCATTAGAATTGTAGGACACACTTCTCCAAAACAGAAGTGAATTTTTTTTTTTTTTTTACTGTCATGGCCTTATTCGTAATACAGCATCATCTTTTCACTGTAATTGCAAAATTTAATCTACAGATCATTTGGGATAAATATTTTACATCACAGTGGGTAGCCATTGGGAATTTTTAAAAATCAAAATTCCTTCCCCAAATTGAGGCTGACAGCCCAGGCTTCATCAGCCTTTGGGCCTGTAGAGTCATGATCATTAACAACAAGTTCAAAAAACAACAACAAACAAACAAACAAAAAAAGCAACAACCCCCAAATCCAAAATAACAACACTAACCCCCACCCCCCAAATTCCTATTCCTATGATGATAGCCTATCAGTTGATCAGTTGTGTGCAGCAGTTAGCACTTAATTTATGAAATACTTTATAATAACTCCTTGCTTTGTCAGAACCCTTTTTGTATATTCCTTTCCCCAAACTTTACACACACACACTACGCCCAATTCTCCCAAGTTTCCTTCAGAAACTTGTCAAATACAGGGTTTGGGGGTTTGCTCAATAGTAGAGAATGTGCTTTGTGAAGATCAGGTCCGCAGTTCAGTCTCCACCCCTCATCTGAGAAACTATCCAAGTCTTTCTGCTGGGGGTTTAGAGAGACTCATAGTCAAGGTGAAACAAGTTGATTTGGTTCTTTCCACAGATGCAGATGAGCCTGTTGGACAGTGCATATATCTTCTCATTCTGTTCATCGTGCATTCCCTGCTGCTGTGTTGACTGAGAATCCTGTTGGCTGCTACTTTCTCACTTTTGAGGGTTTTCAGTCAAAATCCAAGGATTCCCCCTTCATCTCCACTGCGGCACACAATGTCTTCACAAACTGTTAGCATTTCCAACCAAAAAAATTTCTGATTTCCGCAAATGATCTACTCATGTTTCTTTTATGCTGAGACATTTCGAATGTATCTTAAATTTTATTTAAGTGATCTTTGGAGTTACTAAATGTTACATTGGTAAACATTACACAAAAGAGTCAAAGTTCACCAATAAATGACAGAAGAATTGCCATGAGCACATAGTAATATAGACACTATTATTTTGGACAGTCTAATCAGTGAAGAAGCTGGTTTCTCTGGCCACTCAATTCTTTCATTCCGTATTTCTCCTGAAATTTTTTCTTTCAAAGTCCATACAGCTTCAAGTTTTGTGAATATAATACTTCTTCTCTGAAATCTTGACAAATTCTACCATTCAAAATTTATGTCTTTCTATGGTCTCCTAAAATTATACTATAACCACCCCTTATTTTCAGTGAGTGTATTTCAAGACTCCCAGCAGAGGCTCAAAACCATAGACGGGACCAAGTATATTGTACTTTTTTAATGCATACCCTTTGTGACATCTAACCTATAATTTAAGCCTAAATATATATTAATTAAAACAATGTACTGATACTTTTCCAGTTTATCCATTAATTGGACTACCCAATAAGTGATTAATGGGCAGATAGTGTACACAGCATAGATACAAAAAATTGATTCATGTCCTTTACGGAATGGAGCATTGATGTCATTAGATTTCATTGCATTAATCCTAACAGTGAGAAATTGAAAACTTGTAAATTATTTATTTCTGGAACAATTTGTGTAAGATTTTTTCACACTCATTCTTCCAGTTACTTGAGTTTTATGAAGCACAGCCACAGATAAGAAAGTCCTAAGAGCTGGATTCCTGCTGGAGCACCCACTCATTCTATTTCCAACTGTATCCCAGTTAGCTTTTTTTATTTCTTTTACAGCCAATTTGTAAATTTAGTGACAACAACATTTATAGCCCCCATTTTTTTGTCTAACCATGTGCATTGCAAACTTTACACTATCATTATTCAAACAAGAAATGTCTCTCCAGTATTTTTATTCTAGATTGTCATACAGTATCTGAACAACTGGCTTGGCTGTATATTGCCACAGCTATGAATGTTTGAGCTAACCAGGTTTCCCACTTATGCTTACTTGGCGAGATCCCCGACCCCGGGTTTGATGGTATATTTTTGTGTGCTGATCTCTAATTTAAGGTTTGTTCCTTTGTTTTATTTTTCAAAATTTCCTTCCCTAAAAATTAATTAACTTAGTTACATTAACTCTTTGGATAATAAATATATCTTTCTATAACTCGGTGATTTTCTATGACTACTTTAAATCAAGTGGAATGATAACTATTAAAATTTAAGCCCATAAATAGACACTCTGAAATGATTACTTAATTGACTACATTTCATGACATTTCTAAAGCCAAGTCTTCTCCTGCAGGGATTGTACTGTATTTGTGTTCATTTCAGGAGAGCAGTAATCAATAATGATGGATGAAAACCACCAGGGAAGTGGTTCTCAACCTGGTGATCACAACCCCTTTGGGCTTGCCATATCAGAAATGTATATTCCAGTCTATAACAGGAGCAAACTTACAGTTATGAAGTAACAATGAAATAATTGTATGGATGGGACTCCCTACGACACGAGGAACTGTATTAAGAATGTATACAACATTAGAAAGAATGAAAAGCACTGATTTAGGGTTTAAAAATGATAGCCTTGGGTATTTTTCCCCCAACTGGTATTTCTGTGGTCATCCAGACAAAAGGCAGGAGAAGGTGGTTCTGCTTCTGATTTTCATTTCCATTTCCTCATGTAAGAAACAGGAAAATGGATAAGACAACCCTCTTCCCTCCACTTTTCACATCATGCAAATCTTAAATGTGCTGGCACTTCCCGTTTCACCGTGGACATTGCCCTAGATTATCAGGGAGGAGGCTCCAAAGTTGCAATAAATCTTTCAAGTCCTTAGATTTCACTAGGTGTTGCTTTACATTTCAATACTGAGGATGAACTAAGAAAAAGCTGCTGGGCAAGTGTAACAGTGTTGGATTTTACTAGAGGCCCACCAAAGGAAATGCAGGATTTTTCAAAGCACAGCAATCATTTGTGTAGTGTTTTGTGTGTGTGTGTGTGTGTGTGTGTGTGTGTGTGTGTGTGTGTGTGTGTGTGAGAGAGAGAGAGAGAGAGAGAGAGAGAGAGAGAGAGAGAGAGAGAAAGAGAGAACAGAAAAAGGATTAAAAGTCTGTATGTCTGTATTTAGCTGATTGAACATAAAAATAGCTAAGAACTTCAGGAACATTCTCTTCTTTGATGGCTACTCATTGAGTTTTAAAGCCTTATAAAAAGCCACCAAGAAAAACACAAAGCAAACAGAACAAGGTAGAGAAAACAAGGTAACAGAAAGGTACGGTTGGCCTGATGGAACAAGATATGGGGCTGTAGGTGAAGACATACATCATCTGTTCTTCTACAATCTCAGTATGCTACAGCTTCCTGAACTTGCCCTATATGGACACACACATTTTCCTGGAATGCCAAAACAAGAGGCCAGTGTCCTGTAGTGTTTTATACATGAGTGCTGAGGTCAACTAACACCTGTTACAGGATTTATAATCGTTGGTGGTTTACTTATCAACCTGTATTGTTATCTGTAACAAAGATAACGAGTACATTATATATAGATACACATTCACAATATAGGTATACACGTATCCACAAATTGATTATACTTAGTCATTATACATTTTGCAGTATAGTGCCTGTTTTTCGTGGACTTACTCTTTCAACATGTATTCAGGGAAGAAATGTTATATATCAAATGCTAGTTAAGATACCTGGCATGTTTCTATGAATAAAGAGTTCTGGCCTGGTGACTCTTCTTCGTGATATAGTTAATAAGAGGGCCTACTGGACAGAATGTCATCTGAAAACTTCTTAAATATGGAAGTTGGTGAAAAGGAGGCGGTAGATGTTAGAAGAATCCAGGCTTTCTTAGCATGGCAAACTGTCTCATGAGGTAGCATCTGAAGGACTTGGCCTGGCTGTTACTTGGCTGTTGTATAAGCTATTCATGTACTGCCTTAGGTTTTCAAGGTTTAAACATAAAACCAACAACGCAGAACAAAATATTTCCAAATAAGTTGTTAATCTTCACCGAAAGCTTTTAATCTTCCGATAAGTACATTTTTTCAATTTCAAAGTTGTTTTCTAAGAAACACAATGCCCGCATCACCCAATAGCTTTACAATCAGGGTTATGTAGGCATAGATTGTATTTGTTTAGTAACATGTGCTGCCATTTTGCAGAAATAATTATGGAATGTCTATAGTTAGGTGTTCCAAGTGCTGCAGCTGCGCTATTTATTCATTTACCAAACTGCCAGGCATTTGCAGAATGCTGACTTGCTGATGCTTTCAGGCCTTCAGCATTGGTGTGTTGGTGTCCTTGCTCTGTACACGTTAGACATTCGCAGGCATCACAAACATCAGAATCTATCTAACTGGAGCTTTTATTAGAAGAACTCAGTGGAAGACAGCCCTAAACTAAGACAAATACAAGATGCAATACTGCTTACCTCAAATTTTGTGAGTGGCTTAATAAGTGCGATTACCCCTATTTAATAAACACTGTTGTCTCCCAATAATCCCATGTGGCAAGATGTTTATGCATTTTAAAAAGTTCTTCACTAGTGATAGTATCATTACAAACAGGGCATGTAGCTTTTTTAACTCTATAAGTGACAGGGTCAAGAATTAAATGCAAGATCATCTGGTTCTATCCACAGGTATGCTGAGGACATCAGATCCAAAAAGGCTCAGAGCATATTGGGCCTGAATGTGAGAATCTCAGTGCAAGACAGACTACACTATTTTGGCAAGAGAAGTAATATTCTGTAAGGAGAGGCTATTAAACATTTAACATTTATCATAATTACTACATGCATGTATTCATATTGAGATATGCCTCAACATGCTATAAAATAGGAAAACTGGTTGAGTTTCTGGGAAATGTCTAAGGTAACCTTTTGACTACCAGATACTGGATGCATGTTTAAAGGACAGCATCTGGCTTGCACTTCCCTGAGATCCTGAAGTAAAAGGTCTGGAGTAGTGAACAAGCAAATTAGTTTTATGAACATTCCTCAGGGAAGATTTTCTTTGCAGCCAGAGATGCTGCTGAGCAGAGACTTAAGGATATAGAGAATTCAAACCCTACCCATGTTGTCAATGCTGGTTAGTAGGTCTAGAAAAAAATCTTCATGTTTAATTAATAGACCTTGAATTATTATCATTATATATATACATATATATATACACACATATATACATAGTTTTAAGAGCTTAGTTAAAAGTCTTTGGTTTGGTTCATAGTATCATATCAATACTAATTTTCTATTTTGGTCAAATGGATTGTGCTTGTGTAAGATTTTTATATTAGGAGATGTCAGGTGAACAATATATAAGAATGCTCAATATTACCTTTTAAAGTTTCCTGTTGACCTAAATGCAAAGTACTTTAAAAAGGATGTGAGGCACAAAGCTAGTTGAAGAATTATTTTCACTTTCCTGAGCTATGAGGTACATTTGCAGATGGCCGCTAAGCATATAGATATTTCTTCTGCAATTTTAATTGCAAACGAAAATGTGGGGAGTAGAGAAGGGATGCCATGGATGTCACATGGAACAAACAGATTAAGACTCATAAGGGACACATAGAGAGCAATGTTTGGGACAGTTTGACTTAGATAGGAAGGAGATAGAGGGCACTTGAAGCTATTCTGAATCCAAGAGACTATACTGACACGAAGATTGTGGCTTTCCTAATTATCTTCTTCCAGGGCATTCCAGGTGGCTCCTTGACTCCAAGCAAGAAAGAAATGAGGAACCAAAATCTAAGGTTGTTGAGAAAAATCCTAGATGGGAGATGGGACATATTTACGGCCAATGCAAATAAACTTCAGAAACGAAAAGGGACCCACCCAAGATGCATTGCAAAAGGGCATCTGGAGACAGGGAACTGATGAAGAGAGACAATGTCAGGAACAGGGCTGAGGACTAACACATCTGGTATTTTATTCTGTGGGCTGATCCTGTTTGAAGGTGAGGGTGGAATTATTGGCACAGTCAGGAACTTTCTCTACACTTGCATATTTTGTCAATGACTGTGTGTTAGTTAAGTGCATGAAATAAACTTCTCTTAAACTACCTATAATTGCAAAAGCATCTCAGGCATCATCTTGCGTTTTCCCAAAGGGTCTCTTCCTCAGAGAGATTTCCTTCCTCCAGCTCCATTATCTTTACAAGCTTTATTTTTGTGTCCTTGTCTAGAATCACAGCATCATGGGGATGCCTCAGTGCTTCAGCAATTCCATTTCTTCTTGAACAAGCCCAGGCGGTGAAAGGTAACACACCCAGGTTTGGGGGTGTGTATGACAATGGTGTCCTAGTATCACTCATTTTTATCAAGTTGGGGCAGAGAAGTACACATGAGTATGACATGCGTTACAACATGTTTGGAGCTTATGAACAATCAACCTACCATGCTCAAGACTTGGTGGGCAGCCAAGTTCCAGACCTTAAAAAAGACAAAGAAAAGGAAAAGAAATGGATGAAATATTACTCTTGTGTAAAGCTGATTGTATGGGTTGGTGAGGGAAGGTGAGATGTGTGAAAAGCCTTTATAAAAGCCCACAGAAGGAGTGTGGAATGCTGTTATATAAACTGGAACAAGAGTAAAAGCCACAGGTCCTAACAACTGACAGAAAGAGGAGAATAGGAAACTGGAAAATTGAATTGGTTTACATGGCTCGTTTATATTGAGACACGTGCTAATTTGTCTGTATTTCTGTATTGATTAAAGAAAACAAAACAAAACAAAATAAAAAAAAGGGTGTCCTGTGGGGATGTCCGTGTCCCATGCCCTTTTAAATTGCAAGAAATCAATTCCTTTGGTTTTTTCTCTGGGTTTCAGTGTGTAGAGGGACTGCCTGAATTATTCATTTGTCTCTCAAAAGGAACCTCTTCGCTCCATCCATCTGTGGTCCTGATGCAATGGGCCTTGAATGATCCTTGGTAGCTAATGCTAGTGCCTCCATTCTAATTCTTTTCGCATTTAAATTTGAATCTAATGTTGCCCTATTCTAATTTTTCTGTTCTCCCTCTCTCATTTTTTATGGAGCTTGTCTTGAAATCACAATCCTCTTGCTTTAGCTTCCCAAGTAATAACATTACAAGTATGCACCAGAATGTTTGGCTTCTTTCATGCTTTCTAAAGATATCTTTATTACAAAATAGTGCCTTTAGGATATTTCTACACACACACACACACACACACACACACACACACAATGCACTTTGATCATATTCCTTCCCATCACCTTCTCTTATCCTACCTCCCTCCTCCTGGTGACCCATTTCCTTTCCGAGCAACCCTTCTTTTAGTTTTAAAAAATATATAATTGGAATCCAAGAAGATGCATGTATGCATATATCATTCTGAGTTTGGCTTCCTTTACTTAATATGATGCTCTCTGGCTCCACCCATTTTCTTGTAAATGACATAGTTTTGTTTATGGCAAAATAAAACTCCATTGTGCATATATGCTATATTTTCTAAATTCACTCATCTGATAACAGACTCCTAAGGCTGGTTCTATATGTTGGCTATTGTGAATACTTCAGCAGTAAATTTATTCAAGCAAATATCTCTTTCTTTCTGAATGACCAGTGCAAAATAGACTAAGAGCTTGGACTTGGTAGCACAGTGGCTGAGTATAATTTTTAGCTCCACTTCTTCCTAGTTGTGTGGTCATTCTGTTTTCACGTGTTCTTATCTGCAAAGTGGGCATAACAGTATCTGGATAATATAACAGTGGTGTTAGTGTTAAATAAGTTCCTGGTTGTAATGTGGGTTTAGTGGTGCTCAGCATATAAAACACACTCTCTAGTACTGGGTATTACTATTATTGTTATCATGCATTAGAAGAAGGTCAGATATTTTACTCCCAACTGTGAGATGTTATTTCAGAATTAACAGTGGAAAAAAGTTGACAAAGAGACTGAGTCAAATTCTTCCTTTGCCTCCATGCATAAATGTCCAGGGAAACCTGTACGAGATGAGTGTGTGTGAATGAAGATCAAAGTCTGGGTTTCGGACTTAAAATGAAGTTCTCTTTAGCACAGTGATTTAAATTCATGGCTTACTCATTATGTTTATAATATATATATGTATATATATTATATATATATATATATATATGATCTTTATTGGAAATCATAAGTTAGGCCAGAGTTTTCAACACTTCGTGGACTGTAACCATTAAATCGCTCATTTGAAACATGTTTTGCACACAATATGGTTGTACTTAACACATGGTCATGGTTTTTTGCCTCAAGCCAAAATTCATTTAAGAAGTTTTTCTTCTAAATGGCCCAGGACATTGCCATCCCTTATACAATGACTTTCTGGACTTGCTATTTATTTTCAAATCTCTTTTAGAAACAAGAGGGAGAATTTCTAAGTCAATGGTGGCCTGTCAAAGGGTGGGAAATCTTGCTTAGCTTTTAATACTAGGGATAACTGTGACTACTGCTTCATACAAGATAGGGAATAGAAATAAAAACTTACAGGATATTTTTCTAAATCTTCAGGTTTCTCAAGACAGCTAAATTACAGGTCAGAAAATTAAGGACTAACTAATATCAAGTTTCCAAACACAGTTGTGGATTAAAACATGCAAAATTATTATATGCTACTGCTGATCTTAAAGACCACTGTAACATGTAGCTATTCACTCAATATTTATACATACACACAGAGCTACAAACAATGTAATAGATGTTTATGTATACATGCATACATTCTCAGAGGTTTTCTATTAATAAGCAGGGTATGTAGGGAAAAGTCGTTATTTCCCAATACTGTACATAATGACTTCTCTCTCCGAAAGCCAGAGCATTGCTGCCCTCACTTGTCTTCAATAAAGCCATTTTGAGAATATAAAAAGTGCTCAGATTTGTTGAATAAATTACTGAAAGAAAGTAAAACACAGAAAACTTGCGGAGAAAAAATTATATTGTCTATGGTCTGTCCTAACTAGGGTTTGACCAGGTAATTTATAAGCTTGTTAATTAAGATCTTTCAGGCCTGATACTGAAGCTAAGTTGAGTTTGGTTTCGGTTGGGTTGTTGGTCTGCTCTAAATAAGCCATAAACATGTATCTTTACCTTTTTAGTAATCCCGTAAAATTAAATGTTGGTATCTTACAGTAATTTCCTATATTCACTTCAATATGCCCTTGATTCTCATTTTAATAATTACAATGCCTTTGGAATCACAGAGTCACCTACATTTTCTTTTTAAGTTGTTCACTGTCGTGTAGGTTTAATAGATAGCCAAGTTCTACTGCTCAGTAACCCACACTCTTACCTTATTCCAGTATTCCCAGCTCCTAATAGCTTGTTTTTCCCTCCCCAGACCTGATTTTTCAGTATTGTTTTTCCCCTATATCACAACAGACTTGTTATTTTACCTTTACAAAAGGAAGAAGAGGCAGTTAAAAAAAAAGAATTAAGTTTACTTTGTAAAGAAGTGAGTAACACCTTGTTGCCTTTTATGAGTGTTTGGGATTCCTTGTCAAATTAGAAATGGTTGTTGGTCTTTTGTGGGCTCAGTTCATGCAAATCAAATACATGCACCAATGCAAGGATTTCAGCAGTCATACAAGGTGAAAGAGTCTCTGAGACTTAACAGTTCCCTCACCATACCTGTGTGCAAATGCTTCTATGTCTTTGAGTCTAGATGCTACTTTGCCTGAGAGGGGTCAACAATATACAGTAACCGTATAGTATTATTGCTTGTAGTGTCAGTTATCATAAAAAAAGAGCATTTTAGTGAATGTTCTTCTTCTTTAATTGAAAGCTGGGACATTTTAAGCTACTTTAAAACTCTGTCACATCTTTTCCACTTGAATGTTTTCAGTTACAAGTTCACCACAGTTTGTTAGTTGGAGAAGCAGGTGGTTCCCTGTTAAGCCAGAAAAACCACATGGCACTAAATGACCCCATAGAGAATGGCAGGGGCTCTCTCCGGGATATTGCTAGTGTTTTTAATAGTCCGTTTTCGGGATGTAGGAAATCCCTTTCTGTTTCTCCTAAACTGCCAATAGCTCAGAATAATTTAGAAGTATAAGTCTGTGCTTTGTAAATCGATATGAAACCTTTACAAATGGCACCTTTTAACTCCCGTTTTACTAGTTATAAAACTTTGAAATCCTCTTTGAGGGATCTTATTTTCATCACAATATATTATTTGCATAACCTCAATAACAGCATCTTTCTCATTGGCTGGGACATTGGAAGCACTAGGTACAGTGTGCTCCTTGAATCAGTTATGACTAGACATTTTAGGAAATAGGACTGGCTTTATAAAGCCAGTCAATGCATAAGAAGCATTTTTGAGCAACTAGCTAGATTCCTGGCTTAGAAGATATTCAGATACAGATAAATAATGAAAGTTACTTCCTGAAAGGCCCACAACACAGGATATTTTGGGAAACCTCCAGAAGAGATGGGTCAGATCTGTTGATGAACTCTTAATTAATCTTTTAAAATATCCAACCCCAAATTCTTTACAGAAAATTTCAGCAAAGCAAACATAAACAGCCTTATACACTAAACTATCATTCTTTCTGCAACTTTGTCAATATGGAGGCCAAATTCTGAAACTTTGTCAATATGGAGGCCAAATATCATAATATCACTATTATTTTGCAGTGTAGAATGACCCATCTTTGCCATTATATTTGAGCAAAAGAGGAAGATCTAGGGAAATATTTTTATTTTCATGGAATATAGCACATCCCATTGATTAAATTATAGATATGTTCACTGTCTTTTTAGAAACCTAATATGTTTTTATATATATTAAAATTCAAACTTCTGGAGAGATTTAAATATTTTAATCATCTCTAACTAAACACGCTTGAGAACCTACATCTAATTAGACTGGAATCATTACCAAACTAACAAAACTTCTAGTTTCCTTGATATTTAGCATCTCCACACAACCCTCCCCCGCTTCTTTTTCCAGTCTTGCTGTCATCACATACTAACATCTCTCCATCCAGGTTCCTACAGGGCTCCTAGGCCAGTTTATAGATTGCCCTTTTTCTCGGTCCTAAAGATTTCCAGCAAACCAAAGTCTAACTCCCTGATATGAATGTGGGAAAATTCATCATGAACAGGACAGAGTCATGTCTAGATGAACTACTGTCTGGGCACAAGTGGAGTTTTGTGAAAAGCTCAGGTCATTCATTTACCTACAAGAACTTTACAGAATGAAATGACATATCCAAGTGCACTGACACCCTAGCTTCCAGGACCTAGACACTCTGTGCTGAGTTAACTAGCAGGCTTTCCCACATCAACTCTCTCTCTCTCTCTCTCTCTCTCTCTCTCTCTCTCTCTCTCTCTCTCTCAATGCTTTTTAATTTTTATGTATTTATTTGCTTACTTATTTATTTAGAGACATGGTCTTGCTACTTAGCTCAGGATGACCTGGAACTTCAGGTTCTCCTACTTTGGCTCCCAGAATGATGGGATTACAGGCATGCCCCACTATACCAAGTCAATTACATCTCTCTAGTAATGACCTTGTTCTGGATGACTTTAAAACTGGTCCTTGCTATAACTTTTCAACAAACGACTGCAGTGATGTTTACAGAAAGTTCTGGAAAACTATTTCTTAGACTTGTTTTATCCCACTCAAGAGTTTACTATCACTCTAAACTGTTCAACTCTGAAAGATCATTCGTGTTCAACCAATAGGGGACTGACAACCAGGTCTCCCCAAAATCCTGGCTATCTACAGGATTCGTCACCCTCATCCTTTTCTTTAGACAATGCTCATTAACTACAATAGTTTGAGCAACGCAATCTCAATTGACGGGTGCATATTGCCATTGACGGTACTATGTCACCTCTTAATTTAATTTTTAAGTTTATCGCTTAGAAACAACTCTATTATATAATTTCTGACTAGTTCTGATTTATGCCCCAACACAAGATTTAGATGTGATACTAATAAATAACATAGACTACTTTTTTTTTAGCTTCAACACTATCTAAGAAGGATACAGAAATGACTTTTCTTAGGGAAAGCCTATCAAATGAACTAAAGACACCAACAGTACATTTTCTTATAAGTGTTGTATGCTACTTAAAGAGTTGGTGATCCATGAAGCAAAACAGCAACATGCTCACTGGATATAAAGATGAAATAAACTTTACTTTTGAGAACTGTCAATGAGATAGATAGCTCATTTAAAATCTGTAGTGAAAGTGGTTGCAGTTTACTGCCGCCTCTATTCAGGTTGCTATAACAAAATATCACATACTGAGATATATTAAGCAGAAAGTGTTTATCCCTCACAGTTCTATGGCTTGAGGAATCCAAAGATCAAGGTGCTGGCAAATCTAGTGTCTTGTATAGGTGGCTTTGCTTTACAGACAGGTACTTCCTGCTATTAATATATCCTCTCATGGCAGAAGAAAGAAAATCTTGTTTACTTCTCATGAGGTCACCAATCCCATCAAAAGGCTTAACTTAAAAGGTCGTTCAAATCTTTAACCTACTTCATTACCTAACTGACCTCAACTCCAAATACTATGGTATTAGACATCAGGATTTCAAGGTATTAATTTTAGAAACAAGACTTATTTTCCTTTGGTAATGGGGTTTGAACACCAGCTGTTGTACTTGCCAGACAAATGTTCTACCAATTGTGCTATATCTCCAGTCCATAGAGATGAACTCTTTTGAGGGAGACGGTCTCTGCAATTGGCTTTGAATCAGGTTCAAATTCCACAAGGTCCCTCCCTCCCTCCCTCTCTTCCCCTCCCTCTCTCAGCATTGTTTTCAAGGCAGGGTCTCATTATGTAGCTCTGGCTGTTCTGCAAATCATTTTGTAGGCCAAGTTGGTCTCAAACTCACAAAGATCTGCAATCTGAGTGCTGGGATTAAAGGTGTGCTCTACTACACCAGGTTTGAAGACAAGGTTTCTAGAGTTATTCAGCTTAAATGAGTTCCTAAAATCAAGCCCATATCCAATAAGATTGTGTCTTTCTACCCATAGGGAATTTGGATGCAAAGATTAATAGTGATAGAAGAAGAGAAAGAAGAGAATTGTCTGCCAGAAACCAAGAAAGTCATGGAATATTCCTATCCTATATGCCTCAGAAGAAATTCACCCTAGAAACACACCAAAGAATTTCCTGTTATTTAAAAACACCCAACTTATGCCATTTTGTTACACAGTCCTAGTGAACTGTGATACTGAGTAGCCTTGAACAAGACACTAGACTATAGCTTTTAGTTCTCATCTCTTAAATGAGATTGTGTCTTGTTAGAGATTGATTGTGAAGACTAAATCAGAAAGAAATAATTAGAGTCAGGGATATGTATCTGCTCTCTAAAATGACAGCTAATGGTAATACACTTCTTTGTGAAGAAGATCTGCTAAAATGTAATAAAAAAATATGACCATTGTAGTCCTCATCATCTGTATCTTCCATCACTACAAGTATTTATTGAGAAGTTCAGTGCCAGGTACCATGTTAATTGCTTCAGACATGTCCGTATCAATACTGTCTCTTTACAAAGGAACTGATGCTTATGTTAGTTGCCTTGAACAAAATAAAAAAAAATCATAGTAACTATCAAAGCTAATGCAAATATAAATGAGGCTTTTGACTGTATAATAGAGTCCGCCTGTACTCACACTTCATGGCCTCGGCTGACATTTTTATCTTAGAACTCCCTGAAGAATTTGTAAGTGAACCCAGAATGGAATTCTATGCTGTCCAAGAGATTTATAATTTTAGTTCATAATTATAGTTCATAAATCCTATAATTTATAATTTAAGGATTCAGCAAAACTTTGAGGGGTCAATTGCTTTTTTATTTTTAGTATACTTGTGACTCATTAGGAAAAAATATGTATTACTACCTCTCCCCTTCTCCCTTATAGCTAATCATTTCACTCATAGCTTGTGGAAACATTTTTGTTAAATTTTGTCTAGTTGTTGTGCTATCTTTTCCAGTTTAGAACTTTTGTGCAGATAATTTTTTTTTTTTTGCATATCACTGGGTCCATTTTCTTCTTTGTTTTGCCCACCAATTGTACAGTCCATTTAGGCAATCATGTTCTGTGATGATGGACTTCTCTGGAGTAACATTTTCTGACAGTAAATGAATGTGCAACCAGCAACTTTGTAAATTGACTCCATCACATGCTCTTGAGCCCACATAAATGAAGACCCAAAAATAATATTTTGTCGGCCAACATACCAAGGGGGAAGAAAAATGAGCCAAACAAAGGAATTTTGTAATGATTCACAGATTCTTGTGTGCTATATGTTACAGCGCTGTACTTAGAAGCTTCTTACTACAGTTCAACACAATCTTGTCAAATATGATTAGCAATGGCTTTAAAAGTGATGCTTAAACCAGCATCAGCATCTTCCTAAGATCACGTGGGAAGTGCTAATGCTTTATCCGTACCCAAGACCTACTGAATAAGATACTTAGAATAGAGTGCAGAAATCTGTGATGGAATAGCCATCTAGGGGGGGTTGATGGATTGACTATGGCTTCATAGAAACATCTAGAATTTCATAATTTATTCATTAATATTACTGTAAAAGAACCAGAAGCATATAATTCCCTCAAGTCTCCAGGGACTAAAGGAGGGTTTGTAATTCTTTAGAAAGAAAGTGGCTCTATTATAAAGTAATTACAAGCCCTTGAGCAATTAAAGAAAAAGGAAGTATAAGGTAACATTGTCTTCTCAGTCAGCTTCAGTCAATAGTGACATCCTATCAAACCATGTCCCAGGACAACCAGAAAGCTGACATCCACACAGTCTGACATTCACTCCAACTGCATTAATTTCCACATGATTATTTGTCTGTTTCTGGGAATTTAACTACATAAAATTTTATTTCAGGTATAGGATCACATGAGCATAATAATAAAGATAAGGACAGTTCCATCCTTATTGTGAGTGTCCCTCCAGTGCCTTCACACTGACACATAGCCTACTCTGCTGCTCTCTGGTTCTTCATCTCTTTTCCAATTCTCTATTTTCATTATTTCAAGAAAATTATCTAAGTGGAAGCATATAGTATGTATCATCTGTGGTTTATTTCTTTTTTAATCAGCACAATGCCTGAAATTTATCCAATTTATCTTCTGTATTGTGGTAAACTGTTTCTGGCCTATCCATCCTGCAGTTCAGACCCACATTCCCACAGAAACACACAGACGCTTATATTAATTTCATGCTGTTTGGCCTATGGCTCATGCACATTGCTAGCTAGCTCTTACATCTTAACTCAATCCATTTCCATTCATCTGTTTAGCCATGTGGCTTAGTATCTTTTCTCAGAGCAACATGGCTGTCTTCCTTCCTCTGTGTCTGCTGGTGTCTCTGCTGGTGTCTCTCTGGCTTCTCTGCTCTGTTCTTCCTGTTCCCAGTAGTCTGGTAGCCCAGCCCACACTTCCTGTCTGCCTTCCGGTTAATTAGCGTTTTACTAAACCAGTAGGAGGGACAATTATTAACAACGTACCAGAACATATTCCCACAGCATCATATAAATAGTTCATCATTTTTATTGCTGCCTAGTATTTCATGGCATACTTAGATATGCTATAATTTGTTTAACCGTATCTTTATTTCTGTGTCTTTGTTGTATCAAGGAAACTACTGGTACATGACTGTGTGTATGTACAAATGCATAAGAAATAAGCAAATTGTTTATAGTTACTGTAGCATTTTACATTTTTATTTAAAATATATATGGTTGAGATTTCCAATTTTCTCATCATCATTGTAATTATCAATATAGATTTTTTAAAAGTAAAATGTGTTGCATTTGTTTTATTTTTTAATATTAATTGTTGTTTATTCTTGAGACACGTATCCAATCAAATAGAAGCTCATATACCTCTCCAACGCCCCTCAATCACTCACCAACCTAATCCTCTCATAGTTTTATGCCCTTTTTTAATTTTTTAAATACCCTCCAAGGCCAATTAGTGCTGCCAATTCATGTGTAGGTCTAGATCCATCTGCTACCAGTTGCCAAATCCTCAAAAAGAAATATATAAAAATAAGAATAACCTTCTACCATTAGCTCCAAACTACCAGTAGTTCTGCCATAGAGATAGTCCCCTAGCTCTGCTGGATTCCGGCTCCCTTGATTTGGTGTAGGCCTTAGGCAGACACCCATGGCTGCTAGTGGTTCCTGAGTGTGAGAGCCAGGTCAAGTCTGGAGGTTTGCAGTACACAACACTGCTCCCTCTGCTGTTATTTTGCTCAGTGGTCACACTGTCAACTTTACGTTTCTTTGCATCAATCTGGCTACTCTCAAGTCTGGCCAGAGAAGCTTCTTTCTGGGCCATTGTTTTTCACAGTAGCTCCTGTCCTAATCGGTATATGGACCCATGTCATCCTTATGTTAAATTGTGTGGCTATAATGGTGAATACGTGACAGGATATTTTGTATGCTTCTAATCCATCCACATGATCTCCTTTGTAAACTGCATGTCCATGTTTCTATCAACTTGGATTGTTTTCTTTTTTTCTTGTTGGTATTGAGATTTCTGACATTTTCTAAATAGAAAATCTCTTCCAACTTTTGTCCTTTGAAAATATTATCTTCTTGTCTATGGCATCCCTTCTTATTCTTTATAGTTCTTACCCCGCAGGAAAAAAATTATAACTACCCCCAAATCCAAGCATTTTTTCACTGTTTCCTTTGAAGCCATACTTTTAATGTGAATTATTTTTCCTACAATTTTATACTTTAGCGGTTTATATTTATGTCTGTGATCATTTCATATAAAGTATGATTATTGAATTAAGTCTTTTCCTTTTTTCTCTCCTCTCTTGTGGGTTTCTAATTACTCCAGGACCACTGTTTAAGTGGCTGTCTTTTCTCTACTGAACTGTATTTGCATCTTATCAAAGCAGACAAACTTGTCTGGTTGTGTTTCTACGACCTCTGTTCTCTCCCAGTACCATCCTGTCTTTATTCCGACAGCTACACACAAAGCCCATAATATGAGACTGACCCTCTTTCCCTACTTCTTTTTTGCATATTATTTTGTATTTCTAGGTCCTTTGCAGTTCCACACAAATTTTAGGCTGCTCTTGATTTTAAATTAAGCTTCAATACTCATATCCCTAGCACTATATTTAATCAGAGATTGAATGATCACAAGGAAAACAGGATCAGATTTATTTCTGGCCGCATAGCTAGTTATGTTGAATCAGTATCAGATCTGAGTTTTGCTTTATGACATTGTCTAGTGCATTAGTGTTTTTCTAATGTGCTTCCCAGTCTCAGGTGGAAACTAGTTTTCTGTTATGATGTGCAGAATATCTCCCTATTCAGTTCAGGTGAGTGATTAGTCTAGCATGTTTTTCATTTCCAAGTGTAATATTTTATATAGGAACTATCGTGGATTTTAATCAATGTATGAGTCTCCCATCTTCTCATAGTAATTCAAGAGTACCAATTGATAGATGAAAATTTGAAGCAGTATAGGAAGCTTCTTAAATAAACACAAAGCTAAATGAGGACATAGACTCAAGGGATACCTATATTATCTCCAAATAACTGTCATAATTCAGACTTTCCAACCTGAAACACCCCACTGACTTGCTGGTGGCTAGTAGCCCCTTAGCCCATTCTAAACCAGCATCAATTCACTCCCTACAGTCAGGTAAACACAGCCTCATGTGTCCTAACATTTGACCCTGCATTTTCTCATATTACACTATATAGAAGAAATGTGTTCTTCCCTTCAAAGCAGTTTCAAACTTTTCAGTAAACACAGATTAGTATGCTTGTATTTGTTCCCTTTCTTAATGTACACCAAGTAGGACTTTCTCTATCAGTTTCCTTGTTACTGAGACAGAATATCTGACATAAACAAGGGAGGAGAGAATTATTATTCTGCCTCTTGATTTAGGGGATATAATCCACCATAACAAGGAAGCCACATTTTGACTGATGTCACTTTGTCCATGGTGATAAAACTTGCAGCTTTCGATCATAATTCTCAAGGCTGGTTCTCTGGAGCCCACCACTTCCTCCATCCAGACACCATGTCCTGTGTGTTCCATGACCTCCCAAGAGAGCATAACCAGCTGGGGTTGGAGGGTTCAAACACATGAGACCTTGGGCGATCTCTCATAGTCAAACCATACCACTCTTTGAGCAAAAACTAACAGAAAACATTCTCCTTTCCACATGGAGTCAACCTCATTGGCCCTAAGACACTAGCAATTCTTGTGCGCTGGTGTGTGTATACTGTTCTGTATTTAATTGAAATATGTATCAAGTTTGCAATGATACTTTTGCAAACAACTGATGAGTTGTTCAAATGGAAATGTGAGCAGAAAGACACAAGGAATTACGTGTAGAGTTAAGCATCTCAAAGACAAAAGTCTCAAGCCTAACAGAAAACCTGGACACTACCAATATTGAGAAGCAATAAAAAATCATGAATTATGATACCATAAAATGCTAGTTTAGATGATAATCGAATGTATTTGTAGACTCATACCACGTACCATAGTTTGACTAATAAGAGAGTAACTTAACTCTTAACTAACTTTTATTCTGATAAGAGGAAGCCATTTTTAATACATAAATCATCTCACATTAAAAATGATTTGAGGAGCTTGTGATGTGGTTCGGAGGTTAAGGGCAATAGTTACTTGTCCAGTGGAACCTGTTTCAGTTCCCTGCACCCATACCATGGCTCACAACCATCTGTAATCCAGCTCTGGGGAATCTGATGTCCTCTCTGGACCTCCCTGGGCACAGAATGAATGTGGTACAAATACATACATGCAAATAAACATTCCTATGCATAAAATAAACAAATCTAAATATAGTTTTAAAATCTGACTGGGGAACGTAAATTAATTTTGTGTGTCCTTAGAACCTATCAAAACACAGGAAACCATCTTCAAGTACATTGAAGTGGTTAAGGCAAAGATACAGAAGATTGAGGAAGCATAAGCAAAGGTGACAGTTACACTGTAGGAGATGTCAGCTGTTATGGCTGTAGTGTACGCTGACAGGAACCTTGAAAGGGTATGGACATAATTCAACATGTGCCGCTTACGTTCCAAATCTATAAAATGGGGGAGCTTTACCCAGTGTTAATAATCCAGGAAGGGGAATGAGTACATAGAAAAAGATAATTCCCTGAAAAATAGCAGAGCTATTTTATACAGAACTCACACTTCTGCAACTGAGACAGAGTTGAGAGCTTTTAGGAAGCAGTTTAAGGAGGTGTTGATCCCTGATGGCGAGGGTTATAATGCGGCTTGTTTCATTTTTATGTTCTTGTGTCAGGAATTTTCTCATTGAGGCCTTGATGTGTGGCATTCATGGAACAGCTCTGTCTTCCTGTGCTGCGATAACAGTACACTCGTCCTGAAGGAAACAGGACCTTAACAGCAGCAGCTGGTGCTCAGGCTGAGTAATGGATGTTTCTCAAAGGGCTGCACTGGGAGACCAAACTGCACATTAGCTGCCGTGAGCAGCTAAAACCATCTTCTAGGTTAACTGTGATCCCACCTCTCCCCTCCATTTCCTTCCTGCCTCTCAGCCCTTGCGCATCCCCACACATGTGAAGGGAGAAGTGAGCTGTGCTTGGTCTTACTTCCCAAGAGGAGGAGATAAAATGCTCCCTTCTTTGAGCTTGGAGTGAGCTGTGAAAAAGAAAACAAATTTAATTGCTGCCTAGGGAAGAACGTGGACTGATGATCTTATGGCCTGTTTCCACTCATCCTGTCTACACGTCAATCACGGCCGCGGAGCCAAAGGAACTCACTTTCCCTCTCCAGCCAGCTCATCAGAGTTCCACTTGGTGGAGAATGCTTCCACTCAATTTAGGATCACTCATCAATAAAGTTAAAATTCCTGTTCACTCTGTTCAGCATTTATGTTCCATGTCCTCTGCTTCTATAGCAGTGAGAAGGAGACAGCAGAGGATAGGCATCAGAGGAGAGGAATGTAGACACTTTTTGAATTTTTTTTTTCAGATTTAATCTTGCAGGTGGTATAAAACTTTTTTATTCCAAAAGAGTTGGGATTCATCAAATATAAATGAGCAGAGGAAGCCACCTCTATTCTTACAGTGGAAGACAGGACTCATAGTAAATTCTATGGAAACTTTAAACTGGTTTGTTATACCTAAAAAAAACAAAAGACAAAACAAAACAAAACAAAACAAAATAAAACAAAAACATAGCTTCTGTTCTTGGCATCCTGGATGTCCCCCAAAAGGTTCATGTGTCGATTGCATGATCCTCAGACCAGAAATTAGTGAGTAGGAATTTTAAGAGTGGAAGTCAAATTGCAATTAGGCCATTGGGAACGTGTCCTTGAAGGGAATAGTGGGTTCATGGTACCTTCTTGTCTTTATATTTTGTTTCCTGTCTGCCACGGTGTGAACTAGCTCCTTAGCCATAAACACACACACACACACACACACACACACACACACACACACACACACACACACACACACACACACCATGCCCAACTGTACTGTCACAGGCCCAAGCAACAAAGCCAAGTGACCACAGACTGAGCCCATGATCCAAAACCAACAGTTTCCCTTTGTAAATTGATTCTCTCAATAGTCTGCCATGGTGAAGGACATCTCAGATTCAGAGTATACCACTTTCAACCTTTACTATCAAAGACACTACTCTGGTGAATTCATTTGTTTTGAAAATGAAACGTTTTGATTGTGACAGTGTATGAAAGTGGTCACCAAAGCTAGTTGGCCTTAATGGAAGATATCTGCACTTCACCTAAAGATATTCAATGATACAAGTTCTACGCCTTGAAAACCACTAATCCCAAAACTACCCTAACATATTTTTAAATCCAAAATAGGGCCAAACTTCTGAAACTAAGTCAAGATAGTATAGGATTTTGGAAGTCAAATCTATGACTTTCTGTACATGAAATCCAAGTGCTTGACTATTTCAGTTTTCATCAGTCTACAAATCTTGCAACCAGGTGATCCCTGAAGCCCAGGCAATCCAGGATTAGGCAGTGAATCAAAACTCTGCAGCTTCTGAAAATTCCATCCTTCACTGACAGCCCCACTGTGATGCAGTTTTGAAAATGAATGAAATATACCACTATCCCAGGATGGAGGCTGTGTTGCTATGGCCTTCCTTTGTAGTCACTGGGACTCTGAACCACTCATCTGCTTGTATTTCAACAGTTACTCCTCAGTTCTTTACTGAGCATAGATGAGCATAGAGCCTATTTCCAATTGTTGGTTTTTAAGGGCTCTGACTCAGTTGTCAACCAGCTGAAAGGTTCTAAAATTACTAGTTCTTAAATATGTAAGAATGAAAAAAAAATCAAACACTGAATGAGAACCTCTTATATAGAAACCAACAGTGGCCAGGTAAGACAAAGTAAAGATTTATATGAGTAAGAATCAGTATAGCTTGTATGGGCATGTGAAAATCATCAAGGCATATAATCCCCAATGACTCTGGGCAATAGTATTTCAGTCCCTCACACCATTAACAAGTGCAGTTTGCAGATAATAGAAGATAGACCCATCAACTTTTGGAGGCAATTCAGAACTTACATATCATTGTGACTTGAGCTGTCTGTCCATCACCATTTATCAGCCTATTGCTCTTGAGGACCTTAGTTTTATCTTATAGTATCTCTTACGTGGAAAGAATAGATAATAAAGAAACCCCAAATACAGATTTGCTCTGATATACCTATACACTGTAAAGCATTTCTTACTTTATAGAAACTTGAGTTTCATAAATTGAAAAAGGATAAGAAACCTATATAAAGATTCAACCTGAGAGTGTGTTTGGGCTGATCATAAGGGTCAAATTGGATATACATGGAAGTTTGCATCTATTCATATAGTACTCAGCTAAGGGCTGCTGACATAGCTGAAGCCCAGCTCAAGGCTAAGAGTGAAATGGACTGACCAAGCTATACAAGAATCAGTAAAATGCCTGTGTCCCCAGATATTCTAAAACTTTTCTGTAGTCAGAAGTTTCTCTGCCCCACTCAACTGGTCTAGTACCTGCTTATGAAATAATAGACTTAGACTTGGAGGCTTAATATTATAGTAACTATTGGGCTAGAAGTTCAGATTTATTACTATACAGCTCTTCTACTTAAATTATCCCATAATTCTCATCTATGTTTAGCCTCGTGGCTCGGTATCTATTCCCAGTGCAGCATTCTCATCTTGCTTCCCCTGCATCTCCTGCTCTCAACCTTTCCTCTTCCTAGAATTCTCCTAGTCTGGTTCCCCAGCCTCTACTTCCTACCCAGCTACTGACTAATCAAAGTTTCATTAAGCCAATATGAGTATCAAGAGCATTATCCCACACTTTGATATTCCCACTTTCTTTATCTTGGTTAAAATTAAGCATTGCAAATATCTGTGGGCAATGTAAAAACATAGAGGAGGAAGCAAGGTGGCAAAAAGAAAGGCTGGCCACATCATTCTTCCTTTGTCTTCCAAATATCCTTAACGTTTTCTTTTCTCTTACACACCAATTTAAGTGCTAAGTTAAAAGTGGAGGCAATTTCTGATAGCCTGAATGTGTTCACAGTTAGTTCAATACACACCTTAGAATTGAAGACAAAACAGATTAGCTAAGGTAAAAAACTTGGAGATCATTCAAAAACTCCCTCATGAAACACATGCATAATAAAATGGTTTATAAGCAGACTCCACTGCTCCCACAGACATGATAGGCTGCATGATTTTTTCTTGAGTCACGTACAAAAAAAAAAAAAGAAAAAGAAAAATCACTTTACTTATTAGAATAATGCTCACATATCTGCACACCTGTACAACCTCTTTATTTGTGGATACATAACATGTTAGGTTTTATTTATAGTTATTCAAAAAAATTTAAGCTACTGTATAGTTTTAATAAATGGAGGCAGGAGGGCAGCATATAAAAGACAATTGTGTAAGTTACCATCTATTTAAGACAAAAATTTAGTTAGCATTGATGCAAAATATAAATTAGCTTTTAGAAGTCTGGTTATCTAGATTAAAAATTACGAATTCTAACAGTTATTACACATAACAGTAAAATATGAGTCTTGTGGGAAAATCAAAATCTTTTGTGTAAAAGTTTCAGAAAGACGTTTATTATGTAGGTCTCAGAAAATAATTTCTTTGGATAACCAGTATCTTTAAACATGATTTTCTCAAATTGTAAAGATGATAATTTACATATTATCTTTCTTAAAACCATGGATATTAGTGGGGAAAGGTAGTGAAGAATTTTTTTAGTGGCCACTAAGTAATTTTTTGATAATAGACCTTATATGAGGCAGAACTGTGAGCAATGACTGCATTTCTTTCTTTGTGGTCTAAGAAGCCACAATTCTATCTTGTGAAGAAAGAACAAAAGGATCCAAGCAACACTATTCACATTAACCATTCATATCATCCACACTATGCATAAAATTCAATGGTATAATTTTTAGTGATCATCTTAGTCAGAGTTTCTTTTGCTATGAAGAAACATCATGACCACAACAACTCTTATAAAGAAAAAAAACCATTTAATTGTAGTGCCTCACTTGCAATTCAGAGGTTCAGTTCATTATCATCATGGCGGGACATGGCAGTATGCAGCCAGAAGTGGCGCTGGAGAGGTAGCTAAGATTTCTTCATCTTTTAGGCAATAGGAAGTATACTATTTTACTGGGCATGGCTTGAGCATATAGGAGATCTCAAAGCCCACCTCCACAGTGACACACTTCCTCCAACAAGGCCACACCTCCCAATAGTGCCACTCTCTTTTAGGGCCATTTTCTTTCAAACTATTGCATGGACCTATCTTCCTTCTGAGCAATGTACTCTGTTGTTTCATGAAATGTAACCATAATAACTAAATGTGTTGAATACTTTGAAAAAAAAGTTCATATTCTCAATTTTGTTGGACTCAAATCTATCTGCAAGAGTCCATCAACATTTTCTCCCTCCCTCCCTCCCTTTTTTCCTTTGGTATGAAAAGAATTTGATTGACCTAAGTAAGAAAAAAAAAAAAAAAAAAAAAAAAAAACCTTTCTCCCTAAGTGCCTTGTTATAAACAAAAACAATATATACAGAGGTAATAAAACATAGATTGAAACTATAAACTTAAAGATGATAGTATTTACAGTTATGACAGATGCCCCAGATCACAGCATACCAAACCTCCCTTTTTCCATCTCCATGAAGACCTAGTTTTTTGGGGTTTTTCTCTAGAGTAGAATCACAATTTATTAACTTGGTTCTGTCACTTAAAAGATGTGCCTTTCTTTTAAATTAATAGCACTCCATAAAATATAAATGTAAACTAAGAAATGCGGTTGAACCCTGATATATGATATACATTTGATTAAATATGTAAAAGATAAACATATCCCTCGAGTCAGCCTCTTCTTCTGATTTTGTTGTGTTGTTGGGAGGTGTTGCTCCTTCTCTAGTTTCCTAGGCAGGACTTCTCAAGAGTCCCCTTTGACAGTTACGGACCATCAATCAAGGCCCTGTGACTTCCCTTCTTGACAACACCATTTCCAACCAGCTGTGCCTTCCTTTGCCACTGTAGCCTTATCGGCCCTCGCATTGGCTTTGCCCAATCGCCCCGACTGTCCTAATTCCCAAATCTTTCTCTGCTCAAAATCTTTTAGTAACGTTTCACTTCCTCGGGATGTGTGTTGTTTTTTAGAATTCCCTTTCCATTTTCTTCTCCTCCTAAAGGTAGTTTATATTCATGAAGCCAGAGACTTCGGTTTTAGAACCTGTAGCCTGGAAGGTATCAGAAGAAGAAAAAAAGTAGTTTAAATTTGTATTTTCCTGCTAGAGATCCTCCAAGCTCTAGTGGCATTTCAAGGCACGGAATACTTTTTCTAATCCGCACTTACTATAGTGTAAGAGCACCGGCTCACTCCAGAAACCACATTAGCACTTTTCTTTAGAGAACAAAAGGGGAGGAAACAATAACAAACGTTGCCCCCCCTTTGTGTCCCATAGCCAAAGTCATTGTCCTCAGTTTAATCTCACTTAAACATTGTGAAGTCTCCAGATTTAACAAACGCTCACTAGGGTGCCCTGCAGCCATGCAGAGCTTCCCGGAACAATGTCCACTAGATTTATGTGGTAAAATGCAAGGTGTTTTCAGGCAGTGTGTCTGTTGTAGAGAGGACAGCTATCTATAAATATATGAGCCGCTGGGAAGACGGGGCTGCCTTCTGCCTCTCTTCTCTCAGTAACACGTGTCCCAGTGAGGAAAACATTGTGGAAAATAGTAAATCACGTCAAACCCGAAACTTCTTAACGGAAGAAATACAGAGTCAATATCTCAGCCTCAATTTCCCCTGTCAACTTCATGTTTCTTCTCTTTGATTTGTCAAAGGCAGATGTGGCTCTCAGGACCTCACTAAGGTCACAGGAAAGAGATTTAGGAACCTGGGAGACAATGAGGTTACAGTAGTGGTCTTGATTTAACAAAGGAAAGCTGGCCACTGCTTTGAAACCCTTGGCCTTCTGTCATTCCCACACTCCTGAGGGTAAGGGAAGGAACTGGGTGAGCCTCATATCCACCCAGACCACTCACTATACAGTTGTTTGCTTGTTCTTTCCCAATAGGGAGCACCCTGGCTAATGGTATCCTCCCGAATGTAAGAGCTGTCAATCTGAGGCTGCTCTCACTAAGTGAGCATTTGCATATGCAGCAGAAACACAAAACCTTTCCTTATTTGCTTCTTCCCGCTGCTGCTGTTTTCTTGGCACAGCCACCTTACTTCCTTATATGAGACTTAGGCACTGGCACACCACAGGGGTAGCAGCCTTCCAATTCTCTCACTTCTTGGCTGCCAACAGGAAATACCATGCGTCTTTCCGGTGCATTAATTGATGTGGAGATGCCAAGGTGTACGGCCACATTTCCTACTGCAGAAAATGTACTCTTCAGGAAAGAATTTTCACACTGAGTTGGCATGAGCCTACTTTGCCATTTCCCCTGTGTCTTAGTGCATAAAGAGCTATTAGGTTATCCTAAGACTGAGTCAGTTCTTTGAATTATTTACCTATATGGACTTTGTAGGTTTTTCTTTTTTTCAGGAGATTCTTTTTGAGTCTTACAAATAGGAGATTTGAGACTGTCTCTAAAGAAAAGTTGTGAGGAGACAGGATTTATGCTGGTAATAGTTATGTGCATGCAAGTATCTTATGTGGATGAATTAATGAGAGTATATATTTTTATACTAATATTCATTATATCTAGCTGTGAGCATTTTTGCTTCTTTTATACAGATCATATAAATTTTATTTCAATGATCTATAATCTAGATTAGTGTCCAAGACCTTTGCTGTATGTACACCAGTCCTTAATAAACAGTGGGTTAATGATGAAAGTACATAAATACAGTGACCTAGTAGACCATACTAGAGATATTCTCTAACCCACTCATACGGGTAAAGTTCTATTGAAATTATTGTTGTAAAACAGCCCCGAGCAAGTCTTTGTGAAGTATTCTAAAAGAGGACATTGTTGTCACAGGAGATGGCAGCTCCATACCTGCTGCTGCTTCTGAAGCTCTTCATAAAGGACAAGCTCCAGAGGAAATGACGGTGACAATGATGATCCTAACCCTGTGTAGACCTCAGGCAGTGTGTGTGTGTGTGTGTGTGTGTGTGTGTGTGTGTGTGTGTGTGTGTGTACTCCTTAGTCTTTAACAGAAAATTTAAAAAATAAAACTAACAAATAAATAGGCAATATCACTTGTCCTGTATGCATAGTGAGCTGTACCATCTAGATCTGTAGAAATATCCCCTGATGTCTACTTAGAGACGACATTGCCTGTGGATAATAGTTTTGCTGGCTTTAGAGCACATTCCCTCCCTTAAGCAAGGAATTGTGGCACATGGCACATGAGTTTTAAAAGTACCATCACTAAACTTAACTTTCACTTCAGAACTTTGAACAATTTTGGCTTTTCCTCCCTGCCCCCCTACCCCCCCCACACACACCCCAGTTCCTTTCTCACAGTGTCAGACACTAATCCACTGATCAGATGCCTTTCTAGCCAATTTTTAGTCTCTTTAAAGGGTGGGAGGCAACCAAACCAACCAACCAAACAAACAAACAAAAAAATTAGTTATGGCATCTCAGGCAATGTGAATAAATTATCACCGAAGCCCTGCTAATCAGCACGTAAAAATTTCAAGATGACGTCAGTGTTGCAGTGGGGGAAACAAGGTAGAGAAGCACTCGATGGAAGTTAGAGACATAGCTGCTAATATCTGACCGAGACTGAAACACTCTGTTAGAGAAATTCTACTTGTGAATGTCGCTGACAACTTGTCCAGCTGTGTGTTAGCAGCTGTGATTGCTAATTCACACCAGCTCCTTGCCTCCAAACAGTTCTCAGGGTGAAATAGATGGCCTCACTGCTCCGGTTCACTGCTTCTCATTTTTCCTTTTTGCTATCCGGAGGTGGTACTCAGCCCTGCTGTGGTTGCCTGAACCTGCTTGTTCCTAAGAAGCAAGGCCAGAAACAAGAGGAAGGGGGCCAGGCACACATTCTGCTGATGGATTTGAGTTTACGCTCCCTGGGGGAAGGGTGCTAATGAATGACTCAGGGTGCTTTGGCAGTCTAGCCTTTACTTAGGTGAGGAGCAAGATCATTGCCCCTCCAGGCCCATGGAAGAAACTCAGGAAGAGAAGGAGCAAAGATGAAGTGTTTGATTTTATCCATCAAGGCTCAAAACCTGGTACTTCTCAGTTACTTTAATAATTTGCCCCCACCCAGTCCTGGCTCCGATGTGCATAGATACCAATACAATCAAAACAGGTCCATTTTAAAGTTTCCCTTAAAATATATTTCATAATCCATAAAAAGTATTATGCAATTTCTAGACGCACTAAATACCACTTAGTGTATTTTCTTTATTTAACAGGAATTCCTGCATTTTGAATAGGATGGGTGTACTCATGACAAAAGAATGTTTATAATGCAATCAATGCTACAAATGTGTTCTCCTTTGGTGCATGAATGAACGAAGTACTTCTGTACAGTTTGGAACATGTTAGAAGGCTTATGAGTTTGATCCTGGAACCACATATTATGAATGAAACAACCCCACAGTTGTAACTCATGGACCGAGTGTCATTTCTTCAAACAACTCTGTTCAAAAGAAATCCAGAAAAATAGGAGGAAAGAAATAATAAGATGTGATAGAAATCCCCACAAGTAGGAACTACATTGTACATTCTAGAGGCTTTAGCTAGGCTCTTACTTTCTCAAACAAGCAAACAAAGGGGTAAGGGAAGCCTGAGTTGCTGTGTAATAGTTGTAGGGCATGTTATGTGTCTCTGCTCTGTGTAAGAAAGAGACGAGAATTGTCAGTCTACATTTACAAACTCCCTCATTTGTTAAGAAGTGAAAACAGTTGAACACATTGACAGCAATGTTTTATTTTCTAAAGGCTACAATCAGAGGACCAAAAAATTAAAATTTCATGTAAGTTTTTGCAGCTTTCAGGCTTGTTGTTCTATTATATCAGAAAGAATTTAGACTGAAATTTCATGCCTCGTCAAGACAAAACAAACAAGCTGTACTGTAAAATGGCATTGCTCATCAAGATGAAAATTGGCCAGGAATGGAAACACTTTTTAATTTTCTTGAAAGAAGAAAAACTTCCAAAGCAGTATCATTAAGAATGTCATGTGACAAACTGGATTTTTTTTTTTTTAGATAGAAATAATTGAGGCTGAAATCAGTTGCTTCTAATTTTATCTACTAGCTACTTTCAAATGACAGGAGGGAAAGGCCTATTAAGGCAAGAGAGTTTCTAACATTCATTCTGAAATACAGATTAGAAAAAGAAAGCACAAACCGAGAACAGTAGTTACCCAGTCACCTCTAATCCTAACATTTAGGAGGGTGAGCCATAGGAATATACTGTCTGATTTAAAAGGAAAAAAAGATGGTTTATCTGGTTTCAGAAACATCACAGAAGAGGCTGCCCAAACCCTAGGCTGCTGATGTATGAAACTGTCCTTCTTCACATCATTTGGGTCTGAGTTCACACTATGGAATGATCCAGATTCTGTACACAGGGGAAGGAGATCCTTTATTGCCTGTGTTTCTCTGAAGGGATAGGTTTACCACATGTTACCATAAGAACCAGATGAAGCATCCTCTGTACAAGATACAGAGGACAGGGCTCCTCACACTCAACTTTCCACCGAGTTTCCAGTTCCAAGGTTAGCTCCTCCACCAGTAAACCCCAGTGTTCCCCAAGGATGTGGTAGAAAAAAATTAAAAGCTGAAACCATCTGCCCTAACTGCCACCTGGTGGCCTTGTAAGTGAAGAATATTTCAGGTTACTTGTAAACAGTTTTGGAACATCTGGGCTGAAGAATCAAGATGCTTCCTGCACAGGACATTATGTTGTAAAGACAGGGTTCCTTTCCCTTCCTTTCTGGGCAGGCAGGTGCTGAGAAGGTAGCATTTGTGGGAGGGGAGCCCTGAGAGGCTAGTAAAGTATTTACAAGGCAGGTTGCTTTCGCTGTGGGAGCTTAAGGTACTAGGGTGGTTTTCCATTTCACAGAATGAAATGCTTAGTGGCCAGTGGCTGCCAATTCCAATGCCTCCATGGGTCACTGGCTCCCAAGCTAAGACTCGATTTTAAATGCTGCTCTTTAAGGCTGGAAAAACTCCATTGTATCACAATGCTTTCGGGATCTATGGTAATTTGTGTTGTGACCTCAGTATAGCTTTAGAAGACAAGCCTAGCACGTTACAAATATTTGATAGATCTAAGTAAGTAATTTCTTTCTCATTTTACTTCTGAGGCTCTGTAAGTGTAGAATATTGCAGGTTACTTGTAAACAGCAGCTATTTATACCAGAATGAAAATCTGCACCTTCAAATCTTGATACGGTATTCCTTACACATCATTGAGAAGTTTATTTCAAGTTCTCATCCATGAGGGTTATGGGTCTGGAGAAACCAATGACAGATTCTAAATATTTGCTTTGTCACTGCTCTAATTACATAGTTTTTGAGGACTCGGGTTATCGGGTTATCTTTCAACTTAACATCCAGTTGGCTTCGGCAAAGCAGATCGTAGGCATAACACATACAGGGTTGTGGAGGCTCTAACTTGAAATGGGGAACAGATTTAAGGAGCATCCCCTTTCCCTGCCCACAAAGCAGGTAAGCAAAAAGAGGTCCAAGAGAAAGTAATCTCACTGAGGCTGTGTGAGGGAAGGATGCCAGCATGTCTGCACAGGCACCTTCTGCCTTCTGCAGTCTTGCAGGAAGATCGACCTCCACAAATTCTCCCATTCAGATATCCCGATGCTACTGAATCCTGTGAGGTCGAGGCCATTTCAGGCTCATTAACAAGACCAGCTATCATTTCTCCTTCGGGTTTCTTTTCTTTGTTTATTTTATTGTTCTTCTTTCTAATCTTATGCTGCCCCAAAGAATTCTGAGCTTGGAATGAACTTGGCAGATTCTGTATTTCTATTATGTCAGCTCCCATGCCTAGAGGTTTTTTTACCAAGGGGAGAATTTAGGATAGGTGAGCTGAGTTCAGATTCCCGTTGATTTCCTGTGCCAGCTCTGTCTGTGCTCTGTCCTCTCTGCCTCTCCTGATCTGTGTAGCATGTCCCTAGACGTCGATAGGCTGTTGCTTATCTGTGCAGCTGCTCTGGCTTCTAGGAATGCATAATTTTCTGCTGTTAGCTTCCTCAATCTTCTCGGGATCCATTAATTCCTTTTCCTTTTCTTGAGACTTCTGTGAGACCTACAGCCTCTATGATATGCAGTCACTAGATGGCAACCTGATCACACATAGCTGACAAGGGTGAGGCCAGCCAAGCCAGATCACAGCTAAAAGGATGCAAAACTACACAGCAAAGGATCAGATGTGTATCCCTGCTTAACGAAAGCCTGTTCATTTTTGTTGGCCTTTTAGCCTCATCAATATCCGGAGTAATAACGCAAGTATTATCATCTGTTTTCAAATACACACAACACACACGGTGGGGGGCGGGGGGATCCAAGCTCCAGAGAGGTTAAGTGACTCATCCAAGGTCATAGAAATCACAAATTATATTCCCTCACTGAACACCATGTGGTACAAGAAGTGAAACCCCAAATTTCTAGGTTTTAAGATTCAAATATAATCACTGCAAAGTATTCTTTCTTTGTAATAGGGTTGAGAGGAGCCCGGGTTTATTTTATGTTATTAAAATCCAAAGCACAGGCCACTTTTTAGTTGGACTAAGTTGCCTATCATTTGGGGGAAATTATTTAGACACTTAAAAAAAAATCTGGCTGAGTAATCAGAAATTACACCACTCTTTCTATAATTCCAAGGTATTTCCTAATTATTCTTGAAGTCATTTTAATATAATTTCTTCTGCAAGACGAATCACCTTTCCTCATCTATATGACAGATCTACTATATCTATTTGATATTTGAAGTGAAAAAGAACAAATGACAAGATGGTTTCCTTTTACCAAGGCACCATGGCTTTTCTATGTGACTGAATGCCTCAGAGGCAGCCATTCTCAAGTTAGCAACATTGTTTATTTTCTGGGCCTGACATCAGCAAATGGAAATAGAATCTGTAACAAGCAGGACTTGGGGACCACCCTCTCTAGCCATTTTTGCCTGTCTCCTCAGATTTTACCAGGCAGGATTCTTCCAGTGGTAGCACCTAGCATCTGGTGATGGCAAATGGGAACCCTGCTTTCGGGAGTCTGAACGTTTCCAGGCCAAGTGTGAGGGCTGATAAGGAGGGAAGGAAGAAACGGAAACTTCCATAGCTAATGCTGTAATTAAAGGTCTGAAAAGACAGAGCTGGGCTGACAGCTGGAACAGATGTGAAGAACTGGAGTCTCCCTAGGTGGGGGGAGGCACAGCACACAGAAGAGGTTTATAGTCCACCAGGGTTTCTTTATCTTTTCAACTTTAAAGCGTTAACTGTTTCAAAGAATCATTTACAAATTAAACCAAGAAGATCTCAGAAAATTAACCCAGTGATGTAGAATGCTATAAAACCTGACTTCTCACAGTAACTCTTCATACTGTGGTTTCGGAGAGGTGGAAGAAATGAGGTAAATCTAAAGACTGACTTAGAAACAAAGCTTTCTGAGACACTGCTTTTGTGCCCTTTATTTTATGTTTTTAAATCTGTCTTTTTAACATAGTTTTAAGTGAGCATGGTGGAGTCATGTGAACTATTTATTGGTGGCAAATTCCAGAAAATCTTACATGGAGACTGTTATGCATATACACTAAAGAAAAGATACAGATAAATACACGCATTTTCTTGCTTGTGGCCTAGGAGGCATTTGTGGTCTGTGTGTGTGTGGTGTGTGTGTGAGTGTGCGGTGTGTGTGAGTGTGTTCTTCCTATGCAGACACACTAGCTTAATTGTGAAAGAAATGCATAGGATTAGGGAACTGAACAAATATATTTTGATAATAAATATTTGGGAGACAGAATGGAGAGAATTATAAATGTGAGAATGCAAACCTTTACTTATAAATAAAACATTAATTGTAGGAAGAGAACAATATTTAATTTTTAGCTTTTAGGCCATTTAAAGAAATACAACATGGCTTTGCCTTAGGAATGTGAAAGAAGATTAATTTTTAAATGACAACAACACATGGGGTGGTCAGTAGATGTCTACCACTTGATGTACAATCTGTAACAACAATACTCCTTTTACTAGCAAAAGCAAGATAAGATAAATGTATTCCTTAAGAATCCACTGGCAGTACTGTATCATACTGCCTACAAACAGGCTGCCCACAAAGCTGTACTTATCTACAACCTGTGAAGGAACGACAGTCGACAAGCAGACCCCTTTGTAGTTATTGGCCCCACCCTAACATTACTGAGTCTCTTTTCTTTTCTTTCCTTTTGCTTAACTATTTATTGCTAAGATTCGGAGCAAGTGAGCTAACACACAGTCAGGGCAGTACAATCTTCAAAGGCGGCTCTCTGTCCCTGTTTTTGGTGCCTATCAGTCAGGAAAGGAAGCAGGCACGGTTTCTCCGCTGTACATCAAACATCTATCTCTGTGGATGACAGAGCACACGCCCTCTGAGCATCTTACA
This sequence comes from Phyllotis vaccarum, assembly GCA_033318265.1. NCBI lineage: Eukaryota > Metazoa > Chordata > Mammalia > Rodentia > Cricetidae > Phyllotis > Phyllotis vaccarum. The sequence goes on from JARWLC010000002.1 coordinate 144,122,951, forward strand.
GCTTTAGATCCGAGTATAACTACAACTCCTTTGAAATTTCCATTCCAGGTTTCTGCAGAGGCACCAACACAGCCACAGCGTATAGATAAGAAAGATTCTTTACCTTTATTTTTAAAAGTGGTTAAAAAAATCATTTCGTGACTTTTTCTCATGCATCCACACAGAGGTTAAAACTCCATAGGAGGGTTGACTGCCGCGCTGCCTGTGTGGGCCGGGCTCCGTTTACAGATGAAGCCAACAATAACAAAAACCACGATTGTAGAATCTGTTCGAAGCTGTGCTTTATGGACTGTGATGAATGGCATGTTGCCTTGGTAATTTCTTTCTGGTCAAAAGCCTCAGGTTCCCAGCAGCAGAGCCCATCATGATTGGCTCCACCCGAGGGACGCGGATCTCGGGATTCCCTCCTAGCTAGCAGCAGTGACATCATCCCCACTCCTGAGCAGCGCAGGGCTGGTGAGGGAGGAGCCCTGGGACGGGCGTTGCTGGGGTTTCCAGGGAAACACTGCAGCAGATGGCTACCCCTGGGAGGCTCAGTGACACATCTGCAGCACGGCTGGTGGCTAGGATATTTTTGGAAAATCTCTGCTCTCTGAGGTCCGGTTAGTTCTGATATTTTCACCCCCGTGCCTTTCAACCAGAGGCTTATTTCTTCTCAGTTTCTTTTATTTCTGGAAACGAGGCTTTCTATTTTTACTTCAGGAGCGGAGTCAGGAGGGAGGATCCCAAGCTACCAACCAATGTTAAACTTCCATATGTCCCAGTTTTCTTTCTAATTCACCAGCCCGTCCTCACCAGTTACATTATGCAGACTGTCAAGGTGATGTACGGAATACAAGGGCAAATGTTGCTAAGGTAACAGGATTAAAAACCTGTCTGTGGAAGCAGATGCGTTCTAACCTGGGGTTTCCCTCATTTGCATTTTAAGACTCCTGGGTTGCAGCCTCCAAATAAATCAAGTCATTGTAGCAAGAACAGGGTACATTTAAAAATAGTGATTGCTAGTTGAGGGTCAGTGAGCAATTTGTACCTCGGTGAGCTTAAGTAAATACAGGGAAAACATCAGGTGATAACCATTTCCAGCTCCTTGGTAGTGGATGAGCCAATGACTGGAAGAACACCCCCCCCCCCCACACACACACACACACTCAGAGGAATTCCCTTTTCTGTGTTCTAACAGAATTGCCCTTGACAGCATTTTCCAAGGTTAAACTTTGCCTCCCTTCTGTTTCCCGGTAACTTAGGACACCTCATTGCACATTCCCAACAAAGAAAACCAAGGGTGTTGAATCCAGTCTGAACCCAGAAGGAAACCCTGCCTTAGGATAAGAAGATTTCAGCAATGTTGACATTAGAAAAGGGTTTAACAGCTGCCAAGTCACTCCCAGAAGTGACTTGAATAAAACAACTCCATAGGATTTGATCAATGAACTTAATGCAAAACAGAGGTAATTTCAATAAGCCACAATAACCAGGCAGCAAAAACAGTTTTCTCACTTGTTTCGTGTGTGTGTGTGTGTGTGTGTGTGTGTGTGTGTGTGTGTGTGTGTGTGTGTGTGTGTGTGAGAGAGAGAGAGAGAGAGAGAGAGAGAGAGAGAGAGAGAGAGAGAGAGAGAAATTCTTCCAAATGAAACAGACCAGGCATTTTGTAGTGTATCAGCTCAATCCTAAAGAGGTTTCTACACACACTTAAGTGTGCACAAACAAGCAGCAACAACAAAAAACCCTGTAATATATGTATAGAGTACAGGAGACTCCTAGTGGATTTTAGCAAGTGTAGGAACAGCAAATGGATAGCAGGAGACTGAAGGAAGAAGCCAGCAGTAAAATGATAGCATTTGGGCAGTGGGAATCTAAATTCTCAGTGGTGGATTTCCACAGATTTGGAACTGACTTTGTTAACAGGGGTTCCCTTCAGTCTAAAAACCTAGGTGCATATCTTCTCTTCATTTTTATTAAGTTAAAGCTGAATAAAGCTCACCAGGTGGAAATGAGGGAGGATCTAGGCAGGAATTAGTCCCATGAGTAATACCTTCTGTACTATGTGATGGTGGACATAAGACTCAGGATTTTTGCTAAATGACTAACTCCGGTGAATTTCTGTGCCTTGACAAGAATGCTCAGAAACATTATCAGGAACTGTGACTTCTGTGAGATCACCCACATTTTAGTGGATGCTTAAAAATCATGCTTTGGATGATTTAAGAAGCAAAAGGTGCCTATTTCTTCACTCACAATGCCAAGATCTTAATAAGTTATTGTCTATCACCACCAGCACAGAGTCTAGAAAAAAATACATGAAAAAAAATTCTTTCTCCATATGAAGTGGTTGTTTTTAATGTCTGAGTTTTGATTCTGGGTAAATAATTTTAACACTGAGAGGTTTGCTCCTCTTTGGAATAAATGAAAGATGGTGACCGATTCAGTGCCCATAAGGGAGAAATTTATTCTTCCTTCTCCAATATGGAGCATCTTATTATATAAGATCAAAAAGTGACTCAGTAGAGAAGAACATTAGAAATTCTTAAGGCATCACTTGTTCCAGAAGATACTTGCTGATGAGGATGCATGTGCTTCTACGAAAGTCAGGCAAGGAAAATCATACCCCAAAGCCAATTTTCATGAATCACGTGGAGGCAGGAGCCATTTCTCCATCACATGTGGATAGGATGGCTTGGATTCCAAATGGTCCCCAAGGCAGCATTAAAGATTTAGTCCTCAGTAGAGTGATATTGGATGATTGTTCACAGTAGTTGTTGGCCCACTTGTAATCCAAGCACACGAGACAAAGACAAAGGATTTCCAGTACAAGTTGGCTAGCTATACCAGCCTGACATGGTGAGCCTTGGGTTCAAGGGAAAGATCCAGATTCAATATATAAGATGGAAAGTGACTAGAGCAGAAAGCTGGTGTCTAACTCTGGCCTCCATGTTCACACACACATGCATGAATGCTTGTTCACTCATGTGAACAGGCACACACATCACACACATACATATGAACATGCAAAAGATATAACTGTGTTGTTAATGTTGGATTCAAGATAGCAGTAGCAACAGAGATCATATATGGTTTTCATTTGTCTCTGGAGAACTCAGTTTGGAGCCAGGAACACATCAGGGATAAACTAAAATTTGTCTTTACATAATCAGGGTTGCTGTGTTTGTCTCATGGTGTGCTTCTATATGTATAGAGCATCGTCTGACACATGGAAGATACTAAGTAAACATCTCCAAATTTGAAAGTTGGTTTAAAAAAATGAATCAATACATTTTGTCAATAAACATGGGGACATTTTTGGCCAAGGAATTTTCTTGGACATATAAATGCTCTGTTTTCCACCCATGTTCTTTTTCATGGGTGACTTCAAATTAGTTAAGTTCTCACTTTTTGGTTTAGAGGAGAAGCATAAAACAATCCACAAAATACAGAAATTGCAGCATCAATTCACTTTCCAGAGTAGACAAAGGATGCTGACAAGAACTATCCCTTGCCTCACAAAAGTTCCCAGCCTTAGTAGGGAACACTTCTGTCAATGGTAGGGTAACTAACAACCAGGGGCTTTTGTTTGTGCCTCTGCAGAAGAATTCCCTGAAAATTTCAGATTTTTCGTAGGCAGTAGAATCAGAATCTCAATGCTTTGGAGGTTTTTGCTTTTTTTTTAGTGTTCCAACTATTTTAAATAAAACAAAACTATGGTCTAATTATGCTTATTCAACTAATAAAATAGGCTCCCAACTGGAAATATTACCTAACATTCTCCAAAGTAAAAGAACCATTACCTTATATATAATAAAATAATTATGTAATTTTAATGCATTATTACTTCATGGCATAATATATATTTCATGTACAATAAATATACAGCACTGCCTATTTCTATGGAAATACAAATCATGTTTTTATAACGTAAATATCATAATATCAAATATCAGATGATAAATTAAAGTTAGTTTAAGATGGTGATGTCTTTATGAGCCTGTTTCCAACTAGAAAAGTTCGTTTGAACTGAATGTTTAAGATTCTATCAGGCACAGAACCACTAGTATCAGGCCTGAGTGACAGAATAGTAATGAATTGTGCACACACACTTCAGTGTAACTAAACATAAGCCATAATTAGGCTAAAACTATTTATTGTTAATATGAAATTCCAATTTGGTGTCTTCTGTTAGGCTACTCTATTCTAAAAGATGAACTTCACATTCAGGGGGAAAAAAAAATCTATGATCAATCCTTAAAGGTAGAGAAAGAAAGAGGGGTGTTTGGTAAAGTCAAAAACTATCAAGATGTCTGCGACCCTTCCCAGCCTCTGTTCTATTTATTCTCTCTCATCTGGCTGCTCCTCAAGTGCATTTCCTGCTTAGTGGTTACAAACAGGAAATGCTCAGGAAGTTCTATTTTGTGTTGTTCAATTAATTGTTCAAATACTTGATGTCATATTTTTAAGTTACTTACAAAAATTGGTAGAAAGACAAAAGTTTTATAAGAATTAAATGGATTTTATAGCACAATTTTAATGCTATATAATATGCATGTAATTATGATTTCTAGTTTCAAGTTTACTCTGAAAATTATGAGATAAATATGCTTGAAGATAAATCTCTGCCTAAGTTAGAGGTAGAAAATGGGCACCAAATTTTTTGTCTTTGGTCTATGTGTTGAGATGAAAAAATTGAGGAAGGGAGGTAAGTTCCACCCAACCCTCAATGCCTGAAAGACAGCGTTTATTTTGAAAATGTGTCTCTTTCTCTTGTCTATTAGAAGAAAGCCAAGCCTGTGTGGTAGCCTGGCCATATACAAGCTGCAGCAAAGGAGCCAACACATGCATCCTAGTACTAGTGTCTTTCTCTACTACACATTTTGCCTCCTATAAGCTGCTTCGACTTCTAGAAACCCACAGCCCATTTCCTCCATTATGTATCTTCTCAAGAAGATTAAGGCATCAATCATGTAGTACATTGGATGGGATGCTGCATGACAACCCTCTGTGACCCTCAACTGTTAAGTGTTTCCATGGGTAAGCCCAGAGCATGTGTTTACTAATTGTTTTTTCCTTAGATTTCCCATCTTTTTACTTCTTTCTACCTGTCTCCAGTGTCATATTCTATAAGGATAACAGAAAAAAGATTTTTTTCTCCATCTCACAGTGGTTTGAAATACTTATCAAGGATATAATTGAGTGCAGATAGTGCTACCCAATGGCATTTTGCATTGCAATCCCAATATTAAAATGTTAATATCTTTCAAATATATTTTTTAAAATGCTCACATTTTAAAAACACATGTGACCCTTTGGATGACTCCAGGACTATCACTTTATAATATTAGAATTTTTGTTCTGGTAATTGTCCACAATGAGTATTTAGGTAATACTCATTTTAGACAATAATTAATAATCAATTAAAATGTAGGGCCAATACCTTACTGACACTGTCCAAATCTGAAGCTACAAATCACATGTGATTATTCAAATACAAATTTAATTGAAGCTTATTTCTTGAGTCACTATGGCTATATTTTATTTGACAATGCTTTTGGTAATACTCTACAGATTATAGTTACAGAATTGTAAAACTTTTATGCTATCCAGCTTTATTAATTACTTCTAAAACATCTTTTACTAATTTAAGTTTTTATATGTATTATCTTAATTATTCTTCCTATGGTATAAGATACTAAATATCACCATGTTTCCTGTTTCATGGCCATGAAATTGGAGGGACAATCAGAAACAAGTAATAAATCAAACTTGGTACAATTTTTTTTAAGGGATTCTATCTGGGACAAAAATCTAAGAAACCTGGTTCAAGAAACACAGATTTAACTACAAAATATATAGAATCCCTGTACTAACACTTCAAATGAAGACAGACATGATAAAATGCTGTCTGATAGCAACAAACTATCCACTGGGAAAAAGCTACCTTAAATTTGTACATTGTTTAAAAGGCACAGCCACAAATACATGAAATGAAAGATGTGGTTGAGGGAATTTAATATACAGAAGTGTCATGATAAAGTAGAATCTGGACACTTGGAGACAGTGAGGAGGACTGTGGTTCCCAGGAAAAATCATCAAGGCAGAACGTAAAATAGGAAGGCTTACAACTGTGAACAGTAAGACCTGCTGTTCAAAGTAAAAACATGCAGACAAGCTTGAAAATCAGTAACATGGCAGTGGAAAATTTCTGAAGCATTTAATGTTTGTACTTATGAATAGGTCACAGAAATTTGTTATCAAAAGGCTAAAACCTTGGCCAAAAATGAGAAAAGGATATGAAATGACGAAGAAATTTGAGGAAATACTAGAACTGTGATTGTACCTCAGAGCCAGAGGTCCTGCCTAGCAGGCTCAAGGCAGTGGGTTTAATGTCTAGTATCTCCTCCTCATCTAGTACTGAAGAATACAGATGACTAACAAAAATATGAAAGATTTTCAAACATACAGACAACCAGAAAATGCAAAGTAAAAGAAAGTGTCATAATTTTCATATTGTTTTGGGAAATTCCAAAGGGTGATTACAACCATTGTCAGAATGAAGGAACACTGGCATTGTTGACAATAGCACGAACTGTACTATAGTCCAAGGATTCATACTTGTCAAGTTTCAGTTGGTGATGTCCTTAGCTAGGCCATTTCATATCTGGATAGTTATCTCACACCTCGCAAAGGTGTGCAAAAAGGGGATCGTCTTTGTATCACAGAGTTGTTTATGAGTTGGAAATGTATAAGTAGCATAAATATCTTTCAAAACAGAAATGATTAAGTAAACAGTATCATCCAAATGATAGCATGACAACTTGCCTTCAGGAGGCTGAAAAATGTTATCAGGCATGCAGAGCTATCAGTGAGAAATATTTTTGTATGAAAAAGTAAACCCAACAAAACAGAGCCCCTCTGTGAACCCTCTAATTTATCTATGCTAACACGAGACAGTGACAAAAGGCTGTGTCAAGAAGTACCCCAAAGCATCTCAGTTCTCTCTGAGAAGTGTGACTTCAGAGAGAGCGGCAGAAAAATATTTCTTTGTTCTGCCTTATACGTAAGCACTGCTTTGACGTTTGATGAAAAGAATGCATTAATATTATGATCAGCCAAATAAAAGGGAAAATTCAAGAAATGGACTTAGTAAAAGTTAATTCTCAGCATCTGCATCATTCACATTTTCCAAATTAGCATTTGTATGGGACAGACAGTCCATATGGGAACAAAGGGGAATGATAGTATCATAGGAATAGCTGATATGAGTGTCCCTTGCAGACATGGACACAAGTTGACTTTAATAGATCTGGCTACTAGGAGGCCGCCTGCATACTGCACATGGGCCCTTTAAATCTTCACTCTCAACTCAACTGTATTTAGAATTACCTAGGAGAAACACCTCTAGGTTTCTACAAGGGTTCAACTGAGGAGCAACGAACTAACAAGAATGTGAGAACCATGATTCTATGGGTCCACATCCTATCCTAGGTGGAATAAAAATGAAGAAGAAGCCATCTGTGGTGGCTTGAATGAAATCTATTCCCCACAGTCTCTGGGGCCAGGTCAGTGGCACTGTTGGAGAGGCTTAGGTGGTACAGTCTTGTTAGGTAAAGTACACTCCAGGGGCAGGTGCTAAGATTAAACCCTTGAACTTACAGTTTGTTCTCTCTACTATGTGTTTCAGGTTAAGGATGTGAGCTCTTAGATCCTGCTCAGAAAGCCATGCCTACCATATACTACCCCCTCACCCCAATAACGACTCTTCTTCCTCTGGAACTATAAGTCTGAAATAAACTCTTCTAAAAGTTGCCTAGGTCATGGTATTTTATCACAGCAATAGTAAAAGGACTGATAGATCTGCCAAGCACCAGTATACAGCTCTCTCTACTTCCTTACGGAGAGAGGACACAGTGGACCAAGTCCCTCCTCCTCTGACTGGCAGAGCTAGAGACCCTCTTACCATAACATCTTCCCCACTGTGATATGTCAAAGTGCAAGTCAAAATAAGCTCTTCATTAAATAAATTTCCTTTGTCAAGTATTACATCTGACTGTAAGACTGGCTAACATAGAATGCAGAGATACTGCAATCCAACTTAATCCAATTAGTTGACAGCATTCTTCGAGCATATTTTTACTTTATTACAATTTGTTTGACATTCTTTCTTTACAATCTTCCTAGCCATGTGCAGAAACCATATGATGAAATTAATTTATGCAAGCTAAATATAGAATATCTTTAACATTGAGGAAAGGAGCCAATCCACCTGAAACATGGCCACCCCTGTTTACTATCACAGATCACATGATGAGGTTGGCTGCAGCCCTTTCTCAATATCACATGAATAACTATGTTCCTCTCCCAATCTAATGACACCAAAGAAAGAAGTCCATGAGACCCAGCTATAATTGGATGAGATTTTGTTCATTTAATAAAAGCAAATATATCTTTCCAAGAATAGTACTCTTTCAGGAACACTACTCTTTCTGTACAGATTCTCGGCTTTTTGACATGCTGTGCATGGTTGCTATAAGAAATTCAGATGATGCTCAAATCCATCTATGTGTACAGTAAAATGAAACTACATGCCTGAAATAGATAGAATTTATAGTATTGCATGTATATATTAAATTAAAGTAAATTAATTAATAAATTATTTTTATAATTATTTTAATAATAGTTATTAAAATATAATGCTATATATATATATATATATATATATATATATATATATATATGTCCCTTAAGGATTGTCCAAATCCCCCCATCTCCACACATATATATATATATATATGTGTGTGTGTGTGTGTGTGTGTGTGTGTGTGTGTGTGTGTGTGTGTATATGTGTGTGTGTCTGTGTGCTTCTGTGTCTGTGTGTGTCTGTGTGTATGTGTCTCTTGTGTCTCTGTATGTATGTGTCTGTGTGTGTCTCTTGTGTCTCTGTATGTATGTGTCTCTGTGTGTCTGTGTGTATGTATCTCCTGTGGCTCTGTACGTATGTGTCTGTGTGTGTATCACAGCAATAGTGCTTTATACAGATCATTATTTATTTTGAGAAGCATTTAGTGGCTTCCAAATATTTAAATACATTAGTTTCTCAATGCTAGAATCTCACACATTTTTCAGTTAATTTCTTTTGGAGTGTATTTTCCATTTTCATGCTATTTTTTTCTTGAATTTCTTGATTTCTCAGTTTTCTCTGTGATGAATTCTTCTGCCATGCACGTCTGTATATATGATGACTCACTGCATCTGCATTAATTATACTATTAGGCCTAGATGTTTTTAGAGAATGACTATATTTTCACATAATAAAACACTGCAAATGAGATAAATCACTTTATACCCCACAAGGAATATTTGAGAATACCTATTTCCTCCCACTCTTGATTATTATTCTGAACAATTTTATTCCATCTGCCACCTGATAGCTGAAAAATGATTTCTTAGCCAATTCATCCATTTCTAAAATAGTTAAGAAATCAAACCAAATAGGGCTATTTAAGAATTATTTGACAAGGACAAGGACATATCAGCATTAGATACCCTCTTTTTCGCTCATGCATTTGCCATTGTGTGAAAAATCTCATTTCCTAAACCATCTGTTTGTTTTCCCATTAGGTCAACTCTAATCCCTTAACACCCAGGATGGTATTGTGTGGGCAAATAAACGTGATTTCCCTTCCCATAAATGGAGTAAGAATGCCTGCTATTTAACATGGTATAATTAAGTAGAACACGTTAGAAGCAGTATGAGAAGTGAAAAATTATTATTCTAATGGGCCAGAGGAGCGAGTTTCTTACCACTATGATCCTATTCACCATGAATGATTGGCCTATAAACCATTCCCTGCTGTGCCGAGTCAAACAGTCAGATATTTTTAACTCTGGCTCTCTGTCTTTCTTTCTTTTTTTTTTTCTAACTGTCTAATTGGATTTTTCTAATCTGTTATTAGACAGAAATAGCAAACTGGCACTACAGGAAGACTCCCCATATGCTATTATGATGTTTCCATAGTTTTGCTAGATTTAATCACATTTCATTCATACAGATTAGTTGAAAATTAAGAAAGATACAGATTGTTCCCAAATGAACTGGCTAGAACACCCCAGTAGCTTCTTACTGGGGAAATGGCTTGATTAGGCAGCAAGAAAACCTGTTTTCTCGTAACCAGAGAAACCAAAATTCCCCTGAGGGAAAAGAAGCATTAAGCTGTGGCCATCATACATCCTCCCAAACTGGTACGAGCTGAACCTTTCTTTCTTTCTTTTTATTATTATTATTTTGGCACTGTATTTTTGTTGGACAGTAACACTTAAAAGTTACCTGGATTATTCATATCCCAGATGCAATCAAATTCCAACGGCTTTCATTCTTCAAACTGTGTTATGAAATGCTTTTCATAAAATGAATGGTAATTTTCCTTCCTCTAGTATCTACATACTAGGTAGAAAATGAGAATATGGTAATATTTACCACACTGGTGAAACCACTGAAGTCTTTATCATGGGCTGCCTACCTGAGGAGAAGGCTAATGGGTACAGTCATTTCAGCAAAGTGTGGCTCTCCTATCACAGTAACCTGGCCAAGATCGTTGTTATGGAGGGCACTGCCCGGATAATACTAGTTCCAAGTGACTACAGAGAACAAGGAAGTCACCAAGACTTAAGGAGAGGTTAGGAAGACAATCAGTCCTCTGTAGAAACTTTCATGCTCTGTAGCATGAAGATACCAGATTTTAAAAGGTGAGGATTTCACAGAGATATTTGTCAATAAACTTTACTCTTCTTCATTTGCTTTGCCCTCCTTTATCTAACCAGCAGGTAATAGTAAATATTTAATAACTGAATTTGTGTTATTGAATTTTTATAGGCCCTTTCACGTTCCATTTATGAACTTCTTTTCAGATGAGTAGGGATAAATATTTTCTTTCATGCTGTAGGCTGTCGATTTACATTGATAACCGTGTCCTTCATTGTATAGTAGTTTACCACTTGATATAATTTCATCTATCTGTTGCTCATGATTTTGAGCTGTTGTTCAGAACACTTTTACTTATTGCAATGATAATGAATGTTTCAGGAAACAAGATGGTTAGCAGAGGATGGGGAATGTGGGCAGCTCACAGGAGTAGGCAAATGTAGGTCAATGGAAATAATTACAGCGACTCGGGAGAAAAAAGTGCTGTTGTGTTATCTCACAGTGGGTGGGTTGCCAACAGATCACAAAAAAGAAATCTGAAGGTTTCTACCATGAATAAATGATGAGTGTTTAAAGAGTAATATTGGGTGACCATAAATAAGCACAATTTTAACGTTTGTATTTATCACTTAAAATAAATTTTAATTAAAATATATGATTTAAATGGAGGCATAATAGTATATACCTCCAATTTCAACTTAGGAGGCAGAGGCAGTAGGATTTCAAGTTCAAAGCCAATCTGCATACCATCATGAGACTTTGTTTCAATATATATACATAGATATTGAATAAAACAAAACATACACAAGAATGTACCTATATATATGCATGCATGCATGCATGCATACATACATATATACATACATTGTGTGTGTGTGTGTATGTGTGTGTGTGTGCGCGCACACACGTAATTTAAAGATGTATCCTATGGCATTTTCATCAAAAGGCTTCCCAGGAGAAATGATAAACTGAAACCTGTTCAATTGAATAACATAGCTATTGTTTGGCTTTTCAAGATGGTATAAGAGGTATATCAGTGACTGGAAATGGTGTACAAAAAAGATTTTTAACCAACTAATAATACAACTTGTTCCATTCTTTTAGAACAGCATCAGTCCACATACTTTTTTCATAGTAACTTGCATATTCTTTATTTTTATCTCTCAAATACCAAATAAATGAGTTCTCACTCCTCATCAAGGAAACTTCTCTTTGCTCCAGACAGAGACCATTACAGTAAAACACAACCAATCAAAATGCAGAGTTGTGGAGTCCAGTTCCAATGGACACACCTATAAAACACTTCCATACCTAAGGCTCAGGGAACATAGCCAAAGAAGTGGCGGAAAGACTGTAAGACCCAGAGAGAGGACCAGAGAGGTTGTTTTGGTGGGATTCTGTATTTTGGTAATGCCAGAAGCTACACTCTTAAATCTTTACCAAAGTGACTGTCTACACATATGCTGAACAAAAACAACAGAAAACCCCAGTAGTCATGGATACGAGGAAGCCTAGTAGGACTCAATCCTACAGGAAGAACCAAAGGCAATGAAGGCATACTGTGAGTGGGAGAAGTCTTCTCCAAGGAAGAGCACACTAACCGGTTGTCTAATATGAAGTGGTAAGCTCTGAAACCAGACATAAAGTAACACTGTATTATTCAGAAGCAGGTTATATTTCAGAATATATATGTATGTTCATATACATATATGCACACAACAATTAAATAAAGACTTCATGAATTTGTAAGAAAGTGAGGAGGAGTTTACAAAGGGGCTTGGCAAGAGAAAAGGGAAGGAGAAAATGATGTAATTATAATCTCATTTTTTAAAAATGAAGATAATCTTGCCAGTGGGACATGTCTTTACTAAGTCATTGGGAGCTCACAGCCTTACAGTCTATAGTCCCAGCATTTTCAGCCTCTGCTGGTCTAAGCTACTCTCTCTTTCCCTAGGAACAATTCACAGAGTGAATCACACTAGCAGGCAATGTTTCTTTTCCTCCAGGTTCATGACACAAAGACCAAGGCTCAGCCTGTTCCTTTAGTCACTCACAATTTAACAGAGGTCACACTATTTGCACTAACATGACAGACCAAAGCACATGCCTGCATTTTATTCCTCGGTTAAAAAAAGAAAGAAAGAAAAAAGGTTATCTTCTCATCTCCAATCATTTTTTATTAAAAGCTGTGTTCTCATTACACATGTATTCTCCAGCTGAGCTTCTGCTTCTCAGATGGTCAGAAAAGCACCAAGAAAAAGAAAGTGAGTCCTGGATTATGCTCCATCCACTGGATGAGGTTCCCCAAATAACACGCATTCACCAAATGTTAGCACTTAGGAAATGTCGATCAATGCAGGAATATTTCAAATACATCAAAAGATTTAGATCACTTTTTTTTTCTTTTTTTAAAACAGTAGAGCTGGCCTCACATGCACAATCCTCCTGCCTCAACTTACCAAGTGCTGGGACTTCGGTCGTATGCTACTATACCCAGACTAAAAAACGACTTAATTGTACCAGTGGTAACATTCTTACTAACATGTTAGTGTCTTTGTTTCTGCTAACACTTAGCATTTACATTGATTTACCTACAATCAATATTCATAATTTTCAAATGATTGTTTATTCTAAAAACAGGGTACAGAGTGCATAGCATTTTATTTACTTACAACAAACTGTTTAATTTTTAAATTTGCTGCTTCTTTTAATGTATTTGTTTCCATGTATTTTCCACAATAAAACTCTTACTACTTATCATTGTTGCAGATTTAATCGTGAACAAATTTCCAATTAAGTAAATAATTGAAAATGTTTGGTGGAATGAAATATTTTCCCTTCTCAAGGATAGATTTCAGATAAATTTACAAAAGTTGCAAGAGCTAGAACATAAAGAAATACAGAACTCAAAAAATGTTGGCAGCACAATTTAAAACTTTTACCTTAATTATAATTCATGGTCTAAACTTATTCTTACAATTCATAGAAGGTACAGTTAATATTTCAAAATGTTCTCTAACAACTCAGGTAATTTAATATGTATTTTATAAGTATGGCTTCTCATTATTCATCTAAAAGAAACTATTATACTCAATTTATAAATGAGAGGACACAACTCATTCAACCACTAAGGTATTTATTTATCAGGACCAAGAGCCTTAGGTACTTGGCTAAAATGACTGAGGAATTTTCTCAGTGACAGTAAATAAAATTAGTGCCTTTCTACAGAAGGATTCTTGATTTCTCCTTTTCATCATTAGTGCATGACCCATGGATTAAGCAAAGCAATATGTTCATGTAAAGCATACTGTGTGAAGCAATAAGTAAGACAATTTCATTAAAATGAGAAGTTCTGCCATGCTGCTCTTATACTTAAAAAAAATCTTTCACTGGTTTGATATCATGGGTGATGTGGGAATGCCTTTATGTATACTGTGAATCCCAATCTTTAAATAAAGGAGCTGTTTTGGCCCTTGTCAGGCACTGTGGAAAAAGTAGGCAGAGGAATCAGAATAGGTAGGAAAGGAAGGGTGGAGTCAGAGACAGACCAAGCCAAAGCCCAAAGGAGCAACATGTAAGGAACACGGGTGAGCCACAGGCCATGTGGCAGACAGATTAATGGAAATGGGTTGAGTTAATATGTAAGAGCAAGCTAGCAATGTGCCTAAGCCATAGGCCAAACAACATGTAGTTAATATAAGTGTCTGAGTCATTTCTAGGGGCCTGAGCAGCAGTGGTGGGTGGCTAAGGGGTCTGGCGTGGCGGGTCTGTGGATCTGGGCCTCTGGCTGCCTAGAACCAAGAAACTCCATTGTAACATATGGGCAAAGTAAGAGTTCTCTTTGCAAATAAATGGCAATATAACCTGTACTTCTCCTGTTTTGATTTTATTGCCACTTCACTCAGCTGGCCACAGAGAACAGCCTATTGCTGTTGTTGAAAAGTACTATACCCTTTTCTGCCTTTGATCTTGTGACTCAGCCTTCTGGAACAGTCTTTTGTATATTCGTGTTGGTGACTTGCCTAATTGCTTCAAATATTTACTAGATTTTAATCTTGATGACCTGAAACATTCCTTGTATATACCCTAACATACAGTATTTCCCTTGTCTTTGGCATTTGCTCTTAGGCATCACCGAAGAACTACCCATGGAGAGTACTGGATGAGTGACTGGACATGACTGTTATCTCTATCCCTGTTTCTAATTGGAGGTCCAAGTATAGGAATGTATAGGACAGAAATGACTGCATTATTCCCTGTTCCACCCTTAGATTACAGTAATATGATGGAGCTTCAGGAGGAACACAATGAATACATAGTCAATAAATGCATGAATAATGAATGCAAGAATGAATCGAAGAGGACAGACAATGTCATTATTGCAATTGTGTTCATCTCTAGGAACTCCTCTAGAATGTCAACACTCCTAACCTGTCTGCCCTGACTATTTTCATTATTGCCATTTGTCAGTCTGGTTATTTCATCCTCCCCGTGGCTTTTATCTGGTCCTTTGAAAGAGCAGAGAGTTCACGGTCCTCCAAAATGCTAACTCTGTGGCATCAGGGAGATTCAAAATACAGAGCCAGTGTTAAAGTCAGAGACAAAAGCCAAATCCTGTGTTTGCTACACAGAGCCAGCCACCTCTTAAATTTGATGGTCACATGTGGTTTCAATAACACCAACTATGTTAATGCCTTCATAAGACATTGTGGATTCCTAAGAAAAAGTTTTGAAAGTATCTTGAAGAACCTTAAGGCTTTTTGTTTGAAAATCACAGTGTAGAAAAGAAGAAGGCTGCTATTACAGACAGATAGAAATGATCCCAAAGGAGTTCTTGTCTTTGCCTTGATTCTAGCTGAATGACTTTCATTCATGTGCCCCATAATCATGGGAAATCAATAAGTTGATTTAAATGCAGCAAACCTGCTTTCCAACCTGCAGGTTTTCCATATATGAGAAGCTACTCACAAAACCCTAGGCTTGATACCCAGGTTCAAAAAATGGAACATTTTAGTGCATGTATAAGAGCCCAGCTCAGGAAGCAGAAGCTCAGAAGTTTCAAGTTACCTTTGGCTATATAGCAATAGCAACTTTGAAATAAGCCTGGGATATATGGGAATCTGCCACACACACACACACACACACACACACACACACACACACACACACATGTGCACACGCACACACTCAGAGAGAGGAGGGAGGGAGAGAGTGAGCAGGGAGGAGGGAAGAAAGGAAGGAGGGAAGGAGTGAAGGGGAGGGAGCAAGAGAACACATTCAGAGAGATTGAAAGTAATCACCCTTGCTACTGTGAAATATAAGTTGACTTTTTCAGGTCCCTTGAACTTATAATGTAGGGTTGAGTTTCAGCTGCACAGAGGTTTGTATATGTAGTTGAATTTGACATGCTTGACAAATTCAGGCATCATTATTTTTTATGCTCTATTTAAATTCAGAGGATTTGAAATTTTACCTTTACTGTTTATAAGTGCCAAGTAATAAGTCACTCCTATTGTAAGATCCAGATTTTAGGAATTAATGGGATCCATAAAATCATACTAAGTGTGAAAACAGAACTCAATCTGCAATGGACCATTTCTTGAGAAGGTAAGAAGATACTCCTCATCGGAGAGATTCAATTTAAAATTTTAAGATCAAGTATTACAATATAATGAGTGCATCAGGGAGTGGGTTAGAAAAATGATTATGAATTATATCTACACAAAGTTCATGTTTCTTGGGAAAGAAAACAGTTTTTAAAAAGCTGTACCATGTTTGTTTGTTTTGCAGAAGAGGAACATCTTTTAACTTCTAGATAAATGCTTCTCAACTTTCCTGATACTATGATCCTTTAATACAGTTCTTCATGTTGTGGTGACCACCAACTACAAAATGATTTTCATTGCTACCTCGTAACTATAACTTTGCTACTGTTATAAATTATAATGTAAATATCTGTATTTCACAATGGTCTAAAGCGACCCTGTGAAAGGTCATTTGCTCACCCAAGAGAAAACAACCCACAGGCTGAGAACTGCTGGTTTAGAGCCACAGTAGCGCACTCTGGAAACTGGTGATCTATTAATAATTCAGTCTGGAGACTGCTTATATATGCTGCATTGACTATATCCTTCAATTCTTTACCCTTTCTGAAATGACAAAAAAAATCCAAATGATTAGATAAAAGAAAATTGAATGAAAAATTGAATAGTTAACCAATTTCAGAGTGGTCACTAAAGAACATCTAAAATGTTTCCCAAACCCAGTCAACAGAAAGCATTAGAAGTGCATGTCATCAGACCTCCAATATCAGTGCAATAAAATAAATGAAAGCAAGAAGAAGCAAATCAAACAAACACCTCCCAATAAGAAGAGAGCAGAACAGTCTTTGCGATCCTGACAGGAGATGACTTTCAACCCTCATTTTATATTTAGTGCAAATATTCACAAAGTACGAAAGGCAATTTCAGACAACAAGGCCTAAAATACATTTTGTTTTCTGTGTGTGCTTGTCTGGTAGCTGTTGAAGAGTGTGCTACACGAACAGTGAAATAAGGAAGTGGAAGGTGGGGATTCCAGAACGAAGGATGGTGTGGAATGAAACCACAGGACCATTCGCAAGGGAAATAGCAGAGTGTTGGTTTGCAGCAAGCCTGGGAACTACTTGTGGGAACAGAAGCGGAAGATGAGGGGGTCTCCATAGAGAAAAAGAGTAAAGGCAGAGTCATGGAGGACTAAATGAAGCTGGGCTAACTTTATTTTCAGAGAACTTGAATGAGAGGGAATTACCAACAAGTTTCTAGAGGAAAACGGAAAAAAAAATTAAAAATCCAAAGTAGTCATTAACTTTGAAAAACACAAAGGGTTGCTCAGGATAACAGTACTGGTACAGTTCACAGTCTGGATTATCAGTGGATAAAACTGTCACAGTTATTACAATGTAAAAACTAATATACACTAAAATATACCAAATGATGGAAAGGGGGGAAATTACATTCTATAAGAACTAAGATTTTATATATAATGAGGCGTATTGGTACAATACTAAAACTTGGAAGGCTGAGGCTGTGGAATTGTGAGTTAAGACTACCTGAAGGTACAGAGTGAGATTCTGTCTCAGACAAGAAAACTAGGTTACAAACACATAGCATTCAGAAGCACTGCCAAAAGTGATCAGTTTCTTCCTTTACAATTTTCTTTTTTTAAGGGAAGGAATCTTCTTTAAGAGACAGACTGCTTTCATGAATTAATTTTTAACTCATTTTACTAGTTAGAGTATTGGTTACAAGACTGACCTCAGAAAACTTATATCAACACCAAATGTGGGAACACCTGTAAAATACCCAGAAAAAAATAGACATCCGCTAAACATTTTTTTCTCTGCTTTCTTTCAATTTTTTCCCCATTTGTAGATGGTAGAGAAAGATCCATTCTGAAAACATGACATTTTCAAGCAATTTCTGTGTCAGGTATAACCCTAAGAATAACTTAATTATCTTGATTAGAAACAATGCCCTCACCAAGTACAGGATAATCAGTAATGATCTTGCCAAAAATCATAAATATAAGCGTTGTTCAGCTTGCCAAAATGTTGCCCAAATCCTCACACAGTATTTGGCCCAAGATTATTCATTCACCCTCTTGAGAATCCTGAATGCTGTGTGTGCTTATTGATGCTGATGCACAGGGGGAAATGTTCCCAGGATGTGGCCAGGCAAGACATATTTCCTGGGATATGGCCAGACATTGTGGCAAACATTTGCAACCCTCTGCTCAAAATTTCAGAGGGTTCTGCAAGTTCAAAACCTGAGGAGAAGGAAAGGAATGGAGAAAAAAGGGAGATTCATTTATGTTGAAACAAGCATTAGGGAAGAAGGTCTTTTATGTCTTGATTCTGGGCCAGGCCCCTATTCTTTTGGTTTTCTAAGCTGAAATGACTAGTTCAATATTAGACAATAAGCCAGCGATATATGCATCCCAGATGTTTATAGTTGCATGACTTTTGGCAGATCATGTAGAAGCAGACACTTCTGAAAGGTCAAAACTAAAAGGAACTTTACAGATAGTCTGATTCAATCCCTCATATTTTAAGCAAAGAAACCATCCTTAAGAGGTGATAACCTTGCCTAAGGCAGTAGTATCAGGCAAACCTAGAGGCCCGTTAGGGATGTGTAGGCTGCACAATGGTCCAGTCACTGAATCAGGCTTTAACAGATGCAGTGGGTGCAAGGCCTAGGCAGCCCTTTGGGGTTGGGGACAAACAGGAAATGTCTAGAACAGATTACCATGGACAGGAGAGTTTATAGAATGCTAAAGACTTCTGCCGCCCCCAGGAATAAGAATGTAACCCAATCCTAAAATCTGCACGGGCATAAAGATAGGCAAAAATGATGAATAGGAAAGTATGTTAGAAAATAAGAGAAAGCCCACCATATGCTATTGGTTCACAGACTTCCATTCTATTTATTGAGACATATTACTTAACAACCTTTGTTTTATTCAAATGCCAATGCAACCATCCCTCTGCAGAGAGATGAATGCTGAAAACATATCAGAATTCCAAACAGTTTCTTGTTGGCGTCCATCATTTGAAACTAAGACTTTAATAAAAACTGCATCCTCTCCGTTCAGATGGCTTTCCCCTGGAAACCTTTGTACTTTCACTGCTGACAGATTCAGAGGCTGGATTCATTATGGGAGTTGGGTCACTGTGCTTTTACAACCAGCTTTATTCAGCCCTTTTCATTCACCACCACTTACTTGAATTCTAAAGTTCTAAGCATAGGGTGAAAACATTTTGTTATCAGAAAGCCTTTGCTGATGTCACAGGAGGAGCCCAGGGCAAGCTTTCCCTTCCTGTTAATCTCTCCTCAGCTGCTATTCATATACATATAGTTTGCCCCCATATTTCCCCTACTCGGACACTTGGATACCTTGTGCAGACAATCTTATCTCAGCCTTAATATCTGTCCAGAGCATGGCCAACAAAGCATGTATTACCCAAACAGTGTTTCACAAGCTGCAAACTAACTGCTTTTAAAACATGAGCACACACACACACACACACACACACACACACACACACACACACATACACACACACATGCACACACACACACACACATACATACACCACACCCTCTTTCCCCTCTGGGGCTTAAAGAACAGCAGACATAGTTTTAATTGCACATTCTTTGTAAAGACACTCCACACAATCTGACTTTGCCAGAGAATGAGGCACTCCACACCACTGAATTACTCCAGAACCCACCAACCCATTTCAGATTTTCCAGTGTGTGGTGCTAGATGAACCCTGGGACTATGTATGCTAGGCAAGATCTCTAACTACTGAAGCACACACACACACACACACACACACACACACACACACAGAGCCTTCTAATTCATGAATTAATTGCAATTTTAAGGCCAAATACATATTTTTTTCTAACTTTTAAAACACACAATATTTACTGTCTGTCTTGGGATTTCAAGGTCATATTTATAAGCATTGATGAATGAAGTTTGTCAATTATGCACTCAGAGACTATTGTGGTCTTGGAGGCTATTTATACACACACTTAATGGTCTGATATTGTCATGCTTTTATAGTCTTTAATTTCCCTCTAATAGATTTTCTGGCCCTGCTTTGTGCTGCTGTCTTCTAATGTGAATTGGTAAACCAAACGAGTCAATATATTAGAATTACATCAGGTAGACACAAGCCTTGGCAGACAGCCAGTACTTTTGGGCTTCATTGTTGACCTATTTTTAACCGTACAGCATTTGATGCCTATCTCCTGTGTGTGTATGTGTGTCTGTGTGTGTGTGTGTGTGTGTGTGTGTGTGTGTGTGTGTGTGGTGTGAGAGAGAGAGAGAGAGAGAGAGAGAGAGAGAGAGAGAGAGATTAATACTAAGAGACATAAACTCCGCAGTTGAAGTGTAACTGGGGATGTTGTTTATAACAGTAATGTTGACAGTACAGTGCTTTCTTTTAACTAGTGTTCTGTCATCTAGTAACTTCCCAAGAGTGAACTGTATGTACTTCATGAGCAATGATTTCAACAGAATGCTGAAACATTGATCAAACATTTTCAGCAAACTATTCTATAGGTATAACTTTTCCCAAAGAGTAATTTGCATGCTTGTAACAGCCAGGTATTGAATACTTACTTTTTATATGGAAAAGTATACTTTGAGAGACGGTACCAGGAGGAGTACTTCATTATGCTAGATGATGGGTTTAGTGGCTGCACATTTTAAGTTTTAAACAGAGCATACCTCCATCTATATTTTCCCCAAGTATTAAATAAAGTGATAGAGAATAGTAAGCAGGAGTGGTGGTTTGCATGCAATGGTGCAGGAGGAACCTAAGTAATGTCTTTATCCTCACAGTGTTTCGGGGCTGGGCTTACTTTCATTTATTCTCTAGAGAGTACCCTGATATGGTGACATTGAGTGGAACACAAGCAGATTTGACATGGGGAAAGAGAGACAAGATCCGAGTTATTACAATAGGGAGCGCCACATTTTATCATCTTAACAGTGTCAATTCTTCATGCATTTTATCTGCTTTTCTGATTATGTGTAGAACTTACCCCATTTAAAGGACAGCATGCTGTGGTGGAGCATTGTGAAACCTAGACATGGGGTTAGAAGATTTCACTGTACAGTGTGAAGGCTCCATGATCACAGTATACATTTTTACATATTTTTTTCCAAGTATTCTGGTGAAGTCACTCATTGGTAAGGGTAGCCCATTCCCATGGAAATTGTTAGAAGAGGTCATCTACATATAGGTTATGTCACATCAATCAGGGAAAAGGCCCTTTATCTTCACCACTACCTACTAGCAACACCAGTGACAACTTAGGCCCAGAGAAGGTAAGTCTTTGAGTATTATGATTGTCTTGCAGAACAAAAAATGGGAGATATCAAAAGCTGTTCTTGAGCAGCTAAAACTAGATCAATATCAAGGTTTGTGAGTAGTCACTTCTGCCCAGGCCTATGTCTACGTGATATAATACTTGATTCTGGTTTTTAGTTTAAAAATAAAGACAAAGATGTTGGAGATAAAGAACTTGCAAGAGTCAGCAGACACAGAGTTGAATTGACAAATGGATCAACTAGATAAAGTTCCCGGGTCTGTCATAACATTGTCTCATTGTCTAGAAGTCTAAGATCAAAAAGGTAACAGCAGGTTCCCTCTGAAGTCCTCCATGAGGAATCTGCTTCAGGCCTGTCCCTAGTATATGACAATCTTCATGAAGTATGTAAGCTGTACAGATCCAGTTCATGTCTTGCAAGACAAGCACTTTTTTTGGCTGTACCATCTCCTGAGCCTTCCCCAACCTTATTTTGGCTTGCTTTATTTCATCAAGACTCCATCTTCAAATCCCTCAGTAAGGTCAAATTCTAAGTTAATGAGAGACAATTCAAAAATATTTTTTGGAGGGCATGTAAGGTATCCCAAATTAGCCTATAACATTGAGTCACTCCCAAGACCCATTTTCTATCTGTAGGTCTATAGTTATTTCTACTCTCAAATGCCATGTCTAATCTTTTAATATTTATTTCTGAACATAAGATCATGCTTGCATGCTGAAGTGAAATTTACATTATTTGGGGATTATTTCTGTATCATCAGTACTCCATTAGGGTATATAATTAAAAGGTGATTGTAGTATGCATTATTTTTCATTTCTTGAAGCCTGCATTAAGATGGAATAGCCTTTTTCCTCGGAGGAATGGAGATAATCTATCACTCTGACACTGAAGGAATTCCACATACAAGGGAGAAAGGTAAAAGAACAAAAATTCCCATATTGATGCAATTCATTATCACCATCATTGGGGTCACTCCACCACTCTTCCTTCATTTATTATTACTCAACACCCACCAAGAAAAACCCTACCTTGCCTTACTCTTGTGAAATTTTACCTTAAAAAATGAGTAGGTTTATTATCTAAGGAAACATACAAATAATGTTAAAAATTAAACTCCATCATGAAATCATTTTTCATCAAGATTATATTCAAAAATTAATTTCTGCACTAGGCTCTGGTACAATCTCCTAGATAGTGTCAAGGAATTTAAAAAAAAGAAAAGATAAAATCACTGCCCATAGGGGGATGAAGTTACTTTTGTGCAGCTAATGATACAGTTCATTTAGAGAAGGGTCAAACAGAACCAGGTATAGTAGACCAAAGCCCTACTGGTGATTGTTTTCATTTGGGGATGTCTGTAGGTAGGTGACTACATGTCAGGGTGGGGCATTCAGAAGATGGCATTTGTAATGATGTAAAATGAACCCTGGGTTATCTGAGGGTGGAAAAATGTATATATGAGAAATTAAAACCAGCACAAAGAACCTGAAACAGGAACTTTCCCCAAAAGTTCTGGAAAGAGCAACATGACTGGAATGGTCACCAGTGACCCAGGAAGCCAAAAACCAGATTGTGCTGAGTAGCCAGGTCTAATTAAACTTGACAACTAGAGCCTCCGGGAGCTTCCCTGACTGTCTCCTGCCTCCAGCTCTTCAATTCTCCCCACCTTTTGCAGGTCGTTACTCCTGGTTAAAGGTCAACAACAACCAAATGGACAACAATACTCAAGAGACATGCTAGTAATTTGTTATGAGGCCGTGTAACCTCCCCTCTGCCTTCACCACCCTCTACCCTTCTGTATTGTTTGGGAAAGCACAATTGATTTACTTTTGGATACTGGTTGATCCAAAAGGTTGACAGTGCAAGTGATCTACCATATTTCACTAGGGAAGCTGTACGGGGAAAAAAAAACTTAATGTTACATGTATCTACAAGCGTGCTGCACTAATCTTATTAATTCAGGAGAGAACTTTACAACAGAACATCGATGGTAAGGACTTACTTATTTTCTGTGGGCTCTCCCATTTAGGCATATTTTGTGAACAGAAGGTATCATAATTTTTGTCCTGCATATTGTTTCAGCAATATTTGTATAGCAAACAACCATGGGAAGCCAGAGATCCACACTCCATCTGGAACAAAGGGACATTGTTTACTGCCTGATCTAAAACAGACAATGTACCAAAGAATCAGGCACAAATTAGTGGCTTATTTGATAATCTAGGGATTTGCTCAGCCAGGTTTCCTCTGCTTGCTGTGTATGCAGCGGTCACCTGACTTGTCCTTTCTCCATGAAAACTGGACATAGCAAATATCTTTAGAAGCTAGTCATGTGCTGCTGTTATAACTTTAATAACAAACCACCTTCATCTCTGCTAGAAGGGACCTGTGTTTTCTTCGAAAATGCATGTGGCATGTTAACTTGTTCGACTGAAGGCAGATAAAATCACAATGATGGTTTTTATACCCATCAAAACAGATTCTCAGGAAACCTCAACTAATAAATATTTGCATCTCTGTAACATTTTAATAGAAACACTGTCCCAATAAACATTTTGCTCAAGAAATTCCAGGTCAGAAAGAAGAGATTTTCAAGGAACTCTGTGAAAACAGGTGAGAGCACTTATGTAAATGTGAGCTATTCTCAACTTTACACAGCCAGTTGGAGAGGTAACACTTAAAACAACAATAAAACAAAACAAAACAAAAAACCAAACAAACCAACAAACAATAACAACAGTAAGAAAACAAGGAAGTGGGGTCTCACAGATGTTCCCTTGATTTGCTTAAGTAAAAGTCCACAGTTCAACATTCACTTTAGAGCTGACTGAATTAAGACTGTCATTAAGGTAAAATTAATACAGTAAGTTTATTTTCAAGGTCATCTAGGACACTGTTGGACAGTATTTTGTCTTGTATTCTAAAATATCCCAGGAGATGTATGTGTAGAGAATAGTATGTTTTCCCATACTATGAAAAGAAGAAAAAACATTTTCTTATTACAATAAGGATCAAATCGGCAGGTACAGTCATTCCATTGCCTTTTCAATGAAGAAATACATTAATTTAGTTGAATAGTACCTTGTTTCTGCTGAACAATATTGCCTAATCCTATTCAAATAAATTAATGCATCTTCTCAGATGGTTTACTTAGTGAGTTTTGAACAGAGAAATATAAAATGCACTAGGAAAATGACATGAGAGTGGTTTACGACTCATTAAAATATATCACTCAATTAACACAAGCATTGACAGTACTCCGTACTGCACAGTGGCCCACTTCAATAATCATGAGGACCCTGAGGACATCACGTCACTAATGAAAACCTTTTCATTGGCAAATGACCATACGGCCAATTGAGGTTCTCAGAGGAATACCACAAGATAAGTAAACATAAGATTCTGCTTCCATCAGTGCTACTGGTTGGGACAAGATGGATGTTTCCAAATAACAAATACATCTCACTGTGCAAAATCAAAGACAGAGTACATTACAGATCATCAGCCCAGCGTGAGATTCTAACTCCCATGACAGAGTACATTACAGATCATCAGCCCAGCGTGAGATTCTAACTCCCATGTTCACAGTGTCCCCTTGTTCTTGTTGGAGATTTTACAATTACTCTTTCACCAGGAAAATGTAGATTCATAAACTAAAGGTTTTGCTTTTAGTATTTGTAAACAATTAAAGACAAAATATCATTAGAAGGCCTATCTCAGTCTATGGATTAGAAAAGTCTGCTATGGAAATCACAAATACACAAATATTAGTTTTAGCAGCCAGGCTAAAACTAATCCACTCGTGTATCTTGTAATTAAACCCAGTGTTTGTGACAGTAATTGTCATAAATGTAACAGTTTCATAAGTGAAGTGCTTGACTACTCATTCATCATGCTCCACTTTCCATTTGGATGGACGCACACTATGTGTCCCTGGACATTGTAGTCCCAGACATGTCGGTAAGCAAATAAAACACTGTGACAATTGGAACATTCCATATGCCAAGGCAGGATGACATCAGACCAGAAGAGAGAAGGCAACCGTAGGGTGCACAGCATGCTCAGAAGAGGGGAGCCTAAGATTTAGCTCTTCTGAGCATCCTTGGACTTGCATGGTGGTGAGCAAGTATGGAAGCTGCTGAAGTACTGACAGGATGGCAAGGTACTGACTCTCTGGAAAGAGCCCTTGAGTGACGTGTGACAACTGGGAGGAACATTCTTTGAGTCGTTATCGGGCAGTTTCTGAAGGAAATGACCTTCGAGCAGGCCCCACAGTTAGAAGCACTTGAGAAATGATCTGAAAGGTCTTGCTCTTTATTATAAACAATCACTTCTACAAGAAATTTAAGCCTACAAAAAAGCTCACGAGCTTTTGTAATGTAACTACAAGATGATTTTTTTTCTACTAGAGAACTTATAGGTTGAAAACAGCCCTGTCTTTTTAACTTTAACAGTTCTCATGGGTTCTCTCCGGTGCAATCTGACCGTGAAGTCAGTATGTAGAAAGAGCTACTGAATCCTAAGAACGGATATGGGTATGTGTGTTTAGGGAGTAGACTAAATCTCTGTGTGAATTAAAGATTTTCCTGACAGCAAAAAGGCTCAGAAAAATAACAAAACTGCTATGGAATTTTAATTATTGATTTATACACCAATGTCCACAGACAGTTTTCTCCTAACAAAGCGTACCTGAACATAGAAGTGTCTCTCAGAATTGACTCCCACTGCCTCCTCTGATGCCCTGAAAATCAGCTTCTGACAACTGCTCAAAAAAGTGTCCTTGGAAGCCCACAGCCTTTGTGTCTTACTTCAAGGTAGACAGATGGTAATCACAAAATCATTTTGAAAATATGTACATGTTTTAGAAAAATTTTGGATCATTGAATTTTAACTTTATTTGTAATAAAAATGAGTAAATATATAGACAATATAATAAAAATGACCTTACTGTTAAAGTATTTTTAAAAAAAGTGCATTCCTTTCTAACATAATGTCCTTACCTCTATCAGGTTGTCAGTCTCCAAATATCTTCCTTATTTTCTCCACAAACTTAACATTATACTGAAAACATAAATGCCACTAGAGTTTAAATGTTATCATGCTGGAAATTATGCTTATCACAATCCCCCAAATGTTCGACATTAAGTATAATTCTTATCAGCATGATGCTGGATCATAAAAATTCATAATATTTGAAGTATAGGTTGGGCCTCATTTTGTTTGTCCTCAGATGAAATAAAATGTGAAAAGTGATATAAGGTGATGAAATAATGTCTAAGTGTACTTTCAGGAAAATAGGGAAACTTGGGACTGGGAAGATGGATTTTGATGCAGAAGCTAGAGGACCTAGTTCAGATCTCCCCACTGTTACAAAGTCAAGGGTACTGGCAGGAAGCTGTCACTCAAAGGCCAAGGACATAGGGATAGGAATATATCAGGGGCTTGGCTACCAGCCAACTGAGCTGAAATACCTAACCTTAGTTTTAGCAAGAGATCGTATCTCAACGTATAAAGTAAACGTTGATAGAGAAATAAAAACCCTAAAGTCAGTTTCTGACCCTCCCCTCTTTTCATTTTCACATATATACACCTATCCACTCCTTGACAAGAACTACTTTAAATGAATTATTAGTAAAGTGTCAAATAATCTTTTATAGTCAATAATGTATTATGTTCCTTTTATGTTAGTTCTATATTACTGCCTAAAAATTATTTAGATAAGTACAATGAAATATACAATGTCTCTGCACGTATGCATGTACAATATGTAAGTGACACAGTATATACAGTTAGGAAACTGCTCGATAGTTTTTCTAAATGATACATCCTCATGGATGATAGGAACCTCCTTTTAGACCAACATACTGATGAGGTGAAATTGCTGATTTAGGCTGTTTCCACCATGGGGAATTATCTCTCTCCCTCTTAAGACATGCCCTCTAATTGCTAAAAAAGCCCCATTATGGCTAGGGCAAGCTGAAGCATTTTCTCATCTCCTCTCTGATTTCTAGGTAATAAGCTCCTATCCACGTCTCCTACCCTAAATGTGAGTCTACGCAAGTGTTCTAATTAGAGATTAATAAAGAATTAATTTGTTAACTTGGAGGCTATAAATGGCTGGCAGTTGGTTAGTTGTTTGATTTTTGCTCTGCTAAGACTTTACATCAAGAAGGAGCTTTGGTAATGCAAATGCAGGTGGGAGGCCCCAGAGACAATGTCAAACACTTGCTTGTTGAGATGTATGTGCATTCATTGGCTGTCAGGATCAATTTGGCTTATCTGCTACATCCTTCTAATCCCTGCAGCATTTTGCCTTGGGCAGAGCTGGAGTGCTTGAGCAGGACAAAAGAAAAAAAAAAAAACAGGAAGAAAAAAAGAAAAAATGCAATATGCTGTCTGTTAAAAAATGTCAAAGAAAGAAAAAGAAAGATAGGAAATAGAAAAAGGGAGAAAGCGACCTGACATAGGGCTTGGCAGACGAGGAGCCTGTTGACATGAGGAATGGTTGGGAACGCCGGCTTCTGTGACTTCCAGTTCCCTATTCTGTCAAATGTGCACCAATAATGGAGCCCTCCCCCCACCACATACGCGGCCTGAGTCTTCTGGAAGGAACAAGATACCCTTACAGGTCGGTCCACTGCTCATGGATTTCCTTGGTCTGCTTAGAATTTAAAAGGAGTCTTTTCTTTTTCAACAGATACCTAACTATCTTATTTAGGGGAGAAAAAAGATTAGTAATTGTAGTGTAATCATTGTCTGAATATTCCATATACATTCGACCTTCATTTATCCTTACATTTTTTTTCTAAGTTTCTCTTCCTATAAACTTGGTACAATTTTTTAAGGGAAAAAAAAAACAAAACAAAAATACCCCAAAACTAAAAATTGAAGCAGAAATGATTGGTGTCATCATTATGGACTTTTATCTTTATCTTTGTCTATATAGCAGATATTTTTAAGTCATAGCAAAAAAATTATTTTACACAAAGAAAAACCACTGTGGACCGATGTTAACACTGTTTTGAAAACATTTTTTGTTCATTTAAATGCAGTTATACGAGTTTTGAGGCCATTTAGAAATAAGATCTGATAAGAGAGAGGAAGAGAAAAGAGAGAGCTAACAAGATTGAGGGATGAAATTCAGGAGCAGGAGCCCCAGCTAAGAGGGTCTGGGGTTCATCCTCACACCTGCCCCTGCAGCCTCCCCTTCATATTCTGAGCCTCTGTGCTTATTCTTAGAATCCATATGCCCTTTATAATTTCCCAGGGACTGTGCCTGTCTACTCTTCATAGAAGTGGTTGAAGCATCCTGATAGCCAACCTCAGCTGATCTTGAATATTTGACTGTATGTAGAGCTACACTGGGCAGTGTGAGAATAAAAGTCTATGTTTAAACAGCAGCCACATTAATACATGTAGATAAATTTAAGTAATTTTCCAGTAAGCATACAGCTAAGGCTATTTATAATCTCCCAACACATTTTTCAGTAGAACTGCTGTAAACAACTTATAATCCATTATTAGCTGTTTTCCCAGTTATAAATAGAAGTATTCATTTGCATGCTAGTAATCATTAAAAAAATATTTTTATCTAACAATACAATTAATTTTCCACTTATATCTTTTTGAGATATTAAAATACCTTGAAAACTCAGCTTAAACCAGGAGATGCAACTTCAGAAGGAATAAAGTGCACTCCAATGCACAGAGAAAGGTCACATCATGTCAAGAAGCCATTGTTAGAGAGAGAACTCTGACTGAAGGGCAGGGCCCAGAGCCTGTGATCCTTGATCAAGAGAGTAATTAAACTGAGGTCTTTAAATTACTGGTAACCCAGCAGCAAACTGACCAGGAGTTGTCTAGGGCTTTAATTCACTTGAAAAACAAACTTTATGGAGAGCCCACAATATATGACACTGTCCTGGATACCAAGAAAATAAAAAGGAAGAAAACATGAAGATGTGTGGATGGGGCCTATAGCTCAGGTGTGGAGTGATTGCTAACACCATGATGTCGTAGGTTCAATTCCTAGCATAACTAACAATAATATTTTACAATAAAAATACTATAGGGACATGACAGGTAAGGAGACCTAGGTGATATGAGGAACAATACAGACGGAGATCAACTGGTGTTCAAAGCATAAAGAACTGTAAGTAGAGTCCAGACATTCTCAAGCAGGTGTGGACGGAGTGTATAGCATCCATTAACTTGGATGAAAATTAAATGTTCATATCATTTGTCTTCCTTGAATTCTAATTGAAAATTAGAATTTCCTTTTATTTTTACTGTACTCAGAAAAAAAAAAAACCCTATGGAAACAGTGAACCATTTAGTTAACAAATAACTCAGATACTGTAACATTTCACTATTTTCCTTTCAAGAAGATGTCACAAAACCATAAGCTTATGGAAACAGAGATGGATATCAGAGCTGTAGAGACTGAGCAGCTGGATAGAAGTCAATGACCTGAATAGAGGTCAATAAACCTAACATTTCAAGTTAGATAGTAACTAAAGGTATCTCTCGGTAAACAACCATCTATTATATATTTAAAACTTAAGAGGGTATTTTATGTTATTTGTATAGTTTTTGTTTTTACATCCAGGCAACAGTCCCCTTCAATTTTTCCTTCCAGTCCTTGCCCCCACCTACCCTTTTTCTAGACCCCATATACTCCTTTTCCTTCCTTTCTCTTCAGGGGAGGGCAGGCTTCCCATGAACCCACAACCAATTGAATAGAATTTAAGTTTTCTACACAGGGGTAAAAGTATGTGAGACAATACAGATACCAATTAGCTTAATGTAGCCATTCTACAATGTGCTATCTATACATATATCAAAACATCATTCTGTAGTGATAAATTTGTATAATTTGTCAATTAACATTACATAGCACATGGATTAACAATCCATTTAGCATTCCTCAAACTTATATGTGTCTGAGGCAACCACTTGGGATTGAATAGTCTATGTGGAAGCTTGTCTCTAGAGTGGTTTCAAACGTGGAATTTCTCTTGTCCTTTCTGCCATATCAACTACCATTAATACTTTTATCTTGCCTCAGTCAGTGTAGGTAAGGTCAAGAAAACAATGGACAATAAATGCTGGTGAGGATATTTGGAAAGGGGAGCCCTCATTCACTGTTGGTGGGATTGCAAACCAGAGCAGCTTCTTTGAAATCAACGTAGATAATTCTCAAAAAGAAAAAAAGAAAAGAAAAAAACCCTAAAATTAGATCTATCACATGCATGACCCAGCCATTGCACCACCCAGCCTATGCCTAAAGGTCTAAACATCTTCAGATACTTGCTCAGCTAATTCACAGAATTGTAGCTTAGTTCACAATAACTAGGAAATGGAAATAATCTAAATGCCCTACAGCAAAAGAATGGACAAGGAAAGTGTGGTAGATACGAACTGTAGACTTCTACTCAACTATAAAGAAAAATGAAATAGAGAAATTTCAGGCAAATGGATGGAATTAGAAAATACTGTATGAAATAAAATAACAGTTCATGAAACAACAAATGTCTCACATTCTCTCTTACTTCTAGATCCTGGCTTCTAACCTTTATATGTTAGTATGTAACACAGAATAATCCTGAAAACAACAAAGTAAAATGGTAAGGGGGTGAGGGAAGGCATTCTAGAGTGGTGGCTGGGAGTCCACAGGTAACATGAGCAGGAGAAATGGAGAACCTGGAGGGTTCTGACTGGATTAGAGGAGACAAGGCACAGAAGGAGGAAAGAGGAATAACACACCAAGGAGGTTTGAAAAGGCCAAAGAGAACCACGTTATTTTATGCTCATCTAAGAATTCATATAGTAGACATATATGTAAATGCAAAAATATACAGTTTAAATGAAGGTATGCCATTTGAGGTGATAACTTCCCTCTAAGAGTCACAGACTAAAAACAATGCCAGTGCCAGACATAAGAAAAGCATCTCTTGAGTTCTCAATCAAAGGAGTCCAAGAGAATACTCCGCTAAAGTACAGGTTATTGGCATTGCCCTCCCGGAATTGGAAGGTAAATTACCATTTCTGAAGATAACATGCCATTTAGACATGTGACTTGGAGGAACAGAACTGTAACTGATCTAGAAGCTTCCTCTTGAGGACTGACTCTTCTGGTGTTGGAAGGCACTCTGTAAGCATCTACTGGAGAGGAGAGATTGGTAGTCCTACCCACCTACAAAGCCTATAAACTACAATGATGACTGGACTGTGTGATACCACAATGGCACAATACTGGTACTCATATTTGGGGGGTAACCAACAGCTATCTAATTAGGCACAAAACACTCAATGGGAGAGAATACAAGCCTAGCCACTGACTACCTGTGACTTGAGAGGTCAAAGACCAGAGAGGATAACCAACTACTGCTATGCCCCTAAACGATTATGATTTCTATTTTAAATACTTATACCTTTAATCTCTAATAAAAGCAATGCCTTTTTGCAATAGATGGAGACTAGTACAGGAATCCACAACTGGTCAAAACCAGAGAATAAATAAATGTGAGGTATCCAATTCCAACTGATATATCTGCAATACACTTACTCCTAAGGCTTAGGGAAAATTGTGGAGGCAGTGATGGAATGATTGCAATAGCCAGAGATCCAGGATGCATCACTCTACACTGAAATTAGGTAAAGTCTATAGGCTGTAAATACAAAGCTGGCTGATGCTACAGGATAAAAATGCAATAATTTGATTTAGGCATTGACGTCATGTCTGAAAAAAAAAAAAGGACAGCAATGATTACTTTAAGCAATGCATTTTAAAATGTCCCTGAAATGAGTTTGGCTTGACTTTCCACCTGCTATAGAGTTCTATCTGGCCTCTTGCATTGTAAAGTGAGCCTAATGACCTTTCCTCTGTCAAGTAGGAGGCAACAGTACAGACCACCTGGCCTTAGATATCTATGTTCTGTGCTATGCAGGCACTCACGTTCTCCTTCCTAATCAGTGAGAACAGGAACCTACAAGCTTCTAAACAAAACAAGTTTTCTCTGGCATGACCAGGAATGAGAAACCACAGTTTTTCATTCTCTTTTTAATATGACCTTCTATCTTTTCTTCCTCGTGTGAGTTTAGGAAGATGTATTAGTTTCCTAGAAATAGCATAACAATATAAAACACACTTTGGGTTTAAAACAGAAAAACCTTAGTGTCTAACAGTTCCTGGAGCATAGAAGTCTGAAATAAAAGTGTTAGTAGGGTCACATCCCTATGCCTAGTCTCTCCTATGCTTTTAGATACATCACTCCAGTAATTGCCTCTGCTTAAAAATGTCATTCTTACTGTCTTCTCACTGTCCTCTTTTTTTTTTTTTTTAAATAGTGATATCATGAATGCTGGATATGATCATTTTACTCTAAAATGACCTCCCCTCAACCAATGTCCACACAGAGACACTGTTTCTGGATGAAGTCACAGTTGATGACCCAGGGTTAAGACAGTAACAGTTCTTTGGGAAAGCATGCAATTTAACATATAACAAAAGAAACATCATTCCAGTTTGCTTTGTGTTTCCTTTAGTTTCTTTTCATTTTAAGAAAAAAGAAATTTGTTCCTGGTTTTATCATTGTGCTAAAAAAATGCACTTTATTTAGAGTTCTGTGGAAGCAATTGTAATGGAAGTAACGTGTCATATTTTTGCTATCTTCTAACCACATTTGCCAGCCACATCTGAGCCTCTAATTTCAGTCTTTTCAACTGTATCTGCCTTCTCCCATCTCCAATTCTCAGGCAGCTCATCACTAAATCATTAAGTTTCCAAAGTCCAACCTCAAAATTCTTAAGCCAAGTGAACTTCTAATTGCTAGCAATAGGAGGATTTATTTTCTTTTGGTCAACTGCACTCTGCTCTCACATCACTGTTCTTTACTCTCACAAATCATTAATGAGCACGTTTCATAGCTCCAGCCTTTCGCCATTCTTCCAAGGATAGCTCAAGGGAAAACAAATCAGAGCAATTTTCTTAGGGAAATGATTTGCACCATGATTTGGTGCCTGGAGAAGACCACCCAAACAGAATTCCAGGAGACAGCAGAATATCTCTACATTCTTAGATATCATGTGGTCATATGATTGGTGTATTTATGTGTGTGTCTGTGTGTGTCTGTGTTTGTGTGTCTGTGTTTGTGTGTCTGTGTGTGTCTGTGTGTGTCTGTTTGTGTGTATGTATATGTGTTTGTGTGTGTGTGTCTGTGTGTATGTGTCTGTGTGTGTCTGTGTGTGTGTCTGTGTGTGTCTGTTTGTGTGTATGTATATGTGTTTGTGTGTGTGTGTCTGTGTGTATGTGTCTGTGTGTGTGTGGGGGGGGGGTCTGTGTGTGTGTGTCTGTGTGTATACACATACCAAGTATTGTAACCACTGAGCTTCTTCCTTACAGAAGAGCATGCAATTTTCAAATATTTTGTTGTAGGTATAGACAACGTAGTAACATGGGATAAGTTAACTTCCTTCCTTGATGGGGTGTATGTTATAGAATGAAAGGACAAAGAAGCAAATGCAGATACAATGGATCTTATGGCAGAGTCACAGAGACCCAAGGGCAATAAGAAAGAGTAAGGTAGTGTGAAGGGACTGGGTGATTGCTGTAGCCCTGGCAGATAGGGTAAATTTTGAGCAGAAATGTGTAGAAACTGAGTAAGAAGTCAGCAGCTTTTCTGTCCCCCTAAACTGGTCTTTGATCACAGATTTCCCTGTATGTGGATTTTATATTAAAAAACATTTTGATCTCCAAAATTTAAATTCTTGGGTAACTGTCAAAATGCAATTGTCTTTATTCTACTATTTAAAGTTCAACTTATAAGGTACAGAATCTGCTATTTAACTGTTTTCTTCACCTTATATCTCAAAGCTATTGCATGCAGATAAAACATGAGACCTTGGCTTTCACAGTAGAAAGCTAAATTATTTCCACATATATGCCACTCTGGGATTTTAAAAGACTGGGCTAATCTAATGTAAACACTCTCAAAACGTTTCATGTTCCCAACCCAATGAGACTTACAATATTATTGAGTACATGTAGTACAGGTGTTATAACACAGGTCCCAAGGAGCAAAGAGCAATGCATCAGTCAGTGACATATCTAGTATCTGATGCACAGTAGGCACTGTTGTGATTTGAAAAAAAAAAAAAAAAAAGGTTCCCAAAGGGAGTGGCACTGTTAGGAGATGTGGCCTTGTTGGAGTAAGTGCGGACTTGGAAGAAGTGAGTATGTCACTATGCAGGTGGGCTTTGTTATGTCATATGTGTTCAAGCCATACCCATGGAGATAGACCACTTCCTGTTGCCTAGAAGTCAAGATGTAGAGCACTAGGCTACTTCTCCTGCACCAAGTCTACCTTCCTATCACCATGTCATATCACCAACATAATGGACCAATCCTCTGGAAATGTAAGCCACTCCAATTAAATGTTTTTCCTTTATAAAAGTTGCTATTGTCATGATGTTTCTTCACAGAAATAGAAACTCTAAGACAGGCACACTCTAATAGTTTTGATTCATTGAATTTCTTGAACTCATACCATTATGTATGAGTTTTATCTGATCTCCAGGATTGGATCTACTTTTCCAATCATTATTGATGTTACATTTTTCTTTCTCCTCCTTGATGCCAGCACATGAAGGTCCGCGAATCTTTTAAATGTGTCATACACACTAAAAATTGATTTTACTAGAATGATGAATAAACCAGTCCTGCAACACTGTTGAGTAAGGACTGGGAGGGATATCATTTTTAAAATAAAAGTATTAAATAAGCAACCTCCCTTTTTCTCTGTTTTCTTCCTTTTCTCCTCATTATCTATAGATGCACATGCATATAAGTGGATAAAGAGAATTCCCTCTGTAAACTAGATTGTGAGAAATTTGTTCATATATTTACAGAAGTACAGGCTACTTACTGACAATAAAGTCAATTCCTAACTTGCTTTTCATTTTCCTACTGATTTTAGCTATTCAAAAGGAGGAAGGTAGAGGTTCCAAAGATCATTCACGTCATTGGGGACTTTTCTAAGGGGTTATGGAATATACTTTCTGCTGTGTTGTTCAATTCATTTTTCAATTTGTACCAGATTCCATTAACAGGGTGGAGATTATATTTTCTCATCATGTGGTCCTGTCAAAATTCTACTGCTGAGAGCCATTATTTCAAATTCTATCTTACTAGGTACCTACTCTTATATTTAGCCATTTTCTCCATCTTATCATATCCCAAACCTATCATTGATTGTGACAGCCACAAATCCCTAAGTTGTTTTCCTCAGGAAGAGCTCTATGTGAAGAATGGCAGGTCTGGGAAGAATATCAATCAGTGTTGAATTGCTTTGTGATCATTTCTTTTCTTCTCCTTTTTTCTTTATAAAAGAACATTGACCTGTGCAGAAATGAAATACAATTACCTCATCCATGACAGTTACATATTCACCATTTACTTATGAGCAATGAACATTGAGTTCCTGCTATGAGTTATGTATTTCTCTAGACCCTGGGGATAAAGAATGAATAAATATAACACTTTTACTTGGATTTAGACACCATAAGGTGGCATCTTCACCCCTAACTCAAATTTTTGACTTTTGTTTGATCATAGGAGATATGAATGGGGGTAGGATTCCATTTCAGTGTATATACCTGGATTTCCTGGTTAGACTTTTATTTTATCTTGTATTAGCTACACATTTAGACAAATCTGTAAGTCCCTTATTTCATAGGACTCCTGAAAGACATCTCTTTTCTGTAGAAGTGACTCCTCTTCTGTCTTACCAGTAGAATTTCAGAATCAACTGAGAAAACAAAACAAAACCATTCCATTCCCCAGTGGGTTGGGATTAAAACCTGGCAACAGAATCAGGAACTACTCTAAAGGAAGACAGTGTGGGAACAAGCTGAGTCTGTAGGGATTCACACACAGTGGTATGACTGAGTGCTTATGCTGAGTCATGGTCATTCATTTCTCCTACCAAATGGAGTTGGAAGTTTTCAACCTCTAGAGATTTGGTCCTGTTTAAATTGAGGATCAGATTTGCTGTTTATCTGTTCCACATGAGCAAAATGATTGCTTCACTAGTAAAATATGCAGAATCTTTCAAACTGGGGGAAAAAAAGGTAATAATGGAAAACGTGCCAAGTTCAAACTCATTAGTGAAAATGCTTCAGCCTTTGCCCAGATCACAGCAGCTTTTCCCTTAACCAATTGCTGCATGAGGATTCAGCTGCAAAATGGGGATGGTAGCTTGTGCTTCACAATGAAACCAGACTTAGATGAAGGTCCACTCTGAGAAGGGGCAGTATACTTCCTAAAGCTGCCCATGAATTGCTCTCTGGGTGGTTTCATCAGTCACAGCCAATCATTATACAAACCATTAAACTTAATGGATTTGAAACCCACTCTGACTTTAGTGCCAGTAAAGCCTCCATTATCTATAGACACAGGCATTCAGCTCTAGGGATGCATTCACACTATAGGGAAGGATTACTCAAAGAGCACAGGTCCCCTCCCCTCAGTATGGAGGCGATAGCAGCTCAATGAGACATAGCACCATTTCCATCAAGGGAGGTCCATGTTGTCTTCCCAAGTGTGGATCCTTCATCACTCAAGACGAAAATGGTAGAAAAATGCAGCTTGTCACAAATCTGTCCTAAGTGGCAACTCCTGCCAAGCCGACACCCGTAACTGAGCTTCCACTGATGTTACCAGATAATATAACTCACTGTTGACAGCAGAAGGGGAAAAATTAAAAGAGTTTGTTGGGCCAAGGAAAGCTTTACAAAAGACAGAGGCTGATGCTGAGGCCATTTTTACATATATCCGCCTTTCAACTGGGAAAGCAGTATCTGGAGATGTGTAAATATCACCATAGCCACAGTCTAGCCCACATTTCTGTTTCCAGGTGTGAGCTAAGCACTGAACCTCCTGAGCTCTGCAAATAATTACCAGCTTCCAAAACAAAGGGCCAAAACAGATTGTTGCCTTCTTCCTCCCCCCACTTCCCTAAGCAGTACATGAACAGAAAAAGCAAAAATGAATAGAATCAGCTGCTTAAGCAAGCATTTGCCCAGCGTCAGTCATTAGTTGGCATGTGGCTGTAATGTTCATCTATAATGGCTCTTCACAGCATGACACTCACTTCCAAGTGGATGCCTTGATAAATATGGCATCAAAACCCATGCCTAAGGAAAAGCTGAGTGAGGGAAGGTAAAATTACTCCATTTCAGAGTGATGTCAGTTGCTATGACCATCTGTGTGATCACTAACACAAGCAAGGGGCTGGCCAGACACATCTGCCATGTTTAAAAACTTTCTGCTTTTTGATGTTTTAAAGGCAATGAACAATGCTTCTGTTTCTCAGTAGTTTTCCTAGTGTATGTGGTAAGCATTCAGCCACTTAGGAAGTCTCTGGTCCTATGGTACAAAGCAGGTATGATGCTGAGGGCTGAGTTATAGAGGTTCACACTTCTAATGATATCACAAAGCTTCTATTGTGCAATGAAAAGGAACAGTAACGAAGTGATCGAGCAATCACAAAACCCCGCAGTTGCACAGAAAACCTCTGTGGCCTCTTCTAAAATTCATCCAGTGAAAAGAATCACTCCTTTCTCTGCCCTGCAACTGGGCTGCTCTGATTTATCTACTAGCGCTCTCTTCCATCCTTATCATGTACGGATTATTTACACCCTTGTCTCATCAACTCTAATCTACACAGGAATAAGGGCCACATCTCGCATTTGAGGTACCCACTCTCCTTACTGCATCTAAGAGTGCAGGAAAGCAGTCTCAAATTTATTCTACCTCATTTCTCTATGCCTCTACTTAACCGATGGATTTAGAATTCACAATGGGTTCTTTGGAAACGTTTCATCCGAAGACTTGAAATAATGTTCTTTTGAATAAAGACAACTTCAGATGTGAATCAGCACTGGTTGGTAGTAGTAGTCAACCTTTGACACAGGAGAGGGGGAAAGTACAGCAGTAGGACTTTCAATAGATTAATCCATCCAGCGTACATTTGGAGCATCTTTCCTAATTTTGACCTTTGCAATTCTGTCACGGTGAGAGTAGAGGGCAATTCTTCAAAAGTGTCGGGACATTTAAAGTTGATGATACATTTTAAGAGCATTAAATTAAAAATAAATTAAAGCAATGTATATCAGTAACTTCATTTCTCTTAAAGTGACTTACTGTTCAGTAAAACCTATCTGGGGAATATTGCTCTAAGCATTGACTTTCCCTGCCTGGAGGAACTGCAGCTTAGAGAGACACAGGCTAGTTTAGGGCAGCTTATCCACTGCTGTGCTTCCTGAAGATGGAAGGATCATAGGAGTTTCAAACGACTTTTTTTTCTGACTGGAAGCTCTCCAAATTGAAAGATGGATGTGGAATACATATAAAATTTGCTTTTCTATTGGTTGGAAACATATTTTTAGTCAAGTAGAGATATAAAATTAGCCCTTTTCATGGTGCTTACATATGATGACATATTTATAGGTCACACTGAAACAGTAAAAAATAAAACTGAGAAGCAAGGGACACAAACAGAGCAGAGAATAATAAATAAGGGGTGAGGGGGTCACAGTGTAGAAAAATAAAAATGAAAAGTTCATATGGTTGAATTCAAACACCACACACACCTGACACTGAAGCTACAGAGGCTGTTAAAAGGAAGTTTTAAGAGTAGGCCATAAGCCCAGTGGTGGCACACACCTTTAACCCTAGCACTCTGGAAGCAGAAGCAGTGGATCCCTGAGTTCAAGGTCAGCCTGGTCTAGGGAGTGATTTCCAGGACAGCCAGGGCTACAGAGAAAAACTCTGTCTTGAAAACTTTTAAAAAGGGAAAAAACAGTAGCTGATAAATTGTGCATTACCCTCCATTCCCTCTACTTCTGTTGGGAAAGAGCAGAAAACTCAGCTTTGTCAATGACATAACAGCCAAACTCAAGGTCTAAAAGCTTATAGTGAGTTACATTTCAGATTCAGCACTTACTGCTCCTAGGCTAAGTGTGGGTATATAATAAAACATTCAGAGATATCAGAGGGATCTACCCACAGTCAGTCTAGGAGGATCAGACAGTGGTAACTCACACCTTTAATTCCAGCACATAGAACATCTCGGAGTGGTGGCCTACACCCTTAATCCAATCTGAGTTCAGGTCATCTTAGTTTACAGAAGGAGTTCCAGGATCCCAGGCTGGCAATGGTGATACCACACCTTAACTGAGCAGAGAAAGTATTTAAGGTAGATATAGAAAGTCAGAGCA
The DNA here is from genome assembly GCA_033318265.1 of Phyllotis vaccarum. Taxonomy (NCBI): domain Eukaryota; kingdom Metazoa; phylum Chordata; class Mammalia; order Rodentia; family Cricetidae; genus Phyllotis; species Phyllotis vaccarum. The sequence goes on from JARWLC010000002.1 coordinate 144,162,804, forward strand.
GGCAGAAGAAGCCAGGAGGAATGAGGCTGAGGAAGCTGGAAGACAGCTGGGTGAGATCTGACTGTGGTGTTTATTCTAATATCTCTACTTTTCCCAGAGATATGGCCCTGAGTTTCCTTTATTTGTGCAATAGCTAAGCACTTCAGTTTTCCCAAGGGAAGAAGGCAGAGTTAAGAAGCAGCAACTGTAGGCTTTCCTATTATGAGGACTTTAGTCTCATAGTCAATGAAAGAGGATGGCTATAAGGCTTGGGGACAAAACACTAACATTGTTCTGGAATTTGAAGCCTACTGATACAGAGAAGAAGCAATGAGCAATGCAGAACAAAACAATGATAAATGTTAAATAATATTTTTTAAAGCTTTTCCTCATTTTTCTTTCTGACAAAGTTTAAAGTAGTTGCTACCATGGTATCACACTGATGCTATAAGTGATTTGGGTAGGTCTGACTCCTACAGGGAAATTTTCAATAACCAGAAAACAAAACTCTGCTTGTGCCCACAGAACCACTCATTCAAAACTATTTCTGCCCTGTAGACTCCTGCCATCCTTTAGCAAACAGTGACCATAAGAGCTGGAAGATTACTCCAGGTTCTGAAGACAATGCTCTTCCATACACCAAGAAGGATCAAAGAAGTACATACATGTGCAGTGTGTTCAATGATCGAGACCAGGCTATCAGAACTGAGAGCTGAGGATGCCTCTGTGTGGAAGCATCCCTTACTAGTTTTGTTGCTCTGATTTCTGAACAAGCTAATGGGTTAATGTGGCGAAGTCAGTGGTCCCACTTTATTTGTGTTCCTTTTAGAGAGGTGGTTCTCATTTTGCTCATAGGATAGGCAAAATCTTCAGTTTCATGTCTGAGTTCAGCCATCATGACAGAAAGATTGTCACAACCTGGGGATATGGTACGTCACACTGAATTCTTTCTTACCTCATCATTCAAGTCAACTGTTTTGCCCATGTAATAAAGATTTTACCCAGCAGGTGGGAGTAATTACACAGCTCATATTTCATGGCAGCCAATCTCCATCAAACTTATAATCCACAAGAATATACTAACAGACACCACAGCTTTCTGAACTGCACACTTACTAATCTGTTTACGAACTCTTAAGCACACATGACCAACTCTAACCAAGAAACTTGAGTTTACGTCACCACCAGGTTCTGCTGAAGACAGAAGGGGCAAGTAAATCTGTCCCTGGCACAAGGCCTTCTATCCTATGCTAAATTTTGCCTGGCTTTTCTTTAATTGCATATAATTTGAGAAATTAAGAGTGTAGATTTTATTTCAGATTTTTTTTTGTCCTAAAAATACAATGATTTGTGCCTCAAGCTAAAGTTTTCATCAATGTCACTCTGTTTTTTAGCCAAGTTCATATTTGAAATTATGAAATACCAACACAATTGAAATCTTAGGTGAAACAGTTTTACATATTTACCAAACTCAGATCACTCATCTAAGTGTCCTTAGCTCTAGGATTTTTGGCAACTTTTGGGTTCAGCTGCTAGCATTCCATTTCAAAGAATAATATATTTTCTGAGATTCAGCATCTCCGTTTTTGAAATATTTATTTTGTAAATATGTGTTTAGTTTACAGCAGTGACCATTTAAACTCACTATGCCAAGTTAAGGCGAAGCTGATATATATGCATTTCACTTTCAGAAATTCTTTTCAAAATGTAATGACCAGAAAGTTACTTTTAAATTTTTTGCCATGTCTTTTGAATCAGTCCTGTGACAGAGGGTGACAAGATGATGATAGTGTCCAGTGTTTCTGAGAAGAGAGGAAGGCTTAGTCTGGATCTATGAATCCAGGTGGAAGTTCTTGCCAGGGCAGCAGAAAACACCCATCATCAGTCTTGGCATTTAATGATGTGTGGAAAGCCACATGCCTGCTCCTTTATACTCTCATCCTTCCCAACACAGCACAAGCAGCAAGACCTTGAAGCTGCATATTGTACAAGAAAGAGCAGTCTTCTTCATCAGAACACATGGGGCAAAGGTATTTTTAATGGCCTAGTAATGACCCAATCGAGAACAACCCTGAACTAAGAAAATTTAAGCTTTTGCTGTAATAAAACATTTAGATCTAATGAGGAGGTTGTTACAGAAGTTTACAAGCTCTGGCTCAGTCATAAAAACAAAACAACAGTAAAGATGTTTTTCAAGTTTGTATGTACCAGGACACCAACAAAATTTTAAATATAGATTAAGTATGTTATGTTCATACTTTTCCCATATGGAGTGTATTAGCTTTCATTTGCTAAGATTCCAGAATCACCTTTATCTTTCTTAATTTCTGGCAAGTGATAGACTTTTATCATATATTAAAGGGCAGGATCACATCCTGTTTAGGAGAATTAGCTATTTATACTACAGTTCTTTAACTTTAATGAACAGATCCAGTGAGTTTTATTCATGTCTTACTTGTTTGAGCATTTAAAATGTGAGAAATCAGTAAATTATCAATTAGACATCCTGTTAACCTTTTTATTGCAAATATATTAGTAATTCTAACCCTATCTACAAAAATATTTGATGACAGACCTGGATTAGAACATAAAGCTGCAGAAATTGTGATACAAGTGGGTCATTAGTTAGCATCCACATATTACATGCTTATATTCTTTGTTATGTTTTAAAACCCAAAGGATTGGAATGATAACTGTGATGATACTTAAAATATTAGTATATTCATGATATTGCTGATCTATTTACAATAACCAGGAGATGGGAAACAGTCTGTATGTCTATCAGTGGATAAATGGATACTAAAAATGTGATACATTTCTACAACAAAATATTTTCCAGTTGTTAAGGAAAATGAAATTAAGATATTACAACGTAAATAGTTGGAGCTGGAAACAATCATTCTTAGTGACACAACCCAGTACCAGAAAGATAAATGTCACAGGTTTTCTATCACTTGTGATAGGTGTTAGTGTTAAATTTCTAGATGTGTATGTGTACTTCATTTGGAATAAGCATGGATGTCAGAAATATTTTAAGAGTCCCTCAGCTGGTGCAGGAGTTTTCAAGGCAGTAAAGATATTGCACAGTGTCAAAGAGATGGGGAATAATGGGGCTTGAGGGGATAAGCGGAGTGAGGTATAGGAATGCAGGGTAAGAGAGAGGATACATGGCAGGATAACTAACATTGAAGATCTAAAGAAAAAAGTATGTGAGAAGTACTATTGCAGAATCTTCTTATATAAACAATGGACTATGTAAGAGTCCAAAAGCCTTGCATTTAAAGAAAACTAACTTTCCCTTTCCTGTCAGTCATCAATTGCCTACTGGAAACTTTATGACCGTCTGTACTGGATACTTTTGTATCAACTAGATAGAAACTAACGTTATCTGCAATGCGGGAACCTCAACTGAGAAAATGCATCCTTAAGATCTGGCTAATAGGACAGTTTCTTAATTAGTGATTGACTGGAGAGTGCCCAGCCCATTGTAGGTGGTGCTGTCTCTGGCTGCTAGTCATGGGTTCTATAACAAAGACTGCGCAAGCCATGTAGAACAAGCCAATAAGCAGCATCCATTCATGGTCTCTGCATCACTTCCTGCCTCCAGGTTCCTGCTCTTTTTGAGTCCCTGTCCTGATTTCCTCTGATGATGAACAGTGATGTAGCAACCTAAGCCAAATAAACCCTCTCCTCTTCAACTTGCTTTTTGGTCATGGTGTTTCATTATAGCATTAGAAGCTCTAACCATCTCTCCCCTCTGTACTGGAATTTTTGTCTGGCTCGAGTTTGCATGTGTTTTGTGCATCCTGTCACAACTGCTTTGAGTTCATATATGCACACATAAAAGGAATCTACATGGAGTTATATTCCAGTTGGACAACTATGCCCTTAGTAGACACCACAAGATAACAAACCCAAAGTCCAACGCCTGGAATGAGCTTCCTTCACTGGAAATTGTCAGTAAGGTCACATAGGAACCCCAATATATAGTATTACCATTGCTCTTCACAGTAAGAGTCTGCTAAAGACCTCACATATGCAAGCCACAGAATATGGAAAAATCAAGCTAGGATAGACCCGGAAGCTTCATCCACACTGATTAGCTTTCACAGTGCTGTAGGGTGCCATGTGCACTGTCAGAGGAAACCATGACCATCATCTTCATTTTCCTGTGAGCCTGCAAACTACACCAATGACATAACTGACAAAATGTGGCCACTGATGCGGTAGTGGCACAAACGTAATGGGAGTCACCATCTACTTTCTGAAGGGATCCAAAGCCTTTTCCACAAAATGAAACCTATACTTGCACAGTTATGGAGGCCCAAAACCCATGATTACAAAGGTCATAGGCCAAGAGAACCCACTGCTCTTACTCTGCGGGAAGGACATAGCATTAAACTGACTCCTAATCACTTACCTTGTGTCTATAGATTAATTAATCTCTCCAACTTCATAAGAAGAGTTTCTTCTTACAATAAATTGTGATTAGTACAGAGGCAACTGGCCAGTGTATAGGGAATAAGAGACTATTGACTTCTTAGCACTAAATGGCACATCCACATCACACCCCTTCCCACAGGCTCTAGGATATTGTCAAAGAAGGGGTGGAGAGACTCTAGGAGCCAGAGACAGTAAATAGATTATAATAACACAGTATTTTCTAGACAAAACAGGGCAGTTATCGACACGAACACCTGGCAGGTATGACAGCATGAACAAGGCCTATACAAACTAAAGACAGACAAAATCCCAACACAGACATTGGGAGTGGTCATGAAGTCCCAGCCCTAGCTGAGAAGTTATGGGTAATAGCTACTAGGAAAGAAAGAAATCTGTTTTCCTTAAAGGTGTTGCCCTTGTAAGTCAATAATATTTCTAATGGATTACCACATACCCAAGAATGCATAGTCAGCATTAATTTAATTTTATGTTTTAAAATATAAGAAGACAAAGTATTGTGGCTATGGAATTGTGGAGTGAATCTGGTGGAGTTTCATGAATATTACAAAATAAAATGCATAAAACAATCTCAAAGAATTAATTTTAAAGATCATTACACCTTCAATAGGGAAACCAGGGTGGATTTAACTACCTTTGATAATATTTTATGTCTCGTAACTTGTTGCTACAGATGTTTCTGTACATTCAGTGGGCATTGCCTCACATAAAATCAATTTTCGAGGAATTCGAGACATTAAATAATAAGACAATGAATGTAGTCAACTTTAGGTATTCAAGTAAATAAACAGAGTTAGGTGAGGCTTTTGTTTGCTTTGCTTTCCTATAAGAATTTGGAAATTATCACCATAAGATAGATAAGGTTTTACCTGGATCTACTAGTGTCCATAAACATAAAGCATTCTAAAAAAATTAACACAAGTCTTTCATATTTCATTCTGGTTTTAATGTACTTAGTTATAGGGACACATGAAAGTTAGTTGTAGTTAAAAATTTACCAACATTAAAACCTCTTTCTAATTCCCACAAAAACTGTCCCACTAGCAGGTAGCCTTAGCTACCATTGCCTCCTAGTATTTTATGGTGTATGAGTTTGTGTATATGCAGAGGGGTGTGTGTGTGTGTGTGTGTGTGTGTGTGTGTGTGTGTGTGTGTGTGTGTGTTTGTGTGTGTGTGTGTGTGTGTGTGTGTGTGTGTGTGTGTGTGTGTGTGTGTGAACAGAACATAATGTTAACTTGTTTTGTTTAGGGGTCCCTGAGAATCAGGTTCAAGAAAAACACGGAACATTCTTGAGGGCTAGTCAGTGTCCTTTAAAAAATACATCCCTTTACTATATTTCTACTGCAGCTCTGTTTCCTTGTCTCTCTCCCTTTGCAGCATAACTGCCAAGTGGTTTGAAGAACCCAGTCAGAACGTAAATCACTCTACATAGGAGATAAAGAAGCCAAACATGTATAAAGACATGGTTCTTAGATATTTCTTGCCTTTGAGGGGAAATCCCAATAAAGTGCTGCAAACAAGTGACTGCTTCCTGCAAAAGGGCTCTGGACTTCCTGTTTCTGTATTCAGAATGCTTGCAACTATTCCACTTGATGCTTAAGGGCTTGGCATTTAGGGTCAAATTCTAGGCACACACTCTTTGTATGACAGGAACAAGTTTCTTAGCACCAACTGCCTCTTGGTGTCTGCATCTCAAAGATGAACATAATAGTGATAATTTAGCTTCTGGGTTATGTTGAGAATGAGAATGAAGACAGATGAAGCCCTTCAGAAGGTCCTCATCACACAGCAAAGATGAGACATTAGCTCTTCCTGTTCCTTTCTCTCTGCATACTTGAGCAGTTTCACTTTATTCTTAAGTCTTGAAGTGAATCCAGTAGCTCCTCAGAGGTCAGCAAGACCTGCATAGAAGATGATCTGGGCATCGGTGCATTATCGTCAAATTTGTCCCAGGGCATCCTTCTTTATTCTATTATTTTTCAAGATTTGCTTTTATAGGGTGTCTAATAGGTGATGAAGCATGCTGTCTGCCATGCCAGACTCATATACTTATTTATCTGCCCCAAGATAATTTTCAAGTCACTTATTCTTAAAAAGACAGTAGAGAAAATGTATTCTATTCAGAATTTCTAATGGGAAAGCAAATTTATCCCTCTTTCTATCACCATCTCAACATCTTTGAGTACAATCTTTCTATGTCATGTCAACACATCATGAAAATGTCAGTCATACATGCATGATATTTGAATCACGATTACAATATTGGTAAATTAATTCAGTTATAATTACTAGGAATTATATGATAACAAGATTGCTTCTGTTAGCTGTTAAAATTGTAATCTCTTTGGAGGCAAAAGACACAAACACACACACACATATATATACATACATATATAAAATATATTCAACAATTTTAGTTATCATATATATTCTGTATTTTCAACAACCAAATGTCTCTTTACTTTAACAATACTGGCACAAATTTTTAAAGAAAAAATTATTTCTAGTGATCAAAGAACACGTATTAACTAATCCATGTATTCTAGGTGTTAAGGTTTATAATTCTACACAGTCCCATTTTAGCAGCTGGTTTTGCTAATAAAGACAATGTGATTAAGAGATGATCACTTAGTGATTTCACTACTTGGTTAACTCAAAAGTTGTTCTCAAGGCAGGCTTCCATGAGTACCAATGTTCAATTTGCTCATCACAACATGCTTGATGGCAGCTGCAGGTGATGATGCCTCCTTGGAAGATGCTGGGTAGCACTGGTTGCCGCACTCTCTGTGGCAAGAACGTTACTGGTACCCGAGTAACATCATTTAGATAGACAGGCTTCATAATCAACATGGAAAGGACAGAGAGCCTTGGTAGTGGTCCAAATTCCTATACTTAAATTTTAATTTCTTCCTTTCTTCCAGTTTTATCTCACAACCATTGCAACAGGCCAGCCTCCCACAATTATCTTAGCCACATCAATTATATGAGGAATAAGTTCAATGTTCCTTTGTTTATATCTAGGGAAAGGAAAATACAAAGAGTGGGCTAAGCTATTATTAGTTTATTTCCTCTGAAGTTCTATTCAGTAAAGTACATGTGTAAGCTCTTGGCTGGTAGGGACGCTGTTCTATTTTTCTCTTGAACCGATTATTTTATTTTACTTAGAGAAACATGATTAATTCTGCCAGTGAGCTTATTACCAGTCTAAAATGACACCTACTTTATAACTATCTTTGAGGTAAAGCATATGTTCTGAACTGAACAAACAAGAAAAGAAAATTGCAATCAGATTTTGCTTGAGAAAATTTTCATTGACAAGCAAATGGGCACTTTTTTTAAAAAAAATAATACCTTATTCTTGCACAGAAATACACATTCTAAATAGACAGGGATTAGATTCATTTTCTAGTCACACTGTAAGAAAACCACGAGTAACCTAGTTCTATAAGGATAGTCCACTGAGAGCACCAGTTTGAACAGCGGTTCTCAGCCTTCCAAATGCTGCAACCCTTTAATATAGTTCCTCATGTTGTGGTGACCCCCAACCACTAAAGTGTTTCATTGCTACTTGATAACTGTAATTTTGCTACTGTTATGATTCATAATATGAATGTCTGATATGCAGGATATGTGACCTCTGTGAAACAGGCATTCAGACCACAGGTGTCAAGACCTACAGGTTGAGACTTCCTGTGTTAAAGGCAGTTAAAGGCATCTAACTGGAGCTTGTAGTATTAAGTTACTGGCCCAGGCTTTCCAGCCTGGCACCATGACTCGGACCTGTAGACCCGCAGTCTGGCAGTCCCACAGAGACACACAGAAGCTTACATTAATTTTCTGCTGATTGACCTAGGGCTCAGGCATATAACTTGCTAACTCTTTACCCTTAAACTAACCCATGACTCTTATCTTGTTCAGCCATGGGGCTCGGTACCTTTTCTCAGCAGCATTTCAACTCTTTCCTCTGTGTCTGCTGGCATCTCATTGTGGTGCCTCTGTGGTGTCTCTGTGGCTTCTCTGTGGCATCTGTTCCCAGAGTTTTCTTAGTCTGGTAGCCCCGCCCACACTTCCTGTCTGCCTTCAGCCAATCAGTATTTTTATTAAACAAGTAAGTGTGACAATTATTTACAATGGAACAGAATACAATCCCTCTACAGGAGCTTGTATGCTTCAGAAGAAGAATCAGCTACTACCAACCCCAGAAGGAAGGGGCAGGAGAATGAATGATCAGGACTCCCCATTTATTTTACAAAGCCCCTTTCTGTGGAAAAAGCTATTCAAAAATACAGGTAGGAAGTCCTATTGATGAAGCTCATGTCAGTGTCCTCAAAAATAATATAGGAGAGCTAGGTGGAGATTGTATGAAGAATTGCTGGAGAACAACCTGGCATTTTTTTCTTTATATCCCTTAAGGAATAGTAATTTTATCTGATATGTGAACTTAGTGAAGTGTATTGAGAGGTATTTGGAGGCTCTGTTGCTTACTAGGTATCACATGGATAACAATATTGCTTCTTCCATATATTCTTATTCTGAATTTTTGTGTCCAGAGCCACCTCAGTGGCTATAAACTCTATTTCTTTAACACTAAATGTTTTTTATGGTTCCAGTCCTGCATGGGAAGGGATAGGGATGTAGGTATTGAATTTAAAAAGTTCATATCCTTTCCTTCCATCCATTAACTCATTTACTTAAAAGGACTTTAAGCATTTATAATGTTGTTCTAGCTACTAGGATAGGTACTAGAATTACCGTGCTGACAGAAAAGCACCATGGTATCATAATAGAATGTACAGTCTAGTGAGGGAGAAGATATCAGAATATAATTTGAAAATCATTACCCAAGGAAACATAAAGGTACAATTATGATCAATGCCGTAAAAGTAGAGAACAATGAAGACAAGGGATAGAAGAAACTGATAAGGAAGTTACTTCTCTGAGGCATCACCATTAGTATGCAATCAGAAGAATAGCCATTAATGAGGTGACTGTTTACAGGTCATTCTGATACTATTTGACTGCAAAGCCTATGTTTCCAAAGAAAGGATGGGAGAAGGTGGTACAGAAATGAACGTTAGGAAGATGTACCGTGAGTCAATGGGCAGGGATTGTGTCCCAAAGGCCTTTGATGTACCATGTACCTCATAAGACAGTTGGGAGGTTTAAACATTGGGGTGTAGTGGTCCATTAGAGCATCTAAAATAATCATTTGCTTACCACATGCAATGGTTCAGGTGAAGAATGAGTTAGTTTGGATTATGACACACTGGGAGAGAGTACACAGGTTTTAAAGAGTGTAACAGGAGGTTTCTGGCCCCATCTGGCCAGAGGTCCAGACCCATAGACCCGCAATCCCAGGCGCCTAGCTGCCTGCTGCTGCTTAGACCCCCCAAAATGACTCAGATGCTTATACTAATTTCATGCTGCTTGGCCTATGGCTCAGGCACATTTCTAGCTAGCTCTTTCATCTTAATTCAACCCATTTCCAATACTATGTCCTGCCATGTGGCTGTGGCTCAACTATGTTATCTAACATGCTCATGGGTGGCTGGCTTGTCTTTCTCTGTCTCTGCCCTCCTCCTACCTATTCTCCGATTTCCCTGCCTACTTCTTCTACGGTGCCTGCCATGGCCAAAACAGTACTTCAGTTAAGGAATGATATTCACAGCACACAGAAAGACATTCTCACATCAAAGGAGAGCAGAGGATAAAACACAGAAGGACTCAGAAATAGAGTCACATGATAAGCAAAGCATGAAAAAGGAGGAAGTTTATATCTTTTATCGCAATAGTAGGTAGTGAGGGGCAGATACTGAGCTAAAGAGATACTAGAAGGCACCCTCATATACAAAGCTTCATACTGAGTTATAAAAATAAAAACTTGTATAAAATATATAATAAGGTTAAGAGTCTTGCACAATGATAGCACACCAAGCTAGCCTACCTTGGCTGAGTTCAACCCATAGCGTCAGCTATTGAAATAGGAAGAAGAAACCATGAGAGGCAGTCCAGTGTTCTATAACACATCCCTGGCCAGAGACTACCAGCGTGGTCTTTTTTTTTTTTTTTTTTTTTTTTTTTTTTTTTTTTTTTTTTTTTTTTTTTATCAGACTAGCTTTAGCAACTAACTATCTAGAAAAGCTTAATTTGATTTCCAAAGGTTGTCACTTTAACTAGAAATCATTTACCGTCTGTGTGCTAGGAAAACAAAAGGATGTGTTACTCTTCCTTTAGCTCAGGGAAAAATGGAGATTTATGGCATTAATAACTTGGCCAAGGTTCTATACTCTGAGTCAGCAGTAAAGTGAATGGGAAAAAAAGAAATTAAGATTTAAAGTGCCGAAAAGCAATGTAGAGATCATATGACCTAGCTGGGTTGTGGATTAAAAGGAAAAACTTTTGTCCTGAGGCTGAGAGGTACTTAGTAACAATCCTACTGGGGTGGTGTGTGTGTGTGTGTGTGTGTGTGTGTGTGTGTGTGTGTGTGTGTGTGTGTGTGTGTGTGTGTGTGTGTGTGTGTGTGTGTGTGTGTGTGTATGTTGCCCACCCACTGCATTTACTGGTGTTCAAGCTAGTGTTTCATTGTTCAATGATTTGGCCTTTCCCAGTAGCAAAAACAAAACAAAACAAAATAAAAACCTTTTGGAAGTAGTGCCTAGCAAAAAGTATGATGCAGGAATCGAAGGCCAAGCCTGCTGGGTGAAAATGTAAGCTGATGTGCCTTTTGGCAAGTTGACACACAGCACACATGAGAACAATTAGAACATATTTCTGCAATCTTTGTTTCTTCATCCACAAAATGTGTTAGTTGTGAATAATTATGTTCTTGCTCTATGAAATTATGGTTCTATGTACAGCTGCTCCAATATCCAAGGACCCATACAGGACTTGGGAAATTAGGTCCCTTCCTTCATTGTTTGGAATATGTTTCCTGATGAAAGGGGATATGTGCTGGTTTTTATCATGGAACATATTTTCATGTTTAAACTCCAGTGAAAGTGAGAGGAAAGCATAAAACAGGAAGCATCTGCATTTCAAACTGGCAGAGCAAGTGGAATATGATGTGACTTCAACGTTTTTCACTGCCTCGTATTAACAGATGGCTAGAATTCAAGAGTGCTGTACATGAGAAAATGGATGGAAACTGCCAGGAGGACCTTGCATTGGAGGAAGGGAAGGGAAACAAAAGAGGGGAGGGGGCAAGAAAGAGAGGAACAAAGGATAGAGAAAAAGGAAATAAGAGGCATGTAGGAAGATACAGAGGAAGGAAGCAAAATAGAAAGGAAGGAAGGAAGGAAGGAAGGAAGGAAGGAAGGAAGGAAGGAAGGAAGGAAGGAAGGAAGGAAGGAAGGAAGGAAGGAGTTGGAGAAGGAAAATGGAAAGTGTAAATACATTGTCAACCCATAATCACCACCTCACTTTGGAGATAAACAGACTGCAGGAGAGGAGGAGAGGGGAAGAGGAGAGGAGGGGCAGCAGCAGCAGAGGGCATAGAAGGGCAGCTCTATGCAGTATCTATGCACACTCCATTCCATGTATGCCTTACAGATAGGTTCTTGCTTCCCTGCTTGCTGATCTTCCTGCAGGGATGGACTCTTCCTCTGATCACTGTTTGAGCACCTTCACTCACTCAGATGCCCATTTTCTTCAGCACAGGGGGAAAATGCAGCTGAGAAGATTGGAGAAGAGCTGCAGGTGAACAAAACTTCATCAAAGAACTTGCTTTTGGTTTGTTGTCTATCGTGGTCTGGGTAGAAATCATTTCCAGTGTAGGATGGAAATGTGTCATTTCTACAACACTGTCTGAGAGAAACCTTAACAGCCAGTTTCTTGCTCCTGGAAGTATGTATTGAATGTTCCACTCTGTCTTTTCAGATCACAAGGGAACTTTCGGTGCCTGGGCTCAGACTTCTAGCAAAGGATACTTTTAATTCTTTTTTTCCCTGGTTTGCACATAGACTCTGAAGGTTTTCAGCCTTAAGGCATGAAAGCCTAATGGCATGTCAGAAGAATGGAAATTTGGGTGCAAGGAAAATGATTTTATAGCTTTTCATTGCAATCATCCATTTCCCAAAATAATGCCATCCAGTTGCTATCAATGAAAGGAATCTCAAGGAATTCCTGGTCCCTATATACCAAAGAGTTAGGGATGCATCCTTAGGTGGAAATGGTGTTGACTTTGTCTTCCTCCATAGCACAGCTCACCACTTCCTATGATTTCTCTTTGTTCCTTCTGTACTTGGCTTTCCCCTTCTTAGTGAGTCAGTCTGAGGCAAGTGACGGAAGAGCTGTCAATAGTAGCAGGAGAGATAAAGTATAAATGGTCTGCACAATCTGGAGTTGCTCCTTCTCTTGCTTCCGGAACTAGCTCTGAGCTAGTGCTTGAACTGTTCCCAATTTTCACTCAGCCTTTCCTCGAAGGATGAGGTTTCTCTTCAGCCTGCACCTATGACCAACACCGTTGGAAGTCTCCAATGCCCTGCCCTCCCTTCAGCCTCACTTCCGGTGTGGTGGCACTTTATGTCTTTCTTACAGAATCTTCAGTGGCAGTTAAAAGGCAGTGTCAGAGCACAATTTCTACTTTATTGGTTCCACGATTGCTAACAGATGTCTCCATTTACTGTGTAGAGTGTAAAAAAGGTTTTACCCAGTAGACAATGAAGTGGAATTGTTTAAAAGCAATGGACCAATTAAAAAGCCAACTAGCTCTTGTTGGGGTTAATATCTGAAAGGCCTCAAAGGTATGTTAAAATGCCCACAGACTTCTGAAGAGATAATTCACTGATTATGAGAACTCACTGGTCTTCTAAAGAGCCAAGTTTGGCCACCAGAATTCACACTGGTTTTTGCTTGATTTTTTGATGCTGGGGATTAGAACTCAGGGCCTTAAGCCCTCTACCACTGAGCTATACACTAGAACCCCCAGCACCCATGAGAGGTAGCTCACAACCTCCTGTAACTCCAGATCCTGGCCAACTGACAACTTCTACTCTCTGGGTAACTGCACACACATAGCACATACTCACAAACAAAATGCAATTATAAGCATTATATTTTTTTTTAAAAATGCCACAGAGCTTTTTGCATTAACTTCTTAGTAATGAGAGACCATTCCTTCACATTACTTCTTTCTATCCTTCTGCATGAACCCTACATTGTGTAGGAGACTCACAATTGCTGGCATTTTATAAACAGAACTGCATGGCTTCCCTTGTCAGCCATATGGATGACAAAAAAAAAAAATATTTGCTAGTAAGTGCTTAACTGCAGTGTGTCTTTTCTCAAAAGAATTACTACATATGGTTGTTGGCATTCTCCATCCATGAGTTTCCTAACTTGGATTCCTAGATAAGTTTGAGTGATTTGTTCCTCTTCTATAGACAGATCAACTTTCAGAGAATCATATCTCCATTTTACATATGCCTGACAGTTTTTTTTCTCTGATGGAGTATCTCACTAATAAATACACAATTAAAAATGTTAAGGGTCAAAGTTACTTAAATATAATTGTCGAGTATATTTATTCAGGTATAATACAAATAGCTGAATTATAGGTTTTCTGATTGTTCTTTAAAGAATATTTAAAAGATTTTTTTTCATTTTACATATCAAGCAGTTCCCCCTCCCCTCTTCCCACTCACCCCTCAGCTTCCTCCCTTCCTACCTCTTATCCACTCCTCAGAGAGAGTAAGGCCTACTATGGGGAGTAGCTAAGGCTGGCATATAAAGTTGAAGCAGGACTAAGCCCCTTCCCTCTGTGTCAAGGCATAGCATGGTATCCCCTCTACAGGCAATGGGTTACAAAAAGACAGTTCATGCAGTAGGGATAAATCTTGGTCCCATTGCCAGAGGCCCCACAAACTACCCAAGCTGCACAACTGTCATCCACATTCAGAGGGCCTAGCTCAGTCCCATGCAGGTTCCCAGTTGTTAATACAGAGTGAATGTGCTCCCAATAGCTTGGGTAAGCTGTCTTTGTAGGTTTATCTCAATAAATAAATAACTAAAGATTCATTTATTAATAAAATAAGACAGTGTTCTGCCTGAATGTACACTTATGCACCAGAGGAGGGCACCAAGTCTCAGATGATTATGTGCTACCCTGCAGTTGCTGGGAATTGAACTAAGGACCTCTTTGATTGACAGGATTCTGAGCTAATAGCATGGTTACTTAGAAAGTTGTTTTAGTTTGATTGTCATTGTGTTTTTCACCTATGTGCAAATAAAATATCAATTCTTAGATTATCTGATCAGGGAGGTCAAGGAGTTCCCAGGTTCCTTTGCTTCTCTTGACTTTTCTCTGTTGGGACTTCCGTCTACACACCAAGAAATACTTCTTAGCCTTTATTCCCACAACTATCCCCAGTTCTGAATATGTCCCTCACTTAAGTGTTTAGTGAATACACCCTCTTACTTTAGTCCATGGGTTGAATGAAGCTCACTCTCTACCATCCATCTAACCTGTTGTTACACATTCTATTTCATATGAGCACTTCTTATTTTCTGACTAAGTAATTCTCTTTCCCGTTGGGTCCATTCCCGACTCCCATCTCAGCCCACAGCTGTGAACGTGACAAGCAGAACACAATACCCCATGTTCAGTACTGTTAAAAGGACAATAACAACTTACAAATAGTGGAATTTTGGAGGCACACTAAAAGTTTCTAACTTAATTTTTAATCACCAGGAGAAAAATGAATATGATTTGTAAAGTGCGTGGGAACAGAATGTACTCCTGTGTGCACATAAATATGAATGAAGACGCTGTTTGTAAAAGTGAAGTGGACCTTCCTGCTCTGCATTATTTTCATTTATTTGATTGCCTTTTGAGACTTTGATTTGATGTATAAGGATGTCTTCTTATAAGCAAATGGAAACAGTAACACAACATTTTAATAAATCCAATCAACATATACACAAATCATTGTTTGAAACTACTGCTCTTGATGGCGCTGCCAAGAAATCCAGCCTTGGCGGATGAGAGGATTTCAAAGCTGAACTCTGTATTGATCAGCTTTTTTATTTAGTATTCCCTTCCAATTTTATGTTTTTAAAGACCTTACAACCATTTGTTATGTTATGTATGCCAACTGCTGGGAAAAATAATATAGATAAGTTCTATTTTCCAAAGTGTGACACACAGATATAAAGGAGAGTATGTTGTTCCTATTAGCTACTGTAACTACCTAAAGACAACCATTTGAACATATTTTTACACTAACATAATCACGTGACATTCCCAACAGGTGGTAGCCACTGTATTTTATGTTTCCCATTGTTTCTTTAAAATAAAACAGTCCGTATATATGCACCAGGTATAACTTTTAAAACACAAAATTATATTCAAATATCAAGGGGTTTATTAGCTATATTTAAACAAAGCACATAAATCCATATAGCACATTTATAGAAACTCAAAGAGAGCTGAAGATTTGATTTCCAGCACTGATAAAAAAGAAAGGAAAGAAGGAAGGAAGGAAAAGGAAGAAAGGCCCCAAAATAAACTGTATCAAATAACCTGCATAGCACATGGACTTGGAGAACAAAATGTATGCCTTCAGACTGTAGTTATCTGGCCAGTAAAGGATTGATCACATTTGGTACAGTAAACCTGGTCAACAGTCCATGGCTTCAGAGGTAATAAGCCCTAATGTCAAAGCTACAGTCGGTGCTTTGATAAATGGACATGGTGTGCCTTTCAAGCTGCATTCTTAATGACTGTGTTTATGCAACAGATTAGTGATGCTGCCAGCTTTGGTCAAGAAAGGTTCTTTCCGCAGTGATCACTGGTGACATTAGGAACAAGCTCACAACTGGTAAAACTGCTGCAAAGAAATGACTTGTGAATGCCTAGTCATATATAGGGCATCTCATCTCCATCATCTCCTCCAAGGATCAGGGGACAGAGGAAGAGACAGAAAAATACAGTGACCAGAACAAGACAAGCGATATATGCTGACTTCTAGGCATGACATGGCTGGTCTGCTTTTAAACTAACTAACAACAGCTGTGATTACCTCCCTAAGATCTGCACACAAGATTGGGTCTGTCTGTCACAGAGGAGAGAGGGTTTCATGCAGGTTTCATGCAGTCACACTTTCTCCTGAGAATTTATATGCAGAGAATTTATAGTGGATGGGGGGATTTTCAATGATGTAGCCACTGGTAAAGTATTTACACTCCTGTAAACAAATTCTCACCCACGGTCTTGTAAACTACACTAATAAAATTTGTGTGTCACACAGACGCAAAGGAGCCTAGTAGAGATGAATGGGACTGGTGGGAATTATGGAGGGTGTGGAATAAGAGCAAAATTCTAGCTCTGCCTTTTCCTGGAGATGATGTGAATAGACCGCAATGGTTTGAGCTCAGAATCTATGACCTACCTCTCCAGGTTCAAAATCTGGCTAGTTTCAATTATCTGCATTTACTAGGGGATAATTATATCATTCCTTGGCTTGTTTTTCCTTACTTCTGAAATGTCAATTTTAATATGCTATTTACATTAAATTATAATGTGAATATTATACAAATGGGAATATTATGAAGTTCAAACAAGGTACTCACCAAGTATATACATTTCCAAGAAATCTTCGCAACTATAACAACTTACCGTTATCACCAAAAATAATCAAAACATCTGTGCTTTCACAGAAGATCTGCATAGTTCCTCACTCTCATAGTTCCTCAATACTCTTGTGGAGTATTGTGTTTTTCCCATAAGAACTTCATTTTGTAAGTTTTCTTTTCAGAGAATGGTAATTATACATTACTGCTTATTTTTCAAACAACATGGAGAAATTCAAATTGAAAATTAAAAATACTGATGATGGTCTAGCTCAATGGCACAGAACTTCACTAGTAATGTATAAGGCTCTGCATCCAAATTCCAGTACTGTGATGATGATGAGGATGATGATGATAATTCCACTGCCTGAGAGGAAAACTATAGCAATTTACTGACACTCTCTCTAGGCACCTGTCTCTTCACTCACGTATTGATATTATGTTGTTATTAATATGATCATATTCACATCTACTTTACAAACATTAATTGAACTGTGGTAGAATTGGAGAGAAGTAGATTATTTGAGAAGCTATGTAAGAATGAAAGCATATCGGGATGAATGACGAAAAAGAGATGAGAAAGATTAGAAACAGAATTTTATTTTTTCATATAACAAAACTGGTTAGAATAATGACTTTTACTTAGAAGAGCCTTTTTTTTTCATTTATTTGGTAGTATAGTATACCATTCTTTATTCATTCGTAAGTAGATTTTGATTGTACTAATATATCACACATGATTGTGTAGTCCCTTCTCTTTTAAAAGTGTCTATTTATTTTTATTTTATGTTTGTCTGTAAATACGTACGTAGACCATATGTGTGTCTGATGTCTGAGGAGACCAGAGGACAATGACAGACCCAGTGGAGCTGCAGGGACAGACAGTAGTGAGCCACCAAATGGGTGCTGAGAATCAAACCCAGGTCCTTTAAAAAAAAAAAAAAAAAAAGCACCAAGTCCCCTTAACTGCTGTGCCATCTCTCCAGTTATATCCTATCTCATGTAGTTTTATATGTAATGTAGCTTACTAATTCCATGGTGACAAATATTTCATTCAGTTGGATGACTTCATTTTATCCTCTACAATTTTCAGTAAAGCTAGAATGAGCATCTTTATGATGGCATTTGGTTTTTCAGTTACTCAATTTTCTAGTTAGGATGAATTCCAGAAAGAAAAATAGCTTGGCCAAAAGGCATCACAGCATACATTGTCATGCATATTGTCAAGTTTTCCTCTAGAAAGGCTGGACTAATTTATGCTTATACCAACAGAATGAGAAAGTACACATTAATCAATGTCTTGTCCTCTTGCTAGCCCTGTATATTACTACTCTTTCAAACATTTTAAAATGCTCATTTAAAAATAGAATCTATAATGATGACATTAGAAGAAAATGAAATGGCGTATGGTATCATACAGCTACATTAGAGAAGCTTTTAGCTTCTTTTTAAGAAATTCAGTTTGCCTGTTGATATAATATTAGGCATCATTCTTCCAAAAGTAAAACAAAAAATTCAAATCCTTCATTGAGCATGTCTTAGATTGTAGTTCTAAACCAAAAGTTAGGCAGAAATAGCTCACACTTTTATCCAAAATGGAATGTTTGCTCAGGGCAACTCTGAAAGTTTTGCCAGTCAGAGTCCCCAATGTTTTCTTGATGTTTGCATTAAAATCTCTTATAGAAAATGTATCTTTTTAGTGGCCTTGCCTTCATCTGTCATTGACCTGTGTGGTGTCATCTTGGTTAACCAATTTCTTGAAAGAAGACACCAGGCCTTTAATTTAGTTACGTACTGCTGGTGGAGAAATATTTGAAGTTGATGCCCAGAAAGTACTGTCAAAATGATGTTGCAAGCTTTGGGGAGGCACGATGAAGAAATTGGTTCTCCAGTCCCTCTATGGAAGGTCAGGCAGTGGTAGTTAAATGGCAGTCTTGTTCGAGGATACTGGTGAATACACACTATGCCTACTTGGGACCAAGAATTCATGAGAGTTAATCAAAGAACACTTATGAACTTACTCTGTTCACAAATGACACAGATGTGAAAGGATTGATTCAGGCTGCAATCAACACAGTCACCGGACTGATCAAAGAAAAACTCTTGAGGTGATTCACAAGATCATGGATATAAAAATGATTTTAATAAGAAGGAGAAAACCCAAATATGAAAAGAGATAGGAACACAGAAGTGAAATTCTGTGCCTGGCATGATAACTGTGGCAATGCACTGTCTTCATCCATACATAACTGTTGTCATACTAGACAACCCATGAGTTAGTCTGTCATCATTTCCAAATACATGGGTAGCCCTGGGATGCATCCTAAAGCTAAGGCTGCATTTTCCCCAACAGGCACAATGACTGAGACTTTGCATGTCTCTGTTCCTGCCTCTGCCTCTATTTATTCTGTATGAAATAAATCTGACTCATGGGTTCTCTATTTAAAAATGGCATTTGTGGATTTTCTTTTTTTCTATATAAAAATTTCTGTATAGCTTATTGTTAACTTTGAACATGAGAAAATCATCATGGCAAATAAGTTTCAAAAACTTTATGGAAGAGAATTTACAAAAAAAATATTTTTATAAGTTGGAACCTGGAGAAAATGTACAGGAAGTAAATATTCTTTATAAGATTATTGGAAGTCTCCCTGCTTCCTAAAGTTAAAAAATGCCACTGGAAGCAATCAGCAATCTTTTCAGTGGGACCCCAGGGCTGGACGCAGGAATAATTCACTATTATGATTCATATTCTCATTTTTTTTGGCAGAGTGTGTACATAGACTCTAATCAAGGCACTACAGAGGCAGAAGCAGAAGAACTAAAAAGAGGGTAGCCTGGGCTACATTAGACTGTTCTAGGAAACAATAACAAGCAAAATTAATTCTCAGCTTTGAAAATTGCTTACTCAGTTACTAAGCAGCTTCTGATCTTAGTGTAAAGAGATTAGTAGGCAGTCTGTTAACATTTTAATTGAAACTATACCTATTAAAATTAGAAATTTATTATATTTGGTATAAAACACAGAACACATTTTAGAATTAAAAAAAAAAAAACTACCCTTGGAAGTGTTTTGAATCTATGGGGTTTGGAATGACTTTAACATGGTGATTATCTTCAGAATTTTAAAGAAAGGAAAAATAAGACAGATGATTAGTTCTGTTGTAGACAGAGTCAAAGAAAGAAAAGGTAGACTAATCCGATGAAGAACACTTGATGTATTTTAAAACAGGGCATGCAATATGTAGGCGGGGTGTACCTGAATCCCACAACAACAATATGATAAGGTTCTGGAATATTCACTACTCAGATTCAAATTCTGCATAAGTGGTATAGAATAAAAGTGAGGTATCAGAGCCTTAGTCCTGACTCCTGTCTGCGTTAAAGGATCCAGTCTCTCTTAGGAATAATCTTCACTTGTGAAAGCAATGCATTTTGGGCTGAAGGCCTCTAAGAATTTGTGCAGGACTTGGAATGAGCACATCCTAGTCCAAAATGAGTTGACAGGACTGTGGTCCTTATGAGGTCAATGAGTCCTCTGATGACAAGTCTGTCAGGTTCACCCATATGTTTCTATCAAAACATTTTCCAAAGGGGAAGGGGAAAACTAGAGCTGAAGTACAGAGGGAAGGAAGGAAATCACCGTTTACTTTCTTTGCTGTATCTGGCACACTTTGCTAGGCACGTATCTCTTGATAAATTTAGCTCATGGTCCCCTGTATTAAATTCTCTTTCTTGTTCTTTGGGTGACATCGATCTTATGGTATTTTGATTTTTATTTTTTTCAGATGGTTGTTTTGGAGAAATTAAAATATCTATATGACTTAAAAGCTTACTCAGAATAATAGATGGAAGAATTGGCAAATGGCCCTCCTTTCAAAAAACAAATACATGGTAAAATGAACAATTTTAACAATCCTTCTGATAAAAAAAATATTTTCACCAAGTCATAAAATTCCAAGGGTCTCACCAGTCCCTTGATGCTGGTATAAGCCAAGATTCAAGGAAAGGTTAATTTCCTGATTAATTAGAAGTTCCAAACCTTTTATGATAATTCTCTTCAGGGAAAATATTTCTAGCAAGTGTATGTACATATTACTGAAATTAAATACCACAGACAGAAGAAAATAGACTATTTTAAAACTGATTGGAAATCATTCACACATGCTGAGTTCCTCATTTTGAACATTTTGTGAGGATGAGGAGGACCACATACTTTGGGAATTAGGCTCTAATTAATCCTCAGAGTATCAATTCTATCAAAATATTCCCCCTCCTCAGAGAAATAGAAGTACAAACATCTAGTCAGCAGGCACTTATCAGGTTTTGGAATAGCACTTGACTGCCAATGATTCACAAGACACTTGACCATCATTCACAAGATATGCGTGTGAATGCATCAGTGGGCCTGGGGAGATGATTTAATGGTAGAGAGAAAGTCAAGCCAGGCAACACAGAGGCATGCACACAAGTATCCCTGAGCTCCCTGGACAGCCAGTCTAGCTGAATTGACAAGCTCCAGGTTCAGTGAAGAGCTCATGTCAAAAAAATGAGGTAGAGAGCCACAGGGAAAGAAGTCCAATGTTGACCTCTGGTCTCTATATTCATAAGCACATATGTAAGCATACACACTTATATATAGTAGAGAACGGGAATTTCTACCTTCACTCTTGGGCACGGCCTCTGGCCAGCATAGTTCTTCAAACTCTTCATAGACGTTGAGAATGTGGCATTTAAATATTTTATTAACCCGGAATTCTGTAGACACAATTGCTTCTAGCAGCACCAATCCTTTCTCAAGATGATGTTGGGCATTAAAGATACTCCACATGGAGTTTATCTTCCTCTTGGAGGAAAATGGCCTGTTGGGCAAAGAACTGCCCTTGCCTCAAATGCTGACAGTGAACGTGCTGTCCAATCCAGAGGTACAGGACAAAAAATAAGAGACTGTGGAACCCTGCCAAGACAGGGTATGATGTTCTCTCAAAATACCCTGCTTCTGAAAATGGTCTGTTAGATATTCTAGGCTTATTAGCCAAAAAATTGGATGCCCCACCATTGTGGAAAAAGTTTGGATGACTGTCCAGGAGGCCAGATTTCTCTGTCTTCTCTTGCTAAATTTCAGAAATTGCTTTTGTTTGCACTTTTTACTTACACAGGAATTAGGTATTTTCTTTCCTGGGTCTTTGATGGGTTACAGTTACAATCATCACATATCTTAGCTAAGAGCATATTAAGTACTAAATTCATATTCTTCAAGATAGGACAGCATTTGAAATTATCTCTGTATTTTGCCATTTACCAATATTCTGGACATTTAATATATGTTTCACGCTCAATGTTATTTTTGTTGGTTGCGTTTTCATATTATATTATTTCCCTCTCCCTCTCCTGGACATTACTGGATAATTGTTCGGTTCAATGGTTTTATATTTGGGTTTAGAACTTTCTTATTCAGACAAAAGTGGGAGATGTAGAGGAATTTCCACCTTGATTTTTGGGCATGGCCTTTGGCCAGCATAGTTCTGGGGAACACCTATGGCCTCTGGGCACCAGTATTCAGGGCATGGCCAGGAGGGCCATATTCATATTCATATCAGAATACCTGTATGCAGACCCCTTCTCTTGTGCCTTTGGATGGAGGACCTGACCTGCAGAGTGAAGCTGCCTGAAACCTGCCCAGCCTTCTAGGATGGGCACTACTGTGTCTTCCCTATTTCATCAGTGAGTGCTCTTCTTTGAACCCTTTAATAAATAAATATTCTTTCTTCTTCAGTCTTTTGTGATTTATTTGCTATACATATGGCCATACATGAACACATATAAAGGCATATATTATGCACTTATACACACATATACCATATGCAAACATTCAAAAGGTTTATAAAATGACATCTGTCCTATTTGTTAAAATAGTTAAATGAAGTTCTCTTGTAATTACAAGGCTTCCCAAACTCACTTGAAAACATAATATCCCAGTGAATAATAGTCTACTTGTTTCTGAACTTGAATCATGTTCTGGAGCAGAGGTTCTCAACCTGTGGTTTGATACCCTTTGAGAGTCAAATGACCCTTCACAAGGGTTACCTAAGATCATCAGAAAATACATTACAATTCATAACAGCAGCAAAATTACAATCATTAAGGAAAAACAAAAATAATCTTATGGTTGGGGGTCACCATGACATGAGGAACTGTATTAAAGTGTGGCAGCATTAGGAGGGTTGAGGACCAGTGTTCTAGAGGCACTGAGCAAAAGGAAGCCCTTTTCACATGCATGTTCTTGATCCTACACAGGATATCATTAGAAAGTAAAGCCACTGTTGCTATGCTACACCCAATGGGAGACTACCTTAGAAATGTGCAGTCATATATTGATTCCCATAAAGAAAACAACCATCGGAGCCAAGATAAAGGGGGGCATTTTTCAAAGGCACCCAAAGGTCTAGAACATAGCACCAAAGTTCCAAAGCCTACAGAGAAATAATTGAATTTCCAGGAAAGTTATATTAGAAACCATACCAGATCATCTCTAAGCATAAAAGTATAACAGTAATTCATTCGCAGGGAGGAATACCAAAATGATGAGTAACGATCAGTCAGCATCAGTTGGTCTCCTTTGTCCAACTCCACAGCTGGCCCAGTCGAGTAGATTTATAAGGATTGAAGACGGGCATATTTTCTGGGGTCAACACAGCCCTATGCCTGGAACTACCTTTTTCATATTCTTATACGATGATTACGATGATGATGTACATGTGTTGTGTGTGCATGTGTGAGGACTTAGTTGGTTTTGATTATGTCTAACCCCGTAGGTAACTTTTTAGCTTTCTCTGAGAATATGAAGATGTCTCACAAAGGCAGTGAAAGCCCAGTGTAAAATAAGGGCATGGCAACTTTGCTCTACTACCACTCACATGCTAACAGGGGAGAAAAGCAAAGGTGGAATAACAACCCTTCAAGATCCAAAATAGCACATTTCACTCAAGCTCTGTTTTAAAAGCAAATACATTACTTCTGTGCATCACAACTCAGCAATAAATTTAGAAAGTAGAATTAATTTTTAAAAAGTCAACATAGGCTACAAGAGAGATAGAAAAATCTGAAGTAATTATAATATCATTTTCTGTTCTCATAAGCTTTCTCTGAAGCACAGTGTACTCGCTTAAGTGGCATACGCAACTTGTAATTGTTGGCTAAAGGGGATCAGATGTAAAATTAAAAATAAATAAACAATGGTATTTGAAGAAGGAAACCAGCCTGCAGCATCGATGCAGGGCATTCCCAGAGGCCTCATGCTACAGTATTCTCCACACAGAAAATCTTAAGAAGGTGACATGTCAGGTAAGAGGGGCAATCATCTTTAGAGGGAAGCAGCTATGAATTGCAGAGAATCTGGACAAAACTCTCAATAAGTTCTCAATGACAAAATCAGAATCTTTGCCCCGTGTTGTGTTTAGACATGAAGGTCTCCCCATCCCCACAAACACAAATAGATGTGCACATGTACACACGCATGCATACTCTCTCAATTCTCCATAAGTACACCATATGCAGCTGCTCTTCACATGCACACCTTTAACTTGCTGTGAAATAAAAACGCTTTTTTCCTTCCCAACAGAGCCTAACTGATTTCATCCCCTCCTTGCCTCTCTTCCTCAAGCCCCCTCTCCTTCCCTTCTTCTTCTTTCTCATCTTTCTTCACTGTCTCATCTTCCTTCCTCTGTGTGAATATTACTATTCAGTGGCTATCATTTGCTTTCTGTTTAAGGAAGCTTCTAGCAGATTCCACCCGGCTTATAGCCTCACTTCTTTTCCACCCTTGCAGTTTCCAGATGCCTCTGTATGAGAAGGACCACCTGCCTCTTTTGCTGATTGGCCCCTTATGGTTGTGTGGCTCCCTGACAGGCTCCAACCAGGCTCACTAATCCAGCTGTTTTCCCCCCTTCAGATCTCTACCAATGAAATTGTTCCTATGCGAGTGAAAACCAGCACTAAAGGGAAAAACATGTATATGACAGGTGCAAGGTAGGAAAATCACAGTGTGATCCAGTCTGTATGCAAAGTCATCATCAACAATCGCAAATGATCACTGTCTCTACAGAGGCTAAGCTACCATCCAGGTGTATGTGGGTACACATATGCATCTGGAATTGATTGTGTGCATGTGGGAGTGGACGTGCATGTGGGGAATGGATGTAGTGTGTAGTAATGGGTGTGCATACATGTGTTCATTTTCAATGTTGACCCGTTGACCTTTGACAGTAGAGAATGCAGCTGTTGTACTGAATGGAATGCCTATGGTTGTAAGCTTGAGGCAATGACCAGGCTCAAGCAACTGCCCTAACTACTCCTCATATTTCACCAGCTTGCTCTTGAGTTGATGCCAGAGCAGCCCCTTGGAGAAAAAAAAAATACCTGTCTGGGATTTGATGGAGAACAGTCATTGCTGTTTGAAGGAATTTCAGCTCAGTGGGGTAACTGAGGGTTTGAAATATGCGTGGGGCTCAGGGATATAGTTGGAAATAGCAGCATCAGATGCAAAGGGAACCTACCTTCATCCAGAGAGCTGATCATCACACAGTGAACAGGAATTTCCTGAACACTTGCATCTGGTGCTGTTAGCACAAATTATGTAAATACAAAGTAACCTAGCAACAAGTGATTTACTTTCCTCCTCTACTTTCCCTCATGGATAGATGGTATGTTCTATTGTTGGTATCAAAATCCAGAATTTATTAGCATAGATATAACTCCTTTTGAAGGCAAAGAAGTATTTTCTCCCATAAAAAAAAAAAAACCCATAGGAGTGTGTATTCTAGACAAAGAACATCTGTTCTATGATCTACCTGGTAAGGGACAGTACCAAGCAAGTCACATGGTGTACATTATTGGAGGCTGCAGGGCAGGTAGGCTCCACCTATAGAAAGATATCAGAAAATCTTAGCAGTGCAGTTGTTCCCAACCTACCTAACACTGCACCTTTTAGTACCATTCCTCATGTTGTGGAGACTTCCAACCCTAAAATTATTTTTGTTGCTACTTCATACTGTAACCTTGATACTGTTACATATCATGTATGTAACAGTTTTCCAATGGTTTTAGGTGACCCTGTAAAAGTGTCATTCAAACCCTAAAGGGGCTGTGACCCATAGGTTTAGAAATGCTGGTCTAGGGGCTTCACTTATGTTGCCAATGGCTGACAGGACTTACATTGCTTTACTTCATATTATCTAAGAAACAAACATTCATGCACCATTAGATATCCGAACCACATTTTAACGTACATCTCTCTTTTGTTTACTGAATTCTGTATTTAAGAAAATATATGATTAACACAATTCTCTATTGGTCTATAAACCCATCATGATTTGTAAAATATTCATTTCTTTGTCAGAGACCATGTCCTATCATGAGAAGCGTGTTTAAATTTTATTCCATGTTCCAATACTTTTTCTTTAAGAAAAAGACTACTCTGTGATATCTCTCTCTCTCTCTCTCTCTCTCTCTCTCTCTCTCTCTCTCTCTCTCTCTCTCTCTCTCTCTTTCTCTCTGATAATTTTTAAGCCATCAAGAAGGAAGAACTGTTTTCTGTATAAGTAGTTGGTACACTTTAGCCAAAAAAAAAAAAAAAAAAAAACCAAACAAAAAAAAAACCAAAAACCAAAAACCAAAAACTTTCTACAAACAAAGCGTAAGTCTGGGAGTCTGAAGCTTGCAGAATGTTGATGAGTCTTAAAAGTCAAGAACACATGAGAGGAAGCATAATCATGCCAAAAATTTATTTCCAGAGCAATGCCCTATTGTCTTCTTCACGGGCATAATACAGCCTAGTATGTCTAAGCATTAACATAGCAGGTTATTAACCTTACATCTAGCAGAACAGAAAGCCATCCCTCTTCTGTGATGGAAAATAATGAAGCAGCGGGACAGCATGTACACATACAGGTCACTACCCGTGATCTCAGGCAACAGTCAGAAGAGCAATCATCACATTAGGAAGAGCTAGTCAAACAGAATCACCACCAGCCTTCTATTCCCTATCATTTCAAAACCAACCCAGGGTCAGGCAGAATGAGACTCCCAGGGCCTCAGTACAGGGAAATGGTAAGTCTCTTTACATCACGTTTTGTTTTCGTGCAGTACAAGCAGAAACCTAATCACTGGCTTGATCCCCTGCCCAGGAGACTGATGGGGAGGATGGCCACTTCCAAGCATGCCAACAGAGTCTAAAAGCATCACGCAGAGCTGGAGATTACTAGCAAGAGTCCAGCAAGGGGAAATCCACCAGACCAATATTTCAGCAGTCAGTAAATCAAGCATGGAAACCAAGTGGCCATTCTTTATTTTCAAATGGGAAAAGTCATGAGTTGTATTAGCTGGAGTCATAAAAAATGTTTATTGTTCACTTTGCAGCACACCTTGCACTGACAGAAATTTCCATGGAATAAATAAAATGGTTATGCTGGTCTCTAGCCAGAAGAGGTGAGTAAAATTTTCTGAAGTGTTATTCAGGTACTTGTTGAAAACTCTTGAATATTTTGGACATGTGAATTGATATCTATGTCTGTGTATAACACACACACACACACACACACACACACACACACACACACACACACACCCCACCCAGTAAAAAAAATATACATTTTTAAAGTGTATTTTTATCTTTTGTTTATGTGTGTGTGACTGTGTACACATGCATTTGGTGTTTAAGGAGCCCAGAAGAAAGAAATTGGCAGCTGGAGTTACAGGTTGTTGCGACATGGGTTATGGGACCTTCTCTAGGGTTCTTTGGAAGAGCAGAGAATGGTCCTAACTACTGAGCCATCTTTCTATCCCTAAGATCTTTGAAAGGGTTTTTTTGTTGTTGTTTTTTGTTTTTTGTTGTTTTTTTGTTTTGTTTTGTTTTTTTGACTATGTTTGCTAGCCTCAGACTCACTATGGAGACCAAGCTGGCCTTGAACTCTTAATAATTCTCTGCCTCTTCTGCCTGAGTAGTAGGATTATAAGAATGTACCCTTAATGCCTGGATTCAAGCAAACAGCCTATTTTTCAAATAACACATCTAAAGACATAGACTGATGGATGACTTAAAGAGATGTTAAAAAGCCTTTTGTGATAAAAAATTATTTCATTGCAGACACAAAAGCAAGAGGAGAAAAGTTATAATTCTCTTGGCCTTGAATAGTTTTTGCTGTAGTGGGGATTGAACCCAGGGCCTTGCATATGCAAGCAATTATTCTACCTCTGAGCTACATCCCCGGCCCAGGAAGCCTTAATGGGGGAACATTAGGTAAAATATGGAATTGCATACGATTTGTGACTGGTTCATGCTGCCAGGTATTCAGTTCTGTGAGTTACTGCCTTTGTTTCCCTGTATTCCAAAAGGAATTAGAAAATAGAAATTTGTAAAGGAAAATGTATTTATTTATAGTGTGACTGAACTGGGAAAAGAAAGAAACTAATTTCTCTCTTTTATTCCTGTGGCAGCTTTACAATTTATAGAAACCCATGAGAGAGAGGCCAGGATGTATGTAGATTTAGTTGTGAGGATGTGTAATAGCCCCTTTCTTGAGGGAAGGTGACTGGGTCCCAGGTTGCTCAGTTTGTGTACCTTCTCAGCATGAAGTGTGTGTTATATTTTTACAAGTTATACTTTTACAAAGGCTTTAAAATATCCAGTCTAGGTCTGAGGAAAATAAGATAGTTACTCCATCTCAAAGAGAACTCATTTTTGAAAAAGAGGCTCTAGGGATTTATGTGATGAGAGATGGTAGATCCCCACCTATTCTGAGCCTGGAAGAATTCTTTGTCCCTGGGTTTATTCCTTTGAGAAGTATAGAGTGGAGACATTTATAAATTTTTTTTAGAGGTCACTTCCAAGCCCTAGCTCCTGCATGCCTTGTAAACCTAACATTGTATGTGACAAAACAGAAATCATCTGATAAAAGAATGGAGAAGCATTAGTGCCTCTCCTTAGAATATAGAATAAAACTTCTGTCCTGCATCCTACTCTATCATGGTATCACTAATGGTTATAAGTGAAATAATGAGAGAAAGATGAGCAAACAGGTTGAGAGTGTGAAAAGGGTGTGGGGAGATGGTCAGGTACACATTCTGATCGGTTCAAAGGAGGATTTAATAACTTGAGCTGACACGCTTCAGAAAAAGCCATTGGACATGAAATGTGTGCATGTTCACCCCAAATTTTACCTCTAAGTATTAGGTTATCTGGAAAGGCAGAGGAAGAGCATCAGCCAATCAGAAGGACACATGCAGCAAGAAGAACCTAGACAGCAAGGAGGGTACTCCTGAGACTGAAGAACAGAATTATTCTACCAAGTGGGAAAATGAAATGAAAGGGACTGAAGAGACCCATAGGATCCTGTGTCACCCGAGTTTGTGTGTGCAGGAAAGCAGATGGTACACCACTTCCTGGAAACAGCACAGAAAGATGTTAGGTAGATGTACACGCATGACTGGCAGGAATCCATTTCCCGGAGAGATTGCCTTCACATTCGGGGTTAGTGACATAAATTCTTTATTGTAGAATTCAAGGAACTCCAAGGCCTATGTCCTAACATGAATAACCATGGCCGGTGGTCCTCAGGGCATCTCTAAGCAAGTGTTAGGAGCAAGGTACCACTATCCTACTGTAAATAAGATACAAAGCTATCAGGTATTGAATATGAGAATTCTTGACACCAAGTGACCCAAGCACATGCAAATTCAAGTGTTCACTTCAGACAAGACTCTCAGAAGCTTTCTTGTATCTCTCCCAAATTCATCTAATTAATATTTCTGTGTATGTTTTACAGTGATCTTTTTTTCAGAATTTACTTTTTTTTATGGTTGAAGTCTCCAAATATCCTGTTTTTTTTTTTTAAGAGACTTTAGGATTGGTTAAATAAAATATGAGTCCCTTTTTATTACTGCTTCATGACTACACCAGGAGAAATTATCGGTATGTAAATCTCTCTTGTCTCATTCTCCACATCACATCATTTAATGAACCCCAAGATTATTCTTTTAGACAACTAAAACGTTGGAGACTGGAAGGGGAAGAGTCAGTAGGAATTCCCACAGATGTGGTTGAACTTGACCATGAATGACGAATGATAAGTCATAAGGTAGAAATGGGCATAACCAAAGGAACATTTATCACTAACATATACAATTATGAGAAAGGGCAGAGCCCCTAAAACTTAATGCTATGCGTTTGCCTAGATGCTAGGAGTGAATAACAGAAGGGGGAGTAGAAAGGATTGTTCAAGTTCAAAACATTAAGTGTCTTTTATCCTACATAAAAAACAAACAAACAAACAAACCATTCTGTCATTTATTCATTGTTTTTTTTTTTTTTTTTTTAAAAAAACTCTCTGGCCAAGGCTTAAGACAGAAAATTAAAAATGTGGTCATCAGTTCATTTTCCAAAAAAGAGGGGCATGAGCAACTTCAGTCCCTGACTCTAGGCCTATGTGAGATTTCTGTCACTGTCACTAATGAGCATAGCCTTCCTCTTCATCTCTCTAGTTCAAGTTCAGCCCTTCCCACCCCATGCTCCAGTTCTCATCACCATCACCTCAGAAGTCCCCGAGTCACCCTCTAATCCTTCAAAAGCTCTCCATCTATGCACATGTAGACAACTTTCTACACAGTGGTTAGGTGATTTAAAAAAAAATTGAATAAATCACATTATACTAAATAATCTCCTTCCATATGTTCTGTTTTACTCAGAAATCTCAATATAAACTCCTTAGCATAGGCATAAAAGTTTCCAAGGTCTGGACTGTTCATCTCTCCAGCCTCTTACATGCCATCTTTATTTATAATTGTTATCTTCTGTGGTCAGTTTCAAAAGACATCAAGAAATTCACACTTAGCCTTAGGGTCATTGTGCTACCTATTTTTCATCTCTAAAATATTCCACCACCAAGTTCTATCCCTGAGTTTACACAGGTGACCTGATTTTGTCACTGAGATCTTATTTTTAATATTACCATATTCCTGAATATAAAATCTGTGATGACCATTTTCAGGTCTCATCAATTTTTGTTTTGGGATCTGGTTTTGGTTTTTCAAGACAGGGTTTCTAGATGTAGCCCTGGTTGTTCTGAACTCATTCTGTAGATCAGGCTGGCCTCGAACTCAGAGATCTGCCTTCCTCTGTCTCCTGAGTTCTGGAATAAAAGGAGTGTAGCACAATTTCCTGAAGCCCATTTTAATCACATGCAAAACACTCACCAATGTTTGCATTGTAATATTTATGTCTAATATCTCATGAATCTGAATTTTTGGGAAACTGGTTCTCTTTCGTACATTATTCTCTTAGTATGTCCACACTTTCAACAATACCTAAAACACTCCATATTTCTTTAATAAATGGGAATATGGATAGATAATGATGGGTAAGTAGATAAATAGATGAAAGACATAAGTACTGTCAGGAGTGGAGTGAGTATCTGAGAAAAAAATAGGCTATAAAGTAACCAGGTTCTTTTTATTACCTTTTGGAATTGTTTGATGGAGTAGTGTTCACAAAAGGTGTCCAGCCATCAGGAAGAATTTATTTCAAAGATGATGACTTCGATTTATTTTTACCCATAGCAAGATTTTTAAATTACTTTGGAATAAATATAATTTGTAAGATCCTTATTCAATAAATAATTATATTTAAAATTAAATAATGATATATGATTAAGGAATGGATTTGACTTTAAGATTTTATTAAGTTAGCTGGTTGTAAATTTTAGTGCCTTTTACGTGTTCTCCCCACCTAAAGACTGTAATTTTGTAGTAAAGAAGGCAGAAAGGAAACCTTGTTTAACAGATAAGAATTAAGTAACAGAATGCAAGATAAGGAGGTGACTATTTACATTTGGCCACAGCTCTTTGATGAAGTATGAATTATTTTGAAATTGTGAAATTGGTAACTCTATATTAACTACCTAAAATTTATCTTTTCAAAAATGCACATAAAATATTCATTTGAATGTTTGTACCCATAAAATGTTGACGTTTATGATTTAGTTATTTTTGGAATAGTCCATAAACAGGGCTGAGAAAGCATCACTGGGTACTCACAAAGAGAAGCACTCCTATATAAGACAGGAGTCAAGTTTCCATGGCCCATGTCTTGTACAGAAAACAACAGAAAATTATCTAAAGACCTAAATATAAGACCTGAAATTAGGAGTTACTAGAAGAAAACCTAGTGGACATGTTACAGACCACTGTAGTAGGCAATGACCCTCTCTCTTTCTCTCTGTCTCTGTCTCTGTCTCTCTCTCTCTGTGTATGTCCTGTGAGCATGCACATACCATAGCAACATGAAGTCCGAATACAGTTTACTAGGAATTGGTTCTTTCCTTCCATATGAGGGCCCAGGGGTTGAACTCAGGCCCATGGCAACAGGCAGCATCTTCATCTGCTGAGCCATCTCGCTAGCCTAGTTTTTTTTTCCTTCTTCTTCTTTTTAACAAGACTTCAAAAAAGCACCAGCAACAGAAATCAAGGAAGACAAATATGATTCCAATACACTATACAGCTTCTGCACAACAAAAAATCTGCAGAATGGAAGAAAATATCTTTCATCTGACAAAGGATCGATTCCAGGGAAGGTTATGATCTCAGAAATAACGAGCACCCCAGAATCAAATATTTAGAAAAAACAGAAATAAATTCTCTGAATAGACATTTTAAGTAATAATTTTACTCAAAAATAGAGTAAATTACATTTTTCCTCTTTCTCTCTTCAACTACCCTCCCCGTGTTACCCTCTTAGGTTCTTTGAAATTCATGGCCTTTCCTTTTCTTGTTATTTGTGTGTTCCTAAATATATAAATGCAACATATTTAGTCTGCATGTCATTGCTTGAATGTATACGACCTCAGGGCTGACCACTAACTAGGTATTAGATAACCAACTGATGGACTCTTTAGCTCCCAGCATTTCATAGCTGCTTGTAGTTCTTTGGCTGTGATTGAAGCCTATAGTTTTCTTTCTAAATATACATTTCTTGAGGGAATAAAAGTGCTGAGAAAATACACAGAAAACATTTGATACTATTAGCCATCAGGGAAGTAAACATCAGAACCACAAAAAGATGGCTCCCATAGCGTGGTGCACAAAAGGTGGAGAGAGACAGGTAAAGAATTCAAAGCCAGACTCAGCTACATAGAGATCAAGGTCAGATGGGGCTCTGTGAGACCCTGTATTAAAAAACAGAACAAAACAAAAAAAACGCACCAAATCAAGCAAGCAAACACTCACCAAATCAAGCAAGCAAACAACTAACTTAAGGCCTTAGCACTCTTGAGTTAGAATAGCTATTACAAAAGAGCAATAAACAAAATAGAGAATTTGTTAAGGAATTAGCACAGCCATTATGGAAAATAATGCACAGACCTCTTAAAAGAACCTGGAACTAAATCTATTACATGATCCAGTGATTCTACTTCTGGGGATACTGTCAAAGAAAATGAAGTCGACCTACCAAAGAGTCAGTATCAGGCCCAGGACTGTTCATTACAGCCAGAAGAGTCTACTTATCAACAGACACATGGATAAAGACAATATGGCAAATGTACGCAGTGCAATACTATTCACTCATAAATCAAGAACCTCATCATTTATAGCAATATGTATAAAACTGAAAGACATTCTGTAAAGTGGAATAAGCTTGGCAGAGAAAGGACAAATATTGAATTTTCTTCCTTATGTATGGAAAGCAAACAAAAACAAAACAATCAAATATAATAATGACACCAATAATATTAATGATAATAATAACAAAACCCCCAGATTAACTTGAGGATAGAATAGTGTGGAGGGGCGGGGTAATGGACAGCAGGCAGGTGGACAATTAATACTGAATGCGGAGGGAGGAAAACACTCTAGCATCCTTTCACACAGTGGAGTGAGTGACAGCTGCTCATCAAAACTAATACAGGACCCAGGAGGTTCTAAATGCAACATAATTATAAAGAGATGCAAATACTGATTGTCCTAATTTGTACTCACTACAGACGGTAAGCATGTATTGCATTTCATAATATATGATACTGGTCTTAATATATTTTAATCTAAATTTTAAAAACTTCCCAGGTGACATTGTCAACATGTATCTTCCAAATATATATATAAAAAAGCCCTACATAAGTATGTTTTGAAGACTCTCAAATATTTTCTATCACCCTTAATAATTATGATTAAGTCGTGATAAAATAATAAAAATGAAAGTAGAATTGTGTAGATTGAAATTTTCTAGTTTACTCTTTTATTGCCTTGGGGGAAAACTCTAAATGGCCTTCTATCTTAATTTCTTAATCAAGAAAACATATTAACAAAGGAAACATCTAATTTTCAAACCAACAGGAGACAATACAATAATGTAAAGTCTTTGGATCTTTTCATAAATCTAGTTTTCTACACAGCATTAGTAATAATATATATGACAAATAAATTTATCTCCAGAATTATAGCATGAATGTCTAGTATTATCTGTTGATGAATAAATAAGAAAATAGTTCGTATTAAAAAAAATAAACAAGCTGCACTTCAGTATCCAAACTAATATTCTTTGAATTCCATCTCAGCTTGTATGAGCTGAACAACAAGTGTTCCTATTATGGCCTTCTTCCTTGCAATATGCTGTGTAGCCCCAGTGACATGCAAGAACAATAACCTTGAAATTGGCCATGGAATTATTCATTCCACAGAATTTGAAAAAATGGTAGACTGCACGGCCTTCTCCACCCCTACTTTTTATATCTACCCACTCCTTAAACAGCTGGTTGTAAAAGCAACTCACCACTGATTCCAATCCACAGATGGTTGGACCAAAAAATCCCCACATTCCAGAGACCCCTGGGGAAGGGTGTTGAAATGAAACATCAGTCAGGTCTGAACTTGACAGATGTTCTGGGATGAAATCCAGTTAGTGAAACCACACACCATCAATGGAAGTCACTAGTTCATATTGTCTTTTCAGGGTTAAAAAGATAGAAGAAACAAGGGGAACAAGGGGTAAGGGAGGGAGAGAGGGGGAGGGAGGGAGGGAGGGGAGGGAGGGAGAAATGAATGAAGTAAGGGAATAGGGTGGGAAGGAGGAAAAAAGGAAGGGGGTGGAATAAAAGACAATCCACTTCTCTAGAATTGTCTTTCTATTCCTCATTTATATACCCTAGAGTCTGACAGCATTACGAGCCTGTAAAACTCCTTTAGCTATAAGATGGATGATTAAACTGCATTCCCGTTAATTAAAATAAAAGATAGTTTGGAGTAAAAACAGGAAACAAATTCTCTATTTGGAAGAGCACTGGTGCATGGATTTGAATATTCCACTCCATAAAGACAGCCTATTGTGCTAATAGCAAAGCAGTCTACACTGCATTATCTCTGATGTGCCTTTCCATCCATTCACACACAAACACTGTAATTTATTACAAAGAGCCTCTTCCACACGCTCGTTAACCAGAGAACTGAGACAGGATTTAGTGAGTAGGAAACAAAAAGCAAATGTAAATATTTATGACTTTTTGAAAATCACAGCATCACTCAGTTCCAGGGCCAGAGTAAATCTGTCATTTCTGTTTGGTCTTAACTCTTGCTGGAGCCAGAGAATGTTCTTTCTTCTGTTTCTCTGCATTTCCTGAGATACTTTACAAAACAAGTATGAGGCTCCTCTGTGCTTCTTTCTAGTGAGGTGCTGAGAACATCCCCAGACAGACCTTGGGTGGGCCAATGCTCTTTCAGCAGTGAAATAACCCTGGGAGGATGGGAGGGGGGCTCCATCTGAAACAGTCTGCTCTTCTCCCTCAGTTAGGATCATAAACCCTATCACCCAAGGTTCACAGAAACAACACAGGCTGAAGAAGAGCACATAGTCGGGCTTCACTTCCCTGTTTCCTCCTTACTGAAAACAAAACCAAAGAATCCAAACCAAAAACCAAAGGATCGGTCTTTCACTTTGTGGGTCAAGAAAATAATGGCTTTGCCCATTCACTTAAAAAAAAAAAAAAAAAAAAAAACAAAGCAGCAACAACAACAAAATAGCCAAAAACAAAACCCTAAAAACAATTCATTAGCTCAAAACAATTATTAAATTTTAGCTTTATTTACTAAATAAATATTAAGTAGCTGGTTATTTTAACCGCATGCCTCAGAGGAAAAAAAAAAAATCCAAACCAGGGCAAACATGAATACATGTATACAGACACAGACAAAGATACACACACATCACCACCACCAAGAACAATAGCCAGCCCATGTAACTTCCTTCTGTCTTTCCCTTTGTTTGGTTCTGAGACAGAGTCTTGTTACATAGCCTAGGCTACCCTTGAACTTCAGCTCCTCCTGCCTCAGCTTCTAGAGTGCTGGGCTAACCAGAGTGTGTTACCATGCCCAGAAATTCCTTCTTTTTACTTACTTTCCCTTTGGGTGCTTATTATTCTTGTGTGTGTGTGTGTGTGTGTGTGTGTGTGTGTGTGTGTGTGTGTGTGTGTGTGTGTGTGTGTGTTGGTATGTTGTTTTCTCCCTAAGACAAAATGCAGAAGATGGTTTATTCCTATGACTACAGAACAAAGTTGAGTTCTCAACACTTGGCTGTGCAGGAATGACATGAAGAAGGGAACAGTTCCAGGGCGCACCATTCTGAAGACACAGGCTCATAAGGTATTTATCAACATATATCTACCTCCCATTTCCCAAAGAAATAAGAAGACAGCAGGAATACAGATAGAGACTTTGACAGGAATAGCATTCAACTTTTACTGTCCCCCTTCCATTTCTCTTGTGGATTCTAAGGTCTTTCACACTTTCTTCAGTGGAAACAAAGCTATCATCAGACACATTTACACAACCACTGATGTGGAAATAGATAGGTTAAGACAGAGCTTCTGGGGACTGGTGATTCTTTGCTGATACATCTTTCTCTCCATTAATCCTGAGTGGATACGGCATATTAGGGTTTATGGCTTCTTAACACAGAAACCAAAACTACAGCTCGCTGCCCTGTGGATTCTAAAATATAACCTGGGAGAAGAGTGTTTTCACCTAAACAGAGTATGAGTAGATAAAAGCTAGCCTTCCATTTAACCTCGATTTCCAGTTGTTTGCCGATTTCTCTGTTTATGCTTTTGAGAACAAGACAGTAATGGGCATGTTCATAAGTATATTTTATTGTTCAATATCTTATAACTGGGAACTATGCACAGCAAATATTCTCGTAGGTCACAACAGCTTCATTCAGGCAGACATTTTTTTTTATAACAAAGGTTTGTTAAAATTAAGATATTGTTAGTACCTTGTGCACAATGCATTCTGATTTTGTAATTAACCTTCTTCATTTTATAGAGTTGCAGCTGCTCTCTTTTGCCAAGCAGAGTAATGCTTGCACACACATGAACACAGAACAACAAGTATTGGAAGCCTCCAATGTAGACTTTGAAAATATAAATGTAAATCTACAAACTACCTTGAACTCATGCAAAGGCCTGGCCCATCCCCCTTCAGCTTCTCTTGGTGCTTTTTTCAGTTCCTAAAAGTAAAAGTATATTCAACCACAATTTGAGATGAGGGTATTAAGGCTGGTATTTGACTAAATTGCTCTATAACTCAAGGTAAAAGAATTCAAAGAAATAGGGTGGAAGAAGCACCTAACTCTAACCCTCTGCCTGAAATAGGGATTCATATTCTCTAAGATCTATGACTCAGTGAAGTGGGCTTATGGTATGGGTTCCTGCTCAGGTGAGTCTCAGAAGCCATCCACGCTTAGCTTCTGGCAGGGACTCCTTCATAAAATCAAAGTTTCAAACAAAAGAAAACCTTGATTCTGAGACAGATCTGGAGCTAAATGCTATCTCCAATATTAGCACTAATTACAAGGATCAGGTAGAAGATGGAAGTAATTCGCTTAATAGTTTACCAACTGTACCACTTGGAAAGATTTTAATTAAAGCAAGGAGAAATTTCAACCTCAATACCTTTTACCTAGTTTTCATCAGTAAAAATGTACTTTCCAGAGGTTTTTGTGTTTTCCCACTTGATTTCAACACTGCTGAATGCTACCAATTAGAGCATAATTTAGCAGATAATTTGCTTCTTTGAAATTTAGCTTTGCTTTTCATAATCTAGGGCTTAGTGGGTTGGGAAACAACTATATATATAAATAACATAGGACCATGGGTTATTGCAGGGCAGATGGTAGACCTGCAGGAAACTAAGATGCTGGGGAATGGACCATCTAAGCAGATATCTCCTTAATATGGAAAGCAGAATAAATGATGGATCGGAAAGCTGTCTTGCAAAGATAATTAAAATCACTACTAGCCTCAGACTTCTTAAAATTTAAATGCTAGAAGCACAGGATTTATTTAGTGATGGATTATCATAATTTAGTATTTTGACAGTCAGCAAGGAAATAATTTCTTGCCATCCAAAAATTTACATCTGAATCAGGCACATGTCTGTAAAGTGTTTTAGATGAACTAAACAATATTTTCCATTTGGGATAATTAGCTTTGGAGATTTTTGCACAATATAAGATAATGAATGCCTGTGTACATGTATGTATGTATATACACACACGCATATGCAAATTTGCATATATACACATTTTACATTGGGCTTTGCATATAGAAAAGGGGGAACCTGTTCTTTTCAATATTTATACTAGTTAATAACTTGCTTTAGGCTCCAGATTTAGCTCAGCATTTGAGCTCTTACTTTGCAGGCAGAATGGAATGGATTCCATCCCCAGAGTTACTCAAAGCATTGTTTTGTCAACCCAGACAGTGGAAATTAAGCTCATCTATTCCTACCAGAAATATATATTGTGCCAACCTCCAATAACCGTTAACAGAGTTATGTGGAAAGCAGGTCTTTGAAAGACATAATTAGGCGATAAGGCAGTCTCCACAGGAGGCGTCAACTTAGTGATTGACATCCTTACATAAATGCAGAAATCACTGTAAAAGACAGACATGCAGGATGAACAGTATGTGAATACAGGGTCAGATATTAGTGTAATTGTGCTTATAAGCACGAGGTGCTGAGGACTAATGGACACTGCCAGGTGCCTGGGACAAACAATGACGGATGTTATCTTGACTACCAGGGGAAGTATGGCCAGGCTGATGCCTAATCAGTCTTCTAAATCCCAGAACTGTGAGGAAACACATCTGAGTTGATTTAAGGCACTTACTTATAGAGCTATTTTAAGGCATCCCTTAAAACATGCACCATTTAACTTGTCACAGGGCAAACTTTTCTCAAGCTCTGTTTATAAACTGTGGATATTAGCTGCCAGAATTGTAATACCGAGTTACCCAAGGATAACTACGCTTTTGTGTGTGGGGGGGACTCATCAGAGGAGATAGTCTCTGGAGGCTGCAGAGTGTTGAGGGATTTAAAAGAAGGAGGAGGAGGAAGTAGGAGGAGGAAGAGAAAGAAGGAGGAGGAAGAGGAAGAAGGAGGAGGAGAAGGAGAAGAAGAAGAAATGAGGCCTGTGAGTAAAGGAACGGGGATAGTCTACCACTGAGAAGTGTGACTATACATATGTCTGGAAGATGAACAGAAAGGAGCTGGTAGAGAGAATCAAAAGGCCAAGACCTGAAAAGCGAGAGGGTGTCAACACTAAACATGCTAATGCAGCAGGAGAAAGATGACCCTGGCCAGAATGCTTCATGTGTTAGGTCAGGAGTTGCAGTCATCGTTCCATGGACAGAAGAAGGCAGGACTTTAGACAAGGGATCGATAGGATCTGATTTGCATTGGGAAAAGCCTTTCTGATTACACTGTGCAAAATGGACCAGAAATGACGAAAAACTAGATACGGGCTGCTTGATCACTGAAGCAAAAGGAAGGATTCACATAAGCATTCAAAGCTGCATCTGCCGACTGCTTTGACCTCTCAAGCAGGTACACACCAAGACTTACATGATTGAACTTCTACTACATTTAAGAGATAAATAGAAGTAGAGATTAATTTCCAACTTTATCTTGTCACAAACGACACAAGAGAATTTGCCCCAAATCTCCCAGCTGGCTGTCAATGAAACCTCTTTATTTCCTGCCATGTGTGCATTCCCTTATACAGGAATGCGCATTGCCCACTAATTAAAATTTTACTGCCATCGGGGCGGGGGGGGGGGGGAGCGGGGGAGGCATCACTTCGTAAAGCCAGAAGGATGCACTGGAAAGATCCTTCAGTTTAGAACAGCTGGTGGAGACTCTGGAAGCATGCGTGTCTATTTCCCCCAAGCAGATAAGCACACAGCTCCACCAAGTGGAGAAAAAATGACTCATTTTAGCTTTCGGGTCAGGGAGGAAGACACCCAGTTTAATATGGGGGGGCAAAATCAAAACAAGATTGGGGGTTGTAATGATCTATCTTGTCATATCAGTGTCTTTGACTATATGATCATAAGATATGTTTGCTTAAGATGGACCATCAAAAAGTGCTGGGATAGGAAGAAAAAAGAGAAGTAATTAGAATGATGGTATGGTTAGCTCTAGATTCAGCTATCATGGGAGAAAGAAATCACCCCTTTGCTTTTATTTCCAAGACTCTCCTTATTATGTTCATACACTTGGGAACAAATGGGAAGGTTGGCAATTACAAAAGCCTTTATCCCTTACAGGGAAAGCCTTTGCAGAAACCATACTCTAGAACAAGTCCAAGGGCTCCTTGTGTTGATGAATTTGGCCACATCCATGAAGGTAGTCACACACATGTATCCTCTACCCAATATGGATGCCCAATCTATACAAGAAACGGACAGGAGAGAGGCAAAGCTCTTCTTTTCTTTTCCTTTTTTGATAGCTTCTTGTGGAGATAATCCTTCCTCAGGTTCAAGGTGTGGATTTTTATTTTTTGGAAGGTTCTTTGAAGACCAGCTAACTTTGTTACTTTGATCAAAAAACAAAACAAAAAAACCATAAAGAGCCCATTCAGGCTAAAACTTCCACAAGCTCTCTGTTGCCTTGTACTTTTGCTTAAGATGAAATCCAGGAGGCCATGGGTAATGTTAGTCTATGAAGAAAGGTCTAAAAAACAAGCTTCTTATTTGTCCTATATTCTAATATTTTAAATAAGAAAGCAAAGAAATCTTAAAAACAACATGTTTAGTCTTTGCCTTCTTGCTGGAATGGGAAGTTACTTCTATCTCTGGGGCCAGACACAATTATCACAGCTTACAGCTTATTCATTTACCTTATTAGTTCTCCTTAGTTTCTCTCTGATGTCCTGACGGACACTGACTTGTGGAAGTTTCAGAGGTGTAGGATGCGGTTTATCTTCTCTTTAGATATTTTTCTCTCTGTGATAAGTGTAAAGCTCTCTTTCGGTTACTCATTAATTGAAGAGAAGCAGTGGAAGCCAGCAATGCAGAATTAAGGCTCCGGGGTGTTAGAAACACAGATTTGTTCTTGGCAGAGAGCAAACTGAAGAGGTAAACTGAAAACATCCATCAGCACAAGGAAAATCAGACTCCTTCTCCAAATCTTCAGCTTCAAGATCCAGTGCCACTGGGCCTTTGTTTGCATTAATGAAGGATCCTAGATGAGCTCTGTCACCTCTTTGACCGAGACACCAACAGAGGCCAGCCTTCTTATAAGGGCAGCCCAAGGGAACAGCCTTCTGGTATCAGCATCATTTGTATGACATGAAAGCTCTAGAGACAATATCCATGATCTTGGGGATGCTTGTGAGGCAGAGGAACATTAGCTTGTCCTGTCACCAGGTGTCATTTTATTATATCCATCTCCCTTAAATCTGACCTCCTTACCTTCACAAGAGGAACAGGACATTATATTCTACCTACTTTCTTGCCCCTCAAATCAAGACAGTGCTGTTATGTTATCATCTTACGGTGAACTAAGTCTGTCATACCACTTCAGTGACGTGATGTGCATGTGGAGGTCCTAATTTATCAAGAGCCATCATTGTTTCAAGACCAAGGGAAAGTTTTAGAGGAACCAAAACATTTCTCGAGTTTATTTCCTAGGATCTTTTTTTTTTTTTTTTATTGACCAGAAGGGCAGTTATGTAACACCCACTAGCCCAGGTCCTAGTGAAGTAACAAAAAGGCAGGGCTCTCGCCAGAGTTTACAGCTAGGCAGCAGTGAACTTACAGAGACTCAGGAAGAGATGTATGTGAGCTATTCCCAGAGCACCGCACAACTGTAGAGCAAAGAACAACTGGACTCTTCCCAACAAAATGGTGAACCCAGCAATCTTCTCTTCC
Source organism: Phyllotis vaccarum (assembly GCA_033318265.1). NCBI lineage: Eukaryota > Metazoa > Chordata > Mammalia > Rodentia > Cricetidae > Phyllotis > Phyllotis vaccarum. Next base: position 144,205,061 of record JARWLC010000002.1, read on the forward strand.
TTCTATGTGCACAGCAGTCATGTACATGAGACTCAGAGTCATGTTCAAAAGCATAAGTAGTTTATTTATTTATTTACTTTTTAGCGATTTGCTAAAGAGAGTTCTAAATTTAGCAGTCATCATGTAGGTTTTTCATCTGTATGAGTGTCCTAGCAGAGACGAAAATGTCAGGAAGAATGCAAACAGGAAAAGAAAACATCTTGGGGAAATCTACCTTTGCCAGCGTTTATAGGCACCCACATCCTCTGCAGGGCCTCCCCTGCAGGTGTGAAGTCAACCCCCAAATAAGCAGAGACAAGAACAAGATGGCAGAGTATCCAGAGGATCATACGCATGGCTGTCAACAAAGGGCACCCGCACTAGAGGCTTTAAAAATATATAACTAGTTATATTTATTTTTGTGAAGTTAAAGAAGTCCTTGGGAATTCATTTCTACAGGGGCTGGAGATACTGTCTAGAGCAAAGCACTGTTCCTTGCATATGTGATCCATCTTCAGCATCAGAAAAAAACAGTTGCTCATCAACTTAGCAATTCCCCAAACACACTCTCTCTCCCTGTGTGTATGTCTTTCTGTCTCACTGTGTGTGCTGTGTGTCTGTCTCTCTGTCTGTCTGTGTGTGTCTCTGTGTCTCTGTGTCTTTCTTTGTATCTCTGTCTGTATCACTGTGTGTGTGTTTCTGTGTCTGTCTCTGTCCTGTCTGTCTGTCTGTCTCTGTCTCTTCCCCCTCCCCCGTGTGTGTGTGTGTGTGTGTGTGTGTGTGTGTGTGTGTGTGTGTGTGAATGTGTCTGTGTACGGAGGTTGGAGATCAATGACAGGTATCTTCCTCAATGACCTCCACTTTAGTTTTGTAAAAGGGTCTCTCAATGAACCAAGAGCTCATCAATTTAACTAGAATAGTAAGTCAGTGAGTGCTGAGAGTGTACCTATTTCTGCCTCCCTAGAAATACTGTTACAGATGTCTCTCTAGCAAATCCTGCTGTTATGCAGGAGTTGGGGATGTTAACTCAGGTCCTCACACTTAGGTGGGAACCACTTGACTCACTGAAACACCTCCCCAGTTTCAGTTCCCCAAACTCTTGATTAGTTAGTCTTTTGACACTGTGCTTTTTACAGAAAAATGTACACAAACACAAAATTTTGATAAAAATAAATAATCAACTGACCTACTTATGAGAAAAATGATCATGATTTTAACATATTCTGATTTTTTTTCAAGAATGACTAAAGATATTGCCAAATTTTCATACTTTTAATAGGCAAGAACCCATTTGTTAGCATGACTAAGCCAGGGACAAAAGATGGGTCAATGGATGTGCTTGCCAGCAAAGCAGAAGCCCTGGGTTTGGTTCCCAGGACCCACAGGACATGATAAAGGAACCCCCTTTAAGTTGTCCTCTGACCCTCATATCTGGGCCATTGCACACAGCTTTGCCTGACGCCAGCAACAAATACATAAATGCAGACAGAAAAACACTCTATGGCAATGATATGGCCTCTGTTCTACTGTGCGCAGGATTAAGGGTGGCCTACAAAAGTCTACAAACTGCATGGAAAATTCTCCCATCCCTGGCTCCCTTCTCTCTCTTGTTTCTGAGCCTATTCATAGATTGTAATAAGATTTTGAAAATCAACTTTGTTCCAAAGGTGTATGACATAAAGAAAACAATTCTCTGAACATTTCAACTACTAAGAATTAAATTTAACTTAGGAGTGTTTTGTTTTGTTTTGTTTGTCTTTATAAAGCAGAAAAGTGGCTCAGTGGTGTCTCGGATGAGTTTCTACTACAAAGGTTAAATGAACTAGAGAATTCAAAATGGTATTCAATAAAGAGGAGAATTACCTGGAACATGTAGTCAGTTGAGGTTTGTGATTTATCTCACAATGGTTAAAACAAAATAGAGAATAACAGCAACACACAGACACGCACACACACATGAATACACACACATACACATATTACACACATATACACACACACACACAAACACATGCAAATACACACACATACACACATACATACACACACATACACATGCACATACACACATACACACACACACACACACACACACACAAACACACACATATATACACACACAGAGCCTTCCCAGTTGATAGCTGTTCAGCTGGAAACCATAGTAAGAAGGGGAAGGGGAGGGAGGGAGGAAGAGAAGGTGGAGGAGTGGCGGGGATTTTAATCCAGGCTGTCATCAATGGTATTATGCCAACTGGTGGCATTATTTGGGACAGGTGAACTATTATACAAATTATTTTTAAAAAACACATCCAGATGGCTAAAGGCAATGGAGTTATTCTTTGCTCATATAACAGTGTGAGGAGAGAAACACAGATAGTGGAGGTCATTTTCCTCCACATGGCCCTTAACCGTTCAGACTCAACAAGACTTGGGTGTCATCCATAGCTGCCCTTTGAGTTGTCTGGGATGTCAATTCCATCTGATTAGTTAAGCCAGTACTGAAGAAGACTACGGGAACATGCTTAAGAGGGTTCCAGAATAAGCCTGGAGGTGATGTAGCTCACATATGCTTCGTTGGCTAGACATCAGTAGTGTGTCCATACTGAAAAGAGGCTAGGGAATATAGTCTAGATGTGTGTCTCCAAGAAACTAGCATATCTGATACAATGACTTTACAAAATGTATTGTACTTAGACTTCAAAGAAAATGGGTGCAGGTACTATCCAAATCACTAGAAGTTTGTTTGAGACTCTGGGTATATTTTGTAAGAAGTTGAGCTATGAGATTAGGTCTTCTGGTATAAAGGCTGAATGTGTTAACTGTGACATGACATTAATTTTCACATATGTGACATTTGAACGCATGGAAGAATTAGAGTTCTTATTTATTGTCATGAAAGTCTGTGTTTTTATTTTCCTTTTACTGACTTTTAAATGACTTACTGGTAGTTAGTAGTCATAAACACTGAATTACCCATGAATATCAAAATCAAATTATTTCCTAGATATCCACAGAAATAGACACTCCTCCAAACAAAGTAACCAGAAAAAAAACTACCACCGAGAAAGAAAATAAAGAGTGGGTGAGTTCTGACCTCAGCTTGTGTGGGTGGTGTGTGTGCGGTATACATAAACATGCGAGAGTAGGTTTCTCACTGAACCCAGAGCTCTCTAATTCAGTTAGGCAGCTAGCCAGGAAATCCCTTGGGTCTACATATTTACATATCCTTATGTTATGTTTCTACATGGTGTTAGGTATTTGAACTTGGGACCTCTTACATGTGCAGCAAGCACTCTTACCCACTGAGCCACCTCTTCAGCCCCTTTCCTCTGATTGTAGGAGGCATATCTGAGACATATATATTAAAAATTAAATGTATATATAATATTCTAAACCATTAGAGGCAAATAAGTTAATAAAATATTCCTTGTGAGTAAAGTCTGTAGAAACAAAACCAAGAAATATAAAGAAGCATGGATTCAACTGGGGGGGGGTAAACATGTCACACTGAGTGAGCAAAGGCATTCACTCATAAAACACATGTAAAGGAAGGCAGTAGCACATTCCTGTAATGTCAACACAGGAGAAATTATGGCAAAAAGGTCCCAAGTTTGAGGTCATCATAGGCTATATTTCAAGATGTGTCTCAAAACCAGTAGGAGGTGATTATATATGACTTTGGATGTCTCTTAGAGGCATCTCCTGGCTATTGGTCTCACATTTTATACTAAACCTTCAGTGGTCAATTTTTATCCCATTTTTAGTAGGTAAAACAAACATCACAAAGTAGAGAACAAATAATATGGTGTTGATCCCAGCAAAAACAGCATATTTCCAACCTTTTCCCTCCTCTGTCATTTTAATACGAATTTGATGTAAGAGGGCCACTAAAGTCAGTTAGTAATCATATTGAATTTATGTTTTTATAAGTCAACCATTAGTAGGGACACACCAAAGATGTCCTCTGACATGGACTTATAAGGGACAAATTAACAGATGAAGGAGAGAAACCTATTGAACCACTTACTTGGGCCTGATACAGTTCTGTATTGTTCAAGCACCTGGGGTGGAGTCAACATTTACTTTTTGTCCTAAGACATTTAATCAGTTCATCAGGTGGTAGAAGCCTCCATCCAGGAGGGTGGTTCTCTCTGACCTCATCCTTCTAATTAAAAACATGGGTTAGTGTTTTCACTAACACCCCCTGCACACATTACTTTCACCCAGATAGCTCCAAAGTATACTACTAAAACATCTGCGTCTAACCAGTCTATTTGGACTCTGAGATTTAGAAATCTTCAGATCATTCCCCAGAGGCTGAAGGATGAAAGGCAATCTTAAGTTTGTTATCATATTGAAGGATATCAGATTGAAGGATAAAAATTAGTAGATACTCAACCATAGAACTGTTCCCATCTTTAGCTTGTGCATGGATCAGTAGATAAATTATAGTCTGGAAAGGTAGTAACTGATCTTTTTGAAATACTGTAGGTCAATAGAGTGGCATTGGATGACTTAATATGATTTCTTTGAACACAAGTGTGGTGGCTTGAATAGGAATGCCCTCCCCCCCGCCGCCGCAGGGCAGGCTCTTATAGTCAGATGCTTTGTTATTAGGGAGTGGCACTACTTGACAGGGACTAGGGGGTGGAGGAGTATGGTTTTGTTGGAGTAGGTGTGGCATTGGTGGAGGAAATTTTTCACTGGGGATAGGTTTTGAAGGTTTCAGAAGCCCAGATCTCTCTCTCTCTCTCTCTCTCTCTCTCTCTCTCTCTCTCTCTCTCTCTCTCTCTCTCTCTCTCTCTCTCTCTCTCACACCTTCCTGTGCATCACCAGGCTGCCCGCCATGCTGATAAATGGACTAAACTGCAACCCAACCCCAATTAAACGCTTTCCTTTAGAAGAGTTGCTTTGATCATGGTGTCTCTTCACTGCAATAGAAATCCAAAGTAAGACAATTGATGCTCAAAAATCATGGAAAGGGGCATTAAAAGGAACTTTAAAATCACTCTGGAAATTCTCTTATATTGTACATAAGAAGGAGGTGTTGGAGAGGGTGTTTCTCAGCAGATCAGACAAGCTGCTTAATGAGAAAATGAAAACACAGACTTCCCAGTTTCCATACCCAACCATGAGAAGAGAAGTGACAGAGCAGGCTACAAGGCCTTGCTTTTGGTGCCTCTACTAAGTGGTTATTGGAATCTGAGCAAGCTTTCTGCCTTCTCTATTGCTCTGTTCAGCTAGCAAATGAGGTTACTTTGGAGAGCCCGTGAATCTATATTTGTAAATGTATTATATACTATGAGGGATATTGGGAACCCAATGAAATGGTTGGTGGATTCTGCATCATTTCACTGCAACAACTGTAAGCATTATTGCCTGTAATTGGAGAGGCGCACCTATGTCAATTTCTATACAAAATGACCCACATGATGGGTGAGCCCAAGATGCTACCACACCAACAGGACAGTGCCCAGAGTGGCTGTTGTCAGCCCCAGGGAGACATTTATGTGGTCTTCAAGAAGCATCAAAGGGATCCATATAAACTTCGGCTCTTTGCTGTCCCTCAGATCATTGCTTCTCTGGAGACGAAAGGATTTATTTGGGTTAACTTGTCTGGAAAAGGAAAGGAGAGACTAAGTATTCTTTTGCTCTTTGCAGTCATTATCACATGTGGCTAGCAGCACCACCTACAAACGACCCCAGCTGCAAGCTCTGGCAAAGAGAGTAGCTAAATATTTTTGCTTCTTCTTTTTCAGCAGCAGATCTTAGGACAGCATTAATATTTGCCACTAAGCAATGGCATGGATTTCATGGCTCTCTTTGGGTACTTTTGAAAAACAGGCAGAACGGAACTTGCCCTTTCTATGCTGACTGAGGAGTTCCTTTCTCTGGTCTCTTCCTGCATACCTCCACCTTTGAAAAGAAACCTGTCCATTTTTGAGCATCCAGCTGCAAGAAAAGATGTTGCAGGGACAGAGTTGCAATGACTCACAGGAAAATAAAATGTAAGTTTAAAAATGCTCCAGTTCCTTGGATCAGCCTGCCTTTTCTCTTTGCCAAAGAGGGTGACTCAGGCTGGGCCTGTCAAGGTGTAATCAAACAAATGTAAGGCAATGGTTTGGCCATTCGAGTCCACCCTGGCCTAACTATGTGGAACTATTTTAATGAGCTAAAGTGAGTTGGAATGGTAAACTCTTTGTGCTGTCTGACTGGATAGTGTCCATATGACATGACATGGTCTTGCATAGCAACAATAGTTACTACAATTTATTGAGTGCTTAATATGTGCCAGAAATTCTAAACTATTGGATTTCAATTGCATATTAGATTCCAGTTGCACCATGAACTGGTACATAACACATATCTGTATACAGACAATGATAAGTTTGTGGAAATATAACACACAATGCACAGGAATATTTGGTATTAAACTCAACATTATTTTGTATTCCAAAATGTAGCTTTGGGCTCTTTATATTGATTTTATGACTCATAATGAATTGCAACTGACAACTGAAAAACTGCTTGCCTGGTACAAATTTATTTCTTGTAATAGTAACCTTTTAAGATACAGATATAAACTAGATTACATGCAGTGCAGAGAACAGTTCATCAGGAGAGCTAATTAAAGTAGGTTGGGGTAGCTAAAACATCAAGGGAGAAAGAGAGGACAGTCAAGATGCCAGTGACCTCAAGAAGTAACTGCCCCTGTGTCATGGAATATTGTTTTAAGATGTGTTACATTTGTTTATGCTGTGGAACATTTGCTTAACAATGCAAAGATGTATTGTGTTCTTTTATGTGGCAATGCTTGACTCTGTGAAGCTATGTTCCTGTGCCTGTATAAAACATCTGATTGGTCTAATAAAGAACTGAACAGCTAATAGCAAGGCAGGAGAAAGGATAGGCAGGGCAGGCAGAGAGAATAAATAGAAGGAGAAATCTGGGAAGAGATAATCAAGAAGCAAGAAGGAGAGGAGGATTCCAAGGGCCAGCTACACAGCCACATAAGGAAAAAGGAGTAAAGAAAAGATATATGGAAACAGAGAATGATAAAAGTTCAAAGGCAAAAAACATATAGGATAATTTCAGTTAAAGTAAGCTGGCTAGAAACAGGCCAAGCTAAGGCCAAGCACTCATACAAAAGAGTAAGTCTCCATATGTGATTTATTTGGAAGCTAGAGGCCAGGTTCCCCAAATAGTAAAGAATAAGGAGTAAATGATGATGATGATGACGACGATGATGATGATGATAATAATAATAATAAACCCAAATACCCCCTTGGGCAAGTAAAAAGGATAAAGGAAAATTTTGGTAGCCTTAGAGTACAGGAATAGGGTCACCTGTGGGGAATGCCTATCAGGAAATGGGCACAGCAAATGAGAGAGCTGGAAAGGGGAGCTTGCCAGGAAAGCTGGAAGCCAGAGAGAGAGAGAGAGAGAGAGAGAGAGAGAGAGAGAGAGAGAGAGAGAGAGAGAGAGAGTGCCTCAATTATAGATATCTCACAAGGGGAAAGAAACAGAAGGGACCACGGTGGCTTTTACCCATATTCCTAATCTGGTCTCCTTCCCCATGGGTTAATCTCACAGCAAAGAACAAGGGGTCTATAGACTTCAGGGATCAGTTGATTTGATAGAGAGATGAACAAGCAAACATCATCTAGATGAGCAACAGGAAACATGTTCACAGTCATGGTAGCTTTTTTTGTATAGACATGATGGGTTACGAAAGCTCCACACATAGGGCCCCACCCCTGATCTGATACTCTAGGCAACCAAAGATCTGAAATTCTCCATGTTGTTCAAACAAAAGGCCTGTACTCATTTTGGACTAATATGTGCCACTAGTTATGTGGCTATTCCGATGTGAAGCATTTATTCCAGTCATACCGAGAGTCCTATAGCTTAGAGAGTTTAAGTGACTTAAAATAAGCTTTCTGGAGGAGATGGATATGATCAAAATACATTGTACAAAATTCTAAAAAACTAATAAAAATACAAGACATAAAAACATTCCATTATGAAAGGCATTATCAACCCAGCTGATAAAAATAAAATATGCTAAATAAACAGAAAGACAATAGAAAGACATAGGCATGAAGAAGAGAAGGAAGGAGATAAACGGGAAGGAAAGGGGACTAAATGAACAGGCAGGACCAGGGCTTTCCATTCAGACACAGGGATTATGGGACTCTGACACAGAATAGGGACTGACAAGCTTGTTCCTTATGGTGGCTGTGCCTATTAGAGTATCAAGTGGGTTGCTTCACCTAGGTAGGGTCTCCTTCTTTCTGCCTCTAAACCTCATCCAGTCACAGAACAACAAGTTCAAGGCACTCTCTATGGTCAGTAACTAACTTCAGCTTTGAGGACTTTTCAGAGCCTCTGCACTAGATAATCTTGACATCTTGCCCCAAGAACTGGCAGTCCTTTGCCCATCTGTAGCTAGTAGATCGTGGATATGTTCGTTCGTTGACATATGTACGTGGACATAGCTGTCATATAGTGGAGAGTGAAACTTTCAGAGGGGGCAGGACCAATACAGGACAGAAGAAGAGTTTGAAGGGGTTGTCAGGGAAAGGGTAAGCAGAAGGAAGGAAGCACCCAGGAGGCAAAATTATGGGTTTCACAAGAGTGGGTAAAGTCAAATAAGAAAGCATCTTAGACACCCTCACGCTAAGGTCTATATTCTTTTCAGTAAGTCATGGATCTCTTCTATTCCACCTAAAATGTGAAGAAGCACAGAGGAGAGCTGTGAATGCCCCCTGTTTTACACAGTAAGGGACCACCTTTACCACCCTTAAAGGTGCTTCCCAAATATTCCCTTTCTCCCACCCCATGCTACAAAGAACTTGGGAGAGCTGAAAGTACCCAATCAGGATTTCTCTTGCTGCTTCAGCTGAACAAGGAACACTCATTCATGCTTCAGAAACTGCGCCATAAAATGCACGGAAAGAATAAACAAAATGCATTCTGATTTGACTTCAATGGTCAGCTCCCTCGTTGGTTCTTCAGAATGAACTGGAGGGCTGACTTCTGCTTCACCACAGCCTACCCAGAAATGCAGACACGACAGTTTCCTACAATAACATCTCCGCAGCTTCACTGTCCCGGATAATTCTGGTTTTACTAACAATTAATTTGGGAACAAAGCCAAACACGTTGGCAGGAGTTATCTCTGAGGCAACACACTTAATTCAAAGAAGTGTAAATGAGAGGGCTGTAAATTTTCTATTAGGTGATGCGGGCTTCCATGCAAAGGTCAGCTTAATATCTCTGTCTTATGTATCCTTATGACACCCAAGGAAGCAGCCCTATGATTCAATAAAACAATATATTCACCTTTCACCTTCATGCCGCAATATAAAACATTACTAGCTAATACCCATTATCTCCACTTGCATTTTGTTTTATGAACACAGGGTCCCTTGTGATCTGAGCACTTAATACTATTCTACACACTGCCTCCCTCCTGGCTCTAAACTTTAACTGCCTGTTACTTTAACTGGCTTTAACAACCAGGAAGTTCAAACCAGCAGCCTCTGTAGGCAGTACTTGGCTCCAGCTTTTAGGCTATTCCTTTGCCTCACCTCATCCGACAGCTCTTTCTATGATTAGGCGGAGCAATACAGCTCAATGTAACTTCTGGACTTCATTCTATACCAAGTCTAGATTAAAAGGGGAACTGTATCTGGGGAGTGCCTGGAAGTGAAGTTTATCATAAGTGCTTCCCTCCACTTCCTGTCATTTTTGCGGGTAAGCTCTTTGGCTTGTTTCCCATGTGCATTTTGATTATTAACAACTTTCACACAGTGTGAGTGGTAGTCCTATTTCTAGACACAAGGGGTATGAAAGGAATAGCTAGAAAGCCTACCAGTGTAACAAAGACACAACTGAGAAGAGGCAGGTGCCTCTTTAGCGCTGACAACATAGACCAGAAGGTCATCTATAAAATTATTATCACCAGCATCAGTAAGGTAACTCTGCAAAACCTGAGATAACTTTTCAAAGAATGTGGACCCTAAGCCCATTCATCAAATTGCCCCCGTCCGCTGGGAGAATGATGGTGTAATATCCCAAACTGCCTGGTCAGCAGGATAACTTACACTAAAGATTTTTCACCTCTGCTACTCTTCATTGTTACCACCTGCTTCTTCATTTCATTTCTTCAAGTGGCTCTGGATATTACAGTTCTAATTATAAGAACTCCCTTAAGAAAACAGAAAGAGTATAAAAGTTGAATGGGCAGGAAGGTGGGGTGTATTTGGTAGAAGTTGGGAGTGTTTTAATATAATCAAAATACAGTATTTGAAATTCTCAAAGAATTAATAAAATATTAGTTAAGAAGAATCGTTTTGATACAAGAATCTTTATAGAGTTGTGTTGTGGACATTTGTATAATGAAGGATGTCTGGGAGATAGGCATATCACACACTCTCTATGTCTGATGAGAGGGACTTTGTGCATGGAAGTGAGTGCAGAGACTGGGGACCAAGGCAAAGGCCACAGAAAGCACAGTGAGTGACTCAGAATCAGCCTTTGGTTCAGTTCCCAGATGAGGCAGCTCAAAGGGATCTGTCAGCTACGCCATTCAACTTGTATCAGTCAAGGGGACTTTGATCACATTGTAATGCTGCTTCAGGAAGGGGAGATGCTTTAAAAGAAGAGCATGCCCTTGTTCAGGGTCATGGGTGAAAAAGGAATGAGAGATTCTCACTTTGCATTCAGCAGCCCACAAAAGAGCAGAGGGCTCTCGTACAAAGCATTTCTTCAAGAGGAAATAACTGGTGCTCTGAATTGCTCCCCAGTAAGTTCCTTCCTTTTTGGCAAGTTTCCTCAATTATCGCTTCATAAAACAATGTCAATTCTATCTCTCTCTCGACACATCCCTATTCTTCAGCCTCTTCTTTTCTTTGATCCCCTCCCCCAACCCCTTCTTGTCTAACACCCTCTCCAGCATCCAGTATTGACCTTCTCTGGATGCCTCCAGCTCTCCCCTCACTTTTAGGACTCTAAGAATCTTCTCATAGCTATCCACTTGGATAAGCAAGCTCTTAAGAATGTCCGATGTATTTTAAAGAAAAATAAAAAGCCCGTTGGTACACAGTCTCCACTTATTTCAAATAACACAGTGGGTTGGCAAGTATTAATTCCGTTCCATCCTTACAGTCTCACTCCTACACAGCAAAGCGAGTTACACCTCACACTGGATGCTGAGCTGGATTCAGGGATGATGAGCCATTTACCTGAAGCTCCAAGACTAGAAAGTGAGAGGAGCAGCTTGTGTATGTGTTGGCAATGCCATGCTGGAGATTGCAGATAATAAACAAGGTCATGTACAAACTCATCATTCTTCATTATGATTCAATGATTGAGGACTTTCGAGGAAAGGGGGCACGTTATATTTCTAATATGTACATATGCCTGTTGGTATCAATTACTCTTGAATATAGAAGGTTCATTCCCCCCCCCCCCGAACCTTTTTTGAGTTAATAGCGAGGCTTTAGGGAACCTGGCCCAGGAACAGACACAGGTATTAACTATAGCCACCTGAATGTAATGTATTTGCTTGATGGTGAGGCTAGCTGTGGACTAGCTGAGGTCCTAAGGAATGGCTCTGAGTGGACTTCCAGATGCAATGGAAAAAAATACCTAACTATGAAGAAAGGATTCTCATCTCATTTTTGATACCCTTTAAATAGTAACAGCCTTGGGTTTAGATTTGTTCATTTGTAAAGCCTAAGTTTTGGACTAGATAATCACACGCATTCCTTACAATGATTGTAACCTTTTAAATACATTTTTGGAGACAGTTCTCTTCTATACATTGATGTGGGATCCAGGAAGCTCTTGGCTTGCCTGGATAGTGAGTGTTTTACCTACTAGGCCACTTAGCTGGTCTTTGTTTTACTAAGTTTCCCCCAGAATCCCAAATCAACCTATGTAGGTAGCTCAACCTGTGTTTATATAGGTTATGATCCAGTATCTCTCTGTACAGTGGAGTTCTGTGGGAACAAGATAGATGGAATGATACTTGAGGCTCAACCACACTGCTCATTTCCTCAGCCCCCCACTTTGCTCTGAGAGGAAGTGAGGGTTGACCATGGGAGAAGCTGGAGGAAGAAAAGGGAATTATGTAATTACATTTTAATAAGAAACTTTCAAAACCTTTACAGACTTGCAATAAAAAGGTTGAAGACTCACTCCTCTGGTGGCCAATTAGGCTACTAAGTTAGTGAAAGCTAAGTCATTGTGTGTGTTTCGAGGGCCTTCAGGATTTGACTTTATAGGAAAGAGAGACTGATGCTTTTGATGGGGGCAGTCACTTAAGAGAAGCCTGCGACTGCCTCTGAAATTCACAAGAATGGCACTCTGTAGACCATGAGTCTAAATGGTATCCCTAAAAGATAACACATTTTATCAGTTACCCGCAAGGATTTCCGTGAGCCACCTTGTACATGTTTAGCATGGCGGTGAGTGCAGTCATAAATAAAGGAAGTAACATTGCTATTGTTGAGCATTTTGAATAAGGGAACTGACTTACAATAAAAAAAAATCAAGAATGATTAACTGTAACTCTTAATGGCTTGGTACAGCTGGAGCCAAAAAAAAATCAATATATAAAAGTCAAAAAATATCAATGCACATATGTTCCCCGTGACAACTCCTCAGGAGTTCGGTCTTATTCTTGTCTTCTAAATGCCAGCTGAGAAATAGCTGTCATTTTAATCTTCACTTTAGGATAACTGAAGGAAATGCCAAGTGGAAGACAAACGTCTGGTTGCTGTATGCTATTTTATTAATTATGCTATCAGGATTACTGTTATCGTGTGATATTTTTCTATATGTCCTATTTTAGACTGTATCCTGAGCTATGTCTACTATAACACACAACATACAATTAAATTTCAATTGCTCATTTTATTCTAAATGGCTTCCAAAATAAGTACTATTTTATTAGTATTTAAATGACCCTCAAAGGGGCAAGTACTGGAAGAAGGATCAGTGTCTGGGCTCTCTGTTATAGTTTCTGAAAGAAGTACATAAGAAATAAGAAATCCTAACTCCAGTTTTTAGAAATGTGGCAAGTTAAGGATGTTTCTCAACTATTAAAATGACTAATTCTCATCTTTGTTGGCTTCTCTCTCTCTCTCTTTTATTATGAATGTGTTCCCTAAAGTAATCAGAGTCCTGAGGAGAGCTTTGTGACACAAATCACAACTCTGGAGAGAGATCACACACTTGCTGAGTGCCTCAGAGGAAGAGGTAACCTAGATACCAATGGTGACATTATGAGCTTCTTGGAGAACAACAAGACTGTCCATTAAGCCAACTCTCAGATTCATATTGTCCTGTGTCTTACAAGTAAACACAATGGGTTACATACAAAGCTAGAAGAGTCACCACCAGCACCTTAGAAACTAGTTCCCCCCACCATAGGCAAGGGAAACATAGGGTTTGCTTTTAACATAATGCTTTTAGGAAATAGAAGAAGTCTGGAAGTTTCATTTAGGTATCCATATTGAAAAGCATCTCTGGCCCAGGCGTATTCAGGGCCATCCTCAGCAAAGAAGTACACTCCTGAGCATGCTCAAATAAAGGCCATAATTTAAGAAGGCAGTAGACATATTTGGGGGCATGCTTAGCTTAAGACCATGGATCATATGCCTGAAAGGTTAAAGTCATAAACAGGAAAGTCTTTGACCATGTACAGCTTTTATTGTAAAGTTTTAGCTAAAATAAAGGATCCTTTAAAAAGCTTACTGACATAAGTCGGTTCCTAAAAATATCTGTGTAGCTGAGCTAACAATTCTAAAGCTGAATTTTCTCACCACTGTGCTTTCTGAATATCCCTGAGATGACTTGTCTAGGTATAGAGTTCTACGTTCAAAATGTATTCCAGGAATAGAAAAATGGCTAAGCTGTTAATAGTATCCACTGCTCTTGAAAAGTATATGGGTTTAATGCCCAGCACTCAAATGGCAGCTCACAACCATCTATAATACTTGTTCCAGTGACTCTAGCACCCTCTTCTGGCTCCATAGGCAATAGGCACACACATGTGGTGCACAGACATAAATGCCCACAAAACACTCATACACATAAAAATGAATAAATCATAAAAGAAATACAATCCATGTGGTATCCAATTGACTCTCAAGTAAAACTGTATGTAGCTATATGCACAAGCTGATTGACTGTTCATTAAAAAAAAATGACCAGCATGATTAAATCTGTATGTATGGTTAAAAAAAGGTAAGGCCCTCTTCAAATAGAGTGTCTCTCCTATTTGCAAAATCTGGAGAAACTAAAAATATCCATGCAAATTTGCCCAGGTATTTACAGACTGAGCATGTCTGGAGTAATTCTTCGATTTCACGTGCATACAGACTTTGGTCCCTTCTTCTCCTTGACTCTGCTTCCCCTTTTCTAATTCTGAATCCTAAGAGAGCAGTCAAGTCAGTCCCCCTGGTATAATGAATAGCACACCAGGAACCATGCTTTATCTAGATGATTAAGTTTTCAGATTTCCACATTCAAAAGAGACCCACTACAGCAGAAATAGTATTAGAGAGTGGCACTGCCCAAAGATACTCAAGGGTTTGATTTTTCCATCATGTTACTTTTCGGAAAAAAATTATTGATGATAATACATTTATAATCGGTGCACATTTGTTATAAGTATAAATAATTAGAGCACTAAGAGTGGTATTCCTATTTATAAGCCTTGCAAGGGTTCATAGAATCTTGTTTAGATGTCCTTTAATGCATAATAAGATGAAGACACTGGGAGTTTTTTAAAACACTACTCAAGTGTAAGAGTATTTGGAATGTACGGATGTCTAGTTCCAAAGTATCCACTAGTATCACAACAGCCATTTTAAAAAATGAGTCTCTTAGTTTCTGTAAGGCAAAGGACACAGTCAATAAGACAACAACAGTCTATAGAAGGGGAAAAAATTTTCCCCAACCCTACATCTGACAGAGGATTGATCTCTAAAATACATAAAGAACTCAAGAAACAAGAGTCCCAAAACCTACATAACCCAATTAAAAATGGGATTCAGAGCTAAAAAGGGAATTATCATTAGAAGAATTACAAATGGCTGAAAGGCACTTTAAAAAATTGCTCAACATCTTTAGCCATCAGAGAAACGCAAATCAGAACAATTCCAAGATACAACCTTACACCTGTCAGAATGGTAAGATAAAAAACACAGATGACAGCCTATGCTGGAGAGGATGCAGAATAAGGGAAACACCCCTCCATTGTTGGTGGGAGTGTAAACTTGTACAGCCACTCTGGGATGAAGTATGGCGGTTCCTCAGAAAACTGGGAATCAATTTCCCCAAGGATCCAGCAATACCACTATTGAGCATATATATACCCAAAGGATACACATTCATATTCCAAAGACATTATCTCAACTATGTTTATAGCAGCATTATTCATAATAGCAAGAATCTGGAGTGGATGTGCCATGCTGAGCTGACATACTTTGGGGCTTCTGGCCCTTTTAGGGGAGGGAGTGGGTGGATGGGGAGGGGCGAGGCTGAAGGCTAACTGGAAAGAATTGGGAAGAGGGAAGGAAGGGAGAGCAGGGGGATACATTGATAAAAATGTCATTTTTAAAATAAAAATATAACTAAAATGAAATAATGAATAAATATTCTACATAAAGAAGAAAAAAAAGAACCTGGAAACAACCTAGGTGCTCCTTAATTGAAGAATGGATTTGTTGCACGAATAAAAGAAACTCAAGGCCAGATTTCTGGGAAAGGCAGAGATATTAGAGAGAGAGAGAGAGAGAGAGAGAGAGAGAGAGAGAGAGAGAGAGAGAGTAAATACCACAGTCAGAGCTCACCCAGCTGTCTTACAGCTTCCTCAGCCTCACTCTTCCTGGTTTCTACTGCCTGCTCTGTCTCTCTATGTCTATCTTAAATACTTTCTCGCTCAGTTAAGGTGTGGCACCACCACTGCCTTCCTGGGAGCCTGGAACTCTTTCTGTAAACTTAAATGACCTTGAACTCAGATTGGATTAAGGTCATCTAGGTCACCACTCCTGGGATAATCCCTGTACTGATTAAAGGCATAAGTTACCACTGTCTGATCCTCCTAGATAGACCCCTCTGATATCTCTGAATGTTTTTATTATATTTGAAAATATCCCCACATGGATTGATAAACTGTGGTGCATCTATACAATGGAGTACTACTCAGCAGACAAAAAAGACATTCTAAAATTTGGAGGCAAATAGATGGATTTGGAGAATATCCTCCTGAGTGAGGTATCACAAGCCCAGAAAGATAGGCATGGGATGTACTCACTCATAAATGGATTTTAGACAAAAAGCAAAGCATACCCAAGCTACAAACCACAACCCCTGAACATCTTAGGATCAGAAGGACCTTAAGACAGACATCCAGAGATTTTCCTAAGAAGAGAAAATAGAGAAGATCACCTTAGCAAATTGGGGTCATAACGGCTTGCAACCAAGAAGAGCTGGGAACAAATCTTGGAAGAAGGAGATGGTTGAGTGAGAGGAGCAACAAAGAGGGAGAAAAAAGGAGATGGATATCTCGATAGAGGAAGCCAATGTGGGGTTAGAAAGAGCCTAGGTTCTAGGGAAGCCTCCAAGAACTCACAGGATGTCCCTGGCTAAGTCTCCAACCAATAACAGAGGGGATGCCTAAACAGGACATCCCCTATAATCAAATGAGTAACCCCCCTAAGTGTCATAACAGAACCTACATCCAACAATGAATAGAAGTGGAGGCAGAGATCCATGGCTGAGCACTGGGCAGAGCTCCTGGTCCAGCTGAGAGCAGTAGAGGAGAGTCTGTATGAGCAGGGGGATAGAGATTATGAGGAAAATTCCCACAGTGAAGGCTAGATGGAGTGCTTGGGGCCTCAATGAATCAAGAACAGTCACTAGAGATCCATTGGTAAAAGGAGCTAGGCCCTCCAAGGGTAGGCAAATGTCAATTGGCATGAACAGCATGTGGAGCCTCGAGGGATGGGATCAGACTGTGTTCCTGTGCATGGGCTGGCATCTTGGATGCCCATTCCCTGCAGAGGAGCACCTAACCTAGTCTTGAGTTTGGGATGAGGAAATCAGACTTGTCTGGAGTAGATGTGTCATGCTTCTCTTTTATTCACCCAGGAGAACTTTTTAGATGAAATTGTCTTTAGAACATGATGCTAGCAACAGATAAAAGCCCTGAGAGGCTGGAATGGCAAATACCCTATGCTCAGGTCATCAGTTCCTGTCCTAACTCCTCCACAGCTTTGCTGCAGCAATGGAGATCTCTTTCTGGACCTATGCATCTGTCTTCTCATAAAAATGTCTTTATTTCTTCTTCAACATGAAGTCCCATAAAGATAGCAGGAAAATGTGACTGCAGATGAAGCTGTGGACCTGTGGAAAGTCCATAACCCAATACCCTTACTGTACATGAGGAAGTAGAAGTGCATGTAGTCTGGGTTAGTAAATGACAAGACTTGTCTTGGGAACTTTAAATCGCATGTCCTTGCTACAACTCCTACACGGGAAAGCCTTATATGTACTTGACCTTCCTGATGGTCTAGGTACTTTCTGATGGCAATCATTGAGATAACATACATCTATAGTTCTCTTTCCTTGAACACTGCACAACTAATAGTTGTTTCTTTAACAGACTGTTTCTCCACTTTCTCTTTTTCTCTTCTGACGTACATGTGTGCATGAGGTCATATGGGGGATGCATGCTAATGTGTGTGCGTGTGTTTGTGTGTGTGTGCATGCCAGAATGTCAATAAAGCGTTTTCCTCTATTGCTCTTCATCTTATATTTTGTGGCAGGGTCTCTCACTAACTGACTAGCACTTGCTGATTCAGCTATAGTGACTGGTTCATATATCTCCATTAGCCCTTGGTTCTCAGGTATGCAACATCAATCCTGGCTTTAATGTGAGTGCTAGAGATCAGAATCAGGTCTCTGTGTTTATGTAGTAAAGATTTTCTTGCTTAATTCTCTAGTATCTTTTATTTTAAGCTACAAATTCTTTGGTGGTGAAAATATCATATCTGAACACACCCAACACACAGCTGTCTTCATTTCCTCATCAAATGCCAGTTAAATATATATTTAAAGGCCAGAACATTTTTCTTCAAGACCTCTGCTTAAACAAAACAAAAAACCATTCTTAGAGGATCCAACACTTAGATAATAAATCTCTGATAAAATCCAACAAACCCAGTAAATGCTAAGCTTTTTCTCAGAAAGCCCCTGAGAAGCACATTTCAGTAGAAGAGTCCTTCAACTGCTCTCCGTACAAGAAAGTCTCAAAAGACTACATCTAATACAGTGACAGAAAAAAAAAAAACGACGAAACTCCAAATCTCCATTCCATTGGGAAGAAAATATAACAGAAAACAGTTTCTGGTTTTTTTTTTTTTTTTTTAATTTGGGGGAAAATGTTTCAGGGATAGCTTTTCTGTTTGTTTGGTTTTAATTGTCTTCTATATTAAACACTACATGATTTGTGTGTGGGTGGGAGAGGGCGGCGCTAGGGACAGATCTTCATTTTGCCTCTACCTGAGCATTATATTTATTGCTTCTTTATCACTGATTAGGTTTACCCTCCTCCATCAGTAGCTGGCCAGCTCCCTTCTGGAAAACCGCTGGTAGACACAGGCAAAGAAAACAACATAATCCAGGTCATATATTTCTTCATGTTCCTGGTCTGTTTTTACTCAACAATCAAACTTATTTTCCACAAATGAGCTGCCTTTCTCCTGCTCTCCCAGAGAGATGCTTTATTTTTTCATTTTTGACCACTCTTTCCTCTGTTTGGAGCAGTCTAGCACCTCCCTACACGCGTGTGTGTATTTGTGTGTGTGTCCATGTGAGTGTGTGCATACTCAGAGGAGTTTCCCTTTTTATGTGCTAAGGTTGACCAAAATAGGTTGGTTACACAGAGTTATATTTTATTCCATATGGGGTATAATTTAATTTTATTTGGGCTACCAGAGAACACCCAAATGAAACCATTATGTAAATAAATGCATCATGTGGCTCTAATAAACCAACTTATCTCTCGCTCTGCTTACTATGCCCCTAAAAATATGTCACTTGTACCCACTACCACAATCAAACTTATTCTTACAGAGATAAAGTCAAAATAACACAGAAAATTATAATTTTCTTCAGATTTCCTAAGACCTGTATTGCTGAGGCCCCGTGCCATCAGGCCAGACAACTCCAACCCCATCATTGTAGATGAAATTGATAATGTCTGCTTCTAGAAGACATTTTATTACTTATTTAGCTCTTTAGATTTCATATGCCACTGGCAAGATGCCTTAGACTCAAGCGTCTTTATACCAGTGGGAAAGGGTATAAATTTGTCTGATGTTTTCATATATAAACAATAGTTTTGTACAATTACAGCTGCTATGACTTGTCCTTATAAAGAGTTTCTACTTTTATAGAGATTAAGCTGTGTTATATAATGATTTAAAAAGATTGTGGCATTGGGAAAGAGGGTTTAGAAAGGTTTGGGGACAGACAGCTCATTTTGACAATTACTGAGTCTCTGGAAACCAGTCTAACTGATGGGAAAGTCAACTCCTTAATCTGTAACTAAAAGTTTTAAAACACCTGCCTCTAGTATGGCTGTGATGATAAAATCACCAGAGTTAATTACGTTTAAGAGCTTTATGTATTGTAAAGTGCGCTATAAACTTTGCTTGAGTTTATCACCATTTTATAAACACTGCCCACTGTCTCTTGTAGGGGTGGGGTTGGGAGAAATTTGACTGTACTTGCTGCTGTTTATTTCAGTATTTTTTTTTTTTTTTTTTTTGGAAAGGCTTAGTGCAGAAAGGAGAAATGTTGTGAGAGCCTGTAAAAGGAGGGGGAGGGGCCCACTAGGAAAGAGGGAGTAGATGAAGATGGGAATGTGGGAAAAGCAACCCTAGTCAGCCTGCCATCCCTTTGCTTTAAGCATCCTTCTTCCTCTACTATCATCCGCTGAGGTTGCTCTCACACCTATAGTAGGAGGCTATTTCTCTCTGGTACTTTTCTCCATTAAGGAAACATCTCAAAGTGTGCACATGTTTTTAGTTTTTCTGTTCCAGGTCAACTGAGGTTTAAGCAGTATCTTCCCACACTTTGGCTTGGACCAAAACAAGCCTTATCTCCATCCTTCTTCAGCTCCTAAGGATCTGTGTGGCCTGTGATCAAGGCTCCTATCAATTATCTTGAAGCCTCAGGTTTCAGTTTATCATTGTCAGTCTTCAGTTTGGTCCCCCTTTGTTCCCTTCCTTCATGTTCTTCTCCATTCTTGCTCAATTCCCATCCTTCTGGCTTTCTCTAATAGTTTTTCCAGGGACGAAGGCAATGTCTCTCACAATAATAATTAGAGTTGCGAGTGAAAATCTTTGAGTAAACTATTGGCATTTTAAAAATTTTCAATTTGGAATATAATTGCACATATTTATGTTTTGTGGTCCCGGGCTAATGTAGCTTTAGCTCATCAGAATCTTAGGCAACTTTAACTTGTAGTTTCTTTACTGGTCCTGATCCGGGTGATATCATCTCTGAGCCTCTTTGAGCAAGGCACAAATGTCAGTTGGTGACACTGATTAAAAAAAAAGAAAGCCTGGGAATTAAATAAAAAGTCTTAAATGACAAGCAGTTTGAAAGTGACCCTTTCCCAAAACATTTTACGTGAAAAGTGATCATGACACTAAGCTTAAGTACTTAAAAACTCAGAAAAGTTAATGGGGTCATAGTTCATAGACTAAAGTCTTCAAACACTCCTAGGCAGCAAGAAAGAACAATAAACCTGACATACTCAATAGTAAGGAACTTTTCAAATCTCACTAAGGAAGACATACTTTCCAAGGTTGGGTTTAACAGCAATATGTCTAAAAGGAAAACACAAAGCAAGCATGTGTATGCAAGCGCACGCACACACACACACACACACACACACACACACACACACACACACACACACACACACACACAAGACACAGGTGTCAAGCACATCACATCCCATCTTCTGTAGCAACTGATATTGAAAGTCAAAGCAATGAATGTCTTTTAGTTTGACTTATGATTTAAATGCATTGTTGCTATGGATAGTCAATGGAGTCTTAGCTTGACATATGATTTAAACTCATTGCTTTCTAAAAGTATTCATTCCATCCTGGTCTCTGATATGTGCCACGCCCAGTGGGAACGTTTCTGACCTCATCACATTGCATCCCTCCCTCATGCTGTCATGATACTCAACCCTTTTGCCTTCCTAATTACTGCTCACTCTTTGTGGCTTCCTCCTGAATCAACAGTTAACTTGGGATTTTTCAAGCCTTTATCTATGCTTCTCTCATGTTTCCTGCTACAGTATTTACCTTAGTGATCTCCCCCATCCAGTTAGCTTTGTATGGATCTATATTCCAATGGCTTCCAAATGCTCATCTCTAAGCTGACTTCTGTTTATTGAGTCTCAGCCCTTCTAGGCAATGGTTTGCAACCTTCATTGGATGTATGGGCATCTTGAATTAATAATATTCCCATCTTCCTCTAAATCTTCCCATATCACTCATGACATAATGCACTGTTACCATTTATTCTGTTATTTATGCCACAGGCAGGTGTGACCTTTGTGACTCTTTCTGTCTCTAAGTATATCAAATTCTTTGACAAGTTCTGCTGACTATACTTTGTAAAATGAATCCTGATAGTTGGGCAAAAATAATTGCAAAATAAATGCTAATTTCTTCCTTTTATTTGCACTCCATTTTCCTTTTATTCAAATCTAGATCTTTATTATTTTTCATTTATTTTGTACACAAAAGCAGCTCATTCTACTAATTAGTATTAAGCAAGAACCTAAATAGCTGCTATGCTGAGAGTGTGCTAGTTGTTCCTTGGGAAGGGAAGAGAAGAGTAGTACATTGGCTTTGAGTTAATTTCTAATGTAAACACTTTTATCCCCTTCCCTCACATGATGGACAGACTCTGGCTACACTACCTGCAGTTGGGTCTCACCTACGAACTCACTTCTTTTCTCTCTGCCTGGAACGTTCTAACCAGTACAACTGGATCCTTCCTGCTAATAAGGTCTCCAGTTCCAAAAGTGTCCACCTTGGACAGTGAACTAAAGTGCCTTCTTGGACAGTGAACTAAAGCAGCCCCACATCATATTTCTTCCTATGTTCTTCTACAATAGGCAACCTTGTGTTTTATTCTCAACCAGTAGAAAAGGGAGATCCATGCTTTATAAAATTTCCTTCCTCATAAACAACAGAGGGAATTTTTTTTTTCTGTATGGAATTGATTTTTTATTAATATTGCTATTACTATATTTGAAATATAGTGAGTGACACATGCAACGACTAATTAATTCTGGTATGTATTGTTTGTCTGGAACAGACTTACAAATAATAAGCATCAGCCTAGTAATAAGACACAGCATTGTTTGCTTTGTGAAATGTTGCTAAAACATATTATTCTTCTTATCTGGTCAATTAAAGAGAAATTCTATAAATCTCTACCACTATACACATTTTGTAACAGTATCCAAATCAGTACTTATTGCCCATTGAATATAATTATTGAAAATAATTTAGAAGCATCTTGATTACCAGCAGCATACAGACACCTTAATTCTCCCCTTCCTATTGTTCAGTGCTATAGGTCAGACATTGAGTGCTGCACATGGTAGGCAAGGACTTTGCCACTATACTGTATACTTAGCCCCTAAACATAGCCTTCTTACACTCATGCAAATGTAAGAAGATGTTGGAGGGATTCAAACATCAGTTTTGCAGCAGATAGAAACTCTGCCCAATGAGATCCCATCATTACCTACGCAGAGATAAAGCAGCCAGCCACCGATATGTGTCCTACTTCTTGAGACCAAGTTTGTACTGATATTATAGAACGCTGTAACTAAAAATCAAAAGCAGAAAACACACTAGTAAGCAAAAGCAATTGAGGGCACCTTTTTTCTTTTAAAATAAGCATCACTGTGGTCTCTGTTTCAAAACATTCAAAGCAGCTGCTTTAGGGGGGAAAAAAACAAACAACAAAATGAAACAAACAAACAAAAAAACACCCAAACCATCCCTATTTCCTAAGCTGCAAGACCGAAGATGAGCAGCTTGCCAAAGGTGCAGTCCGGAGGAGCAAGGTCTAAGTGGAAAAGTGGAAGGGAAGAACTTATCTAGACATTTCAAGCAACAGCCTCAGAAAATGCAATAAAACCGTAAGTCAGATCACACCAGCTTCTAGTTCGTGCTATCTGCTGCTTTCCAGCTGAACTTCAAATAAAATGCAAACTTCTTTCACCCAGAGATGAATGTTAGATCCCTCCTGGCAAAGCAATTTCAAGTTGGGAAATGAGCAAACCTCCTTAATGGTCTCCACTAAGCTTTTGTCAATGTACATTATTTCTTTTTGACACACAGAAAGTCTGGATGTCAGGGTGCTTTAAGAGTCTTACATATTTGGGTAAATTTTATTTAAATATTAACTTTTACCTGTTAAGTTTTTCATGGAAAACATACTGTGTTTCTCAAATACATGTTGACTTTCCCTCTCTAGCTGTATCAGACCTGGGGGAGTATGTTGGATGGCAATTAGGTACAAACAGGCCTGTTATATCATGACCATACTTAAAGTCAGTCATAGCTCTAGCTTGGTCTGCTGCCATCTCTGTTTACATCTTCCTTTGTCTATATTCTCTCCCTCCCCCTTCTTCTTTCCTTCTTTCCCTACTTCCCTCCCCCCCCTCTTTTCTTCCCACCTCTCTCCCTCTTTCCCTTTCTCTCCAGGTTGGCTCTCATCTCCAGTGCCAACTTCCTTTCAGATCTCGGCATATCTGACCCTTATTTTCTCCTTTCTTTACTCCATCCTTCCTCAGCTCTGTTGTGTAACCTCCACTCTAAGAGCTGACTGGCTCCTGCTCCATCCTGACTTCTGTTACTACTGTGTCAGTACAGGCACCTTCCCTATATCTTTGACGTGGTTTAGACATGAGAGAAGAGTGAAGCCAGTAATAAGAGCAGCAGAAGCGCCTGTTACCCAAACCCTATTTCAGCTCATTTGCAGGATTCTGATCAAAGAAGGTAAATATGTAAACTTTACAATGTTAATGTACAGCTATCTTTTTTTCCAAAATAACTTCAAAAATACCTTTTCTTCCCTTTCCCTAGATACGGAGACCACTGTACAAGTTATTGAAACATCCTCTCTTATTAATATTCGGAGACATATGGCCTTATTGGTATTTGGAGCTTCTGTTCTAAATTATCTTATTCAATTCCTTCATTCAACAAAACAAGAAATGAGTACAAGCTGTCTGTGTTAGCTAGGGTTTCTATTGTTATAAAAAGAGACCATGTCCATGGCAACTCTAGTGAAGGAAAGCACTTAATTGGGACTAGCTTACAGATCAAAGTTGTAGTCCATTATTATTGCCATGGTGGGAAGCATGGTGGAATGCAGGCAGACATGGTGCTGGAGAAGGAACTGAGAGCTCTACATCTTGATCAGCAGGCGGCAGGAAGAGACTGACCCACTAGGCCTGGCTTGAGCTTCTGAGACCTCAAAGCCCACCCCATAAGTGATGCAAATTCTCCAACAAAGCCACACCTAATCCAACCAGGCCACATGTTAATGCAAATTCATTTGGGCCATTTTCTTTCAAACCACCATACTGCTTTATCTGTACATCTTATCTGAGAAATGTGGCTCAGGATTGTTGGTTAGCAATGATGGTGGTGATGATGGTGGTGGTGGTATTGGTCGATAAAAAATGCAAAGCATGGAATGATTCCCCACACTTAGACTGAGATCTGAGCTTGCACTGTTTCTACATCTCAGATGTGGTACACAACGCAGGCCATTTCCTTCCACTTCTCAACTACCAAGAGCAGTAAAGTGATGGACTTGGCTCAGAATGCTCCAAAGTCTCCTTTCTTTAAAAACCTAAGTGTCTCTCACACTACAACTCATTCTGTCACAAATACCCTTGTACAAAAAGGCTTAGACTCCACAGTTATAATCTGATGTGTTTTGAGCTTGTAACTAATTCATCAACCTTTGAGGCAAGTAGAAGTTAATAAAAAATAACACTTGCACAGTAGACTAAAACTTCCTGGGCATTTGCATCTTTTTAC
This sequence comes from Phyllotis vaccarum, assembly GCA_033318265.1. Taxonomy (NCBI): domain Eukaryota; kingdom Metazoa; phylum Chordata; class Mammalia; order Rodentia; family Cricetidae; genus Phyllotis; species Phyllotis vaccarum. The sequence goes on from JARWLC010000002.1 coordinate 144,230,221, forward strand.
ATTTTTTAGGAAAGAAAACACTTCTTACTGTACCATCATCCCATAGATCCCCAAACAGGCTCAATAAGTGACTTTCTCAGCCTTTAAAAGGCACATTCAAGACATGAACCTCCTGTTGATATGTTTGTGTCCTTGACAATATAGAGGAGCTTCCTTAAGATAAGTGAAATATTTTCAACATTCTGTTCTGGATGTTCTTACTCTGTACCTCTTCCTTCTTCCTACATTTTTCTCATCTCCACACTTTCTTGTAATACATTTTTGTCACCTCTACATGTATGCTACCTATGCACAGAGGTCTAATTTTTAGGTCTAATTGTATGGACTTTTCTCTGCTCTTCTGTTCATACTACCATATTATCACATTTACTAATAGCAAACAGTGTCATATAGCCAAATAGTAGCTTCCATTTTGCTGAGAAGATATGTACAGTGTAAAATAAAAATTGCATAAAATGATTGTTGCTGTAGATTTAAAAAAAACATGGCATTTCCATCCTATTTTTCATAAGCAATGTTGAAAACACTCCAGATGTTATAAACAATAGAAGTAGTATGATCATACTGCTGTTCTACAAACAGAAACAAAACAGTCACTTGAAAGCTTTCATGTTTAACTTTCTTGCATATAGCCTGCTTTCAAACACAGTAATTATTTCTGTCTACTAAGTGGGTCACACTTTTTGACAGAGGTTTTTTCTTTTAATTGTCAAAACCAATGTAAATCAACACCCAAGAATACACCGCTCTATCACTTTCATCCTGCAATGAATGGTTATTGTGGAGTGTAAATAACTGAGAGAGCCCAAGGGCGGGACCACAGAAGTGCATTGCCAGCTACTAATAGCCTTTGGCCTTCCTCTACTAGGCACCTGTGTGTACAAGCATAGACCAAAACACACAAACATACATACCAATTTTCACCCAGCAAAGCACAAACATTTTGACAAGGGCCTAACATCTGCGTTCATTACAGTTTAGAATCCAAAATAGGCATGTGTAGGAGGAAGCCCAACTTAGGAAAAAGAAACGTGAAGCAAATTTTAAAACCTGAGTTCTAAATCCACTTTGCTCCTTTCCGTTCTGCACCAAGGAAGCCATTTCATTATATGGCTCAATATACTCTAAATACAGAAGACTAGGAGGTTAAATATGATGACTTCTAAATTTCTATGAAATCAAGAAAATGATCAGAAACGGCTTTTGTTCAGTGAGTCCCTTCTATGATTAGAGCTCCTTTTTGCCAATTAGAATACGTCTGATAGCTTTCTCCCCACTGTGTTTACTTTGTCAGATGTAGGCTAGAAGTTATTTTCTATAGTTATTTACTACCAGAAGATGTTAACTGTCTGCTCCTTAATTTGATAACTATACGGACCAGTAGAAGTTATAAAAATGAGAATGACATTAGCTCTGACCTTCAGTGTTTTCTCTGACTATAGAATGGACTGCTTATAGATCATCACTGGAACAGGTTTTGTTATATGAAGAAGTAGTGACAGAGACATTGTCTTTTAGGTGGAAAAGTTTTGAACTTGCAATGGGAGGACATTTCCCTAGCAGCACTGGCTTCTGAGAAGGTCATCGAAAGAGGACTAGGATGCCTTAGGCCACTCAGAGTAACGTGCGAACAGAATATGGCCACAGACATGATTTTTTAAAAGAAGGTAACAGGATTTGAAGGAAATACCAGTAACATTTTATTTTATATCAGACAAGTCTTGTTCCCAGACTCATTGTATAAAAATTAGTTATATATGATAGTATGGATAAATTCAGAAGACATTATGTTAAAGAAAGAATCAGTAACTAGGGTAAAAGACACAAATTCTAACATATACAAAATATCTCAAACAGTAATACTCAGAAGGAGGTAAAATTGATGCCAGGGTTGGGGTGAGAATGGAGGAAATGAGCCATTGATGTGGGATCTTTCTGTACGCTGTAAATATCATTCTCATTCTTTAAATGTTTTGACCCATGTCTATATATATAACAGACTGACAAACTGGTGTGAGCAAACTGTGGCCTTTCATTTGCAAATAATACTCACTTTCCCAGCATGCATGAAAGTTGCTGGATCTTCTTCAGCAAACATAAGAAACTCTCATAGATGATTTCCAAGAATAAAACCAGAAGTCTACATGAATGTGCTGATAATTCATCTTGATATTTTGCCTAATTATCTGTTGTATCAAAGGCTAAAAACATATGTATATTCTCAATAGTGTTGAAAAAATTCTTTATCTCTTGTCTTTCTAGGCTAAGCCACATCCTTTAAATGCAAAATTACAATATCCATCACCAATATTCCCATTTGCAAAACAGATCCAGTATACCTACAATTATGACATGTGTGCTGGGAATGGAGGCCTGTAGGAGCACAGCCTTGCAATCCCAGCATTTTAGAGGACGAACAAAAAGAATTGCAATGCAAATTCCTCCTGGCCTACCTGGTCATATCCTCTCAAAAATACATATGACAACACAATTGTGACTCTCAGAAATGCTATTAAACCTTTGCAATTCTTGTGAGGGCTTCACTCTCTGTGAAGAGTTCTTACTTCTACACAGATACTGTAAAAGCCAGCCAAGGTACAAATATCCCTCCTTCAACTGACTTATGTGCTCGTGGCTTTGGTCTAATTTTGTTTTACTCAGTTCATTTTGGGTAAACAGAACCCAGGCTGATGTCATCAGATATCTGGCCCGGAATTTTTTTGCATCCCTACCTACACCCTTCCCTTAAAATGTGAATAGCAATTCTCATGTCAGAAATAGTTAAGCTTAAAATCAATGTAATCTGATGAAAGATACAACTTATAAATTCAATTAGAGGTCTAACAGGGAGAAATAGCAAAAGGCATAGAGTCAGGGCCTTTAGAATAATGAGAGAAAAATCCTCCAGTAAAATGTTTAGTTTGGAAGTTAGCAATTTCCACTTCAAATTAAGAAGGGATAGAAAACCACTTTACCAGTTCCGAAGGAAGAAATTGTGAGCACTTTAAGAAAATGCTCAAGTTGAAGCATTGTTATAATCTTTGAGTACCTAATATTGCTGTCATCAGCATGAAATATAAAACAACTGCAAAATACTATTGCAACTTAGATATTTCTGGCACAAGGAGAAAAATTCTTTTTCATGAAGACAAATGTTAATAATAACCTGAAGATCCCCTCCAAGTCTTAGTTGCTTACAGTGGTGATTCTCAATCTGTGTGTCTTGTGTCATGACCCCCTTGGGGGTCACATATAAGATTATCCTGCATATCAGACATTTCCATCAGGATTCATAACAATAACAAATTATGGCTGTGAAGTAGGAATGAAATAATTTTGTGGTTGGGACGTCAACACAAAACAAGGAACTATATTAAAGGATTGCAGCATTTAGGAAGGTTGGAAACCATCTTAAAGGAGCATAACTAGGAGAAGATCATGTGGGAAGGATTCTATGGACCGGTGGGCATCAGATAAAATGCCAAAGTTTAGTCTAGTGGTGATACAGAACTTTGTTCATCAAGTGAAAGATTATATCAAGAGACTAGTGACCAAAGAGTTGTAACTTCCTGAAATAATTAGCTATATATATAAAAAAATCTGTGTTTATGATGAAGCCCTCTGGATGACAATTGATATATAGTTCAATAAAGAATTAATTCATCTCTAAATATGTCCTCTATTTTAATAAAGTGATTATCTCAAATAGATAAATTGCTCATTATAGAAGTGTGGCTAACTACTCCTGACCTGCCTTGATACCACACTTAGAAAATGCTTTAAGTAGGTGGAAGATGGCTCAGTGGGAAGAGGCACTTGCTGCCAAGCTTGACAGGCCTAGGTTAGATCCCTAAGATTTACATGGTAGAACAAGAGAACTAATTTCTATAAAGTGTCTTCTGATGTCTACACAAGCCCAAAACCATACGTTTGCACACACACACATACATACACACACATAAATTTTAAAAATCAACTAAAAAGCTTCTTAACTGTGTATTCTAATCCCTAATGGTCCCCATTCAGCTCTCTTCAAAGGAGTACTATAGCCATTTATCCAGCTTCCTAGATATGTTTCTGGTTGGTTCTATGAAGATATGACTTTGTGACATCTAGATCACCTCCCACTTTATTTAGAATTACTGATACTAACATGTTTTCCATAACTGGAAAGATAAATACAAATTTACTCCTGGTAGATCTGACTTATGCTAAAGTCACAAGGCAGAGCCTTGAAGTAACAAATGACATCTTTTATGATCCTTTGGTAAATGCATTGGACCAATGCTTATATGCAAATCATGGTTTAAATAACGATTGGAAATATGCACACAACCCTGGTTGTATGTAACTGGCACGAGCTATAATTTGTGTATTAATATTCAGAATCCAACCCAGCTACTTCAAATCACTGACAGCCAGCTTTGCTTCTTTTATTTATAGATTTTTTTTTCCTGGAAGGGATCAGCATTTGCTGGGAAACTAAAGGACTATTTTCTAATAATGCTTCTGAAACCTTATTTTGAAACTTCAGAAAAGTTTCCCTAAAAGTCTATGAGATAACATTTTCATAAATGAATTCATAATGACCATCTTTAATAAGAATGTGGGGAACTAAAAATAGTTACCTCCTGTAAGCGGCAGGCAGAATTTATAGTGTAATTCCTGGTCATCTCTTTCATTCTGAGTTTCCATAAGGTTAATGGGAAAGATGACACCAAGTTGGTGTGATACTTTACATGGAGCTCAATCTAAAATGCCCATTTCTTACTCTGCTTCTGTGTTATAGAGAATAGGAAAGCTCCAGAGGAGGCCTGCAAAGATATGAAAAGTAATTATTTTGTTTTATTTTCATAAGATTATTTGTGGGTAAATTCCATGCCTCAGCTTCTCTCTAATAATCTGAAAATCTCTATCAGTCTATCAGTCATTGTGCTCAGAAAAAAATTCTTCAAAGATTGCCAAAAGCTTCTCTATTATTGCCAATATTTCTCTTCTATAGGCCTACACAAGAAGCATGTAGCCTAAATATCCAACTGGATTGCAGAAGGCTTGCTCTGAGCCAGGTGGCAATGGAACACACCTTTAATACCAGCACTCAAGAGGCAGAGGCATACATATCTTTAAGTCTGAGGTCATCATGGTTGACAGAGTAAGTTCTAGGACAGCCCCAGATACACAGAGAAACCTGGCCTCAAAGAAAATAAAGAGTGCGTAGATATTTTGTCACGTGTTTTCTTCTTTCCCTCTGTTCTGTAGCTAACCTGAATCTTAATATAAAGTGTGGAAACCAAAATAAAACAAAGCAACAAACCCAGATCTACTGAAAGGATTGTTCATCCTTAGCTGTCTAGAGGAAGGAAGATCGGACTGTGTAAAGGTGATGCCGAGAATCAACAAAAAACACATGGAGCCTTAAACCAGGCAAAATTGTTCCATGTGCATATGTATGGTGCACATGCATGCTCACATATCTGGGGATGCGTGTGCATGCGTGCGTGCGTGCATGCGTGTGTGTGTGTGTGTGTGTGTGTGTGTGTGTGTGTGTGTGTGTGTGTGTGTGTGTGTGTATGTGTGTGTATGTATGTAATCCAGTGGTTAATATCAGTTGTCTTCCTCAAATACTCTTCTTTCCAGTATTGAGGCATGGCCTCTCACTTAGACCCAGATCTCACCAATCTCCCTAGCAAGCTTGCTTCTGGTACTCCTGTCTCTACCTCCTATGGGCTGGGCTTACAGGAAGGCGTCCACACCTACCCAGCATTTGTGTTAGGGCTGGGATTTCAAACTCTAGACTTCATGTTTATGTGTTTTAGGCTTTATCCTACTGAACCATCTCCCCATCCCTGAAGTCCAATATTTTTGTTTCTGGTCCAAATATCCCATTGGAAATACATTGAGATTTAAGATAAGATTTGTTACATTATCCTAGAAATATTCCACCATTTATTCTATATACTACATTGATACCACACAGAGACATTTAAATATGCACAGCTACACAGAAACATATAGGTCTTGAATTTGACTTTACATTTGTAATAGATTTTGTAGATATAACCTAGAAATGGCTTAAGCATCATTTTTTTTCTGGTTGTTTTATTTTTTCCCTTTAATTTCAGTAATTTCAGCAATGTTTGAATTACCTCACTTGAGGGAGGGGAAGTCATCCAAGAGACTTCTCAATTCCCTGCCCATCAGCTGCTATTCTTAGCCACAGCTTTGGGCACATGTATGTTTTTCAATATTCTCCCAAACAGGCATCATAGCAAGTGTTATCACGGTTGCTTTTTCCAAATATGTTGGTTTAATTGTGTTAATAATGGAGGCATACTCCTGTCTGGGTCTCGGTCTTCAGCTGGGAAACAAATTCATATAGTTCATATCAACTTTGTTGACAGGTGGTTGGAAGTTGAAAAGTTTTTATTGATTTTATTCATTTGTCCTTTAGTTTTTAGTAGATGTAAAAATTAGACGCAGAATGATACTGACCAATATTTGTGAGCTTAAGAAATATAAAATGCATTTCTACATGTCAGTCCAACATACACTTAATATATAAAGCAAGTATTCTTGCAAAAAATGTGAAATATAGAAAATTAATTTTGGGGGGAAGCAAGACTTATATTCTGCTTACACTATGTGTACTTAAGTCAGATCTTATAGCAGGATATAATGTGGGAATTAAAATAAATAGTGTATGGAAACTGGACTCTGGCTTTATAAAAAGAGGTCTGAAACTGGTGGGAGGTGGCAGTGTGGTAAGGTAGGGAGAGGAATTGGGTGACTTAACTGAAAAATAGATTGTATGGACACATAAAATGCTCAAAGACTTAATACAAATAGTATATGAAATTTAATTGTGTGTGGTCAGGCTGCAACAACATCCTTGGAACACTGAAGATTAACAACACGGACAGTTGGTACACAGTGTTCTGCGACCTTCCACTTAAATGATAAGCCTTAGAGGTATACTTTTGGATGATACCTTAAATAGAAAAGATTAAGAGAAACACACCTGTCCTTGGCAATAGGGAATGCCACAGGGTCATCAGTCCTCATTTTAAGTGTGACTTTTGTCAATCAACTCAAACAGTGGTTAAGAATGTTTATTGGGATCTTAGCAGATGATTATCTCTCACCAGAGTCTGCATTTTCTTCAACAATAATTATCTCTCCCAGCAACACCACACTCTTTGTCAGAACAAAGCAAGGATTTCCTGATAACCTAAAGGAGTCCTCTGTGGTTCAATTCAGGCTGACCAGAGGCTTGAGGACTTTACAGTGTGTGTATTCATCACAGGAGAAAATGCATATTATTAAAAGCACAAGAGTCTCAGGGTTTCAGAATAACAACAAATTAATTGGAGAATCTCTGTTGCTTCTTGATGGTCTGTCATATTTCCAGGGCTAAGTCAACACTGGCTCTTTTTTTTTGCTGGTTTGATTCTATGTTCAATGGAAGATGTCCCACACACATCTTTTCATTAAACTTAACTTTGCCTAACTTTGAGTCACCATTCATCTCTCAGAAGAGAGCAGAAAGAATCTGTTTTGTTTTGTTTTTCAAATACTGTCTTGACTTAAATACTACATTCAGGTCTGTTCTTTCATTTGTCTACAAGCCAGTCTTCTGTAACTTTTTTTTGGGGGGGGGGTTGGTTTTTCAAGAAAAATTTTCTCCGTATAACAGTTCCAGCTGCCCTGGAACTCAAAGAGATCTGCCTGTCCCGGCCTCCTTAGTGCTAGGATTAAAAGCATGTGTCACTATCACCCGACTTCTTCAGCAACTTTGAATCCTGATTTCTTCTTCAACCTCGTTCTGCTAATCTGGATTTCCCATTGCCTCCCTGGAGATTGTTTGGATACAAATGAACTGAACATCCTTGTTTTGTGTTCCAACTCTCACCCTGCTTTCTCCACAAGGTTGGTTGTGAAGGCCAGGACATTTATGGAGCTCTCCCCTCATCTAATTGTGTTTATCAACAAGGGAGGTAAAGAGCATAATATGGACTGAAGTGTGACTCTACAAAATACTTATGGTGAGGCCTGAAATGCCAGGTCACTGGTTTGGGGGTAAATGTGGTTGAAAGAGGCAGATGAATCTGTATTGTTCAGTGTTAGGCATCAACTTGGGTGGGCCACAGTGCCTAGATATTTTGCCAAGTATTAGTAATGTTTCTGTAAGGATGTTTTTGGATGAGATTTACAGTCAAACTGGTGAACTTTCAGTAAATCAAATTATCCAACATAATACATTCTGCTGCACATAATCAACTGAAAGCCTGAAAATATCAACATTCTTACCTCTTGTGAAAGAAGGAGAGAGTCTGCAGGCTGTCTCCCACCTACCAACACACTTGACAGTCCCCATTACGTTGTGGGTGTGGCTATCTTGAAAAGACAACTCTATGTCAATAGATAATTTGGAATTTCTGAGGGAAGAAGAGGAGAGCTTATCCTTTACAAATTCTGTTGTTTCAGTTAGGTAATTAGAAGTAAATGTATCCTCGTATATTATCCTTTTATCTCTATTCTGTCTTCCGTAATGTTCTCTTCCCTGGCTGCCATTATCTGAGTTAGATGAAGTAGTTGTGTTTCTAGGAAAGTACAAGGAACAAACTGAGGGCCAGCACTATGGAGACTTCTGCTCTAACTTCAGTGGAGGAGGGTGGGGATGTTCTTATCTGCATCATTTTCTTAAGGACATTTTCACAGTTACCATGCTATCTGCATATAGCTGCCCTCAGTAGAACCCTCACGTCTCTGGACAGAATATGAAAACCAAATAGGAGGTTAACTCCTATCAAGGAGAGAGTTATTTTTTTTCCTTTGCTCATAAATACTGGACAAAAAAACCCAGGGAAAATTGTTATTAAAGGTGAGACAAATAATATAGTGTGTTCTATGTTCTGGTAGCTTTTTTTAAAAAAGCATTAAGGTTACACAGAATCAAAAGGCTTGCAAGGCGGAGAAATCTTTGGGGAGAGTGAATACTGGACAGGCTTCAGAATAAGAGAAAATCATGGATAGCTAGACTTCAAACACAGAATATAAAAATAGTATATAAGAAGACCTTTAAAAATCCAGGACCAACAAAATAAAACTGCTAACTAATAAACAGAATAATAAATGGAATGAACAGTTTAAAAGTTTTCAACATCCTTTGTAAGTAGGAAAATATAAATTAAATTGCTTCAAGATTCCAGTCAGAGTGTTTACCATAAAGAGAGAAAATCCTGGTGAAGAAGTGTGAGAAAGGGACATTTATACACAGCTCTTTTAAGTATATACTGATCAAGCCATTATAGAAATATTTTTTTTAAAGTAAAAGTATAACCCAGCTGTACCACTTCTGGGTATTTACCCAAAGGAGTTCACATCCTACCTACAGCAGTAATTTCATATCCGTGTTTATTGCTCTTCTATTCATAGTAACAAAGAAGTAGAATCAGCTGTCTATCAACAGAAGATACAGAATAAAAAATACACTACATATATACAATTGGATTCTACTCAGCAATAAAGAAAAATTAAATTATAAAATTCATGGAAAAATGAATGGGTCTGGAAATCATCATATTGTGAGGTAACCCAGACTAAGAAAGACAAATCTCCTGCTTGCTCTCATCTGTGGATCTGCCTTGTTTATATGTAGATGTATGTGAGTGAGGGTGAGTGACGGTGGAGGCCATGAGCCAGAATGGGAAGAACAAATCAGGTAAGAGAAGGTAGAAGGCTAGGAGGGGAGAATGCGAGGGACACTGTGGCCCAAATAAGTAATTTTTAAAAAAAGTTATAAGGAGACCAGAGGAGGTGATAGGACAGGTGGAGGTCAAACAGAAAGGAACTTACTTTAAGTAGAAGGACACGGGGGCAAGGGGGGGGGGTCAGAATCAACAAAAACAAGTTATGCATGACAATTTCATAATGAATCCTATTACTTCATTTGCTAGTTAAAAATAAACAAACACGCTTTGCCACCAAGTAGACGTGGTTGTAACCGTTCCCAGAAATATTTACGTATGTTTCACTCATTTACTTTCATTGTTCTCTGGCTTTTAGTTCTATCCTTTTTCACTATAAATATTTTTAAATAGTTTGGCTGGCACTTTTTGAAAACCAGTATCCCATTGCTTATGATAAATATGTTTGTATATAGGTTTGTATTCATGCAATATACTTTTCAGTGCTGATCTGTGTCGATACTGAAAATTACTTTAACTATGATCACAAATACATAATGAATCCAGCATTTACCTAACACATCATTCAGGCCCCTTTGTTCCACATGGGAATGAACCCATTGCTCTGAGGCTTAGCTGTATTCATTTTGCAACTATAGGTGCCAGTTAATCATCCCAGATGTTAGCTCCAGCTGTACCCTCTCTTTGTTTATGAGCATGTTTCACTTCAGGTAAACACTGTAATTCTGGCAGAAAATTGTGCCTGATGAATCTGAACCCTGTCCATTATGTATGCACACGACATTTTAAGAACATTTACATAGCTACAGGAAAGAATGCTAAATCACAGGAAACTTGAATTCTTGCCTTGGCTCATCTGATTTTATTTAAACAAGTCAATTAGTCTTAGTTTCCATGTCTGTAAATTGGGATAATGTTATTTACTTTAGAGGATTGCTTTGGAAATTAACAGGAATAATTTCATACAATTTTGCAGTGCCTGCATGTTGCTTTTGTGCAGGGAATGATGGCGTTACACATTCTCTTCTAGGCTGAAAATAATGATAAGACCTGTTTTATCCTTTAAACAAACTATGAGGAAAGGGTATCATAATAACAGTAGATTTACACTGGATGAAATTTCAATGTGAACTGTGATCAGGTGTGTAGGGGTGTCTGTGTGTGTCAATGTTTCATTTACTCTTGATATTCTATATCATATACATTAGTCTTAGTCTAACTATACAACACCAGCCAGCAGAGGAGAAGTTTCTTGCATGCTCTCATGAGCCTACCTGAGCTTTAAAGCCCAGTTCAACTCAATATGAAAAATAGGATTGAAATGCTTCAGAAGAGTTGACATGTGGTCAGGCCATTGTTCTCGCCAGAAATTATTGAAGAACTTGCCAGTTAATATCTTCTTTCAAGCTGCTGACAGACTCCATTAACAAACAACAATGCTAGCCAGCTAGAGGGAGGCCTCTTGGCTGACCAGACTGAGCCATTCATTCAAATTATAGGTTTGGACTGGTGGAGGGAAATTCACAGAATTAGACGGGAACTATCTGTCAGGAGAGCAGGCTGGAAACGAGACTGTGCACTTAACTACTGACCATTTCCCAAGCCCTTACATTACTTTACCAATAGAAAGGGCAGAAGAACAGGGTAGGGTACCACTAAAAACAAACAAGATAACCAAAATTCCAAGAAACACTTTCCTGACCGGGCTTCTTGTCCTATATATCTTGAGAAATTAGATGAAGACCCAGAGAACTTCCCAAGCATAGTATCGAAAGACAGCCTGTATAAACCCCCCCCCCCATACACATATTTGGCCAATAACCAAAAATGCAACCTGTGGTCTGCAACTAGAATCTCATAGGTAATTCCATTTTAAAAATACATTAAGAAATATTTAAAGACGACACTTGAGCTCCTAGAATTATTTCACAACTTACTATTTAGTCTTACTGCTTGTATCACATTTGAAGGATCAAGGGACTGATCCTTGGACTTTGAAAAGTCATAAATTAGGTCCTGGAAAAGGAAGGATGAAATTCCCTTCAAAAGTAGATGTAACACATGAATGCAGTGCAGTAAAGAACGCGGGAACGTATTGGAGAGTAGTCTGAGTGACCGTTGAGATGGTCCTAACTCATGGTAACCACCTCTGGTCTAATAAAGCACCTCTCAGGAGAGTTACAGTAACTGAAATTACCACAAGCTATTATTGTTACTGATTGAAAATTTAGTGAGTGGGAAGGAGAGCTACAGTTGCCTTACTTAATTTTCTGGGTGACACCTTTGTTTACTGGGATTTGTGTACTGTTGTAAACTTTTGTTGGTAATATTGGAAATCTAATAATTTCAGTGTTCTTAGTGAACTATCATTTATTGTGCATAGCAGTATGTAAAAGCACCTGGAAAATCCGACAGACAGAACACAAAAAGGTAAAGTGTTCTAGTGATTTCTCCCTCGCAATAAAGCCACAGATGAAAAATGTAAATTTCAATTGCCTTAATACATTATTTACCACAAACTATAATCTAAATAAACCAACAGTGCATTTAAAACAGCTGGATCATTGTATGAACATCTGACATTCATCCTTATGTGTAGAATTGCATCGTTGAAGCCTAAATGAGTGAGTAAATGCTTACACCATTTACACCATTTTTCTCAGGGGGGTTGCTGCATCTTTTGGTCTCTGATTTCCCTTCTATTAAACATTATTTACCTTTCAGGCACTCAACCCAGCCTTATTAAATAGAGAAGCATAAGAGCAGAGCCCTGTGTTTAAGTGACATGGAAAGGGAGTGTGCTACCAGGAAGACCAGAGAAAAAGTACTTTTTAAGGGTGAAGTCTGCTATTGAAAAACCTGCCAAGACTTTTTTGCTTTTTCACGTTTCTTCCTCTGTTCAATTTTCAATATCCAAGATCAGTAATTCCCTAGTACATTTTGGCACTTGTGAAGATTTTTCCACAGTTCCTAACTTCCCTTGTTCCCTTGAAGTTCTGTGCAGAAAAATTACAGATCCAAATAGAAAGATTGCATTAGCTGTCTTCTGCCTCAAGCTTTCGTTTAGTGCTCTACGAGCCAATAGAGAATGATGTGGAACACCCAAGGGGTAGAATAGAGCAAAGGCAAATAATTGTGTCTTTTAATGGGTTATCTTCAGAGGCACAACCCAGAATGTTCTTAGTATTAATTTCCTCAAACATATGACTTGTTAAAAATAACCCCAAGCTATCTTTTGGAGCAAATCATTTCCCCAGACCTGATGTCAGCTACCATATTTAGGACAATGGGAAGATTCATCTGTTCATTCAGACTTTCCCATCTCCCATCCCACAGTAACAGATGTTAGTCATTGAAAAGGAACAAGGACTAGAAACTCAGGAGGAAGTTTTGACAATTCAGTATGTGGAAGAAGCAAGAGGCTGGGGATGTAGTCAGTGTCACCACTAGCGACAGAAGGCTACTTAGCACTCAAAAACTAAGTCAGTAATATTTCGCTGTTTTCCACTTAGCCAGAAGGACCTTGGAAGACTGAGTTTGAAACTCTCTTTAAGGTGAATCTCTGCAATGTAATTACGTTATATTTTCTCTTACTCAGAACTGTTGCTAATTCAGAAACTGAAGAGAATATTTTTTTTTAAAGTAGAATTATATAGCAGATCATTACTGGTAAAATATTTTTACCTGTGGGTTTGATGTCAGTTTTTTATAAGATGATCTACAAAGATGACCTCAACTAAGACTCCTACAGTGGTGGATAGGTAGCCTAAAGTGGTCATCTTCTGCGTTTAGATTGGTGACAACCTCAATTGTCAATGGAGAACTTTCATCTAAAAACTGCTGGAAATATACAGAGACACACAGGTGAACATTAGGCCAAGGATCGGAGGAGTCAGAGGGGTCAGGGACATTCCAAAAACCCCCACAGAAACAACTAACCTGGGCTCATAGACTCTGAACCAACAACCAGGAAGTCTACACTGAACCAATATAGGCCCTCTGCATATATGTGACAGCTGTGCAGGTTGGTTTACTTGTGGGACCCCTAACAATGGGAGCAGGGGCTGCCCCTAATACTTTGGCTGGCTCTTCGGAACCTATTCTTGGGAGGTAGTTATTCTTACTGTAACATGATATGCCATGTTTTGTTAATACCTATGGGAGGCCTGTCCCTTTCTAAACAAAACAGAGAATGAGTAGGTAGAGGGGGAGGGGCAAGGTAGATGGAATGGGAGGAGAGAGTGGATAGGAAACTGAGGTCAGAATATACAAATTTATACAAGTAAATAAAAAGAATTTTTAAAAAATCTACACAATGGAGTACTATTCGGCAGTTTAAAAAAAAATGACAACCTAAAATTTGCAGGTAAATGAATGGACTTGGAGAATATCTCCTGAGCGAAGTATCACAAGCCCAGAAAGATAGGCATGGGATGTACTCACTCATAAGTGGATTTTAGACAAAAAGCAAAGAATACCCAAGCTGCAAACCACAACCCCTAAACAGCTTGGGATCAAAAGGAAATTAAGAGAGACACCCAGAGTTTCCCCTAAGAAGAGAAAATAGAGAAGATCACCTTGGCAAATTGGGGTCACAAAGGGTTGTAACCAAAAAGTGTTGGGAACAAATCTTGAAAGAAAGAGATGGTTGAGTGAGAGGAGTAAAGAGGGAGATAGAAAGAGATGGAGATCTCGATAGAGGAAGCAAATGTGTGGTTGGAAAGAGAATAGGTGCTAGGGAAACCTCCAAGAACTCACAAGATGTCCCTGGGCAAGACTCCAAACAACAGTGGAGGGGTGCCTAAACAGGACGTCCCCTATAATCAATGAGTAACACCCCTAAGTGTCATCACAGAACCTACATCCAACAAAGAATAGAGGTGGAGGCAGAGATCCATGGCTGAGCACTGGGAAGAGCTCCTGGTCCAACTGAGAGCAGGGAAGGAGAGTCTGTATGAACAAGGGGATAGGGATTATGAGGAAAATTCCCACAGTAATGGCTGGCTGGATCTTTGCGTGGGGGGGTCACTTCTTCCAACAAGGCTACACCTCCTAATCTCTAAGTAGCATTGCTCCGTAAGGACCAAGCATTCGAATCTATCATCCTATGATCATATCCTTATTGAAACCACCACATTTTACAAAGAGGACAGTAGAAATTCCTCATGGTCACACCCCTAGATGAAGAGCTATAGGTAGTTAATGGTTGGTGAGAAAGGGAGAATTATTTTCTCCTAGGACAACTTCTCTATAGATTGTCCAACTCCAAGTGGTCAGCCCTGGGCAAATGTAAATATGAGCAATGATAAATGATCTCAGTATATTTTATATACATATAAATGCACACAAAAATAATAATTAAAGAGAAAGTTATGAATTTGGGAAGGGGCACAGTGTAGTTTGATGAGGAGAGAGGGGCAGGAAGGATGTAGATGCTATGCTCACGTATTGACTACTAAAAATGAAATTAAAAGAATAACTAAACATAGAGTTTCTTTAGATGGAAGACTAGCTTATGGAGGGTTTTCTTGGTTAGAACTCTGTTCCAATTATTATTTAGTTGCCCAGATGATGGCGGTAAAGTTATCATGAATGGAGAAGGTGCTAGAAGGTAGGAAAGAAAGAACCTACTTCTATTATCTTTGTTTTACCTTCACAGAACTTTCACTTAACCTAGCACCATCCACACAGACCTTCACCATCAATTTTGCTCTGCAGAATTTGAATCATTTATTAGACTTATATGAATGAGATATATGAGTAACCAAAATTATTTCAGGGAACAGAGTTTAAACAGTCAAGCCTTCATACTTTGTAAGCGGCAGAGCTGAGCTTTAAATCTAGGTTTATTTGACTCTAAAGGAGCACTTGTCACAGCACCATATGTTGAGAGCTCTTTCACAATACGACATATTTTTCAAGAATAGTTTGTATAAAAGAAAATTTGAATGTGAATTATTCACTGCACTACTTGTATTTCGTTATACAAAGAACACCTAACAAATGGTAAAAATGTTTCAAAACCAGGTAAGAAGGCTCAGCAGTGAGGAATACTTGCTGCCCTTGCAGAGAACCCTGGTTTGGTTTCCAGCACCCATATAGGAGTCAACAGGCACTGGAAACTTCATTTTAGAGAATATGAGGCCTCCTTCTGGCCTCTGTGGACACTACAGACAGGCACAACACCCATGGGTATAAAATCAAAGTAAATGAGTGTTTTAAACATACTTTCAATACAAAGAAGGAAGTAACGGTTTATCTAGAAAGTGAATCTACAGGATCAACCAGTATCATAGCACAGCACTGACAGAGAGCTGGTAAGCTCCAGCTCCAGCCATAAAGAGCTTAGAGACAGGCCTCCAGAGAAAACTGGAATGACCACATATATGTTTGAACATTCATTAATATGCAAAGTGCTAATCTTTAAACAAATACCTTATTTTTCTGTAAAGATTATACTCACACCATCTCCAATGACTCACCACAAAACAGAAATTATCTAAAAAAATGTTCAATAAACATTCATTTCTAAATTCTAAATAAGTCAACAGATAAGATGTTGAAGTGGCCAATGAGTGCCATAAAAGATGACAATGAATGAACACAAACAAGTGATGGTGTGTGTTCTGAAGAAGGCAGAGACAGAGTTGCTCTTAAGGGGATGAAAGGGTCATCGGCAAAGAGCACAGAGCAGAGAGGGCTGCAGATTCAAGTCATGGAGCTGGCGTAGCTGGTCGGGTGAAATTTGGGACTCAGAGCTATTGTGTGTGTGGGGGGGGGGTCACGGTATGGGAATCTACAGGTGAGAACGGAGGAGATATGGCTGTGGAGTCAACTTTAGATTTAAGGCACTGGGAACCCACTCAACGCACTTCAGCCAGTTGACTTCATGAACTATGTCATTAAAGACTCTTCGGATATTGCTTCTCATAGAATATTTTAGAAGATGATAGCAAAGTCAAGGAGACTAGTTAACAGCTTACATCCTTGTGTAAGAGGGAGATGAAGATAGCCTGAGCTACGGTGCTATGCATGGGGGAACAAAGAAAGGGATGGATATGAAATCATTTGAAGTAGAAATATTTGACTTATTGATAGACTGGGTATACAATGTGAAAGAAATGGATCAAAATGAGCTTGAGTTACAGAGTGAATAGCAAAGTCTTTTAGATTAATGAAAAAGCAATCACAATACTTTCTATGAGACCAAACTCAAATGGTTAAAACTGCTATGGCTTCAGATTAATAAGCACCCAGTAAGATACTCCTAGGTACTTTAATAATCACATTGAATAAATTGTGTAACTTAATTAGCAGTCTTATAGAGCAAGGTTCTAATGCCATTTGTATGTGAAAAATATTGATGTTAAAAATTAAATAACTTTTCTTGGGTATCATTTTGCTAGAGATTCCCAAGTGGACACCCTTCTACTTGACATTTCAAGCACTATCACTCCCTGAGTAGATTCATAAAACTATTTTTAAGCTAATGCCCACCTGGGAACTATTCACAAACTCCTCTCACATGAGATATTACTGCTCTACTTATTTTTCTATCTCTGAGTTCTTTCTGAGGAAAGAAGTGTGGACACCTCATGCTGATAGAGCTCAGGATAAATCATAAAAGTCTCAGATGGGTGCAGTGATGCACACCTTTGATCCTGGCACTCTGGGAGCAGAGGCAGCAGATTTCCATGAGTTTGTGGCCAGTTTGGTATACAAAGTGAGTTCCAGGATATTCAAACGTGTTTCACAGAGAAACCCTGTTTTGAAAAAAAACACCTACCAAAAATCATAAAAGTCTCATTTAGGGCTTCATTCTAAAAACTATGGCAGGGTACCAGCCTTGACTTTGGGATGAGGAAATTGGACTTGCCTTGAGTAGGTATACCACGCTGAGCTGACCCACCTTGGGACTTCTTGCCCTTTTGGGGGAGGGGTTGGGGAGAAGGCAAGAGGGGAGGTTGAAGACTGTCTGGGAGGGATTGAGAGGAGGGAAGGGAGGGGGACCGGGGGATACATGGATAAAAAAGACATTTTTTAAATTAAAAAATAATAAAATGAAGAAAGGAAAGAAAGATGTGTTTAGGAATAAGAATTATCTCACATGGCTGGATTCCTCAGTTCTAACAATGCTTCCAGTTCAAGGCATCTGCACTTAAACATTATTATGGATTGACTTTAGTCTTAACAGGCATGTTCTCTTAAAGAGAGCTTACTTTACTGTTAGAATTAGGAAACAAGTTGTTCCCTTAGAGTTCCTTCTTCACTAAGAAAATTTTCTAGCCACACAACATCTCAAGCACCATTTTTGAATTAGCCAGTGTGATAACTTATCTGTGCACAGTTTCTTGAAGTCTGGGATTATCTGACCTCACCTCCAGGTAGACAACTATGTCATAACCACTTTTAGTGATATCCACCATCTGCCCATGAAAATATTTATTTCTCTTTGTATCTCACCAATCCCCTTCCAACAAATACATAATTTATCTACTACCCTTTGTCTTGCTGTGGGGAGATTGTGTAGGAAGCTCGGATAAGTCAATAAAAAGTCATTAATACCAGTCAACACAATTCTGGAGCAAGTCTGGAGCCTGTAGGCACACAGTTCATGAAGAACATGCTACTTCGAATACAATAATAATAATCTCTCTCAATTCTCATACCACTCCTGTTCTACTTCCTGTCAACCAAGAAAGATATAGTTCCTAATACCATCCCTTAGGGATGCCATCATCCCATGCTTTAAATTCTGCTATTTCACCAAAGATATTAGCTCTCCACGCATGCATTCTTGATAGACATGTTCCAACAGGTTGTACTCAAAGTCTCAACCCATGATAAGGAACAAGATTCCCAATTGCTACATTGGGACAAGAAATGGCAATAGCACTGGAGTCTGTACCTATAGTTCTAGAGCTCTAGAAGGTATCAAGGAGAGGGCTTTCCTGGGTGGGCATCAGTGCCTGTATCACTGTGGGCCTCCTCTGCTGCCATCAAGGCACAAAGCTCACAGAATGAAGGGGATAAGAGAAGTTAATGCAGAGAAATGTTCTTTAGTTCCAAGAGGTTAAGGACACACACGCACCGGTGCTCCTGGCTCTCAAAGAAGCTCTCTCGGCCTCTCGACTACTCTGGATTTCCTATGCTCTGACTTGCCAGTTCTACTTATCTTCTCATTGAAACTTCCGGTCTGAGCCTGAGAGAATAGCTCCATGATCTTCCCTCCACATATTTGGTAGGTCCATCACTCCTCTCACCTTCACTTGTCCTAATACAACGTCCAGTGTTGCCAATATTCCCTGATTTTACTTCTCAAGATAAGTATGAAAGCCTTTTATGGCGGTGGGAATGGCTGGTCCTCTCAACATGTCCATGGACCTTGATATCATTGAGATAAAATATCTTAGCCTTCAAAGTAGAACAGCCTTCATCTCAAAATTACCTTTTATTTTTTACAGATGATGAAACTGTAGAGGTTATGTGATGTATGATAATCATCACATAGTATGATAATTATTGAGTAGAACTTAAACTTCCTGACTCAGAACAACTGTCTTCATATTAACTATGCCATCTTGTTCTTAGAAAAAATGCATAGCAAAGGAGAGAAATTCAAGATGATATATAATTAAAATCGAAGATTGGGAACAAATAGTTCATCTTGAAGTTACATTCTGTTCTAGGGAATTACATGGGCATTCAAAAAGATACTGCTACCTAAAATATAGATAAACACATTTGAGTGTTATAATTTTTAAGTCTCTGTGTAAAATGTCAAGTAATATTCTGATTGGATAAAAATATCTTGATATCTTTTTATTTTTTCTATTGTCAATTAATCATTTTTGGATCAAGTTCCTTAGTAATAGTCGATAGTTATACAGGAGATTAACCTTTTCTTTGAGTTGACATCCTAGCATGTTCAGTGTAAAATGCAACAGGAAGTCTCCCAAATGCCAAACATATGCCATCAGCTCCAATGTCGAGGCCTTACTCTCAGGCTAAATATTTGTGGCTGCAGAGCCCCTTCTCATCCTGAGCACCCTCTTCATGGACATCATCAGTGAAAAATACTCTGTGAAGCACTGTGAGAGTTTCCATATATTTTAACATAAAAACCCCCAAATTCTGTAAAATTCTAAAGCAAATTAAAAAAAGACAATGTCTAGAATGCTAAGGACTATAGCAGTGGCTTGGTGGTCAGGATGCTTACAGGTCTCAGAGGAGCACAATTCCATTTCTAGCACCCGCACTGATTGGCACATAACTGTCATCTCCAGGTCCAGGAAGCTCTGATGTCTCTGCCTCTGCATGTACTATGCTCATGTAACATAAACACATAGACCCTAAATAAAAGACTTTAAATCTCTATCTTCCAATTCTAATGCCATCTCCACCTTTGTTTTCATTATATGTGTGTATGAGTTTTGTCACAGCAAAATTTTTCATAAAATTCTGAGGTTTCACCAACAGTTAGTTCTATGGCTATTTCAATGCATTTAAAATATACTTTTGAAAACCTGTAAAACATATTAAATCAGAGCCCTATATCCTTTTTTACTATCAAATCACAGACAAGCAGCTTCTGAATAGCCAAGTACATGACATTAATGTTGACAGAACCACAGAAAGCTGGGATCTACTTTCCTCAAACGGCTAAAGGCATTCACAAAAGAATTACAACCAGTTCAGTCTTAAGTAATTTTTCTTTATTATAATCTATGCTTTTTCCATATATAGGTTTTTTTTTTAAAACTAGTAGTTAACCACAAACCTTACTAGCAGCTTTAAAATATCTCTGACACTGAAATTTGCTATACGCTGAGCATATTTGTGGTGGGCTTTAGACAACCAAAGGGTGGCAATGTCATGAGGCAGCAGAGTTATCAGCTGAGTTATCCCTGTAGTGATTACCAGAAAGTAACACGAATTCAATCTCCATCAAATGAAATGAATCATTTCAATCAAATGAAAGCTGAACACTCAAGAGAGTAGTTTCCCACACATCCTCTAATCCTTAGTACAGCCCCACCTTGCACCATGTCCAGAACACCTTTCCCCACATTGACCTGTAGTGAATTCTTAGGATTTTATACTGATTCGGCTTTCATTTTGTATATTAGATAATAAGTCCCCATTTTAGTTCTCTGGTGATGGCCAGAGAACTGCAGTCCTGTGCCTCATAACTAGTATTTGGCACAATCACATTACAGTTTAACATGCTGTTGCAAAGGATTTGCATGTCACGTTGTTCACGGTTTTACATGTTTGTTTTATTCTGCTCTTCTGACATCAGGATTTCCCTCTGGGCTCAACAAATGGCAAGTGCCTCAGTCCTTTGATCTTCCTGTCACTGTTCCTTTCCTAAGTGTCCTCCAGGCATTCCATAGATTTTCCTCTAAATACACAAATAATAAAATATTTTATTTCAATAATGTGTCTTTCTTAATTACGAGAATAAAATGATTCTCTTTCTTAATGTTCTTAAAAACATGACCTAAGGAGTCCTCAAAGTTTTACTGAATGCTTTGAGTATGATTTTTTTTTATGCTGAATAGTTCTTTCATTGCAAGGTGTTACTTGTGAATTTATAGCCCAAGGCACAGTGACTGACCTAATGTCAGGTGACCCATGCATTCTTGTCTTCCCAAACCTGTCCCAGCATATGAAGTCCGTCATCTCAGCATCATTGTTAGGACTGATTCTTCCATTCATATGAGTTCGAACACAGCACTCCATCCTCTACAAATTCATTACAAATGTCTAGCAATATGGAGAGAGTTCATCAAACGCTAATTGATAATGAACTGATAATTCAAAATGTTCTCCTTTTTACTTAGCAGTACTTTGGTGGAGGCTTCATTTTGCACAGGTGAGCTGCAAATGTTTTCTTCTAGAACCCTTTTGCTGTGTTACTTATCATTGGTTTCCACTCTAGAGATAATTAGTGACACCTATATGATTCTATTTTCATCTTTGATGGTATTTACCAAGTGAAGAAGAAGAAAAAAAGACGACACCAAAACCAAATTAGTAATCAATCCAGAGATGATCATCTCTTCTTCTGTCTCAATCTAAAATCATCTTTGTGGAGACAATCAATCCTACGACTCAGAATAATTAAGACACTTAGATCTTTATGGTTGCTTCCACGAAAATGCTGGAAATCACAACTTGCATCACACACAGTGCAGCACTCCTTTCTCACCTCCCTCAGGCAGTTATTCCTTCTCCTTATAGGCAGTCAATAAAGTAAGATTGCACTCAAAGGGGTTTCATCCCAGAAGAGAATACAACTGTAATCAGGGATTTTTAACTAAGGAGATTATCAAATGACTTGCATGAACCAAATACAAATAGTCACTCTTCTAAATATAAAAGCAGAACTAGAATAAGGAACCCATACAGTTCTTTGAATGGACTTTAAGGAACGAGTTGAAGTTATCTTTATGAAGTGTACATATTGTAGCTGGAAAGAGAACAAAAAAACTAGAATTCAGTGAGCCTCTTCTAAAACTGTTAAGAAATAAGCATATGTGTTACAACTTTGGGAGACAAGTACCATCTCTACTCCTCAGTTCATAAAACTGAGCTCCCAGACAGACTTGAGCAGATCCCAAAGACACAGGCCTCTGTGGTTGATACTGAGTGGCTTGTTGGTAAGGTTATGCATCCTCAAGTTGTAAGACAGGTAGAATCCATCTGTCATGTTGTCTTTAGCTGGGAGATGATCTTTGAAGGAGAAAGCATACTTGGACCCAGATCAGCTCAGTAAAATATGTTCAAATTTTATTCCTTGGAATTCAAAGCCAGGAGAAGTCACAAACATTTTTCATGTGCCTCCCTCATTTTCTAGATAGAGAAGTTACTTCACCTGAGTGAAACACACAAGAAACATGTAAGATTAATCAAGACGTTACTCTTAGAAAGCTTCTCAGAAGTGATACTACATGTGTCACCAATAAGTGGTTACCTGGATAGTATGCTGTTTGGGAAAGAAAACAGCTGCAATCTAATAAGCAGATGATAAAGCATGCATGACTGACTTTTAAAACCTTGTATCATATAAATCCTGTTCTTGTTTGTCAAGTTTAGCATTCACATATATCATGCGTTTACTATGGACTGTGCTTTAACCAAGGTGGTTGCCGAACCTGGAAGACAGTTCTCAGGTTCAATAACATATTATCAGGCTGAAAATACTCAGCTAATCAATCTTATGGGTTAGACATAAGTGACTAGTCCTTTAAATATATTTGTATGGAATCATTGATCATATTATAAGAACAATTATATTATGAGTAAGGGCACATTAATTCCTCTTGGTTGGAAAAATGCCATACGTACATATAAAATCAGACTATTTATAGTAACTGCAGATTCCAGAGGCTAAGAACCACCGAGACAGGTCACCGTGTATAATAGTTGATCATACAGTTGTGCTGATAATTTCTTCACATGCATTCATGTGTCTTTCTAGAACCCCGAAATTTGGCTTTTCCAATGATATTCACATTATATTTTGTTGCTTTATCACCTACACAGTGTATTAGTAAAAAGCTGAATGTATTTGAAGACATTTCAACCCAAGACACATATGCAAATTTGCTTCTCAGTAAATAGTTTTATAATAAATAAGAATTAAGTCAATTGTGTCAATTGAATTTTTAACATTTTTAATTGAAAGATTCCTGTGGGTCAAGTTCTACAAGTTCCAGGGGGAAGTCATGGTTCTAGGCTAAAAAGAGTGAGGCATCTGAAACAATCATCTTGCACAAGCAGCCCATGAAAGGCAGATGCCAGGAAAAAAAGAAAAATCTTTGATAGGCAAAAGATAAGCAGTGAGTCAGATGAGGTTAGGAATGATCACAGAGGAAGTAGCTCTGTAGATAAAACTTAGTGATAGAATGAGGCTGGAGCCAAGCATCATCCTGACCCAGAAGAGCACATAAGGATGCTTGCAGTGGATTTGACCGACTTCCCTGGATAACATGCAAGAAAACAGATTTTTGTGGGAACTCTAGGAAAAAGATACTTTCACCATAAATTGAACTCTATGAGCAGATTTTCCAAGGCAGCAGAGCCTTGAGAAAATCTATATAAATAATGCTAGGATTATTATAAATTTTATCAATTCATATAAAGTTAGATAAAATTAGTTTCCTACAAACGTATTAATATATATGAATTATGAAAAAAAGGGTTTCTATGCCTGTATATGAAGTGCATCCCTGTTTCCTCCTTCTCCTGTTTCTTCCTCCATCCCATCGGTCCATTCTTCTTCCCAAATAGCTTCATTCTCTACTTTCATGTCTTAAAATATTATAGGTTCTGCAGATAAGATAAAGGGTGACATTTGTCTCTCTCCTGGTTTATTTCACTAACATGATGATCTAGTTACTTCTATTTACTGTCTTTGTTGTCGTTCCTTTACTTTTCCTTCTAGTGTCCTAACCCTAGACTCCCTGTGCTTTGAGCACACATGGATGTATGTATGTGAATACATGTATACATATGATTTATGTGTCAACACAAAGTCTGATACTCAAACTATTAGAAAACATGTGATATCTGTCTTTTTCATCCTGACTCTTTTCATTTCACATGATGATCTCCAGCTGCACACAATTTCCAGATAGCCACACACTTTCAATCTTCTTCGTAGCTAAGTAAAACTCTACATTGTATATTGAACACAGTTTCCTTTTCTACCAATTGTTTAGCGGACGTTGCAGCTGATTTCATTTTTAGAGTGCTGTACACACCATGGATTGCAAATATCATTTTCAGATGTTGACAGAATTCTTCGGGTATATACCCAGAAGTGGCACACCTGTCACACATTCTAGTTCAATTTTTGATATTGAGAGGGTTTACCGTAATGATTTCACAGTGGCTGGACTAATTCGAATTTTTACCTGCAGTGTGCAGAACTTCCCCTTTTCTCACATCCTCACTGGCATCCATAGTTGTGTTTTCACTTGATGGCAACTTTCTTAAAAGCATGAGATAGAACGCCAATGCGATTTGAATAGGTATTTTCCTGATGCTAAGGAAACCGAACTCTTTCTGGTTGTTTATTAACTATTTCTATTTCAGCTTCAACTCTCTATTCGCTTAACTATCCCATTCATTGGTTGGGTTGTTCTGGTTTGCTACTGCTGTTTAGCTTTTGAGTTCTTTATACAATCTGGATATTACTCATCAGTCAGGGGTATATCTAGCAAAGACTTCCCTCAATCTTATAATCTGTCTCTTTATATGATTATTTCGCTCACTGGTATGTGGTATGCTAATTTTTATAACCTTCTTTGTTGATATTATTTAATGTGTTATTGGAGTACTTTGGGGAAAAACCTTTACCTATACCTACATCTTGAAGTATTGTCCTCTATTTTAGAGTTTCAGGTCTTTGATTCATTTGGAATCTAATATTATACAGATAAAGAGGTACTTATTTATCATTCAACATGGGCATCCGGTCTTCCCCATACTTTTTCTTGAAAGGCAGTAATAATAATAATTTTATTGTATATATTAAAATCATTTAACATTGTAATAATAGCAATCACTATTAGTAGCAATGGTGTGTGTGTGTGTGTGTACGTGTGTGTGTGTGTGTGTATGTGTGTGTGAGAAAGAGAGAGAGAGAGAGAGAGAGAGAGAGAGAGAGAGAGAGAGAGAGAGAGAGAGAGAGAGAGAGAGAGAGGATGGGGGAGAGATCTGGGAGTAGATTCTGTCTTTCCACTCACTCTTAATGGTTTTGAGGATCAATTCCCTTCACTCCCTGAGACATCTAAAGGCTGTCATTTATACGGTATGTTTTTTGTCATCTTTACAAAAAATCAGGTGGAGATCTGTGTGCATTTAGTTCTGGGCCTTCCATTACATTGATCTATGTGGGTGTTTTGTGCTGGAACCATTTTGGTTACCATGACTCTGTGGAGTGACTTGAAGGTAGATATTATGAATCAACATTGTTCCTTATGCTCAAGTTGTTTTAACTATTCAGGAGCTTTTATGTATCTCTATGACTTTTTGTATGTTTTTTTTTTTTCTGTTTTGAAAAGAATGTGGTCTTTTTTATGAGATTTGCATCAAATCTGTATGCTGCTTATACAATTGTTTCTTAATATTATTTGAAAAGTTTTGGTCCTATATACTTAGCAGTGGGGCAGATCC
This sequence comes from Phyllotis vaccarum, assembly GCA_033318265.1. Classification (NCBI taxonomy): domain Eukaryota; kingdom Metazoa; phylum Chordata; class Mammalia; order Rodentia; family Cricetidae; genus Phyllotis; species Phyllotis vaccarum. Next base: position 144,256,116 of record JARWLC010000002.1, read on the forward strand.
AGGAAGACCTATTTCTAAAATTCTAGAAACACTCTAAAGTGCCTTCCCTCCCACAGTGAAGCAGTCCTGCCCATGAATAGAGGTTTGCAGCAACATGACATAGTCTGACAAGCAAACTCTATGACAAATATATGAGTGGACTTGAAATCTCTCTGAAAGGACATTTCTGTATTAAAAGGTCACTGAACAAAACTGAGTTTTAAATGTCTATGAGGTCATGTTCTTCTTCCGACTGACAAACTTTAAACATGTGAACTAGGGTGATGCTTTGTGAACTAGACCTGGCCAAAAGGCTTTCAGAATGTCACATCCCCTAAGGTACTTATGTGTCTGTCATGTAAAATCATTTTCTGAGACTTGGTCTCTCTTTGTTTCTGTTTGATTTGATCTTTGATAATTCTTTCCTGTGATTTACATTTCCAAGTGACAAAACAGAAAATGTGCCTTGTGTTTTCAACCCAGCAACAAAGGCAGCTTCTGTAACCTTTCCTACAAAGCAAAACTCTTCCAAAAGCTTGGCTGGCCATCAGCTTTTAGCTATGCCCTTCCTTTAAGTCTTGCTTCACTGCATGCATTTATCAATATGAAATGTGCTAACATGTAGCTATCCCAGATCTGACAAGGGTAAAATGTATCAGCAAACAGCAAATGACCGGGAACCTTATGCCTGCTATAATTCATGGTCACACACACTGCTGATTATAAAATGTCATTCGTTAAAGGGCACATGGTATTCAATAATGAACATGACCAACTAGTATGAATATTTTCAGAGATCTCAAGAGAAAGAGAACAAGCCTAGTACTGAATGAAATTTTGGAAAAAAATCTGTACCTATTAGAAGCTCAGAAACAAATATGCACAACAACAGACTTAGGGAGAAAGAGATACATCTAAGAAATTTCAAGATGAGAAGTTTATATCCACTCAGAGACAGTATAGTTAGTATTACAATACAAGAATAGTTGACTGTTAATTTGTGTTTTAGGAAGGAATTTTAAATAACACAAAGCCAAAAATTGTCAGATTGTTCCCCAATATGGTTAAAAAACTGAAAATTTACTCATTGATTTACAGATTTAATGATGTTTTGGGCAATAATTATTCTTGTTAAAGAAAGTACATTTTGCCTCCTGTTCTTTCAGAGAGTCTATTAAGTATTTATACACTATATAAATTCCAATTTAAATGTGTTACTTGCATATAATAAATATGATAAACAGTATGGAAGAATAGAGGAATTTTATAACAAGGAAAAGTGTTATATCCTCGAAGAATTACTTCAATTCTTTTGAAGCAGTACCCAAAATGACCTATGACCTCTCACTAAGTCCCACCTCCTAACAATCCCACAGTCTATGGAGATTATTATCCTGTGGCCCAAAGTCTCAAACATGAACCTGAGAAGACACAGTGAAACTACACACAAATCATAGCAGCAAACACTTGCAAACCACACATCATCATAATATTTCATTGGCCACCCTTCTCTCTGCTTCCTCTAGTTTCAGGGCTCTCCATTCATTGCAGACTTAAAGGACAAACCACCCTTTAAGACCAAAGGAGCACACACAAAAAGCAGCTGCTTTGTGTTAACTGCAAGAAGACAAACAGGAAAGGCATGGCTAGGAGACCTTGCAACTTTGTGGATAAGAACTGAGATGGGCAGGCAGGACACACTAGTAACTTAAGAAATGTGGGGGAATAGTTACAAAAATCTTCTTGTAATAAAAAACTTGAAAAGGGTATTTTTACCAAAAAATAGAAATTTTACAAGGAAGATAGAGTAGAAAGCAAAGACTCTTTGGAAACTAAAATGATGGGTGTTACAATGAGTGAGGCAGTAGAAAACCTAACGATGTCACTGAAGGACTAAAAATACAGAATTGAAAAACAATGCTGGATATTAGAAGACAGGATAATTGCATAACTCTGATATCAGTAGGGTCCATAGGAAGGAAGAGAAGATAAGGAATAGAAATTCTTTTAAAATTTTTATTCAAAAATGTATACAATTTATTTTAATTTTTCCTGTCTCGGACTACTCACAGTTTTCCTATCTCTCTACCTACCAGACTTCATGGACTGTGTGTGTGTGTGTGTGTGTCAGTTTCTCAAAGCCACAAAAATCCAATAAACAAAACAAACACAAAAATCAAAACAAACAAAATACAGTGAAAAAATGCCAAAACAAATGCTAAAACAAAGCATGGAATCTGCTTTGTGTTATCCAGCTATCCCTAGGCCCAGCACCTATTTGGAATGTCGTTGACATACCCAGTGACGATCCATTTGAGAAAATCAATTTTCCTTTTCCCACCAGAAGTCAACAACTGCAAACAGCTTCTCAGCCTTAAGATTGTACGTGGTTTGAGCTTGTTCAGAGATTACATGCACTGTCACAGTCCCTGTGGGTGCATATGTGTATAAGTCCTGTTTTGTCCAAAAGACACCATTTTTTTTTTTGGAGTCATCAGCCAATATGAAACCCTGAGTAACATTCTCAGCAACTTCCCTCTCTAAATACTACAAAGAAACAATTATGCAGAGAATCAAAACTTTGAAAAATATTAAAAATAAAGTTTTATGCTCAGCTGAAGAATTATATAGCTATTAGAGAACACCAGAAAATTTATCTTCTATATATACTTTCTTAGGAATTTACCTTTATGATATGCTATAATAAAAAGAGAGAACAAGGTTGAATAATAGGGTGCTTTTGAAACCTAATATTTAATCAAGAAGAAAAGCAAACCCAAACCCAGGGTTTCCAATAAGCCACAAAGTCAGAAGCTGAATATACTGTCAAAAAGAGAAAGGAAGCCTTTTAGAAGGTGTTCCATTAGGGTGAGAATGTAAACAACAGATGGATTTGACAAACAGTAATATACATACATATATATCCATATCATATCTATCTATATATATATATCCCAAACTATTACACAATTAACAGTAAGACCCTAACTGAAGACAAGACACACTTGAGTCATAGAACATGAAGAAAGGAAGCTGGTATTGACGTGGAGGCACCATCCCTAGTGGCTGGGCTTTTATAATGCTGGAAAGTGCTATAGATGCCACCTGACGAGACAAGGTTTACTTGAATCAGTTTGACTCAGCTGTGACTCCTGTGTACTACAGTAATCACCCATCTGTCAAGATACGGCCATTGTTTCAGATGTTGTGGTAGTAACCAGCCCCTTTCTGATTAGACTTAAGACCCACTTCACAAGGTGAAACCACACTTGGCACTGTTAATGGGACAATAACCTATTAGTAGACAGGTCATAGCCCTAGAAGAGAACATACTGCTATTACTACACTAAAGGTACAAAGTACTAAAATGACTTCTAATTACTATTTATAGCCATAGATTAGAGTACCTGTCAGTCCTCATTAGGGAAGCATATTCTTGAAATAGATTGTTACTAACATGGAGATCAACAACTGGTCAAGGTACAGAGAATAATACTTAGTCTTGAGTGGGACACATGTATCACACACACCCACTTCTTCCAAAACTCAGGGATCATTCTGGAAGATCGAAAGATGGTGAATCTCAATGAAACCGTGGTTTCTGGACGTGAGAGATTAGTAGTAAATATGAACTCATGGCAGTTATGGGAGTATGAACAGGGTCTATGGAAGCGCAAGCCAGAGAGAATCCCAATATATATATGCAAGAGGTGATTATGAAGTTGTACCACTAATTAACTAGCAATTGACAATTAATAGATGCTTACAGTAAGCTACTTTTGCCTTAAGGGGGTGGCTTCTGCTAGGATGACTAAGTTCTAGTGGATGATGACACACCCAAGTGTGTTGTAATGGGGTTTCTTGGCCCCGGCGGCCAGAGGTGCAGACCCACAGACCTCCCGCGCTGGACCCTTTAGCAGCCCTGCTCAGGCCCCCAGAAATGACTCAGACGTTTATATTAACTTTATGCTGTTTGGCTCAGGCACATTGCTAGCTAGCTCTTACATCTTAAATCAACCCATTTCCATTAATCTGTCTGCCACGTGGCCCGTGGCTCACCTGTGCTCCTTACATGTTGCTCCTTGGGCGGCTTGCTCGATCTCCTGACTCTACCCTGCTTCTCCTACCTATGCTCTGATCTCCTCCTATACAAGTGTCTATAGTCAGCAATAATTAAACTGAATGGATTAAAAACAATAAAGAAACAATGTCAGGTGAGTATGAAATGGAAGGAGTTTGGGGAGGGGGATGCACGTGATCAAAACACACTATCAGAAATTATGAAACAATAGCAATATATAAATAATAAAGAAGATAATACATGAAAATAAAATATTCAAAAGAAATTCTACTGAACTATTAGGCATGAACTAAATGTCACTGATTTAAACATGAATTCTAGGACATGATTAATTAAAACACAAATTTGTGTTTGCATGTCTTTATACAATGTATCCGTCTACATATCTATACATCTATACATGTATAAGTACATAAAAACGGGGTACTATACACTCAAACACATAAAGACACACACTCTCTCTCTCTCTCTCTCTCTCTCTCTCTCTCTCTCTCTCTCTCTCTCTCTCTCACACACACACACACACACACACTCCTTGACCTAATAGTAACGTTTATGTGTTCCTGATAATGTAAATACTGTTTGTTGGTCTATTTCTAAAAGTGAACTTTGGGCAAAGATTGTACTGTGTTTTTGGCACAGAGTACATTTTTCAACACTCTAAAATGGATAAAGAATGGCTGTCAAAAGGACCTAATATGAAAGGAGCAAGTGCCTGAGAAACTGTCATACTAATATCCCTCTGTGATCTCACAGGAAATGATAATGTTGTAGATGACTATAATAAGGAAAAGCTTAAAGTTTATAGCCTACTCATAGAAGACTATTAGGGTGGTAACCAAGAGAGGCATCCCTAGCTTTTCAACTGCACAGTGAACTTCAGACTCTGGGGCCAAGACATAGCTGATTCCTCTACTGGATTACATGAAATAAGAACCAATGGAAACTTCAACTAACATTGAAAAGACACCCCAATGAAATGAGAAAGGGTCTGGGCGACATGAGGACTCTGGCTGCCCACTGGTAGCATTTCACTGTGACTGAATGTGTGGATTATTGTCTTAGTTTGAATATAAAACTGTGTGTGTACTTATGTGTGTATGTGTGTGTGAAATGTCTGTATAATTCTTTGCAGTGATTATTGAATACGTTTTTGTGAAGCACATTAACAGTACCAGGCTTGATATAAATCAAATTCTTATGTATTATATATGCTCCACATAGCATTATATTAATATATTATGCATATACTTATAAATCTTTGGAGTTATACTTTTTAGTTTTCTTCCACTTTCCCTATAAACTTTTACAAAAAGTAATTAAATAACCAAGGTGTTACAGTCTTTTCCTTTGCACATTTTTGGTTTTTTGTGAATTTACAAAGCATAGAAAGGTGTAAATACTGGGATACCTAAAGATGAGTGATGAGACTTGCTGAAAAGAAGGTAATGAGCCCCGAAATTCAAGGAGACATCAATATATTTGCTTACTTCTCTGTTCCAATCAGGTCCTTCATCTTTGTAGACTTTCAGCCTTTAGAACCTGGTAAGTACTTAAGCCATATTTATTCAGAAAGAGTGAAAAGTTCAAAAGGATTGAACTGATCCTTAACCCAATGACCTCAAGGACAGGGCATGTTTATCAGACTAGGATCTTGAAGTGAGAGGCTTAAGAACATGCTGGGGAGGAGGCAGCTGTAGTTTAAAATAATTCCTCTCCAGGAACAAAGTACTCAGTTCTCTTAATATATTTTGTTTTGACAAATTCATACCCAGTGGCCCATGTTAATGAGGTGGCAATTAAACGACAAGCCGAGTCTGAAGCTGAAGGATGACTGTAGGACAAATGTTTACTGTTCTAGGCCATATGCAAACCTTTGAACCTTTGTGAAATTCAAACATGCAAAACTCAGGATAAAATACCAAATCCTTCCCCAGGATCATGCTCAAGACAAGACAAATGCTAGCATTTGTCAGTTGGGATGCAAGTAATAACCAATTGTATAAATTTTTCTTCTTCTGAATTCTTGATCTCTGAGTATTCTCTCTATAAAAAGACTCTTTAATGCAATGTATAGATGATTATTGGGTCAGTTTAGAAAGGAATTGGTCGTTCTGCTCACGGACTGAAAAGTCTGTGGTTGTTCTGATTATTTCCATCTTTATTGGGAACTCTGGGATACTTTCTAAAAAATGATTTAATTGCATTCTGTTTATTTACTTGTTTGAACGTGTAGGATGGGATGGGGGATGGAACACCTGCCATAGGACACATGTGGAAGTCAGAAGACAACTTAACTCTAGGCCTTCTTATCTCCTTTCACTACGTGGGTCCTGGGAATTAAACTCACTTCATTGGGTCTGACAGGAAGTGCCTTTACCTGCTGAGCCATTTCATTGGCCCAACGGTAATACTTTTATTCATAGGAACCTAAATGTTATTTATATATCTCTAGTTGTCCAGGCAGAGATGGCAGTCTAAAGTAATTCATGAATATTTCCAGAAGATGATGGAAATGAGACCACTAACAAATGTTGAGGCATGTTTCTGTTCCTCAGGTTATTTCTTTATATACTCTGTACCAGGAAATTCTGATTTTTAACTTTGGAGAAACTTCTTTTCTATTTTTCAAAAACTGCATATTTTCATTTTAGTGTGAACTACCGTGAGAGCTATGGACATTAGGAACTCACTTTGAACCTCACGTGAGCTACTTATGCCATTCTTTAAAGAAATATGCTTGAGAAATGCTAGTTTTAGTGTCAGGGGTGCACTGTGTTAAACTTAAGGAGTTGAAAATAATATAATTATATAAATTATTTTCAAAATAACAAATAATATAATTAGGCAAAATGTAGTTTAGATAAATTAGCTAAATATGTTGGATTTGAACACTTGTAAATACACATATAAACATTATGGGAACATAATTCTAGGGCTCCAGGATTGGAGTATTTGAGCAGACAAAAACCTAGTGGATTGTATCACACCCCTTTTTGAAGTAGTAGTTGACCAAAAAAAGTAAAGCAAAAGGAAAGACAGGAATATTTTGCCACCCACTTTGACCTTGGGGCTAGATGCTCTCAATGAGGTTAGCCTTATAGAGGACAGATGGCTAAAACCAGCTTAGCTGGCCAACGTAACTTTTATCAACTTCTTTCCGCTGCTTTAACTACATGTTCTCTACCAATTAAAAAATAAACATTGGTAACAGGTGCCATGCATCCACGGACAGAGAATCAATTTGTGAGGCTAACCCAAGCATATTCTCATTAGATGTATACATTTGACATTATGAATAGATACTTCAATGTTCTTATTATCACTTTCACTTGGATTCCCATGCCGCCTGTCAGTGGGGAGAGTATTGTGTGAAGTGTTTTTGACTTGAGTACGCAGCCTATTTAACAGTTTAAATTCTCATAGAAAACAACATTTTGGGCCATAATAGAGACAATATGTGAAACTTAATAAAGAATCTGGTTCTGAGAGAGGGATCCATGCCTACTTAGTTTGCTAATACAATCATCATGCTCAGCTTGTACTCTAGTGGGAATATGACTCTATAGAATATTACCAAGGAAAGCATCATCATGCAGACTCAGTTTGGGCATCCAGACTCAGGCAAACCTTTCTGTCTCTAAGCTTATATTTGGGTTATAAAATATAAGGCAAGTATAACATTTTAGGCAGCAAGTGAATGCACAGCCAGCAATTAAAACCAAGAAAATGTGTCAAAACATGTAGTTTGCCTTCCCATAGGCATAGTGATAGGGAGCAGAGAGAAAAAAAGAATAGGCTTAGATTACATCATGTGCCAAATATGATTACAGTAACTTTAGCCTCTTCTATATTTGCCTTTTGAGCAACTTTTTGCCTGATATTCCAAACAGTAGCTAGCTTTACAGAGGAATTATATTTAAATAAATAGAGAGAATGCAGAATACAACCAAGTCACTTAAACTTAAAAGAAGTCCATTATATCAATGATCAGCAGAAAATGGCGCAGTGATGAACAGATTCTACCACTGACAAAGAAAATTCTTGCAATTAATGCATTTGATATTAAAATATAATACAGAGCATACTTTTATTATTGGATTTAATATGTTATACACACACACAAAGAGGAAATAAGCAGTATGTCTCAAAACTATTATGGAAGACTGGGACAATGGTTCAGCAGTAGAATGTTCATCTAGCATGAACCAAAAGCTCAAGCCATGAAAAATAAAACAACTGTGATACAATTCCTAAACCTAACAAATGTATCATAGGTTCCATTTGATCTCAAGAACGTTTGAAGAAAAGTAACTTTTCAGTCAGCAAGATTACAGCCTAAGAGGTAAGGCTTTGGGGGAAGTAATTTGACTTCTCAAAGGAAACAAGCAATTTTGAAGTATCTACCTGATTTCCATTTGAGTTCCATCTACCTGAGACATATTATAGTTAGAACACAAAGAAACTTCAGATTAGGTGATGGAAACATCTTCAGACACATGGGTGTTTATAGTTGCTATAATGTAGTACTGATTTCTGAGAGAATAACAGACCCCACATCATAAGCAATTGATAGAGAAGAAAGTAAAAAAGAAACTTCTAAAATTTGGTCGAATTTTCTCTAGTTTTGCACATAATTTAAATGCTTTAGATTATTAATAAAATAGGAATTATGTAGCTGTGGAGCTCAAAGCTTCTACTGATGACTGCAGGACACACCGCCTACATCATCTGGAATCATTCTTGGACATTTAATCATGAAAGTTTTAGCTAATAACTTTGGGGAGGCAAAATAAAATACAGTCTCAAAGGATCCGCAAAGAATTCACTGTCATATAGCATGACATTTCACTATATGACTGGACATGAATTTTTAAATGTGCTTATATATTATTTTCCCTGTCTGCTCTTTGTGTACCATGGTTCACAATGTAGTCATGTGCATAAAGGGACCATTTTATAAGTTCTTTCTGTATGGTGTAAAAGAACATGTTTGGGAACAACCAGAAGACAGAACAGTAATCATAGTTATATATAATGCTCTAGCACCACATGCAATTTCCCTTTTATATCAGTATTTTTAACATTCATCATATACTTTTAAATAATAAACCCATACTGGTTTTTGATTAAAAGATAGTCAATAAAATTAGGTATATGGTGATAATAATTGTATAAAAACAACACACTATACAAAATGTGACCTATATTTGAAATATGTGTGAATGTCATATGAGTTTCAGCCACAAAGAAGAATGAAGTTATAGGATAATGGATAGAACTGGATGCTATCAGGTAAAGTGAAATCATCTTTTATATGTAGAATATAAGAAAAAAACCTACAAAACTAAAGTAGAAAATACGAGGCTATAACGAGGGATGGAAAAACTCAGATTGGAAGAAATAATAGTTGTAATTTTTTTTTTTCCTGGAAAGGAATCTGGGCCTGGTGCTTTATAGAAATGAATACAGGTCCTAGAAGAGAACTGAGTATTACTATTTAGCAAATTTATATAGCATCAAACAACCTCTTAGATATCTATATTTATAAACATAGGCAAATGCTACTCTCAATTTTAAGCATAGAATTCTCTTTCCAGTGAACTGTAGAGACCCCTGGCTGCATGGGCTACTAAGAATAAGTTCCAGGGGAGAGAAACAGTGCTCAGCCCTAAACAAAACATCTTCCTGTGACCCTGCAAGGTTCAGGAAACAAGGTAGTGAAGGGGGTGAAAAGATTACAAAAGCCAGAATGTATGGAGAAGGGCTACATAATGCCATTTTCTGGGCCAAACATGGCCACTACAACTAGAGAGTTTTACAATAGCTGTGAGTCTGTGTGGGCTCTGGGTGGCCACAAGAGTTGGCTGATCAAGTCAGGCTTGGAACTGCCTCACTATTTGCTAACTATAGATTAAAGCAAATGTGGAAGCCTTTGGTTGTATATTCACTAGTGACTCCAGAAGTCTCCAATGGATAATTCCAACCTAATGTTAACAAATGGCCCCTGTTAAAGTAAACGAGCCACAAAACCAAACCAAAAGCCATGAATCTTAGACAGGGAATGACAGTGATGAAGAGTGGATTGGTTAAAATGAGAGGAAGAAATGTGTGGGAGGGGATGTAACAGGAATACACTGTATACATGTATGAAAGAGTCAAAGACAAGAAAAAAGTGTTGAAAGATTGTTTTATAGTTATTGTGATCTGTATACATTCAGAAGGGCATGTATGTGTATATGGATCCATGTAGTGTAGAATTATTCTTTGTTAATTTAAAAGAAAATCAACGGAAAGGCTCGCTAAATGAAATGCAGTAAATGAGAATGCAGAATGTGAACTGAGAGCATCTCAGTGGAGTACCACTCACTGCTTTTACAGATGTTCCTCTATTCTCCAGGCACCTGGAATCCACTTCTTTTTCCATCTCTGAGAATCTCCTAAAGCAATTATGATAAGACTACTACACTATTAAAAATACATTCTTTTTGACTTCTTATACTAAATTACATTCCAAGCAAAGTATGTCCTTGAATACTTATCTGTTTATTAGTACAGACTTACATGGCTCTGAATTTATTCATTCTAAGGATGGTTTTTTTCCTGACATAATAAATTTTGGCTGTAACATTAATATCTAAAAAATGAAAAAGTATAATAGAGAGGGTAAAACAGACTTAAGTATATAATATGAATATATGAAAATGTCATAATAAACCCTTTGAGTGATTAATATATAGACTAAAATACATATCCTTTAAGATTTAGTTATTTTTATTATATATGTTTCTGAGTATGTTTACACATGTATGAGTACCCACAGAAATCAGAAAAGGGTATTGGATTTTCCGCATAGACTCTCATGAACAACCCTCTATAGATTATAGAATCTGAACTTAGATCCTGTGAACCACAGAGTGCTCCTAACCACTGAGCCATTTCTCCAGTCCCATATATATACTGATAAATACACACACACATTTATACTTTTAAATAGTTAAAGGAAATTTAATGATGAATAATCCCTACAAATAACAAATACACAGGAACATCACAGTACTTACAGACTATTTGGCTAAACATAAAAAAAGAAAAACAATTCTTGAGTAGTCTAAAAGAGTTTATGTTCCCCATGGCGCCTCATAATTCTTTTTGTTCATGTGTCTAACCTACTAGAAATGGTTATAACAACAAAAATGTCATAAAAAGCCTATAGCGATTCACCTTTAATCTTTGACCTTGCTTTGTCTGTCACTTTTAATACATGAGGTCTCTCTGTGGTAATAGATGACGTGTTTGATAACTAAACACACCATATCAGAGGCCACCCAGTAGCTTTAATGATAAAAAGAGGCCTGATCCCCAAACTATGACCCCTGCATCCTGGTGGATCTAGTGCCACAGCAGTTACACAGAGCTGAGCAGCTCAGTGTCCCAGGCATGTAACCCTCAAGCCAGAGTTCCTGGGATTTTCCATGCTAAATTTGGTTTCAATCCCTGATTATTAGCAATTTAATTTTATTCATTTATTAGTCACATGCTTAACATGAACCTGGGAAGTAAAATAGACATGCCCTTCATATACCTTACTGATTAACACTTACATGGAGAAATGCAAGACACCTTTAATTAAGGACAGTCTAGGCAACCCAAATCCTTAGCAGGCTAATTGTTTCCCTGATAGATTAGTATTAATAAATTATTGGGCTTCAATTATTCACTCTTATTCCACACTTTAATAAAAAATGTGTTCCTTCTTTCAAGCAAAATTTATTCTGTGCTCACCTCCAAGTATAAAAGAGTGACGTCAGCGTATAGACATCAGCAGCAGCCGAACCTAATTTGAGGACCATGACAGAATGATTTTACCATCTTCATCCCACTTAATATGAACATAAATGAAGAACTTCAGTGCCCTAGCGATGTAAGAGATGAGCAGGTCATCCACTGGCTTGAGGTGTAACTTAAGTATTTAAAATTATGGCAAATTGACTGTAATTTGGGATTTTGCATTTTGTGAGCTAACATTCTCTGTTAAGCACAAAAACAAACAAAACTGCCCTCCTTCTGCTAAGTGGGACAGAACTTGCTTTGATTCAGTTGCTCAGTCAAAACTGGGTTTCTGAGGCACACAACTGCTAGAAGATAGACACTTGAATCTCTAAATAAGGGTGACACTTGAATCTCTAAATAAGGGTGAGTAATTCTTAATCTGATTTTTATGGAAAAAATAAATTGGATTATAAAATTTCAAAAAATTTGAAAGTATAAAACATGAACTAGTTCAGCACAAAGTTAACCCAAACATACAACTGTCTTAATCCATTTAAGTTTATAGAAAAAAATGCCATTGTCCAGGTGGCTTCTAAACTGTAATTTGTTTCTCAGAGTTATGGTTGGTAGAAAGTCTAAATTTGAAACCCTGGTTAATTCAGCATCTGGGAAAGGACTATTTCCTGGCTTATAAACAATGCCTCCTCACCTTCAAAAAGGCCACCTACACAATCCTGGCGATTAGGTTTCAACAGATGAATCCTGGGCAAACATAAATACTCAGAACATTATGCTAACCAAATGAGTGCCACAGAAATGGAATGTGAAAATCCATCTCCCTGTGGGAGTCTCTCCTCGGTTCTGAAGCAGACTGGTATCATTATGCCTATGGACAGCCCACAAAGCATGGCAGGCATCTCAACATCTTAAGGCCTTCTGTATTTCCTTGATAGTTCTTCCTATTCTGCCTGCTAAGTTTCATGCTTCCTCAGCCCTACCAACATGCCGCCAAGATAGAGTCCAGTGATGCCTATGTCTCCTGGCTCAAGATCCCCACTGAAAACACAAGCTAATTTCTTTCACTTAGCATTCTAGGCCCAAAGGATCAAGACCAAATTATATAGCATGTGATAAAGCATAGATAAGCCACTGACAAGCATTTTTCCATTCCTTCATTCAAGTTTTTTGGTTCTAGAACATGAACTATTCTCTGAACACTGAAGGCCCCATCCTCTTTCTGCCTGAAGATCTTGCATACATTATCTCTTGTTCTTCCCCTGGCTGGCCATCTTTGCTAGCATGGCTTAATTTTGTGCACACATAATTGTCTGAGAAAACCTCCACCACTGACAAGTTGTTTGTCTTAGCCTTCTTTCAGCTCCCATTTTTTTTTTTTTTTTTTTAGCATTATTAACGCATGCAATATCCTGGGAGCGGCATTCCTTCTCAGCTCTTTGCTTTCTACCTTGAACTACTTTTACTAGTTCTTCTTGTATCTTTTTATAGAGGTTTACTTATTTTTATTTTATCTGAATGGTTATTTCTTTTCCTGCCTGTATGTCGGTGCACCACATGCAATCAGTGTTCATGTAGGCTAGGAAGGGTATCAGATCCTCTGGAACTAGAGTCAGACTTGTCTTGTGGCCATGCAAATTCAAGGTCTCAAACCCAAGGTCTTCTAGAGCACCTCTCCAGGCACTGGATCTCAACACATAGGATTTAGTACTGGGGTAGCTCGTGTCACTTTGGCAGTTAGCTAATATTCTTAAACACAATAATAAGACTTCCTTTTCTATATATTACAGAAGAATACACCTATTTATTAAAGAAAAGTGGAGTGGGGTCAAATGAGATTATCTTCTTATTGCATTATTATGTGTCATACTGTATCATATGCATTCTGTCATTGTTCACAACTTGTTTATGCAGCCAAAGAAAAAAGATGGAAAATTAGCTTCTTTCAGGAAGTGACTCCCTGACAAGTTATCCAATACAAGGGGATCATCAGTCTTGGAATCATATATATTAAACAATAAACATGAATTCAGCTGCTTATATTTATATATTTGTGTATAAATACATATATGACTCTTTATACATATATGATTCCCTCCTATGTATTTACAGATGTATAAATGTAACCTGCTGAATTTCTTTTTGTTGTTTGATGGAATGTGAAATTCCATCGCCCTGTGGGATTCTTTGCTTGGTTCTGCAGCAAGTTCGTACCTGGTTTCCCCTTCTGGCAGTCCCCAGCCCCCACCCCTGCAAAGGCATTGCATCTCAACATCTCAGGCCTTCTACATTTTCTTAACACTTCCTTCTGTCCTTTTCGCTATGCTGCATGCTACCTCAGCCCAACAAGATGCCAGTGCATAAGCCAAGGTACCAAGACAGAGTCCAATAATTTCTAGTCTTCTCAGATGTTTCCATTGCTTAAGAATCTACTGCAAACACAAGCACATATATAGATTACTCTAGAAATATTTGACCTACAAGTGACAGGCCACTGTGGCTTTAGGTTTGGCCTGGGAGTAACACAGGTGACTAAGGTCATGAGTTTTGCAGAGTTTTCTCAATGAAGAAAGAACTGGCTTGTATGTGTAGAGAGAATGTGGGCAGTGAAGGATGCCAGACTTTTACAGGACACTCAAGGAAGAAAAACTTGCTAAACAGTTGGGGGTTCCCCTCTTTTGTCTGAAAGCACCATTTCTTTCTGTCTGTGATCTTTAAATCACTATTTGCCATTTTTCAATAATGTAAAGGAATTCCCAGAATTAGAGAATTGACAGATACTTTGCAAAAGGGCTTTCAAGGAACAATAACATCATAGCTCACTGGCAGGGTGATCACAGAGAAGAAAAACATAACACTGCCCTCCAGCTGCTTCCTAACCATTTTTATTGGCTTGAATGAAGAGAAAACATGTCTCATTTGTTTGTCTTGCTTCTTCCTTGAAAACAGATATTGATTAATCTAGTACCTTTTCAGTTTTCTCCTAAATAAAATTCTTTTTTATTGCTGCTATCAGGAGTCACTTTATCTTACAGCCCACTGCACACTAAGTCCTTTATGCCAATCACCTCATTTGATTTTCACATGCGACAGTGTAGAAATTATTCTTGACTGAGGATATGGGCTTTCTGTAATGTCAACTAGACATAGGCTCTTTCTTCCTGTAAGGTTTACCATTAGGCTGGTTCTCTTATTCATGAATGAGATGCCTCTTTAATTCCATGGCCAGTAACTTTGAGCTCCAATCTACATCCTTCTGGATTATATAATCCATAGTACTGATGAGTCAGAGCTGATTAAGACAAATTTGGAGATGGGTACCAATGGATCGAAGGGTCTGCAGCAACCCTAAGCTCGGGAATCCCCCACTTCAGTTGGTTAGGTTATAAATGCTGACTTCTTTCCTTCCTTATAAAGCCTTAAGAACCCATGGTCATATTGTAGAATTTTGTTCTTGGACATTTTTCTCTGACATCCGATAGATACCCCCTTTCCTTTTAAAGACAATGACAAATGGTTCTACTCAAAATATTTAGGGTAAACCAATGATCAAACTCATGCTATTATTTTACATAGTCAAAATTCACATTTTACTCATAGGAAAAAGAAGCTATTATTTTTTTTTTTCCTCAAGTTGATGCTTAAACTAAAGTTGATTAAATCTGTGATAGCTCATCAGAAATTCACCAGGAGATTAATGAGGAAAGAAAAAAAAAATGCCAGAGGTTTGAGGTCTCACCATCTGCCTCTACCAGAGATTTCAATTCCCAGAGAAAGGACCAGAATATAATACTGAGATGCCTGGAGTCTAATCACAACTGCATGGAATATGCTTAATACACGCCACCAAGTTTTCATGAGTGCAGAATGGTAATGCTTAGGGAAGGATTAAAAACAGACCATGTCTGACACCGAGCTTTGCTGTTGCATGAATAATCCATTTCTCAGGGTTTCCTGGCTCCTGGAGAGGCTTTTTACAGCATTAAAGCTGAGCAAATATTTTGCAAATGAATCAGGCCTTAAGTGATCCTGTGTTAAACTCAGATCATTAGTGGGAAAGAAGCCTCCTCTCATCTCAGGAGAAGAAGCTTGCTGGGCCTTCAGTTCTTTAAATATTGACCTGGAAGAGAACCAGCCTGATTCTGAAGAAAACATTATGAATTCGCAGCGGAGTCACAGAATGTTCTTGGTAGCTTACTCCTAGGCCTTTCTAAAACCACCTCCAGCAGTTGAGACTATCCTAAGATGGCGCTTTCATACTCTGATAAGGAGCTAATGCTGAAAAAACAGAAGGATATAGGGCAACTCAGTAACAAGAACGGAAGTAACTAAATAAACAAATTTTAGCCTATGTATCCAGGTAGTTATGGTTTCAGCTATTATTTCATTCATCTGAACAATTGGCTCTTTTTTATTCCTTTATTTCCAAAGAATTTTCCTTGGCAATTTTAGAAGAAGATAACTTAGTGTTTTGTTTTTAATCTGAGACTGTCTTTGTTCTGACTTAACTCCTGGAGGAGGCTTTAGTTGGGTATAATACTTTTCTTGACATTTCTAGTTCCTCATCACATTGTATTGCTCCAGCTCATCATAGCCAGTGAGGCATTTCACCAGTCTTCCATTATATAAGGACTTTTTCTTTTATAACAATACATCATCTATGTTTTTCTCAGCCTGGTTTCAAAAATTTGTACTTCTTTAGCTTTCAACAATTAGAGTATGCTGTTTCTGAGTATAGATGGTTTTTCTGTCTTTAAAATGTTGCTGGAAGTTAATTGAGCTTCTTGAATATCCAGACATAGGTGATTTGGAATCTTTCAGTTGTTATTTCTTTAAACCTAAGATGGACTGTGTACCTGTGCTCTCTTTCTGTTTCCCTGTGTTGCTGATGACATGGATTCTAAATCTTCCCCCTTGTCCCACAGGTTCCTAAATCTATATTCACTCCTTGAAATTACATTTCTCTGTTTCCTTCATGTAGAGTAACTTCTACTAAATTTACATATATTCAAATTTACTAACTACTAGGCAATTTCACCCTGTAGAGTCTCCAAGTGATTGTTTTTAAAGTCTCAGTAATTTTACTTTTGCCTTAAATTATGACTAAAATCCTCCTATCTTTTGTTGATGCTGCTGTGACTTTTGCCTGGTTCCTTCAAGACATTTGCCTTTGCTCGCTCATTGGCGCTGTTCTATAATAGGTGTTTAAAGTCAGTCACTCAGCATTCTACGGCAAGTTGAAATTTTCGTAGTTCTCAGTTTGCTGGGCAATCTGGATTGTGTCGCGCACATTATGTACACTGTGTAATGAAACCATCAGTCCTTCTTAAGTTTGATGTTGAGAAGCCAGTTTTATTCTTTTCCTCAGGGACTGTATGCAGGGAAGTGCAATCCACAGGTTCTGCAGCACCTTCCAGGATCTGCTGCTGTGATTAGGACCTTGTGTTGTCACCTCTGCTTGCTTCAGTTCCTGTCTTGCAGTCTTTCAGTTCTATTACAATACCCTGGATGTCACCCAATATGTGGTGCCACTCCCTAGCCTGGAACTGTAGTGGTGACCTGTAAAGTTCATGCTTCAAAGTCTTCTAAAAGCTACTGAGGATCAGCTACACTCATATGCAGGTTTGAGATGAGATCCGACTCTCTCACAGAGAGAGTAGCTTTCTGAAGTTGGTTCCTCCAGGACCTCTGTTTTTGCAACATTCCAGGTGCTGTTTGGTTATCTCTGACTCAGCTCTACAATTCTCTAGTGAGAAAGCCTTGCCTATATCCATTGCACATTCTTTGCAATAGTCTCTGTGTTGCAGACCAACGCAGGAGACACACAGAAAAGAAAAAGAAAAGCCCCTATGTTCTTCCTGATGAAAACCAAGATCTTCTTGTGGGGTTAGCAGTTGACAACTCCCTGAGCTTACCTGGAGTGCTTCACATGGAATTCTTTTAGTCACTTTGACTGTCCAGTTCAGATATTTCCCAAGTCAAGCTTTAGATTGCCAGGGTAAGGGGCAAATTCATGATGCCTGTTTTTCTTTCTTCCTTCTTTTTTTTCCTTCCTTCCTTCCTTCCTTCCTTCCTTCTTTCCTTCCTTCCTTCCTTCCTTCCTTCCTTTCTTTCTTTCTTTTGTGTGTGTGTGTGTTGTCTGCTCTACTTTTCCTCACTCAAACTGCTACTGTTGACCTCACAGTACTTTTACAACCTAATTCAAGCACTTGCCCCCAATTTTAATATTATCGCCTAAAGTATAGTTTCATTGAAGAATTTTAAGTAAGAATGTAGCATAATAAATGTGGTAATTAGAAATATCAACTTTCCTGTTTACTAGTTACCAGGTTAGAAAGTGAGTAAAGAGACACAAAGCATCGGCCTTCATGCATCAACTTTTGCCTCATCAAATTTTTATTTAGTATTTTTTTTAAACGTAAAACACTCACAAGCTTTAAAACAAGCTTCTAAATAACTGACTTCGGTACATTATAAAAGTTAATCTGAGATTATGCATATACATTGCCAAAAATTACTCGTAATTTTGCAGGACCATCATTGATATGTGTACAGAAATAATAACAAATGGAATTCAATTTTAAAAGTTTCTTTTACTCAGAGAAAACATCTCAGACTATCTAGATCTACTCATTTAAGCCTGAGTAGTTCCAAAATAAAATCCATCATTCCTAAAGACTAGCCACTTTGTTTACTATCACCTCTACACAAAACACACTAATAATAGAAAGATTACATATTATGGATATAGCCAGTTCTCTATTTTAACTGGACAGAAATTAGGCTTTCTGTAATTATTAAGTAACAACGTTTGAAATTTTAAAATACAATGATTTCTTCTAAAGCACAAGAAAGAATTAACCTATGAACAACTATTTGTGAGAATGTAAAGCATATAAATAACAGTAAACTATGTAAATAACTGCCCATATAAACAACTGCTTAAGTAATAAGCTATGGATCTGGAATATCTAAGATCTATTGTGAATGCCACAGGATGACTCTTAGAATTTATTGATGTTATAAAACCCAGAAAATCTTCTTTTGTTTGTTTGTTTTTTAATGTTTTTCTTCCTAAACAGAATCCACTAGTCTATTTTAGACTCTGGTCCTAGCTGAGGGGTTAGACTCAGGGCTACAATGAATCTATAAAAAGCCTATTTTAAAATCTAAAGGATGTTTCTTTTCAGGATGAGTATCTGGGCCATGGAAGGTGCTCAATAATGATTGTTGAATTAAATGAATCTATAAAATATGTAATTTTCTGACCGGGTCCCTCTTTGATCATGTGCCTTGACATTCTACAGCAAAGTTGAAGACTGTAAACCATGCACAGGTGCTATAAATGAAAATCTGATACACAACTCTGTATGTTTGCATTTTTAAAGTCCTCTGATAGTGGTTCAATGCTGAAGTATCTGAGAAACGAAGGTATTTGGACCCAGTAAATCTTTTATTGCTTCCTTTATTAAACCCATGAAATAGACTTCAGTGATTTAGGTTATTTGAGAATGATGCCAGTCTAACCACCAAAGCTAAAAAAAAAAAAAAACAAATGAAGACTGAGCAGCTACGGGATGATGTCAGCAAATATTCTAGTTATTTTAGGTATAGTGTCTTATCTACTCCCTGAACTTCTGTGGATTATATATTATGACTCTACAAATAAAAGTAGGGATGTTTACATGACATAACATCTAGGTAGTAAAGCCTCAGAACAGAATGGGAGACTGATGAAGAAAGAGCAAAGCATCATAGCAGTAACTAAAACCTGAAAGGAAAATAAACATTTTAAAATGTGGCAGATCTCTCAGAACACTTCTCATCCCAAGGTTTCTTACTTGGTCAGTATTGGTCACCCTGTGATGTTTCCATCATCTAATGCTTGGTTAGAGGACGCAGCTCAGTTTTATAATGTTGTCCTGCACTGAAGAAATACCTGTATTGAGAAGCTTCTAGGCATAGTATTCCTCTTACATGTAAACAAAATGAATTTGAACAACAGGTGGGGCTAGTTTGCTTTATATCAGCTCCTGGCAGGATGCAGATTCATGTGGCAGGCCTGGTTGCTCTCACATGTGCAAAACACTCCTACAGCACTTAGCCTTTTTGACAGTATATGAGCTCCTAAAGTCACTTCTTTCCAAAGCTCACACTGAGTGAGAATTTTCAAGTTTAGGCCCATATTTTCAAAATTAGAAACTATGCAGAAACAATCAATGTATTCGGCATATTTGAATATGCAATGGACATTCCTCATTTTATCTAAATCTCATTTTTTTTTTAAAAAAAAATGTGATTAAGAACCTGCAAAGATAAATAATGACATAACAACCACCAGAGTGTAAGTTCAAGCCACATTCACACACAATTCTGCTTCAAGCAGAGTTTGTAATATAAATGCAAACCTGGTCTTTGCAATTAAATATGAGGAAGGTTGCTGACTTGGTATAAATGAAGACCCACAACAGAGATCACAGAGATTGCCTTAGCATCTGTAGAGACTTGGCCATGCAAAGTAGAAAGGGATATATCAGCAGCTAGGGGAAGAGGAACCACTGCATAGAGTGCAGGGCAGAAAAATCCCTTCATAAGCAATGAGCTGCCGGGGCAAACATCTGAGCTAAAACAGTCTGGAGGTATTATGCAGTTGTGGTCTTCAACATCCTAGGATGGGACTCTAGTTGGTGCTCTCAAAATTGGGGATTTCTGGAAGATCACTTGATCATCTTTGGACAGAGACATGGACTTGAGGTATTGAATTACCAAGTCTGAGAGGCTGTTGCCCCAGGATACAGAATTAGGGGATGGAAGGAAGGTGTCATATAGGAAATATAGTAAGGTGATCCTAATACCAGTGGTTGATGTTTGGTCCTAGGCTCCATCAGACCATGGAACCATATAAATGAGATAACTGTCACAAATTAGGAAACACTCCAGAAACATAAACCAAAAAAGTTCTTAATATAGCCTTTATTGTGGCCATAGTTCTGCTAGAAGGCCTGGCAAAGATTGGTTGATCTGCTAGAGGCCCTTGGAAAGACTGGTTGATCCATAGTTCTGCTAGAAAGCCCAGCAAAGATTGGTTGACCAGAGGAAACCCTTCACATCTGTACTAGCTATGTGTTAACTATGCTTCTGTGTAGAGAAGCTCTCATCTTATTTAAAGATATTTCACTGACTAGATTGTGCTTTTAAAAAGGAGAGATGTTCACTGCATTTTTTTTTTTTGTGTGTGTAATTCTTTTCCTCACTTCAAAGAAACAAAAGCAATTCTACTTATTGCTACCCCAAAGTAGATCTCAGAGGTAGTATTTCCACCCTGCCTACAGAGTATGCTGTGTTTCTCCAATCCCACACTTTATCTCCAAGTTCATCTGTAGCCTATGGGAGCACAAAATCTAGATCCCTACACCAGGGTTACTTTTGACACTCATAAGCTTGAACAGTTAACTTGATGAAGATAAAAGTCCCCATCAACAGTTTAGTATCAGAAATAAAACCTGGCAGCCACTGGAATTTCCTGCTTCTGTTATAGTGTAAGGGCCCCCCCCTTTTTCCTCTCTTTTGCTTGCTCTAGCAAATTTTTCTTACCCAAGAAATAGAGTTAACAGCAGCACGTTGCAAGTAAACCTCCCTAAGACATATTAACAAGACAGTAAAGATTAACTCCGCTGATAAAGAAAAGACGGCAGTTAAGATGCTTGGGATAAAGAAAAAGAATGTAGTCAGGTAACTTTCACAATATATGTCAACAGGGCAGAGGGGGAAGGGAGGGGAGCACGAGATAAGACAAAGGAATGTGGTCAGGTAACTTTCACAGGGCAGAGGGGGAAGGGAGGGGAGCACGAGATAAGACAAAGGAATGTGGTCAGGTAACTTTCACAGGGCAGAGGGGGGGAAGGGAGGGGAAGCAGTTACTTAGCTATGTGATCAGGCCCAGCCTGATCAGGAAAAGAATTCCAAAAAGAAGATAAAGAACAAAAGAACAAACAGCAGGCCTGGGGGCGGGTGATAACCAGGTTGTTTGGTCAGGCCGGATGGCAACCTGGGGGCCCTCACCCCTCACCCCTCACCCCTCAACGGGCGATTTCATTCAAACCAGCCAATGGAAACTTTGTAACTTCGCCTTTGCCTCTGTACGCACGTGTTTTTTCCTAAACCCTATAAAAAGGCCCCGAACAAAGGGCTACGCGCGCAAGCCTTCCCAAGAGACTTGGCCCGCAGATTTCTGTGTCCAATAAACCTCGTGCTGTTTGCATCTGATCTGTGACTCGGTCCTTCTTGGGTCCTGGGGGGTCTCATCCTGAGGAAAGGTCCGTTTCGGGGGTCCCCAGCCCCCGGGGATCTTTCATCTGGAGGCCCCAGCGAGATCGGAGACCCCCATGCCCAGGGACCACCGACTCACTGACAGGAGGTAAGCTGGCCAGCGCTTTGTTTGTTGTCTGTGGCTGTGTCTGGTGTCTGAATTTGTTTTCTGAGAATCTGGGTTGTCTGTGGCTGTGTCTGTAAATCTGCGCACGCGTTTGGTTTGGTTTGGGGTTCGGTCGGATCCATTTGTATTTGGCGGGGATCAGAAGGAGCCGACGGGCTCAGAACTTCTCCCCCGCAGCCCTGGAAGACGTTCCAGAGGCATTGGTAGTCCCGCCGGGCGGGACATTTAAACCCCGATGCAGCGGGGCATATAGAGCTCGCTTTTGGGGAGGCCCCTTTGGAGCTCAGTCCGTATCAGAGGGGCACGTGGTCTTGATTGAAAAAGGAGAATCCAGACCCCCGAGTTCCCCATCTGAGTTTTTGCTTTCGGTTTTACGCCGAAGTCGCGCAGCGCAATTGTTTGTCCTGTGTCTAAGTCTAGTCTTTGTATCTGTACTACTAACCCTTCTCGGTTTTGAAACCATGGGACAGACGGTAACCACCCCCTTAAGTCTGACCCTAAGCCATTGGAACGATGTCCGGGACTGGGCCAACAACCAGTCAGTAGAAGTCAAGAAGAAGAAATGGGTCGCCTTCTGTTCCTCCGAATGGCCCACCTTTAATGTAGGGTGGCCCCGTGATGGCACCTTTAACCTTGACATTATTTCTCAGGTAGAAGCCAAAGTTTTCAGCCTTGGACCCCATGGACACCCGGATCAAGTGCCCTACATCGTCACCTGGAGGGCTTTGGCCTCAGACCCCCCACCTTGGATCCAGCCCTTTGTTCCTCTTCCTAAACCCCGCTCTTTCCCAATCACCCCTAGTCCCTCCGCCCCATTTCCCCCAGGAGAGCAATTGTCCCATCCCCACCCCACTCCTACTTCCTCTTCTCTTTACCCTGCCCTCACCCTGCTCCAGGACAAGTCCCCAAAACCCCCCAAGCCTGCTCCCGTTTTGCCTCCAGACGCAGGGTCCCCTCTTATCGACCTGTTAACAGAGGAGCCTCCTCCATACCCGGAGGCGGCAGTAAAAGAGCAAGAGCCTGTTCCTCCAGTGTCGCCCATTGCGGGGCGACTCAGGGATCGGCGCGAACAGCCACCGAGTCAAGCTTCCCAGGCCTTCCCTCTGAGGGAGGGTCCTAATGGCCGGCCACAGTACTGGCCATTCACCGCTTCTGACCTTTATAACTGGAAGCAGCATAACCCCCCCTTCTCTAAGGACCCCGTTGCCTTGACTAACTTGATTGAATCTATTCTAGTCACCCATCAACCCACATGGGATGATTGTCAACAGCTGTTGCAGACTCTGCTAACCTCGGAGGAGAAGCAGAGAGTCCTCCTAGAAGCCCGAAAGAACGTACCGGGCGATGATGGGCAGCCAACCCAGCTGCCCAACGAGATTGATGCAGCTTTTCCCCTGACCCACCCCAATTGGGATTTTGCCACACCTGCAGGTAAGGAGCACCTCCGTCTCTATCGCCAGTTGCTCATAGCGGGTCTCCGGGCTGCCGCGAGACGGCCCACTAATTTGGCTCAGGTTAAGCAAGTGATACAGGGAAAGGAAGAAACACCTTCTGCTTTCCTAGAGAGACTTAAAGAGGCTTATAGGATGTACACCCCTTATGACCCTGATGATGAAGGACAAGTAACTAGTGTATCAATGTCCTTCATCTGGCAGTCTAGCCCAGACATCAGGAGCAAGTTACAGAGACTAGAAGGGCTACAGGGATATACACTTTCAGATTTATTAAAAGAAGCAGAAAAGGTGTTCAATAAGAGAGAAACTCCAGAAGAGAAAGAAGAGAGAATGTGGCTAAGAATGAAAGAGGCTCAGGACGAGAGAGACAAGAAGCGGAGCAGGGAATTGACTAAGGTGTTGGCCACTGTAGTTACTCAGGGACAGAACAGAGAGGGAGTCAGATTTAGAGAACGGGAGCGAAAAGGGGCCAGACTGGACAAAGACCAGTGTGCTTATTGCAAGGAAAGAGGACACTGGGCACGAGAGTGCCCCAAGAATCCCAGAGGTCCCCCGAGACCTAAACCACTGACTTCCCTACTGACGTTAGAAGACTAGGGGCGTCAGGGCCAGGAGCCCCCCCCTGAGCCCAGGATAACCTTAAACGTCGGGGGGCAGCCGGTCACCTTCCTAGTGGACACCGGGGCCCAGCATTCAGTCCTAACCCAGACTCTAGGACCACTCAGCAACCGGACTGCCTGGGTGCAAGGAGCAACTGGAGGAAAGAATTATCGATGGACCACGGAACGCAAGGTCCAGCTGGCTACCGGTAAGGTGACTCATTCGTTCTTACATGTGCCAGATTGCCCCTACCCATTACTGGGAAGGGATCTCCTGACCAAGTTGAAGGCCCAGATCCACTTTGACTCGAAAGGGGCGACGGTAATAGGCCCCAACGGAGGACCCTTACAGGTCCTAACCCTTCATTTAGAAGAAGAATATAGACTATATGAGCCTGAGCTATCCCCAGAGGTCCAAATTGATATCTGGCTAAGAGAATTCCCAACGGCCTGGGCAGAGACTGGGGGCATGGGAATGGCTCGTCAGCAACCCCCCCTTCTAATTCAACTCAAGACAACAGCCACCCCTGTGTCGATAAAGCAGTACCCCATGTCTCATGAAGCCCACCAAGGCATAAGGCCCCATATTAAGAGACTTCTTGATCAAGGGATCCTAACTCCCTGCCGGTCTCCTTGGAATACACCTCTCTTGCCAGTAAAGAAACCAGGAACCGGAGACTACCGGCCGGTGCAAGATCTAAGAGAAGTTAACAAAAGAGTTGAGGACATACATCCCACCGTGCCCAATCCATATAATCTACTGAGCACTCTGCCACCTTCTCATGAATGGTATACGGTGCTAGATTTGAAAGATGCCTTTTTCTGTTTAAGACTACACCCAGAGAGTCAACCACTCTTTGCCTTTGAATGGAGGGACCCAGATTTTGGACTCTCGGGACAGCTAACTTGGACCCGGCTTCCCCAGGGCTTCAAGAACAGTCCTACTCTGTTTGACGAAGCGCTGCACAGAGACTTAGCTGATTTCCGAGTGCAGCATCCCTCCCTGGTACTTCTTCAATATGTTGACGATCTCCTCCTGGCTGCTAGCACCGAGGAAGACTGCCTGAGTGGTACCAAAGCTCTCTTGCAGACTCTGGGACAGCTAGGATACCGGGCCTCAGCCAAAAAGGCCCAGATATGCCAAAAACAAGTCACCTACTTGGGATATCAGCTGAGAGAAGGACAGAGATGGCTTACCGAGGCACGAAAGCAGGCTATCCTCCACATTCCTGCACCTACTACTCCGCGCCAGCTAAGGGAATTTTTGGGAACTGCTGGATTCTGCCGCCTATGGATCCCTGGGTTTGCAGAGATGGCAGCCCCCTTATACCCCCTCACTAAGCAAGGGGCTCGGTTCCACTGGGGCAAGGAACAGCAACAGGCCTTTTCCAACATCAAAAAGGCTTTACTAGAATCCCCAGCTCTGGGACTCCCAGACGTGACTAAGGCCTTCGAGCTGTTCATAGATGAAAAACAGGGCTATGCCAAGGGAGTGTTAACCCAAAGGCTAGGGCCTTGGAAGCGCCCGGTGGCCTATCTGTCGAAAAAATTAGACCCGGTGGCTGCCGGTTGGCCACCCTGTCTGCGGATGGTGGCAGCCATCGCCATCCTAGTCAAAGATGCGGGCAAGTTAACTTTGGGTCAACCACTGACCATTCTGGCCCCCCACGCGGTTGAGGCCTTGGTCAAGCAGCCCCCAGACAGGTGGCTCTCCAATGCTCGCATGACCCATTATCAGGCCATGCTTCTGGACACTGACCGTGTACAGTTCGGGCCTGTGGTGGCCCTCAACCCTGCCACCCTACTCCCCCTGCCCGGGGCAGTGGAAAC
Organism: Phyllotis vaccarum; assembly: GCA_033318265.1. Lineage (NCBI taxonomy): Eukaryota > Metazoa > Chordata > Mammalia > Rodentia > Cricetidae > Phyllotis > Phyllotis vaccarum. The sequence continues at coordinate 144,282,282 of JARWLC010000002.1, forward strand.
TCATGACTGTCTCCAGATCCTGGCTGAAGTCCATGGCACCCGAGAAGATCTGACAGACCAGCCCCTCATGGATGCGGACTACACCTGGTATACAGATGGCAGTAGTTTCCTGCACAACGGAGAGCGGAGAGCAGGAGCTGCGGTGACTAGTGAGACAGAGGTAATCTGGTCCGAGGCGCTATCCCCTGGGACGTCAGCTCAACGGGCAGAACTCATCGCCCTGACTCAGGCCCTACAAATGGCAGAAGGTAAGAAGCTAAACGTTTATACTGACAGCCGCTATGCCTTCGCTACGGCCCACGTACATGGTGAAATTTATCGGAGGAGAGGGCTCCTCACCTCCGATGGAAAAGAAATTAAAAATAAGACTGAAATACTGGCTCTACTCAAAGCCCTATTCCTGCCCAGAAGACTGGGCATCATGCACTGCCCGGGCCACCAAAGAGATAATAGCCCGGTGGCAAGAGGGAACCAGCTGGCTGATCAAGCTGCCAGGGAAGCAGCCCTGAGGGGGAGGGAGACTGGGCCCATCCTCACCCTGGACGCACGGCCCCCACAAGGGAAAGAACCTATAAAATACAGCTCTGAGGACCAAGAGCTACTAAAGAAAATGGGGGCTGTATGGGATCCAGAAAAGGGGGCATGGATCGCGGACAAAAAAATTGTTATGCCCACTTCATATACTCACCACATAGTTCAGCTTTTGCACTCTCTGACCCATCTGAGCAAAAAGAAAATAAAAACCCTTCTAGATACTGAAAATCGGTCTTATATATTATTAAACCAAGACAAAGTGCTGCAACAAGTAGTTGAAAAATGCCCAGCCTGTGCACAGGTAAATACAAAGAAGACCTATGCTGCCTCCGGAGCGCGCGTTCGAGGACACCGCCCTGGTGTACATTGGGAAGTCGACTTCACGGAAGTAAAACCTGGACTCTATGGCTACAGGTATTTGTTAGTTTTTGTGGACACTTTTTCAGGATGGGTGGAAGCCTTCCCCACCAAGCACGAGACCTCAAGCGTGGTAACTAAAAAGTTACTCGAGGAGATCTTCCCCAGGTATGGGATGCCCCAGATGCTGGGCACTGATAATGGTCCAGCCTTCGTCTCCCAGGTAAGTCAGAAAGTGGCCAAGTTACTGGGGATTGATTGGAAACTACATTGTGCATATAGACCCCAGAGCTCAGGACAGGTAGAAAGGATGAATAGAACAATCAAAGAAACTTTAACCAAATTAACGCTTGCAGCTGGCTCTAGGGACTGGGTCCTCCTCCTGCCCCTGGCCCTGTATAGGGCCAGGAACACCCCTGGGCCCCTAGGTTTGACCCCCTTTGAAATACTTTATGGGGCACCACCTCCTATTGTAAACTTCTTTGATCCTAATATTTCCTCTTTTGCTGACCGCGCTACCCTACAAGCCCACCTCCAGGCACTTCAGATTGTCCAAAAAGAGGTCTGGAAACCATTGGCTACAGCTTACCGAGAGCAGCTAAAAAATCCAACCGTGCCGCACCAGTTCCAGATTGGCGACTCCGTCTGGGTCCGCAGACATCAGACTAGAAGCCTCGAGCCCCGGTGGAAGGGACCCTACACCGTTCTCCTGACTACCCCGACAGCGCTAAAAGTCGACGGCATCGCAGCTTGGATCCACGCCTCCCACGTAAAACCGGCTTATCCAGAACCAGACGGCCCGGCAGAACCCAACTTCAAGAAATGGGAAGTCCAACGCACTCAAAATCCACTAAAGATAAGACTGGCGCGGTCCTAAGACTGACTATTCTTGCTCTGACTGTATTAAGTTCCCAAGGGTCCCCCCACCAGATAAAACGACTCTCTTGGCAGATCCTGTCACAGACAGGAGAGGTAGTCTGGGAAACCTCCCAGCAACATATCCCCAACGCCTGGTGGCCCTCCCTCACCCCTGATTTTTGCCAACTAGCAGCGGGGCTTGATACCTGGGACATTCCAGATAAGAGCCACGATGCCCTAAATGTTAGCAACTTAGCTTGCCCAAAAATCCACCACTTGGGGTGTGCTTGTCCCAGTGTTCGCTGTGAATTAGCCAGTCATGATTTCTATGTTTGTCCCAAAGACGGGAGGAGTCGAGCACAGGCCCATAGGTGTGGAGGATATCAAGAATATTTTTGTGCCGCATGGGGTTGTGAAACCACTGGAGATGCCTATTGGAACCCTTCCTCATCATGGGACCTTATAACAGTTAAGCGCGGGTTCAAAAAAACATGGCAACACCAGGGTGGGGTCTTTCGCTCTGTTTGCCCTGCCAGGGACACCGGAGGGCCTATGGCAGCTGGATTATCGTTACCGCTAAACATAAGCTTTACTGAACAGGGGAAAAAGTTTTCAGACTGGAGTTCTGGTCGCACTTGGGGTCTGCGGTGGCATCTTAGTGGTACAGATAGGGGAGTTACTTTCGAAATTAAATTAAAAATTCAAGACCCATTTACCCTCCTGGTGGGCCCTAACACAATACTCTCCGACCAGAGGGCGCCCAGCCCTCCCCAGTCGAGAGTCCCCAGACCGGCAGTTAGCGGTATTCCAGTCCCTACAACTCCCACAGCTATGCAAACCAGTGAGGCCCCAAAAATACCCGGGACAGGAGATAGGCTCATTAATCTAGTTAAAGGAGCCTACCAAGCTCTTAACCTCTCCAGCCCTGAGAGGGCGAGCAATTGCTGGCTATGTCTTAACCCCAACCCTCCATACTATGAGGGCATAGCCCTTTCTGCTAATTATACTAACTCTACCACTCCCAGCACTGCGTGTCTCGCCCAAGGTCATAGCCTAACTCTCTCACAGGTCTCAGGATCAGGACTATGCGTAGGCACTCCTCCTCAACATGTTCAAAGAACCCTTTGCAAGTCGACCCATAAAATATGGGCCAGCTCCTCTTATTTGATCCCCCCTAATGGGACTTATTGGGCGTGTAACACAGGTCTAACTCCTTGTGTGTTTGCTGCAGTCTTAAATCCAGCTACTGACTATTGTGTGCTAGTACAACTATGGCCTCGGATAACCTACCACACAGATGAATTGATCCTAGGTTACCATGAATGGAGTGATCTTCACCGGAAAAAACGTGAGCCCACCACCCTAATCACCCTAGCTATGCTGTTGGGAGCGGGGGGTATTGCAGCCGGAGTCGGTACTGGAGCAACTGCCCTGATCCGAACAGATCAATACTTGCTTTTACATAATGCTATGAATGAAGACCTTAGGGCCCTAGAACAATCCGTACGAGCCCTTAAAGAGTCCCTATCCTCTCTATCAGAGGTGGTGCTACAAAACAGGAGAGGCCTAGATTTACTATTTCTTAAAGAGGGTGGCCTTTGTGCCGCTCTTAAAGAGGAATGCTGCTTCTTTTCTGACAAAACCGGATTAGTAACAGAAACCCTAGACAAACTAAAAGAAAGACTAGACAAGCGTAAAAGGGACTTTGAATCCCAACAGTTTTGGTATGAAAGAATCTAGAACCGTTCACCCTGGTTTACTACTTTGATATCCTCTTTAATAGGACCCTTAATACTATTGATATTAGTTCTGACTCTCGGGCCTTGGATCATTAACAGGTTGACCCAATTTATAAAAGACAGACTGTCACTTGTTCAAGCCATGGTATTAACCCAACAATACCATGCCCTAGAACAGCGAGATAATAGTTCCCCATAGAGTAAAAGGTTTTACTCGGGCTAAAAGAAAATGGGGGAATGTAAGGGCCCCCCCCCTTTTTCCTCTCTTTTGCTTGCTCTAGCAAATTTTTCTTACCCAAGAAATAGAGTTAACAGCAGCACGTTGCAAGTAAACCTCCCTAAGACATATTAACAAGACAGTAAAGATTAACTCCGCTGATAAAGAAAAGACGGCAGTTAAGATGCTTGGGATAAAGAAAAAGAATGTAGTCAGGTAACTTTCACAATATATGTCAACAGGGCAGAGGGGGAAGGGAGGGGAGCACGAGATAAGACAAAGGAATGTGGTCAGGTAACTTTCACAGGGCAGAGGGGGAAGGGAGGGGAGCACGAGATAAGACAAAGGAATGTGGTCAGGTAACTTTCACAGGGCAGAGGGGGGGAAGGGAGGGGAAGCAGTTACTTAGCTATGTGATCAGGCCCAGCCTGATCAGGAAAAGAATTCCAAAAAGAAGATAAAGAACAAAAGAACAAACAGCAGGCCTGGGGGCGGGTGATAACCAGGTTGTTTGGTCAGGCCGGATGGCAACCTGGGGGCCCTCACCCCTCACCCCTCACCCCTCAACGGGCGATTTCATTCAAACCAGCCAATGGAAACTTTGTAACTTCGCCTTTGCCTCTGTACGCACGTGTTTTTTCCTAAACCCTATAAAAAGGCCCCGAACAAAGGGCTACGCGCGCAAGCCTTCCCAAGAGACTTGGCCCGCAGATTTCTGTGTCCAATAAACCTCGTGCTGTTTGCATCTGATCTGTGACTCGGTCCTTCTTGGGTCCTGGGGGGTCTCATCCTGAGGAAAGGTCCGTTTCGGGGGTCCCCAGCCCCCGGGGATCTTTCATCTGGAGGCCCCAGCGAGATCGGAGACCCCCATGCCCAGGGACCACCGACTCACTGACAGGAGGTAAGCTGGCCAGCGCTTTGTTTGTTGTCTGTGGCTGTGTCTGGTGTCTGAATTTGTTTTCTGAGAATCTGGGTTGTCTGTGGCTGTGTCTGTAAATCTGCGCACGCGTTTGGTTTGGTTTGGGGTTCGGTCGGATCCATTTGTATTTGGCGGGGATCAGAAGGAGCCGACGGGCTCAGAACTTCTCCCCCGCAGCCCTGGAAGACGTTCCAGAGGCATTGGTAGTCCCGCCGGGCGGGACATTTAAACCCCGATGCAGCGGGGCATATAGAGCTCGCTTTTGGGGAGGCCCCTTTGGAGCTCAGTCCGTATCAGAGGGGCACGTGGTCTTGATTGAAAAAGGAGAATCCAGACCCCCGAGTTCCCCATCTGAGTTTTTGCTTTCGGTTTTACGCCGAAGTCGCGCAGCGCAATTGTTTGTCCTGTGTCTAAGTCTAGTCTTTGTATCTGTACTACTAACCCTTCTCGGTTTTGAAACCATGGGACAGACGGTAACCACCCCCTTAAGTCTGACCCTAAGCCATTGGAACGATGTCCGGGACTGGGCCAACAACCAGTCAGTAGAAGTCAAGAAGAAGAAATGGGTCGCCTTCTGTTCCTCCGAATGGCCCACCTTTAATGTAGGGTGGCCCCGTGATGGCACCTTTAACCTTGACATTATTTCTCAGGTAGAAGCCAAAGTTTTCAGCCTTGGACCCCATGGACACCCGGATCAAGTGCCCTACATCGTCACCTGGAGGGCTTTGGCCTCAGACCCCCCACCTTGGATCCAGCCCTTTGTTCCTCTTCCTAAACCCCGCTCTTTCCCAATCACCCCTAGTCCCTCCGCCCCATTTCCCCCAGGAGAGCAATTGTCCCATCCCCACCCCACTCCTACTTCCTCTTCTCTTTACCCTGCCCTCACCCTGCTCCAGGACAAGTCCCCAAAACCCCCCAAGCCTGCTCCCGTTTTGCCTCCAGACGCAGGGTCCCCTCTTATCGACCTGTTAACAGAGGAGCCTCCTCCATACCCGGAGGCGGCAGTAAAAGAGCAAGAGCCTGTTCCTCCAGTGTCGCCCATTGCGGGGCGACTCAGGGATCGGCGCGAACAGCCACCGAGTCAAGCTTCCCAGGCCTTCCCTCTGAGGGAGGGTCCTAATGGCCGGCCACAGTACTGGCCATTCACCGCTTCTGACCTTTATAACTGGAAGCAGCATAACCCCCCCTTCTCTAAGGACCCCGTTGCCTTGACTAACTTGATTGAATCTATTCTAGTCACCCATCAACCCACATGGGATGATTGTCAACAGCTGTTGCAGACTCTGCTAACCTCGGAGGAGAAGCAGAGAGTCCTCCTAGAAGCCCGAAAGAACGTACCGGGCGATGATGGGCAGCCAACCCAGCTGCCCAACGAGATTGATGCAGCTTTTCCCCTGACCCACCCCAATTGGGATTTTGCCACACCTGCAGGTAAGGAGCACCTCCGTCTCTATCGCCAGTTGCTCATAGCGGGTCTCCGGGCTGCCGCGAGACGGCCCACTAATTTGGCTCAGGTTAAGCAAGTGATACAGGGAAAGGAAGAAACACCTTCTGCTTTCCTAGAGAGACTTAAAGAGGCTTATAGGATGTACACCCCTTATGACCCTGATGATGAAGGACAAGTAACTAGTGTATCAATGTCCTTCATCTGGCAGTCTAGCCCAGACATCAGGAGCAAGTTACAGAGACTAGAAGGGCTACAGGGATATACACTTTCAGATTTATTAAAAGAAGCAGAAAAGGTGTTCAATAAGAGAGAAACTCCAGAAGAGAAAGAAGAGAGAATGTGGCTAAGAATGAAAGAGGCTCAGGACGAGAGAGACAAGAAGCGGAGCAGGGAATTGACTAAGGTGTTGGCCACTGTAGTTACTCAGGGACAGAACAGAGAGGGAGTCAGATTTAGAGAACGGGAGCGAAAAGGGGCCAGACTGGACAAAGACCAGTGTGCTTATTGCAAGGAAAGAGGACACTGGGCACGAGAGTGCCCCAAGAATCCCAGAGGTCCCCCGAGACCTAAACCACTGACTTCCCTACTGACGTTAGAAGACTAGGGGCGTCAGGGCCAGGAGCCCCCCCCTGAGCCCAGGATAACCTTAAACGTCGGGGGGCAGCCGGTCACCTTCCTAGTGGACACCGGGGCCCAGCATTCAGTCCTAACCCAGACTCTAGGACCACTCAGCAACCGGACTGCCTGGGTGCAAGGAGCAACTGGAGGAAAGAATTATCGATGGACCACGGAACGCAAGGTCCAGCTGGCTACCGGTAAGGTGACTCATTCGTTCTTACATGTGCCAGATTGCCCCTACCCATTACTGGGAAGGGATCTCCTGACCAAGTTGAAGGCCCAGATCCACTTTGACTCGAAAGGGGCGACGGTAATAGGCCCCAACGGAGGACCCTTACAGGTCCTAACCCTTCATTTAGAAGAAGAATATAGACTATATGAGCCTGAGCTATCCCCAGAGGTCCAAATTGATATCTGGCTAAGAGAATTCCCAACGGCCTGGGCAGAGACTGGGGGCATGGGAATGGCTCGTCAGCAACCCCCCCTTCTAATTCAACTCAAGACAACAGCCACCCCTGTGTCGATAAAGCAGTACCCCATGTCTCATGAAGCCCACCAAGGCATAAGGCCCCATATTAAGAGACTTCTTGATCAAGGGATCCTAACTCCCTGCCGGTCTCCTTGGAATACACCTCTCTTGCCAGTAAAGAAACCAGGAACCGGAGACTACCGGCCGGTGCAAGATCTAAGAGAAGTTAACAAAAGAGTTGAGGACATACATCCCACCGTGCCCAATCCATATAATCTACTGAGCACTCTGCCACCTTCTCATGAATGGTATACGGTGCTAGATTTGAAAGATGCCTTTTTCTGTTTAAGACTACACCCAGAGAGTCAACCACTCTTTGCCTTTGAATGGAGGGACCCAGATTTTGGACTCTCGGGACAGCTAACTTGGACCCGGCTTCCCCAGGGCTTCAAGAACAGTCCTACTCTGTTTGACGAAGCGCTGCACAGAGACTTAGCTGATTTCCGAGTGCAGCATCCCTCCCTGGTACTTCTTCAATATGTTGACGATCTCCTCCTGGCTGCTAGCACCGAGGAAGACTGCCTGAGTGGTACCAAAGCTCTCTTGCAGACTCTGGGACAGCTAGGATACCGGGCCTCAGCCAAAAAGGCCCAGATATGCCAAAAACAAGTCACCTACTTGGGATATCAGCTGAGAGAAGGACAGAGATGGCTTACCGAGGCACGAAAGCAGGCTATCCTCCACATTCCTGCACCTACTACTCCGCGCCAGCTAAGGGAATTTTTGGGAACTGCTGGATTCTGCCGCCTATGGATCCCTGGGTTTGCAGAGATGGCAGCCCCCTTATACCCCCTCACTAAGCAAGGGGCTCGGTTCCACTGGGGCAAGGAACAGCAACAGGCCTTTTCCAACATCAAAAAGGCTTTACTAGAATCCCCAGCTCTGGGACTCCCAGACGTGACTAAGGCCTTCGAGCTGTTCATAGATGAAAAACAGGGCTATGCCAAGGGAGTGTTAACCCAAAGGCTAGGGCCTTGGAAGCGCCCGGTGGCCTATCTGTCGAAAAAATTAGACCCGGTGGCTGCCGGTTGGCCACCCTGTCTGCGGATGGTGGCAGCCATCGCCATCCTAGTCAAAGATGCGGGCAAGTTAACTTTGGGTCAACCACTGACCATTCTGGCCCCCCACGCGGTTGAGGCCTTGGTCAAGCAGCCCCCAGACAGGTGGCTCTCCAATGCTCGCATGACCCATTATCAGGCCATGCTTCTGGACACTGACCGTGTACAGTTCGGGCCTGTGGTGGCCCTCAACCCTGCCACCCTACTCCCCCTGCCCGGGGCAGTGGAAACTCATGACTGTCTCCAGATCCTGGCTGAAGTCCATGGCACCCGAGAAGATCTGACAGACCAGCCCCTCATGGATGCGGACTACACCTGGTATACAGATGGCAGTAGTTTCCTGCACAACGGAGAGCGGAGAGCAGGAGCTGCGGTGACTAGTGAGACAGAGGTAATCTGGTCCGAGGCGCTATCCCCTGGGACGTCAGCTCAACGGGCAGAACTCATCGCCCTGACTCAGGCCCTACAAATGGCAGAAGGTAAGAAGCTAAACGTTTATACTGACAGCCGCTATGCCTTCGCTACGGCCCACGTACATGGTGAAATTTATCGGAGGAGAGGGCTCCTCACCTCCGATGGAAAAGAAATTAAAAATAAGACTGAAATACTGGCTCTACTCAAAGCCCTATTCCTGCCCAGAAGACTGGGCATCATGCACTGCCCGGGCCACCAAAGAGATAATAGCCCGGTGGCAAGAGGGAACCAGCTGGCTGATCAAGCTGCCAGGGAAGCAGCCCTGAGGGGGAGGGAGACTGGGCCCATCCTCACCCTGGACGCACGGCCCCCACAAGGGAAAGAACCTATAAAATACAGCTCTGAGGACCAAGAGCTACTAAAGAAAATGGGGGCTGTATGGGATCCAGAAAAGGGGGCATGGATCGCGGACAAAAAAATTGTTATGCCCACTTCATATACTCACCACATAGTTCAGCTTTTGCACTCTCTGACCCATCTGAGCAAAAAGAAAATAAAAACCCTTCTAGATACTGAAAATCGGTCTTATATATTATTAAACCAAGACAAAGTGCTGCAACAAGTAGTTGAAAAATGCCCAGCCTGTGCACAGGTAAATACAAAGAAGACCTATGCTGCCTCCGGAGCGCGCGTTCGAGGACACCGCCCTGGTGTACATTGGGAAGTCGACTTCACGGAAGTAAAACCTGGACTCTATGGCTACAGGTATTTGTTAGTTTTTGTGGACACTTTTTCAGGATGGGTGGAAGCCTTCCCCACCAAGCACGAGACCTCAAGCGTGGTAACTAAAAAGTTACTCGAGGAGATCTTCCCCAGGTATGGGATGCCCCAGATGCTGGGCACTGATAATGGTCCAGCCTTCGTCTCCCAGGTAAGTCAGAAAGTGGCCAAGTTACTGGGGATTGATTGGAAACTACATTGTGCATATAGACCCCAGAGCTCAGGACAGGTAGAAAGGATGAATAGAACAATCAAAGAAACTTTAACCAAATTAACGCTTGCAGCTGGCTCTAGGGACTGGGTCCTCCTCCTGCCCCTGGCCCTGTATAGGGCCAGGAACACCCCTGGGCCCCTAGGTTTGACCCCCTTTGAAATACTTTATGGGGCACCACCTCCTATTGTAAACTTCTTTGATCCTAATATTTCCTCTTTTGCTGACCGCGCTACCCTACAAGCCCACCTCCAGGCACTTCAGATTGTCCAAAAAGAGGTCTGGAAACCATTGGCTACAGCTTACCGAGAGCAGCTAAAAAATCCAACCGTGCCGCACCAGTTCCAGATTGGCGACTCCGTCTGGGTCCGCAGACATCAGACTAGAAGCCTCGAGCCCCGGTGGAAGGGACCCTACACCGTTCTCCTGACTACCCCGACAGCGCTAAAAGTCGACGGCATCGCAGCTTGGATCCACGCCTCCCACGTAAAACCGGCTTATCCAGAACCAGACGGCCCGGCAGAACCCAACTTCAAGAAATGGGAAGTCCAACGCACTCAAAATCCACTAAAGATAAGACTGGCGCGGTCCTAAGACTGACTATTCTTGCTCTGACTGTATTAAGTTCCCAAGGGTCCCCCCACCAGATAAAACGACTCTCTTGGCAGATCCTGTCACAGACAGGAGAGGTAGTCTGGGAAACCTCCCAGCAACATATCCCCAACGCCTGGTGGCCCTCCCTCACCCCTGATTTTTGCCAACTAGCAGCGGGGCTTGATACCTGGGACATTCCAGATAAGAGCCACGATGCCCTAAATGTTAGCAACTTAGCTTGCCCAAAAATCCACCACTTGGGGTGTGCTTGTCCCAGTGTTCGCTGTGAATTAGCCAGTCATGATTTCTATGTTTGTCCCAAAGACGGGAGGAGTCGAGCACAGGCCCATAGGTGTGGAGGATATCAAGAATATTTTTGTGCCGCATGGGGTTGTGAAACCACTGGAGATGCCTATTGGAACCCTTCCTCATCATGGGACCTTATAACAGTTAAGCGCGGGTTCAAAAAAACATGGCAACACCAGGGTGGGGTCTTTCGCTCTGTTTGCCCTGCCAGGGACACCGGAGGGCCTATGGCAGCTGGATTATCGTTACCGCTAAACATAAGCTTTACTGAACAGGGGAAAAAGTTTTCAGACTGGAGTTCTGGTCGCACTTGGGGTCTGCGGTGGCATCTTAGTGGTACAGATAGGGGAGTTACTTTCGAAATTAAATTAAAAATTCAAGACCCATTTACCCTCCTGGTGGGCCCTAACACAATACTCTCCGACCAGAGGGCGCCCAGCCCTCCCCAGTCGAGAGTCCCCAGACCGGCAGTTAGCGGTATTCCAGTCCCTACAACTCCCACAGCTATGCAAACCAGTGAGGCCCCAAAAATACCCGGGACAGGAGATAGGCTCATTAATCTAGTTAAAGGAGCCTACCAAGCTCTTAACCTCTCCAGCCCTGAGAGGGCGAGCAATTGCTGGCTATGTCTTAACCCCAACCCTCCATACTATGAGGGCATAGCCCTTTCTGCTAATTATACTAACTCTACCACTCCCAGCACTGCGTGTCTCGCCCAAGGTCATAGCCTAACTCTCTCACAGGTCTCAGGATCAGGACTATGCGTAGGCACTCCTCCTCAACATGTTCAAAGAACCCTTTGCAAGTCGACCCATAAAATATGGGCCAGCTCCTCTTATTTGATCCCCCCTAATGGGACTTATTGGGCGTGTAACACAGGTCTAACTCCTTGTGTGTTTGCTGCAGTCTTAAATCCAGCTACTGACTATTGTGTGCTAGTACAACTATGGCCTCGGATAACCTACCACACAGATGAATTGATCCTAGGTTACCATGAATGGAGTGATCTTCACCGGAAAAAACGTGAGCCCACCACCCTAATCACCCTAGCTATGCTGTTGGGAGCGGGGGGTATTGCAGCCGGAGTCGGTACTGGAGCAACTGCCCTGATCCGAACAGATCAATACTTGCTTTTACATAATGCTATGAATGAAGACCTTAGGGCCCTAGAACAATCCGTACGAGCCCTTAAAGAGTCCCTATCCTCTCTATCAGAGGTGGTGCTACAAAACAGGAGAGGCCTAGATTTACTATTTCTTAAAGAGGGTGGCCTTTGTGCCGCTCTTAAAGAGGAATGCTGCTTCTTTTCTGACAAAACCGGATTAGTAACAGAAACCCTAGACAAACTAAAAGAAAGACTAGACAAGCGTAAAAGGGACTTTGAATCCCAACAGTTTTGGTATGAAAGAATCTAGAACCGTTCACCCTGGTTTACTACTTTGATATCCTCTTTAATAGGACCCTTAATACTATTGATATTAGTTCTGACTCTCGGGCCTTGGATCATTAACAGGTTGACCCAATTTATAAAAGACAGACTGTCACTTGTTCAAGCCATGGTATTAACCCAACAATACCATGCCCTAGAACAGCGAGATAATAGTTCCCCATAGAGTAAAAGGTTTTACTCGGGCTAAAAGAAAATGGGGGAATGTAAGGGCCCCCCCCTTTTTCCTCTCTTTTGCTTGCTCTAGCAAATTTTTCTTACCCAAGAAATAGAGTTAACAGCAGCACGTTGCAAGTAAACCTCCCTAAGACATATTAACAAGACAGTAAAGATTAACTCCGCTGATAAAGAAAAGACGGCAGTTAAGATGCTTGGGATAAAGAAAAAGAATGTAGTCAGGTAACTTTCACAATATATGTCAACAGGGCAGAGGGGGAAGGGAGGGGAGCACGAGATAAGACAAAGGAATGTGGTCAGGTAACTTTCACAGGGCAGAGGGGGAAGGGAGGGGAGCACGAGATAAGACAAAGGAATGTGGTCAGGTAACTTTCACAGGGCAGAGGGGGGGAAGGGAGGGGAAGCAGTTACTTAGCTATGTGATCAGGCCCAGCCTGATCAGGAAAAGAATTCCAAAAAGAAGATAAAGAACAAAAGAACAAACAGCAGGCCTGGGGGCGGGTGATAACCAGGTTGTTTGGTCAGGCCGGATGGCAACCTGGGGGCCCTCACCCCTCACCCCTCACCCCTCAACGGGCGATTTCATTCAAACCAGCCAATGGAAACTTTGTAACTTCGCCTTTGCCTCTGTACGCACGTGTTTTTTCCTAAACCCTATAAAAAGGCCCCGAACAAAGGGCTACGCGCGCAAGCCTTCCCAAGAGACTTGGCCCGCAGATTTCTGTGTCCAATAAACCTCGTGCTGTTTGCATCTGATCTGTGACTCGGTCCTTCTTGGGTCCTGGGGGGTCTCATCCTGAGGAAAGGTCCGTTTCGGGGGTCCCCAGCCCCCGGGGATCTTTCAATAGTATTTACATTCCCGTAGAGCATGGCAAATCTAATAAATGAGGACCTTCTCATGCACATTACTATATTTTGAAATGTATCCCTGGGTATGTATATTTATTATTCAAGCAGTGAAAAGCTATAAAAATTAATGATAGTTATAAAGTCAGCTAAAGCAAAAAGCAAAAAATTAAGGACTTTCAATAGAAATAAGAAGGAAAACAGATTAACAGTGTTTATGTAGATAACTTTAAAATAAAATACATTAGAAATCAACAAATATCTATTAATTTTTAAAATAATATGATGATGAATAATAGATTGTATGATAATTTTATATTTATGAAGTTTTTCATGAAACATTCATAAATTTAAACATAATTAACCCTGAGAGTTGTATTTGGTTATTAAGTATTTTATATCAGTAAGTCAGGAGTCTTTTAAAACAAACACCTGCTTAGGAATTTGTCACATATATCAGAATAAATTAACGATGGCAGAATGGTAACTTTATAACTCACGGTTTTATCAGTGGGAAAAAAGTAGAATTATGCTTACTATTTAAATTGTCTCTAATCTAGCCATAACAAAGGATTTCAAAAGAACAAAGAAAAACATGCTAGAAAAAACTGAAATACACAAAAAGCATTTTGCTACCTTTAATCAAAACTGGAAACAACAGACTTTGATAAAATATCTTAGTAGTGATATTTTCCAAGTGTTGCATCAATAAAACCTAGTTGAAATGGCTAAAAGTATATATAGGTAAATGTCATTTTCAGGCATTGAAAGTATTTATAGGTTGGTATATCTAAATTATGAACACTGATATGTAATTATTTTGTTCTGTAAAATCTATTTATTGAAATAATGTTTCTCATTTACTTAGTTACAGATAGCAAGGTCACTGATATTAAATATACTCAATGAAAGTAGATAATTTTTATATTATTGTTAGGCTATGTTCTCTTTTCTACTGAAGAATTACATTATATCTTAAAGGAATAAAATATATATCCTTTAAAATTTAATAAAAAAACTTTAATTAAAACTCTAGCTATACTGAGCAAAGTTTTTTGCTATTATATTCTCCCAAATTATCTTCAATATATATTTAACATTCTGCCTTTAAACAAACAAACACTATTTTGAATAATGCTGCTAGAAACAACCTAGATGCCCCTGAACTGGAGAGTGGATAAGGAAAAATATATATTTATACAATGGAGTATTACTCAGCTGTAAAAAACAATGACCTCATGAAATTTGTAGACAAATGAATGGAACTAGGGAAAAAAAACATCCTGAGTGAGGTAACCCAGATACAGAAAGACAAATATGGCATGTATTCACTCATAAGTGGATATTAGGTGTAAAGTACAGGATAACCAACATACAATCCACAGCCCCAGAAGCTAGATAACAAAGAGGGCACTAAGAGGCATTTACCGAATTCCCCTGGGAAGGGGAAATAGAAGAGATCTCTTGAGTAAATTGGGAGAAGGAAAGTAGATTGGAGAGTTAGAACTTGAGGGAGCAGGTTGTGGGTAGGAAGGACTGGGAGAATAACAAAAAAGACATCTTGATAGGTGAGGCCATTTTGGGGTTAGAGAGAAACCTAGTGCCAGGAAGACTGCCAGGAATCCACAATGATGACTTCAGCTAAGACTCCTAGTAATAGTGAAGAGAATGCCTGAACTGGCTATCTCCTGTGAGCAGACTGGTTACTACTCTAATTGTCATCAGGGAGCCTTTACCCAGTATCTGATGGGAGCAGACCCAAAGCCAAGCGCTGGACTGGGAGACCACATGAAGAAAGGATCGTAAGAGCCAGGGTGGAGAAGGTCATTACAGGGACAGCTGACATGAGCTTCTGAGAGCTCATGGACTCTAGACCAACAATTAGGGAGCCTGCATGAGACAGACCTAGGTCCTCTGCATGTGTATGACAGTTATTATCTTGGTCTGTTTGCAAAACTTCTACCAGTGATATCAGGACCTGTTTCTTACATTTATCCAGCTTTTAGGAATCCTCATTCTGGATTACTTAGGTCAGCATTAATATAGCAGGGCACAAGAAAGGTAACTGCTGATCTTTGCCAAGACAAGGAAGAACAGTCCTTCAAAATTCCATGCTTCACAGGAAAATCTGTCAGATATGCTATGCCCCAACAGAGAAACTATGAGTGACTGTCTAGGTAGCCTGATGTCCCTGTCATTAGGTAACATTGCATCCTTTTGGAGTCTTTGATGGAGTTGAAGACTAAATAGTCGTAATTATAATTTTTCTTAGTCATGATGAAAGGGTAAATTAGATATAAAATTTTGAAATCACCAAAATAGGATGAATAATTTAATGTTTCCACTGACTTTGTCAGACATGAACAGACTGGATATTATAACTGTTTTGCCATATGTAATTTTACTATGTTAAGGTTAAAACCTTCCTTTTTGATTAGACAGAAAGGGGGAAGTACTGTGGGATGAATTTTCTGTAGCTGTAAATATTCATTACTCTCAATGGATAACAATAAAGCTGCTAGGCTAACAGCGAGACAGGAAAACTTAGGTGTGACAAACTGAGAAGTAGCATGAAGAAAGACAAAGTTGGGAGAGATGCCAGGAGCTTTCCAACAAGCAAGATGCCAGAGGACAGGTAAAGCCAATAGTCATGTGGCAATGCAAATATTAATAAAATGGGTTAATTTAAACATAAGAGCCAGTTACTAACAAGCCTGAACTATCAGCCAAGCATTCTGTAATTAACACAAGCTTCTCTGTGTTTATTTGGGACAGGAAAACTCCACCTACATTTACAGGCCCTACCTCAAGTTGATGCTCTATGCTTTGCCCAAGCTTATGGGAAGCCTGCCCCTTTCTGAATGGAGACAAGGAGGAGTGGATAGGGAGATGGATATATCAGTGTCACAGGAGGGAACGGGAGAAAAGGAGAGTGGGAAACTGTGGTTTGTTTGTAGAATAAATCAAAAAAAAGTTAATTAAATTAGAAAAAAACAAACCATAAAATGACCTGAATGTAAATTCTATAAGAATAAAGCAATTCAAAATTCTGATGACATCTTAACATATATATATATATATATATACATACATACATACACACATATATACATACATATACATATTTATATACATACATATATATACACACACATATACATATATATATTATTGGGGGAGTTAATTCTTGCCATCAGAAATGTGGATTCACTATATTATATTTGGTGCCTGTTCTTACACTTTTTAACATTCTCTCAGGAAAAACATTTTCTTAAATTCATCATAGAAATACTGAATGAAAAGTGACAGATTTTACATCTTCTTTAGGATCCAGCTCCCTTTCCCCAGAAGACACCATTGTTGTGCCTTTCTTTCTAAAGATATTACATGTGTGCCTCACTTAAGACATCCTTCAAGATCCAAGGAAATTGTCAGGACTCTATCCGGGGAAATCAAATTCCCATGGATGCTCAAGAACCTTCTATAAAATGGCATAAGAATTTGCATGTGTTATGCAAATATAATAGATACATATATTTATAAAAATATCCTATGTACTTAAATATTTCTCTAGATCACTTATAATATCCAACTAAAATAAGTGCCACAAGAGCAACCATTACATGGTAGTTTAGGAAATAATAAAAAGAAAAACGTATCTTCAGATACAATTCTGATTATTTTTACAAATATTTTCAAACTTTTGTTCTTCTCACTACATGGATATGAAGCCAACTGATACAAAAAAGAGAGCTGACCATCTATAACTATGTGTGTGTGTGTGTGTGTAAATATATATATATATATATACACACACACATATATAAAATAGCCAGATTAAAAACTTTCAGTAATTCTTTATAAATGACATAAAAAATTTTATGAATTACATTAATTTTACTTTATTTTTATTTTCTCGACAATTTGGATATTATCATTTACAATTTTTATGAAATTCTGGAGAGTACATTTTACTCAGTAGGATATATAAATATGAAGATGTTCTTTTTTAGTCTTATGTGATTGGTTCTCCATTCAGATTTTCACTTATTTTTTTTTTTTTATTTCAGACATTGAAATTGTTATTTACAACCTGTTGGGTCTCACATGAGTGAGAAATATCAATTAACTATGGTGCTTGGTAAATATAAAAAATATTAAGCTTGAGGTAATTTAATAAATTTCCACTGCCTTCTAGGGCTACTACCCAATCACCTTCTAAAATGTGCAGGCCTTTAGAGGGCGTTAGTTCTACTCTTGATAATTCCATTCCAGAGAACATTAAAGTAGCAGAATGGATAGCTTTACAATATTCCCCAACCTCTTTTCAAGTTACAGGGTTACTATCCAAGCCATCACTTAAAATTTAGAATTGTAATTCCAAGGGTTCATCTCATTTTCATCTATTTCTTGAACTAAATTTACCACTTTGGAGCTTTCCATTCATCCCCTTTAAGATAGCAATGGTGCTTTTATTCTGTATCAAGGAAGGTGTGTGTGTGTGTGTGTGTGTGTGTGTGTGGTGTGGAATGGTGTGATAGTGCTCTTCCTGTTCAAGAAATACCTGCACTACACAATGAAATTATTGAATTTGACAGTCACAGAATGCAACCAAAAAAAAAAAAATGCTTAAGAAACTTCTGAAGAACAGTATGGACTAGGCTGAGGAGCAGTCTACCATGCCTAGAGATACATAAATGGCCCATGAAAAACAAGTAGTTATCAGTACAACTGTTGGCTGCTAAGGTTGAGTGCCCTGTTCTGTGTTCTCCTCAGAGTTTCTTGTAGGTCTTATTGTGCAAATTCATCCAGCAGTATCTAGTCTAAGCGGGAGGTTACACTGATATCAGATCACTGGTGGCTTCAAGGTCATACACACAAGTTCTTCCAGAGACAGTTTACTATTATTCCGCAGCTACTCTCTTGGCGTCTCTGATTTCACCCCAATTAAATAAGGCTTGCCTCCAGCATTTGACTTAGAGATCGAGTTTTATTTGGAGTCTTAGTTTTGCTCCTCTGATTAAAAGCATCCTCTCTAGGGACTTCTGCAGTCTCAGAACCATTGGCACCTCCCTGGGTCAGGACACTGCTTTACTGTCTTCAGCCTTGCCTCTAACAATCTAGAAGGACTGGAACAGGTCTGGGTTTGCAATCCCAGCAGCTGGTCACCAGTGGGCTCATTTTAACACTTAAAATGTCACCATGTGTTTGAGTGGTAAGCTGTGGATGCTTTGCCCTGCAGCTGCACAGAGAGCAAATACAATGCCAGCAACAGCAGGGCCGTCCGTCATGTTCCTTTGCAGCTGTTAGCAAATTTGCTTGATTCCTGCAAATTCCACAGTTTTCCTTATTGAGCTATAAATAAAACTTTCTTCTTTTTCTTTTTCTTTCTTTTTTTTTTTGAATCTGTGCTTTCTATATTTTAAAGAAAAGCTAGGAAACTCTATGTCATGTAGTATCCTTCTACTTTAAGATTTAGCCACATATTAAAATATGTAATCAAGAAAAGAGCAGTGTGCTTCCAAAGTAATTTGAAGAGAAATATCAAGTAGCATGTGTAAAACTTGAAACTGAAATCAGTTAAATGATCCAAAATATGGTCTAGTGATTCCCTGAGATGAGGCCCAGTAAGGCATCCAAGTCCCTTGATAAATGTGATCATCAATGATTTTCTAGCATTGAAAAATATGTACATGATTGTATACATATGCTCTGTCTCACCACAGTGAAAAGTAGAAAGTAAGAATATAATATGATAATCCAAGGGGTTTTACTGAAACAAATTTTAAAAGCCATTCTCCCACGCACATGAGGCTGGGGTTTTGTTAAATCTCTTCATTGTTGAGTTATGGTGGCAATAACATTTAGCATTGACTATCATCCAGTGGCTTAGTGAATTAAAACAAAACGTTGTGATACTTTGGACTCATTCATTTCATAGATAAAATTATTATACCAGGTATAGTGATAAAATATCTGTGCAATTATAGTATTAAACCTACAATTCATATCTGTATACAGATATTATATAGGATCAGATGGTGATGATGCATGTCTAATAAATGGATCACAGGCAAATACTCTGTAAATAAATTTTTAGATAAACAAAATACTGTTCTGTTTGTTCTGAAGAGTTCCCTCTTCACTGCTGATATTAGGCTACTTAATCTTAGCATAGCTTGTATTATAATATGAATATACTTTAGATTACCTAAGGATGATTTATTTTTAAATGTCAAAGCCTCTGCCTTATAGGTTTATCTGCATAGATCTCTCATTCAATAAGGAGCTTGGCATAAAGAGGCTGTTAATATTAAAATCAATGCTGTCTATGTACTTGGTTTGGTAAACAAGATGTTATTCTATTGCATGTACTGTGTGTGTGTGTGTGTGTGTGTGTGTGTGTGTGTGTATCTCTGTATGGTGCGTCTGCGAATGACTGTGTCATGGCATGCCTGTGAAAGTTAAAAAAAAATTTTGAGAGTTGATTCTCTACTTCAAGCATGTAGCATTTAGGGGTTAAAATCAGGTCATCAGCTTTGGTGGCAAGAATCTTTTACCCACTGAGCTATTTCATCAGCCCAATATATGCTTTTAAATGAATTCAGAATGACATGATTTGGGATAGTCTCCAACTTAAGCAATGACTCAAGTAAGACACCGTTTTTTCTCCCCTAATTTCCACCCCAAAAATTCATGTGACAAATTTACTATTTTCATAGAAGCTATAAAGGCCACAAATAATATTCATGGGATTTATCTGTAGGTAATAATAATACCTATAAACTCTACCTTCAAAATGTGATCAAAAGTAAGTTTATAAAAGTTTTATTTAAGGCCTCATATGATGCCAAAAATGAGTAGTTGCACTTACAATAAAAAGTCTATAAAAATAAAACAGCTCTAACTACCCCAAGACTCTTCAACTGATCATTGCTAACTAAAAAAAGAACAGTGATATAAATCTACAGATTATAATTTATAGGTGTGAGAAAAACAGAGAAGGAAAAGAGACTCCAAGAGCTATCATTATTTCCTCTACGCTGAATAATTTATAACATGGTATCAATCATCATTGATTTATATTTATTATTTTCAATTTAAAGTTCAGAAAGTCCATGTGGTCAAGTAGCAATGTGGAGTAATATTGAGACTGACAGATTTTGTTCCTTAGATTTGTAGAGCCTCTAAGCATCTTGCTGTTTCAAAACATGTTCACACACCTGGTTGAACATTAGTGAACGGCTGATTAGAACTTTCGCAATTTCACTTTCAGAAAAAAATAGATATATTTTGAGTATGTAGTATAGCAACACCATGGTAAAATATAGCGCTGTTTAAGTGAGAGTTTTAACACATACCATAATTTTAGGAATAATAATGGACTTATTTTCTCTAAAGCAATCAACAGATACCTATCGAATCAAACTGTTCTACTAGTTGCCTCAAGAGATGCAAATAAATTTAAAATGGTTATCATCTTTCTCTTACATTAGGCTCTAAATATAGAGAAGAAACTATTTACAAACAAGTAGATTATAACTTCAAGCTATTTATGTTCAGCTAAAATAAATGTACTCATATGAAAACATTAGAGGAGTTTATATGACCTGCCTCTCCAATAAAATGAAGTACAAGACTTGGGGCTGGAGAGATAGCTCAGTGGTTAAGAGCACTGGTTGGTTGTTCTGCCAAAAGACCAAGGTTCATAATTTCCTCCTCTCTTTCTCCCTTCTTCCCCTTTCCATATGCCCTCCTACCCCTTGCTTCCTGTTGAAATCATGGCTTCTTTTTCTTTAGTTGTTTGGTATTGGATAGCCAATTACAGGGTTTCTTTCCTCCTGCCCTTGACATTCATTATTTCCTACAGTTCTTTGGCTAGAAGTTTTCTAAGCCATATAAAGATGAGTTTATCAAATTGATTCCGAAGTTTATATGAAGTAAACATAATCTAAAATGAAGACAATGTTGAACACGTTATTAGAAAGCAGAAGGAATTGATGCTGAATGTAGGTCAGATACTGACTACAGGAGCACAATACAGAAAGTAACACATTCATGGGAGAACAGGCTTGTGATCCAGTTACCATGACAAACTACCAGCAGAAAGGACTAATTGAAAAACCTTAATTATATTAATACCAAGATGTGGAACATGTAATTTTCATGCAATGTCAATGTCAACACAATCATAACCACCCATTTTTATAAAACAGTCCAGCAATAGCAAGCAAAGTTAAGGTATATGCGCAGTTAGATTTTTCTTTAGGCCACCAGCTCACAATGACACAAAGGCTTCTGATTAATTATCAAAGCTTGGCTTTGGCTTAGGCTGGTCCTGTTAACTTTTGTAACTTAAATTAACCCATTTCTACTAATCTATGTCTTTGCCTTATGGCTTTTTAACTTTCTTTCATTCTGTATGTGTCTCACCTGATGCACACCTAGATTTCCCTCTTCCTTTCTCTCTTTCCCTGGAAGTCCCACCCATAACTCCTGCCCAGCTTTTGGGTTCCGATTTTTATTACAGCCATCACAATGCACCTTCACAGAGTATACAAATACTGCACAACATACATGTTCACCTATAGCAATTTTACCTCTAGTTACAGACCCAAAAGGAATAAATGGGCATGCCCCTCAAAAGACACATACAGTAATACCCCTAGAAGCTTTATCTACAATAGCCCTATGCTAGCCCGGTCCTGTATCTGCATCAATAACACAAAAGCAGATAATTTTATTCATGTGGATAATGCAATACAAAAGACCAATAAAAATACTGAGTCATGAAAAAACATACATGACATCTGAAAACACAGTCGGAAATAGAGGAAACAATGAATAATTTCTGAATCAATTTGAGAATCATATATGTACAAAATAAATAAAAACACTAGAGTTTTTACCTTTCACAGAAGGCTTTTTTCCCTGGTAAAAGATACTTGCTACAGTAATAATATTCTCTGTATTATTATGTGGTTAGAGTCACATAGAAGTAAATGAGTAAATGGTTTTCTTCATTTTATTGGTTTTTTTTTTTTCTTTTTTAGCCATGTATCCCCCTGCTTCCTCTCCCTTCCCTCCTCCCAATCTCCCTCCCAGTCTGCCTTCAGCCTCCACCTACTCCATCCACCCATCCCCTCCCCGCAAAGGGCAAGAAGTCTCACGGTGGGTCAGCTCAGAGTGGGGGCACATCCACTCCAGTTAAGTCCAATTTCCTTATCCCAAAGTCAAGGCTGGGTTAAATGTTCCTCTGAAGGGAATGGGCTCCAAGGTGCCAGCCCATGCACAGGAACACAGTCTGATCCTACCCCTCGGGGTCCACATACTGCCCATCCCAGTGGACAGTTGCCTACACTTGGAGGGCCTAGCTCCTTTTCCTGATGGATCTCCAGTGGCTGTTTTTGATCCAGTGAGCTCCACCCCCTCCCCAGCTCCAGCCAGCCATCACTGTGGGAACCTTCCTCATAATCCCTATGCCCCTGCTCATACAGACTTTCCTCCCCTGCTCTCAGCTGCACAATTTGTTCATTGTATACTACTGATTATTGATGTACTTTCCCCAATATGAGTGATGCATAATTAAGAAAGGAGCTTAATTGTTCTTCTGTGATGGTCTTCTATATCTCTCTAGAATCACAGAAAAGGACAAAATGAGAAATGGGGGAAATAGGTTAAAATATTTTTAAATTTCACTTAGAAAAATTGAACAAATATGTATATCTATAATGCATGTTGTGACATAAGGTGCCAAGCCTACTTATATTTGTTCCTTCAGAGGGATGGCAGAGAGAGGGAGAAAGGGGAGGGAATCCTATTTAAACTTTCTTCTTGTCAACTCTAAACAAAGGAGACAATTAGGAAAGAGACAGTCGGAGACAGTCCTCTCAAGCATTCTCCAATGACATTTCAATAGATTCTAAGTTAAGGTGTTTGAGTTTGGATTCATACAAACAAATGGTAATAAGTTTAATGCCACTGCTCTTGAAATTCCTGGGGAAATACAAAATTTCAAAATTATAAAGTTTTAAGTGTCTGGAAGCCAAAGGGCCACCATAGAGATTGGTAACTGTGACAGATAAATTACATAGATTTGACTGTAGGCATTTATTGTTATTACCAAGTTCTAATCTTCATCTCTGTCTTTGAACTTCTTCTGTAAAAGTTATCATCTTTGTTATTCATACAACTAGGAATTCACTTCTGCTCTTTATTATATCCAAGATATAAAATATAAACTTGGAATGGCAATGATTCCAAAGAGGTGATGAGAAAGTACCGAATTTTTGGTACAAAGAAACTATTAAAAGTTAGTTTTCATCATCATCTCAAGTGACAAAAGAGAGACCCAAATTGTACAAACATATGTTTGTTCTACTTTTATTGTAACACATAATTTGTGAAATCCCTTGGAATTTTTAAGTAGTTTTTGACTGTAAAGTTCAGGACAGTTTGATAGTATTTTCTGAATATCCTCCTTAAAATAGTTGAACGAATGACTCATATTTTCAAAATAAAGGATTACATACATTATTTTGTATGGCTCTGGCAGGCAGAATCAAGAAGTTGGAGGAAGAAAACAAAACACATCTGCTTTTTCTAACAATAGACTTTGATAGAGTTGTTTACATCCCCAACAGTCTGGCGCTCTAAATAGGAATGCAGTCCTTGGCCATCTGAGTGTTATGCCTACCTCATTTTCATATTGTGCATTGGGTTTTCCCAGAGAAGACAGAACAATCCTGCTTTCCTTTTGGATCCACTCACTGGATTCATGCCTTCCACTCAGTGCCACAATGTCAGAATGATTATTAACAGAACTTTGTTCTCAAACATATTCTCATGCTTATCTGAAGATACGATGCACATTTAGAATGAAATTGACTGACATACGCAAGTAAATCAGAATGAGGAAAGCAAAAGGAACCTTTATTTCTACTTTTAGGCAGTCATTTATCTCCTTCATCAGGGTCCTTTGGCCCTTTGAATAAAGAAGTCAGATGGGCCAGTCCTCACAGAAGAGAGTCCAGGTGAGTAGGCCATCACTTACCAAAGTGATGCACCTGAATTCTATTTCTTGCTAAGCTTATTTAGTATTCTCATGTATAAGAGATTTTATATAAAAAATTAAGAAATTATATGTATACAAGTACCAACTTCAACTTGAAGCTACTTTCCCTTGTTACATCCCAGTTTTGTACTGAATCAGACAAATTTATCATTGAGTTTATTATCTATTTTATGATTAAGTGGGAGCAAAAAATTCTGGTGTGTTGATGCATGTAAGTATAACCCCACAGAATTATCTACTGTGCATTTCAAAAAGCTAGAAGAAAGTTTAAAGTATTGACCATAAAGAGTTGATACATGTTTTCACAGATGTGTGGATTTAATTTGGTTTGTACATTAGACAAAGTATACATTAGATAACTAAGCATCACATGGTACTCAAAATAGTACATTTAGATTTTATGATTTTTTTATATTGGTTAAGAACAAATTGTTATTAATTCAACAAATAAGAAAGTAGAGATAACAGGGGCTAATGGAGTGGGAAATGTGACCAAAGTATACTATATATATTTACAAAATAATTGAACACACTATCATGTAAAATTAATATATACTAATGAAGAAGGTTTAGTGCTAAGGAAAGAATTTTGTCCTCCATGAACTTTATAATCCTTTTTCCTTTGGAATAGACACATGCTTGTGATCAAACACAAGCCCTTTTACTCTTGTTTCCAGAAGGCTCAGAGATGTGTTGGTCAACTGCACAAATGGACTTTAATTTGTTGTAAAGTAGTTTTAAAATCTATGAACACATGTATCATAGCACATGAAGTACTCATTTCATCTTTGTTTTATTGCTTGAGGAATTTCATAAGCTGCCTAAAATCTTTTAGTGGAGAAAAATAATTTTATGATAAATAAGTCAAGAGGTTGTATTAGCTGGCCAGCGCTTTACACTAAGTATCAAAAAATTAGTGATTAAAACAGTAAAAATGTATTTTGTTATAGTTTCA
Source organism: Phyllotis vaccarum (assembly GCA_033318265.1). Classification (NCBI taxonomy): domain Eukaryota; kingdom Metazoa; phylum Chordata; class Mammalia; order Rodentia; family Cricetidae; genus Phyllotis; species Phyllotis vaccarum. The sequence goes on from JARWLC010000002.1 coordinate 144,307,362, forward strand.
GCCAATGTGTGTCAAATTTCCTTTGTGTATGTGTGTGGATCAGAACTCAAGTCTTCCTGCTTTACTATACTTTTCATATTTTCTCTCCTCCCCTAAATTTCCTTTTTCATAGGAACACAGTCCAGGTTATACTAGAATAAACGCACTTATCTCCACTTAACTTCGCCATTTGCAAATATACTATTTCTAAATAAAGCCACACCGATAGGTTCTGGGGTTTAGGATTCACCAATTTTTGAAAGTATAAAACTTAGCCCATAACAAAGGAACAGAGGAGAGACTGGAGAAGAGTCACATTCATGTAATTTCAAAGCCTGTGCATATTTTCTCTCTAAGGTAAGCTATCATATGCCCCCTCGTCCCAGCTCAGCCTACACATTTCTCCTCCTGTGCCCCCTCCCTAAAGTGTCACTCGGCTCTTCCAATAGTTCCAGCATTCAAATGATTAAAACAAGACTGATGACAGCGGAGAGAAAGGCAGATATGACTAGCACATCTAGAACAGATTTCCTTACACCAGAGCTTTTGTATGATGATTTATAAAAGGAAAGAGTGAGTCATACTTGAGAGAGTACACTTCCATCTAGACTTTATGATGAACACTGTAATAGTAATCAGAACACAGTAATGGACTTTATCTTCTTCGAGCCAGCAATGTAAAGATGCCAGCTCCTCTCCTCTTATTCAGTTTTTCTGCTTTTTGTTTTTTGTTTTCTCATGATGTCTACATTCTGTGTGGCACAGATGATAATATTTTTGGATAGAAAAAAGATACATCTAAAATAAGTGTCTTCAAGCCAGTTTGACTCTACCCAGTAATTTCAATCAGTGTACATTTTCCCTCCTTCCTTTTTCCCTCCAAGTTTGGGCTGTGTATAGACTACAGTGAGTTTTAGGACCAAAAAGCAGGGAACAGCAGAGTCTCTAACTCCACGAGGAGCTAGGCATAATTCCCATGGTGGATAGTTTATTGGACATGGTCCTACCTGGGATCTGTCTTGGAGTTGCTTAGAGTCTGAGGGCTCCATCAGGGCAGCAGAGTAATGTCTCCACAGTACTCTGCACGCTTGTCCCTGGCATAGCAATGTTCTAGAAAGCCAAGTATCAGAATCCGTTGTTCTACCTGCCACTATCTGCTTCACGCTGATCTTCCTCTCCCTCGCCCCCAGTAGCATACAGATGGATTCAACAACTCCTTTCCTTTAAATAATATAAAATATTATATTCCTGGACAGAGACTGAGGAAGGAAGATTGTCGGTCTCGACTCTCCCCCTCTCTGCTTAGAGTCCTCAAAGAATATTTCCATGCCTGAGCAGGGCCTTCCTTAGGTTAAACTCTATGATCGAGTTTATCCACCAAGCATCTTGATAGTGATTTTAATAAAGCTTCTCTTTGTTGACAGTCTGGCTTTCATGAGCCCTGTCTAGCTCTGCACTGAAAATTCCCAGTAGGGATGATCACTGCTGGATTTCACCTCCGCAGCTTTCTCTTTGCATTTCTTTAAGAACAATCCTGAATTGTTTTTCTCTATGATGGATGCTTCAGCTCACTTTGGGGAAAAGTCATGTATTTACAAAAAAAGCCAATGAAAGAGCCCCTCCCCTTCTCAGAAACACACACAAACACAAACACACATACAAACACACACCCCATTCCTACCATATATTATCTCCTTATTAACAATAGTCTGTACAATCCTTGAGCCTGCTGTGAGAAGTTCACAAGGTCCAGATACTTAGTAAACTTTAGATATTACTTCATTTGACCCTTTCCATTATTCTGAAATAATGTATTTTTTCATATATTTATAAAAAGGAAACCAAACCTTGGGGAAAAGGCACCATCTTTCTCATATTAAGTTATTTGTAATTACCTAATCTATTCCAAAATTGCATACAAATTGCCAAACCCTAAACCCATTTGGCTCTCTACTCTTGTGTGCTTTAATCTACAAAGCCATAAGTACATAAAGAGCTCTTTTCTCTCGAATCTTCTGAAGTTACCAAGTGTCAACTGTGACTCTCCCACTGAGGTTTGCCCTCAGTGTTCATTTTCTATTTGCAAAGATTAGTTTGTACACTACCCTAACGCCTGAGCATTGTTCATGCTTAGTGAGTGTAACCACCATAAATAACCATTAGTCAGTCAACAGCTTCAATAAAACAAAATGGAAAAAAAAAAACAAAAACCAGACAATAAGTTCCAGATCTTCTAGAAACTTCAGAGCAAAGAAACTAATTTAAAAAGAGAGGTTTTGCTTGCTTCTGGTGTTAATTTCTCATTTCTCCAAAATGAACCCATCTGGATGTAGCAAGCCCATTTGAAGATCCAGAAGTGGAATTGGATCAAGAAAGATGCTGTAATTTGCCATCCATTTCTACTTGCCCAGCAATTTTCCTCCAGTTTCTCCTATACCCGATTTATTTAACACTGAGTTCATTGGAAAGAACCTGTTTTCTTTTGTCTACCATATTGTAAGGGTGATAGAAGGATGCTACCTCAGCTGCATCAGATTCTCACCATTCACTCAGAAGCTCATCTAAAGGCAGGCATAACTCATAAGTACACTAGAGAAGCAACTATATTCCTTATGTGTACAAAGACATTAGACTCAGAGGTCTTCCAGTAAATTTTCTTGTCCCTGGGTCTTAGAAACATAAGCATAAGGAAGCTGCCACCTCCTCTTCTATTCCCCAGGATTTCTGCTCTGTCTTCTTTACGTGTAAACTCTGGGGGCAAAAGAAAAGAAAGAAAACAACCCTCAGAACTGACAACAATCAGCATAGTAACATTTTTTTTCCTTAGAGAATTTGGACAAAAAGCAATTTTGATAACATGGTACAATTTTTTTGACACAAAAATAGCACTCTGCTGCAAAAGTGATAGCATACAGTCAACAAAAAGGGAGCAGATTAAAGAGAAGTGTCTGTTTACAAGGCACTTACATTATTATTTTAATCATTCTGACACATTGATGAATACTTAACCTTACAGGACAGGCTGGAGGCTGATATGTGAATAACAAAATGTGTAAAATCTGTTGCTTTCTTTTGAGACGTCAAAATAAACATCGGAACAAGAATTACACTGTGAAAAATTCCCTAAAAGTCTGAACTTGCAAAACTGAGGCCTGTTGTTGTATGCTTATGGGTATGTACATAATATACAAAAGAAATGTACAAAATATTCATAATATTCAAAAGAAAATAGGTTCATAGGCTCTTAGGAAAAGGTATATATTCCCTTTCCTTAAGATACAACACCATAGGTTAAGAACTGTAGGCATCTCTAGCCCCATAGGTTCAAGAGATCAAAGATGCCCAACTCATGGCCAGGAGCATAGGAAGAAAACGCCAGAACCTCATGATTCCCAACAAGGATACCCTATTAGCATTCTAAAAATATTCCACTAGGTTCCAACTCTTAAAGTCCCACCTCCTCAGAGTAATTTCTCTTAGCTCCACCCATTTACCTATGTGTATCATAATTACATTTTTTCCTCAGCAGCTGACTAACATTCATTGTGTAAATATATCAAATTTTCATTATCTATTTCATGTTGCTTCCATTTCCTGCCTATTGTGAATAGAGCAGAAATGAGTATTGATGAATAAATATCTCAAGAGTAGGATGTGGAGTCCTTTCGGTATATATCTAAGAGTGGTGCAGCTAGATCATGGAGCAAAACTATTTTTAGCATTTTGAGGAACCTTCACACTAATTTCCACCTTCTTCTGGTTCCATCAATATAAGAAACTATCCTTTAGCACATTGACATCAGGGATACACTAAAAATTCAATACAAAGAAGAATTATTTTGAGATTCTGAATAAGGAGAAGCAATAGTTATATTAACATTATTATAACTTGCTTTCTTCAAAAGAACCTTGGATCTTGGTCTTACGGTTTTAGTGCAAGCTCATAGGCATCAACATTTGGCTTCCATTTGGTAACACTACTTGGAAAGCTTGTGGAATCCCTGGGAAATGGAGTCTTGGTGAAGGAAGTATGTCACTTAAGGTGGATCTTGAGACTTTAATTTGATCCCGGAATACAAATGCAATAAGACCAGCCAGCTACTTGCTCATGCCAACCAGCATATTTACTCTGCTTGCTGCTGTATCTTCCATGAATGATGAGATGTATCTCTTTTAAACTAGAAGCCAAAAAAAACCCTTCTTCCTTAATTGCTGTTGGGTATTTTACCACATGATAAACAACCTAATATTGAACACAGGATACTGACAGAAATATCAAATACTACTAGAAAATAGAAGGTACTCGGTTACCATACAATACAAAGCTGGTAAGCATATATTTGCATGACACTACAATGAGCTTTCTTGTAGTGTTTCCCACACACCAATTAGAAGTTGTTTTTACTTAATGGTGCCATTTTATTTTCTTGTGGTTCAACTTTATCTCTATACTGGCATCTCAGCCTTTCCAGCCAACAGGTAAAAGAATGTCAGTCATCTTGAACTTCTCCTTTTAAGTCAAATAAAGCTCACATCTAAGCCATCATCAAATCTCTCAGTTTTTCCTCCAAAGTGCTCAAAATTTGATGACATCCTGCCATCCTTAGCACGATATGTCATTCTAAATGATCAGATCTCGTGTAAATTGGTATGATTCTCTTCAGATAGGACTCTTTGTTGGTCCTGATCCTCAACATGGCCAAAGAGTATCCCTTTAAAATCTTGGGTCAAACTATGTCACTATCCTCAAACACTCCAATGATCTCCCACCCCTGCCTTGGTTTTCAAGAACCTGAACAACCTAGCAGCTTGATTTGCGGACCTCATCACCTGATGTTCTTAATCACACTTCTTCACTTTACAGTGTCCATGCCAGTTCCCTAACATTCTTCCAGCACACCTGTCTGACTTCCACTTGGGGATTTTGGCACTGGCTCCCAGCTATGCCTAGAGTCATCATTCCTATATATCTAAATCCCCCTCTCTTTGCCTTCTCAATTTTTCAAATGTCACTAGCTTAATGAGCCATTCCTGCACTATTAAAAATTTTCTTTCAATATCTTTTACTCCTTAAATCTTATTCCTCTTCCCCTTTATTTGTCTTTATTTGTCTATCATTGTATGTCATCATTTATCTATTTAATCTGTCTTCTTTACCAACGGAAGCTTCAGTTGCAGCAGAGCAATGCCCTATTTTTTTTCTCTTTCCATATGACTTTTACTCCCACAGAAGTATCTGATATAGAGGAGAAGCAAAAGAAATAACCATTAACGGAATGAGTAGCACTTGCCTATGGTGTATACACTTGAGACGAGAGTGAGTGTTATTAAGCTTAAGATTTTTAAGTTGGGTTTTATTTCCTGGGAAGAAGACTGGAGAAGGAAGCAGTCATGGGACTTAGTCATCAAGAAGAAGAACATGCTGTAGTTCTTCCCATGTTCCAGACAACTATTGAGATCTTACATTGTCGACTATAAATTTCATAGCAAAATCATCTTGAGTGTACAAAAAAATCAAGAAGGCATCAAACAATTCACCAAAATGACTAAGGTATTCCAATTAGCAGCGGGACATCATCAATACATCCAACTAATCTTGAACTGTGATGTACACAATATATCTTGAAAAGCAGTGTGTCCTTGAACTTTTGAATATTTGAAGACAGACTGCCAAGAGGAAGGACGTAGCAAGTTCTTTTCCTGGTGCCTTCTGACATGAAGACAGTGATGGAGAGAATGAGGACATGGAGTTTTTAGTAGGCACAAGAGGTACTTATCCTCAGAGGTTTTCCTGGCATTCTGAGTCACAGAAAGAGAAGAGGTCCTTTGTATCTGCCAGCCTACGCCATTTTACAGAATGCTGTCACAGGATGTCCCCTCTCCACTTTATACTGTGACCAATTAGTATCACGCAAATGATGAACCTGGCCTATCTAGCCAGTTATTATGCATAACAGCTGTTTCAGTGCCCACCTCTAGCTCTGCTTCCTGTTATATGTATCGCCTTAGTAGGTGTAGTATTTATAAACTGTCTGCTAACATTTTATGCTTTATTTCTCAACAATTGAAACAAAAAATACTGATAATTGAATGTGAGACAATTCTGTGCATTCACTGAGTATGGCTTCTATATAAGGGTTCACTGAAAACATTTCCTTGTTTGTCTTAATTGTCAACACACACAATATAGGTATAATATATACTGGCACTCATATGTATATGTTAATGATTTATATAAACATATCTATAATAGTCTAATCCAGAAAATACTTAATATTTGAAATATTCACACAGGGAAACTAAACAATGCTGATCAAACCTTATTTACATTGAATTAATTTTCTATCAATGTTTTATTTTTTTAGCAGTAGAGATGAACAAATGTTTTGTTCTGCTTCTCTCATAATTGAATTTGTTTGAAACTCATAAAGTGTTAATGTTATGGCTATCTAGATGAAATAGTGTCGCCGTAGTGTTTGCCCGCAGTGGGTCTTAGATTTAGCAGGGAAATCATCAAAATTCAAGAAAGTCATCTTTCTACCCACTGGAAACACATATTCCAACAAACACACAAGAGAAAAAAAACGAGTCCATATTCATCTCTGCAAAGTGACCTATTAACCAAAGGGGGGGGGGTATGTCCTAGTGATTCAAGGGGCTCATGTAAGAGATGCATTCTTTAAAAAAGGCAAATGGATGAAGAACCTTTCAACACCAAAAGGCCAGTTCCGGCTGCGATGATTCAAGTTAGGCGGGGTTTGGTGTTGTAGCTGTTGTTTAATTTTATCTTGTTGGCTTAGATTTAAATATGCAGCATATCTTCTTGGAGATTTATTTGTCCCTGTTAGGTTTGGGTCTACAGGGTGGATAGTGACTGGTGAATGAACCACAAGTTAGACACATGTAGGATTGGATGCTGTCATTATGGGTACATGTGAGTTCCTTAAGTGTGTAGAACCATGGATTTGATTTTTAGCCAATATTAAGACATTTCTAGGAGGCAGACTGATAGTAAGATAGCCCTCAGGGATTAGTATTCTGGAGAATTTTACAGCCTGGCTCTAAGTTATACATACCCTAGCCAATACGAATAAAGATGTTCTTTCTCAAAATAATTTGAGGTCAAGCCCTCTTTTAATTGATAAGCTGGTACAACTCAGAGTATAAAAAAACACAAGAAATCAAGATACTCAAATTTCAGTGGTCCCTGCCATGTCCTGGCGAAGGACATTCAAACTGATAATTGAAACCTTTATGAGGTTCTGTTTTCTCAGTTGCAGACAGTGACCTTGGCCAGTGGCTTATTTCCTGTGGACCTCATTTAATTATCCATTAAAGGCAAGCCTGCTGTGCTATTTTAGGATATTATTAAGAAAACTCTTATTATAATACGGATTTTTGAATCTGGTTAATGTCCCCGACTTTATCAGATAAAGAGACTCCTGAGAAAAATTAACCAGTAATCAAATAAAGCCAGAGGAGTTGGGATCATATACCTGGTTAGTCAAATGAGAAGGTCAGAGAAGTATGGCTTTAGTAGGAGTGTGACTGGGTTAGAAGTTCTAAATGTTAGCTCTCTCCACCAGCCCTTGGTTTTGCTACCTGCATCACTTAAACAATCCCCAACTATGTCACATTTTATGATGGATACTTTCAATAAAACTTTAAATTTTATTTGTTTACTAATATTTATTGGCTCTACATAATAACTAGGCCTGGTATGATGGCTCTCCATGTCTATACACTATACACTGATTAAAATCCACCCTCCAATCCTACACTCTTCCTAATACTTGTCAATTGCCATTCTATATCAACTGATTTTAGTGCTCAATATGACAGAGAATTTATAATACTATTATTATTTGGATGCTACTTTCTTTCTGTTTTTTAATTAGTATCTCTAATACAAGATTGAGGCACACAGCAGGATTTCATTTTCTTTATAGTTGAATTAACCAATGAATAAATATATCATATGAATTATCCATTTTGGTTATTGGCAATGAGGCTAATACATATTTTAGTTACTGTTAATATTGTCACAAGCCATATTAGTATGCAGGAATTTGTTTGTTTTTCCAACTTCATTTCCATATAATATATCCCCAGGAGTAAGATAGCTGAATCATACCCTAGTACTATATTTAGTTTTTTTTGAGAAATTGTTACACTAAGTTCCACTTCTTCCAACAGTATTTAAATTTTCTGTGTCTTCACTAACATAACACTTCTAGTAATACCCATTCTAACTACTGCAAGATGATATATTATTGTGGCTTTGATTTTCATTCACCTAATAACCCATTAAATTGAGTATTTTCATATATTTGCAATTTATTCTTAATGATATTGATAAACCTTTCCCTGATGTCTGCGACTGACTTTTGTATTAAACAAAAGTAATGTGAATAAAATTTAAGAAACAAACAAACAAACAAACAAAAAACCAAAAAACCTCATGCTCTGAAATAACAAACACTGAGATGACATCCTTTTTGGTGCCTGAAATTAGACATAGACACCTGAATTGATTATATATTGGCTTCATATTGCCAAATAATAAATAATCCCTACCTTAGCAGCATAATACAGGCTCATGTAACATCTCACAGTTGTGTAGTTAGAATCTAGGCAAGCTCTGATGAATCCTATCAAGGTATTAGAAAATCAAAATCAATGTGATGATATACTAGGCTCTTATGTAGGCACTGTGGGAGCAGAATCTACTTTCTGTAGCTTGTTGACAGAAGTCAGCTATGTTTGGCTCTAAGCTCCAGCTTTTGTTTCTTCTCTTTCATCCAACTACTCAACACTGTGCATTCTTTCTTAGGTGGCACCTCCATCTTTAAGCATCAGCAGCTTGTCAACTCTTGCATCTACTTCAAATCCCCCTGACTTTCTCTTCTGTTATCCTTTTCTCATGAAGACAAGAAAGTTCCATGATTGCGTATGATCATATAATTAAGTTATATTCATGGATATAACCTTCCCTGTCTAAGGTCATTGAATGTAACTTCACCTAACTCATTCATGAAAGTAAGACTTCACAATCTTCAGAGGCCCTGCATGTGAGATATACAAAATCTAGGGTGCCATCTGTAGAATTCTACTCAGTGAACAATTTAGTGAGCCTTTTCTGGAAGCCATGAGACCTAAGCATAATGACAGTTTTGGACAGGCTATTAAAAACAATGTCACATTACACAAATAATAAATTTGTACCCAGGTAAGGCATGATAAATATGTATCTATGTTCATGTAATTCAGAGGTGCTGGCCATAATGACTAGACAACACTAAATAGTATACTATACTACTTAAAGTACAAATTTTACTTCAAAAACAATTTAACCCAGCATAAGACATGGGTCAGTGGTAGAGTGGTTGTCTAGAATACCCAAAGCTCCACACTAAATTTTATACAGAAAGAAATTAATTAGACCCATACTCACACAGCACCAAAGTCATCTTGGGAAGTTCAGTGGTAATATGTGAAATATGATTTATAAAAGTAAACAACTTATGTAGGTAATATAAAGCAAAACTTTTCTTTCCTAAATATAAAGTCATAATAGTTGGATAACTATTTGATAATCATCTCCATGTTCTGTCATCTTTTTTCTTTGTGGATATTTCCCAAGTATAACGTTAAAGCTCTAGACTAAGGAAGCAAAATCAATACACAAACAGAAGTAAAGGGATTTTAGTATGTCAAGCAAAGTAGCAACAACAAAGGAACTTCCAATAACTCATACGAAAAATAACTTTTTATGCTGACATTAGTGACTCACATTGCTTTGAGAGCCAGGCACAAATATGGAGAATACAGTGAGAATGATATCAGCTCATCAATTATATCAAAGCAACCAAAGCGTTCCATTCACTTTTCAACTAAATAATATTATTTGAATAGTCATCTCTATGAGGTTTTGTTTCTATTCATCCACTTGGATGCATTTTAATGATTATGGAGAACTTTTACTGTCAGTCAAGTGTCTAAAGCATCAAACAAATTGCCTCTGAGATATTTTAGGAAAAATTAAATAAAAAACCCTTCATGTGTAAAATTGATATGAGTGTCTATTGAGAATCACCACTCAATAAGCATAGTACTTAAAATAAGTAGATTTTTAAAAGACGATTATCAGCAATTAATACTTTAAAAAAATCTTCATTTTTTTCTCCCATAAATGCCTCACTTCATACTTTTGATAACATAATTATTTTTATAAAAATAGTTCATATATAGTTGTCAGTAGTCTTCAAAAATCTTTTGTAAAACAGAGGAAGTTTTAAGATGCCTTGCATTGACCTCACTTGCTAAAACCAAGTATTTGTGTAAATAATTGTCATTCTTGAGAATTACACTATCAAATCACCTAGTTACTTTCATTGTCTTAAAAAAACACTTTTATTGATTTTCTTTAAGTTTACTATTTATAACTTTTGTTGCCCTTAGACAAACATTCTAGCACATTCTAACCTTTGTGTAGTCCCTCTAGGCACAACTTTCTACAGCATTCCATTATACCATGTTTTGTCGTTTGTAGTTTTTGGTGCTGGGGCAGAGTCCAGGGCCTTGTACATCTAAAGCCATGCTCTGCTATTGACCCACACCACAGCACCCCATCCATTGTGTCTTATCTTTGTCAATTTCTGGTTTAGACAATTTTGTGAATCTGTACTTCCTTTGTTAAATGTTACATATTTATAAATAAAAAACTATTTTTTCTCATCCATATGTCTTAGATTTTTTTTTTATTTTTCTGGATTTCTTTTTGTTCTAAAGTATACGGTTTTTAAAAATGAAGGGAAATTTTTTTAAGTCTTATGTTTACATAAATATTTAACTCCCACTCTAGCACACATACACAGGTTTATCTATTATCAGTATCTTGCATTATGTGTATTGCTGTTATAATCAGTGAACCAAATTAGTTAGTATTATTTAATGCTTACTTTAGACTGTTCACCCATTGTGTTAAGCAACTCATGTATTTTTCATTGAAAAAAAAATTTTAGGCAATATATTTGAGCAAGTGTCTTTCCTCTTCCAACTTTACATAGATCTTCTCCATCTTCCCACTCACACAACTCCCAAGCCTTTCCTTTGTTGTAAGTTCAGAAAGCAAACAAACAAAACACAAACAAATAAAAAAAATAAAGAAACACACACACACAGAGAGAGAGAGAGAGAGAGAGAGAGAGAGAGAGAGAGAGAGAAAGAGAGAGACCCCACAAGAGTAGTCAAATAATATTTGATTGAACATGAGGCCTATAACATGAGAGGGAGCCCATGACCTACATGACTGGATGGCCAGGAACCAGAGACTGAACAGCCCAGAGATTTAGGGTAGAATCGAACAGAACTGGCACCAAAAAAAAAAAAAAAGAAAGAAAATCAAATAAATGATTCCTAATGATACTCTGCTATAGTCACAGACCAGTGCCTTGTGTAGTCATCATCAGAAAGGCTTCCTCTGGCAGCAGATGGGAGCAGGTACGGAGGCCCACAGGCAGACATTATGGGGAGAGAGAGTCTAAATTAAAGGTCTCAATCAGGTCCCTCCCATCAGAGATCAAAGAACCTGGCAGAAGGAGGGAGAAGAAAGGCTGTAGAAATCAGAGGAGAAAGGAAAGGCAGACACCAACACAGCTATAACCCATGTTCTACTAATATGACCTGCCCATGAGACGTACAGGAGCAACAGGGGAAGAAAGATTCAAGGACTCATCAACAACTCTCTTACTACATTTAAGGCCCAGTCTACTAGATGGAACCCATGCCGGACACTGCGTGGAAACCAAGAACCTAAAGCTTCTTTCTGCATTAAATGGGAACTAACATAGAGGCTCACAACTGGACAATGTATAGAGAGTGAGACACTATGGAGCACTCAGTCCTAAATGGAATGTCTTTATCCAAAGCCTCCTCTCGGGGCTCAGGGATCTATTTGGAAGAGAATGCAGAAACACTGTTAGAGGCAGAGGTGACGGTTGCCTCCAAGGACTCTAAACACAGTAAGAATGACGTGCATATGAAATCACAGTGATCCTGGCACAGGTTCAAACAAGACAGGGCCCAGTGCTGAGAAGGGAACTGAATAGAGGTTTCCACCCTAACCAGTTCACGGATTCTAACAAGTACAATATATCATGTTTTCACTCTTCCAGTAGTACACAGACTGGGTACAACACCCTAAAACTTTCCTTAGGAGCGATCTTCTCCCTGTACCCGAACCTCTGACAACCACAGATTTTTTTCAAAACTACTTCTATGGTTTTTTTCATTTTCCTGAAAAGTATATTTAGGACTAAATTATGCCAGTCTTAGTCTATCTTGTTTCACTTAGCAATACACACCGAAGGTTCTTCTCTACTCTCCATGGCTTACTAGACCATTTCTATATATCACTGACTAAAATTGCATTGCATACATTTCACCTTTATTCCCTTATTGATATGTTTCTTTTTTCTTTTTTCTTTTTTTTTTAAGACAGGGTTTTTCTGTGAAGCTTAGGAGGCTGTCCTAGAACTTGTTGTGTAGACCAGGCTGGCCTCAAACTCATTCTGCCTCTGCCTCCAAGTGTTGGGATTAAAGGCATGTGCCACCACTGTCCAGCTCTATTAGTATCTTGAAAGTAAAAATGGAACAATAAAGCTCAAAAAAACTGGTTTATCTTTAATTTGTCAGTATTTTTAGCAAGGCATAAAGCTGCACATTGTAAGTACTTATGCTTTAATAATGTATCTGCTTTTGCATCCAGATCATCTAATAAGAATTATGGAGTAATTCTATTCTTCTATTTTCATTCTCTTTTTTTGACATTTTAAATTAACACACAAAAAAGATATAACCAGACAAGGCCCCTTTCTTCTGTTTTGTTTTTGAAATTATTTTGTTTGAATTTTATTAAAATTTTGGACATTAAAATTTAAAATCTCCCCAATATTTTATTTTTCATTTCAATTATTTATTTCACTTATTTAACTTCTACACTCCCTGGGAGAGTTCCTCAAAGTGCTCTTCACTCTTAAAGTTATTTATTAAGAAATTTTAATACGAAAAGCAGAGAGATTATATGAGCAAAGGGATCAAGATCATGATGAGGAATACCACAGAGACAGCTGACCTAAGAAGATACTGGAAGCTCACTATCTCTGAAATGACAGCTGGGGAACCTGCACGGGACTGAACTTGGCCCTCTGAAAGTGGATGACATTTGAATGGTGTGGGCAGTTTGTGGGGCCACTGGCAATGGGACCAGAACTCATTCGTGGGGCATGAACTGGCTTCTTGGAGCCCATTCCCTACAGAGGAACACCGTGCTTGCTCAGCCTTGATACTGGGGAGAGGGATTGGGCCCTACTTCAACTGGATATGACAGACTACAATTCTCACCCTGGGAGTCCTTACCCTCTCTGAGGAATTAATCAGGGATAGGGTGAGGGAAAGCTGGGGGAGGACTGGGAAGAAGCAAGGGAGGGGAACAGATAACAGTGGTGAGTATGTTTAAAAAAATCTAAGTTAAAAAGAAAAAAATCTAAATAAGCTTCCAACAAGCACTATGTTCATGATGATAAAGTGGCTTTCACCACACTAACAGCGGTGTCAGGCTGGGTGGTGGGTGTTGTTTTGATTCTCTTTCATTCACTACCCCACCTACTTTCTCCTTTTGCTTGTCAACAGATGTTTAAACACAGCAATATCCAGTAACAACCAGCATGCATGCTTAGATCCTCTCTTTAATATCACTCTCCTAATAAAGGGGCTCCTGGAAAATCAATCGGAGTTAAGGACTAGGGCAGGAAATGGACAAGATGAAATAGGAAAATTACGTAGTTCCAGAATACATGGCAATACTTACTTAAAAACATAGAGAGAATGTCAATAAAATACAAAAGCCAAAGGCTAAAGTTGGAATGATTCAAATAACCAAGTAAAGCCATGGAGAGTTACTACCTAGATTATAGAATGAACACCTGAAAGTCTATAAGAATATATATGAATGATTACCTAAACAGATAGTATAGAAGAGATTAATCTCTCATACACAATAACACCAGGAAATTTATGTAGCTACTATACACGTTCTCAAAAAATATGTACAAAACAACTACTAAATAATTAACAAGTACCAAATAACTACCAAATCCTTAGGGCATCATGCCTTTTTTTTTTTTCTGAAAAGAATACTAAAGAAGAGTAAATGTGACTTTGCAGTGGAGACATCTAACAATACTGCCTCTGTGCTGTTATTATGTGATCCAGGGTTTCTCAAAGGTGACAATGTCAGGGGCTAAAAAGATGGTCTATCAGTTAAAGTACTGGGGGATCTGGGTTCAATTTTCAGTGCCCACAAGGCAGTTCACTCTGTAGTTCCAGTCCCAGGAGATCTCATGCTCTCTCCTGGCCAACATGGCTACCAGGTTCACAGGAGGTGAACAGACATATATGCAGACGCAGCATGCATACACATGTAAAATAACAAGAGTGATAAACAATGAACTGATAAGGTCATCAAAAACAAAGATCAACTGTGAGCATGTTACTGCCCTGAGAAGATGGAGATGCTCGTGACTAAATGTAATGTAGACACTGGATAAACTAGTATAAGAAAAAAGGGTTATTAATTATGTTAAAAAAAACCTAAGAAATGCAAATAAAAGATTGACCCACATAAAAGTCTTAAGTATTCACTTGTTACTTATGATAAAAATGCCACACTGATAATAGGAAAGATGAGTATAGGGGATGAAGGGCTTCTGTATTATCTTTACAACTGTTCTGTACATCCATCTAATTTGTTTTGAAAATCTTGCTTATTGAACTCTAAACTCCATAGATCACACACATAAAGAAGAGCCGGACGTCAGAGGGGCACTTGGGGAAAGGGCTTCAGAGAAAGAGGAAGAGGATGAGAGACAGTAACCGGGATAAAATAACTAAGATTCATCTTAATTGTGCATGAAAGTGCCCAAGAATAAAAATAAGTAATCAATCGATGGTAATTTTAAAAACATGCTTATCATCAGTATCCCAATGCAGACAAGTTCATTATAGTGGTAGCTGCAATAGCGAAAAAAAGAAAGCCACTCCAGTAGCCAAAAAAGAAGTTTGCAAATGAAAGAAAATGACTTCAAAAGCAATTTTATAATTTTTAAAGGATCAGTGTAAATGTTTTATCTGTTTAACAGTCAAATGTAGTTTCCTCTGTGGGACGAAACCAAAGTTAAAAAAAAAAAAAAAAACAGTAAAGGAGGTTTCATTTTGCAATGTAAATTTGTTTGTATTGTTTCATATATTAATCACATTTGTATGAATTTGTTGATTTGTTGAAAATAATTTTTGTTCAGAAATAGACAAAAAGTTGATGGTATTAGGTCTATTTCAAAGACAAAGTACCTTTAAGATACTTCATCAAAGTGCATAAGCAGACAGTCCCAAGGTGCTTTACTATCACCACCTCACCTAAGCACTCCTGATGTATTACAGCAGTAAATTCACAGTTAGCTGTAGAGCAAAACAGGTGCAAATTTATTTTGATTCTTTACAATTACATGGTAAGAATATTTGTTTTTATACAGATGCTAGTCACAACAGCCAATGCAGCTCTTCTTTCCTTAAGAAACCAAGCCTCCCCATCTCCTACCTGCACAGAAACATATTACAGCATCTCATTGGCATATTTTAATTACAGGGCCATTACTTTTGTCAGTGGGGTCATCAATTAGTAAGATAAGGGGTACTTGAATTCAAGCACTGACATAGTGCAACAGATGATCTCATAATCCAGGCAGATATAAGATGAAGGTAGCAGGTGGTACACAGGCACCCTGCAAAGGGACAATTCACATACACGATTGAACAGGAAGGCTAAAGACTTCATCACACTACTGAAATTGGGAAACAATTTAAGAACCAAAAATTGCTTATTTCTAGGATTGACATGGAGGTTTCTGGCCTGGACTAGGTCCACAGTCTGAACCCACCCACAGCTGCTCCCTCCTCCAAAAAAAAAAAAAAAAAAGACTCAGATGCTTATATTACTTTTATGCTGTTTGGCCTATGTCTCAGGCACATTGCTAGTTAGCTATTTCATCTTAATTCATTCCATATCCATTAATCTGTCCCAATGTGTGGCCCGTGGCTTACCATTTCATTACATGTTGCTTCTTCAGTGGCTGGATTGTGTGTGTGTCTCTCTCTCACTCTCCTCTCCTTCTCCTGCCTATGCTCCAATTTCCCTGCCTACTTTTTCTAAGGTGCCTATCATGGCTCAAACAGTCCTTTATTTACAGCATATAGAAAGATAATCCAAGATCAGTCTGACATCTCAGAAAGCAAAACCACAGATAACTGGGAATTGTTTTACAAAGGTAGGGGGAAATGTGGCCAAACATCAATAGTGACCTATGGCTACTATAACTTACAGTACACATTTCATAATACCTCCTATTATAGTCTTTCTCTCTCTCTCTCTCTCTCTCTCTCTCTCTCTCTCTCTCTCTCTCTCTCTCTCTCTCTCTCTCTCTCTCTCTGTGTGTGTGTGTGTGTGTGTGTGTGGCCATAGGAAAAATTCCATGTCATACGGGTCCTGGTGATTAAATTTAATGTCATCAAGCTTGGAAGCAAGTACCTAAGTACCTTTATCCACCTAGCCATCCCACCACCCCAAAAATGCATATTATAAATATTTTTTCCTAGATTATACCACTAGGCATTAACATTCTTATTGCTAGCCACTACTTACAAGATAAATTCAACAAATTTAGGAGGCCCACAGATTTTATCTCCTGCTTTTATTAGTATAGTATATCTGTATTCCAGCCAGATTGACATCCATTTGCTTGTCTACATTTCTGTTTCTGTGCTTACAAATTCATTTTTTATGCCAATGTTTGGGATGATATACTGTATATTTAATAAATTGAGTCTGGAATATCAGAGGACAAAATCACCGACAGTCAAGTCATGAAGGTCAGAGATTGGTGATCCACACATTTTATTTCATCACTCAGGAAGCAGAGATATTTCCGTGAGTTCAAGGCCTAACGGCCAAGCAGTAGCAACTCACACCTTTAATCCTTTGGACCAGAAAGTAAAATAGCTGGGTGGGGAAAGATATATAAGGCAGAAGAAGGCGGAGATTCAACCATTCTATAGAAGTAGCCAGTCAGGCTGGGGACCTGTGAAGAAGACTTACCCTGTTCAGTCTAAGATGTTGGGTGGGTAAGAATTGACTGGTTTCTTTCCTCTTCCTGATATTTCAGCTTTTCCCCAATATCTGGCTCTCAGTTTTAACTATATATTAACTAAAATCCATGCAATAAATGTTTAAAAATTTTAAAATTTTACGCAAACTTTACTTCCCAACTCAAATCCTTCTTTCATAAATCCCTTCTAGAGTTTTGTCAGACAAGTTTGTGTGTGTGTGTGTGTGTGTGTGTGTGTGTGTGTGTGTGTGTGTGTGTGTGTGTGTGCTGAGAGCCCTTCCTTTATAAAACGGAATGTATGGTATTATAATTATCTAGTGTTATGCTTGTATGTCTGTTATTTATTTTCATTATACTTACATACCTGCTTCATCATGTGATCGCACACTCCTTGTGGGAAAAAGCCATCTTATGCATTTGAGAACCCTTACCTACCTTTTTTCTCAATGCTTAATGTCAAGCCCAGGCTACAAAAATTGAACTTGATTTTCCTGAATAAATTAATAGTGAGCCTCATTTTTGAACTTTACTAGGACAGATTCTTATAGTCAGACATATAGACCATAATCCTCCCTTTCTAAACGCTATGAAACTAGTATCAGGCCTGTCCCAGAGAGTGACCTTTTCAGTTAATACATACTGCTTTGCTTTGGGAGCTGCATTTCATACCTAACATCACCAAAAATGTAAATCTTCCCCACTAAATGAATTTCAGTGGGCTTCTCTATTTGCTCCATATGAGGCCACATGGAGAAGAAATATTTAAGCTTGTAAAGTGCATGTATTGAGTTGTATTGCTCAGATGTCACAAGCTGCAGAAGGGATTTGCTGAGTTACTGAAGTATGGCCAGCACATTTATGAGAGCGAACAGTAGGCACAATTTTAAATACCATGTTTTCATCCTAATAGTGTTCTCATGATTTTTTTTTTCGATCATCTAACCACACTCTTTATCAGCAAGTTCCTTGTCAGTGGCCACTAGAGAATACTTTCAGTGCTGTTTTCTTTTTAAGGACAGTGTACTTTGTCAGAAAAAAAAAAAATTCTTGCTCATGATGTTACCAAAGGAAGAAATATTGAACCCATGTGAGGCCCAAAAGAGTCACCGACCACATTTGAACAAATGACCTGACATTCTCATCTATACTGACCTTGACTTTCTAGCTGAATAAGCAAGGCAAAAGTCAGAAAAATTGGTTCAGGATCTGTATTTATTTAATAGTAATCAAAATGAATACTGCGTGTCTACTAAAAGCAAATACGAATGACCATGAGAAGGGATTTTGGAGCTAGAAAAGACTATTAAAATTGCTCAATTTATATGAAGGAAGATAGAGTAGGGTGAGCTAGGGAGACCCTTCTACAATAAATGTCATTGTGCTAGCACCTCCCCTGTAACACTATGAGCTTTAAAATGAATGTATTTTATTCTTTTAAAAATTAAATTAAACTTACTTTGTTTTATGTGTATTTTTGTTTGCATAAATTTTAATGTACCACTGGAGTACCTTTTCCCACGGAGGCCAAAAGATGGCATCAGATACCCAAGAACTGGAGTTACAGCTGGTTGTGGGTTGCCATGTGGGAGCTAAAACTGAATCAGGTTCCTCTGCAAGAGCAGGAAGTACTCTTAACCCTTGAACCATCAGTCCGGCCCTTGATTTTAATTTCTTTTAAAATAAGAGAATAAATTTTTATCACCATAGAAATAGTCTATACATTTCTCTTCACTGATGAAAATATGCGAGAAATAACAGATAGTTTTAATAAAATGTACCATTTCAGTGGGAATTTGAAAGTACTAGATCTACATTACAAATTTTAAAAAGCAAGGTTCCTTTGCTACATAAATCTCTCTTTGTGGATGTGAAGGATGGTTGTGAATCTTATCCTAACACAGAGATGGCTTCCACAGCCCTTTTACTTGGTCGCTCATGTTGTAAAACATGGACAAAATGATGCCTGGCTCAAAGAATCAATCCAACACTTTAAGCTAAAAGATTTACATTGTTCACTTCGATTTCTAGTCAATTGGCTAAGTATATGTGTTTTCAAGTGGGTCAGAAATCACTTGCTTCCTCTTCACAAGTTGTTTGGCTCCCCAATGCCTCTTTCCACTGATAACAAAATTTACTCTCTGTCATTCATTCTGCTGCCGCTGTCACTATCAGGTGCCTCCCAGGCCTCTTACCTTCACTGGGTCACATTACTTCATTTAACTAAAGTGACAATGGAAAAGCAAAGAGAGAAAAGATGGACCGTCTCGGAGAAGGTGCTAGTGCACTTGAGTTGACACGTTACTGAAAAGAGGGGATTTTCTGTAGTGATTTAGGAAAAAATAAACATAAAGCTTATTAAGTTGGGAGATCAGACCAAGACAAACCCAGGGAGAAAACACTTGAGGAAAACAGATATATAACCACAAATGAAGGAGGTACAGCCACATGTGATGGGTATAAGAATCATTTTCCATGATAGCCTTTCATTTAAAAGAAGCCCTTGGAAACAGAAAAAAGAATGATTTTATAAGCAAGCAGGCCTTTGTAGATGAGCCAATCTGTTAGAACTGGAGTTACAAAAGGTTGCTAAGTGCTGTGTGAATCCTGGGAATCGAACCCAGCTTCTGTGGAAGAACAGACAGGGCTTTAACAACCTCTCCAGTAAAAACACAACAAAGCAAAAGAATAGTTCAAGGACAAAACATTAAATTATAACACTGGAAAGGAAATTCTATGGGGATATAAAGAAAATCGTCCAGCACATTGCCTGCTGGCAATGTAACAATATAGGAATAAACTTAGAAAACAGAGTTATTAGACAATCTGTCAATTAGATGCTCAGAAATTGTTCAGGTAAACCACTTGAGACACTGTCGTCTTATTCTGTTATCAAAATAAATAGCTCTAATTGTTATTTTTTAAAAAACTAGGGATAGTTGAAGATTTTATTTGAAGCTAAGCATCTTAGTTCATAGTCTCAGTTAGAGGTGTGCCTGATTCCAAAGAGTTATATCTTAGTAGGTCCATTAAAAAAAAAAAAGAAAGAAAGAAAACTAAGAATGCTTGTGAGGCTGGTCCAATCCTAAATTAAAAAGTCAGAGTGACTTGTGTGAAAGCCTAGGAGAGCAAAGTAAGATGTCCCTAATCGTCCTTATGGAGCAATCAGTATGGACTTTCTTATACCTGATGTCACTAAAAGCAGCACTGAAGCCTAATCCTGTAGGAAGGAGATCCTTGATACCCATCCACTGGGAATTTTCCAAAGAGGGAACTCTGTTAGCTAAAGCTGAAACAGTCTGAATGGAATAAGTACATGCTAAAGACCCACATATAACAAGCTCCAGTGTTAAACATCTTTTGTTTAATGGACATGAGCATTTCCTCTGGCCTCCGTATTTTGAGGCATAGTTCTTACCAATAATGCCTTTTAAAAAAGGCTCCTGCAAACTGTGAATAACTATATCCCTACTTGAGTGTTGCAAACCTGAACATATGCTTATGTCCTCCTGTTAGGAGAGAGCCACAACTCCGCCTGGTTGATCCCACAGTCGGTCGGTCACTACTTGTTTTAGTAAAGGCAGTAGAGCTGACTGTGGCTTAGGGAGTTCTAGAGAAAGGCAATTGTATAGGTGAGGAAATTTTATTTACACCATGTAATAGAAGCAAAGTGTAGGTGCCTAGAGACAGAGTCTTTAGTCCAAAGGTCCAGGGTAGACACCAAGAATGAAACCAAGCAGAACCAAAGATTACAGGAGCTGTTCCCTGGAGGCTATCCTGAAGCTAAATGATCCTTAATTGGCTGTCTCTCATCCATTTCCCCTTTGTAAAGAAAGAAAGAGCGTTGGTATATGAATGGCCATTCTGGACTCAGCTTAAGAAAATTGCCCTCTTCACCTGGGCAGCTTCTTTCTATTTATATAAACTTGATCATCCTTATTTTATAAAACTGAGTAGTTACCCTTTACCAGAGCCAATATCTCACACTTGGTAACTAATGCCATGCAGAGTCCTTATCCCTCATATTAGAATAAGAATTCCATTAGAGGAGACACTAATTACGATAATCCTATAGCCCACATCTGTTAGGAAGGTAAGTTTCAATAAATATTAGCTATCTGGCCATTTGTTTAGATCACTGAGTATATTTCACAGTAATACAGTCATTATTATTGCCATTATTTGGATGAGAGCTCTTTTAGAGACCTCTGGATTTTTATTTAAATTAAATGCTTTGGCACTCGCTTATTTGGGGGAAATGTTTAACATTGGACAGCATAGTGCATTTGGTTTTTATCCTGTTTTATAACGAAAGGGATGCTCCTAGCTGCTAAAATCCATTGATAAAGGTCTTATCTTCCCCAGTCTCTTTGGTTCATTGCTAAAATTGGTAAAATAGAGGATGTTGCAGCAATACTACTCTGAAATGTAGAACTAGAGTGAGCAATATATAAGGGAATCATTTATCTGAAAACATGAATCTTTTCTCCTAATTAGGTAGGAGTCAGGTGTCACAAGCTTAGCATTTCTTATGGAAAATTTCATTCTCTCAGCTTTACCTCATCTTTTCCCACAGCAGTCCCTGCCTGAACTCATTCCTCATTCCAAAGCTGCTGTCACTTAAGGTGTATTCTCCCTTCTCCAGTTCATGAAGTATGTGGTAGGAGTTCAGTATCACACAAGCCTGGGTCACACTGCATCAGGACCAGAGGCATCTTTAAATTGTCCGTTAGAAGCTCTTTATAAGTCATATAGCTGGTACAGCTTGGTTCTTGCTCATCAGCCCCTGCCCCCTCCACACACACTTTGGTACCTTCTTTCTTCTCCGGTGCAAAATTCAATCAAATCAAAACCTGAATGTCCCCACTTTCTTTCTGAAACAAATACTTTCTCCAGTACCTTCAAGAACATACAAGATTCTCTAAATGGACTCCAATGCTGTGAACGTTAGTCTTGTGTTTCCTTCTCTGCCTAGCAGGTTCTCTAAGAGGATGGACCAGCCAGTTTTACTTTCTCTTTAACACGCTCTGTGCTAGCCTGTCTTGCTTGGACATTTTATGATGTAACTGTAGGACTCTTTCTCATGTAGTTATTAAAAATACCTTCAGATGAACACTTTATGGCTGGAGACCTAATTGGGAAACTAAATCCAGGATGGGCATCTAGCCTACAATTCTAATGCAACAGGGGCTGTTGAAATATCAAGACCTGTGTTAGGAATCTTCAGATACACTCTATACTAAGTTCACCAAGAATTGGCCACATTATTGGTTAAATTTTTTTTTAAAAAAGCCAAGGAAGCCACCTCTCCATTCAATTTTCTCATCTATAAAACAGTATTTTTAAAGTCTGACTTTGCAAAATCACACAGGGCACAATGAAACTAAATTAAATGCACACATTCCTTGAGGCACAATACTTCACAAATCGCAACATTTGTTTGCTGTTAGAAAACGCTGATTTGGCTAAGAAATCAAAGCCTAAAATGGTGAACTGACTACATTTGTAATGCATTCATAGAATAAATATGCAGATACTACATATGATACCTTTGAGATATGGGGAATTCTCGTAAGCAGAGTCCAGAATGGTCAATGAGTATATGAACAGGCAAGAGGATTTGCAATCACAAGCCAATCTTCCAAAACAAGTCAGATCAAGCCAACTTCATTGGTATGTTTTGTAACTCCAGGATGCCAAAGGCAATATGTCAGAGAAAAAAGGGGGTCACTTGAGGCCTGGATGGGATAGCAGGGCATCGATATTTCAATGACACACTTAAGTGAGATTACTGTTCCTTCTAGCAAAGCCCCTTCTTCTTTCATTTAAAAGTAATCAAGTTTCAGAGTTCCTTCCAAATATTTTGCCAAAAGTGGCCCAAGAGGACCACTCAAGGCAGATGCATAAAGGTTAAAGGAAGTGCCTGAGGCAGAATGCTTTGGAAAGGTACTTGTAGATTACTCTAGGGACCCAATTTATCATTGTTGCCTTATGTTGTATGAAAGATGATGCAAATT
Organism: Phyllotis vaccarum; assembly: GCA_033318265.1. NCBI lineage: Eukaryota > Metazoa > Chordata > Mammalia > Rodentia > Cricetidae > Phyllotis > Phyllotis vaccarum. Next base: position 144,330,574 of record JARWLC010000002.1, read on the forward strand.
GGACAGGGCCAGAATAAAGGAACTGACTGATACTCAGAAAAGAGCAAAAGATTCGGAATGTGATATCCCTGATTAAACAACAAAGACAACTCCATGCAACATAGGAATGCTGAGAGCAGGGGAAATAGTCTTCCTCAGGAAAGAGCACACTAATTAGTTATCCAATACCAAGTAGTCAGCTCTGAAACATGTATACACACAAGTCCCATGGACTGAGCAGGTTGTATTTATATATTTATGCATACATATGTTACATATATAAAATTGTTAACAATTAAAAAACATGAATTTGAAAGAGAACAAAAGGACCCATGGGAGAAATTGAAGGGATGAATGAGGAGGGGGACATAGTATTATATTTTCATTTTTAAAAATACAAAGTTTATTTTTTAAAAGACACTAAACATTAATCCTTTAATATGCATCCATATATACTACTTAGGTAAACAATAAAATATTTTTTTTAAATAATGATAGATTATAGTCAAGATAGTGTTAACCATGATTAGAAAATTCAGAAACCCAACAAAAAGGGCTATGGCATTTAAAACTCCAACTACAGAAAAGCAAGGGATTAGATACCCACACTTTCACATAACCAATAACACGCCTTTCCTTTGCGCTCATTATTCTCCTGCTTCCCATCTTCTGCTTTCTCAGCATCCCGTCTTGTGCTCTATTTCTCATGGTTCTTGCTACGTTGTGATCTTAGGTTTCTTTCTTTCTTTCTTTTTTCTTCATTTTTACAGCACCAATACAAAAGAGAATTTGGTTGACCCATATAATTGTTAATTTTCCTCTTTTTTGATACAATTTTTATTGGTAAATTCCTATTAGAGATTTAACCAATATATACTGTAGCTGCAATTGACTTCATGACCGTGGCCTATACTTTGAGAGGGGGCACATGGACAGAATATTTGGAAAAATTCGATACTAAACACTTTGAGTAGAGGGCTATTGGGAGAGGGAATGGAAGACTCTTAAAGATACTCAACGCTGCTTAGTTATGGTCAATTTCTGAACCATTAGTATCAACCAACCATCAGCTGATTTTTCATGAACAGATGTTCAGATGCCTTTAATCAAAATAGTAAGAAGCACCTGGCTTGATCTGAGCTTTGTGCTCAGCTCAGATTTTTCAGTTTTGTTGTCTGTCAATTAGTTAATTAGTTTGTATGTTTGGTGTAAACTCCAGAGTAGCTACGACGTAATTACTCCATCTCCCAGTGCCTCATATTCCTATTCTTATAATGAGGGTAAAAAATTGTGGGTCCATCTTCACACACCTTTGAGTTTGGAGACTGACTGCCATTCCTCAAATTTGGACTGAAAACAGTAGACAGTACTTAAAATACTGATGTTGGGATAATCTAACAGCAGTTTATAAGGAAGCTGTGTTATTATTTTACACTAGCCTATTTGAGTTGCTAGGTTACTTCAAAGCTTAGTATAGTTAAAATACAAAATGTTAAATTATAATATCCTAGTTAAATTAGTCCATTATGGCTTTGGTCTTTCTGAGCTTAAAAGTCAATGAGCTTAGATATTTTCTCAACTTAGTTATTCTTCCTCACACTGATGTGAATACTATTGTTACCTGAGATTTAAATTTGATACAGCAGAGATGCACAGAAGATAAAGACTATAGTTCTCTCTCACAGAACAAGGAGCACCAAGTGTTGACGTCACCCTACATTAGTCATTCTATCTAAAGACTGCAAAATTGATAGCAATTTTGCTTCATTCACATAAAAAATGACATGTTTCTCTTAGTGTTTGTTTATGTCTAGTTATTTCAGAAGGAAAATAAGTGCAAAGATACCTTAATCACTTTAACTTAAAAAAAATACAAAATTTTCCCCAACAGCCTATGGAGAAGCATTTACTTTAGGAGCCAGGGAAATACCAGTGTGTTCGCTGACTGCACAAAATGCCTGAGACAAGTTATTTAAAAATATCTGACCTCTAGTAGTGCTCAGACTTGAGAGTCATCCCGAAGGCTGCAAGAAATCAAACATGGAAAGAAAAAGAGGCAGGGGCAGAAGGAGGATTTAAGAATAAATGTTATTGCAGGATGAAGAGATGGTTCAGTGGATCACGGCAGTATTGATCCTCCAGAGGAGCCAAGTTTATTTCCTAACACCCACATCAGGGGACTCAAAACCATCTGTAACCTTAGCCCCAGGCAAGAACCTATATGGCACCTCCCTCATATGCATATACTTAACATATATTTAATGCAGTAATGTTTTAAAGAAGAGATTTTGATAGGATAGAATAATAAGGGGTGTGTGTGTGTGTGTGTGTGTGTGTGTGTGTGTGTGTGTGTAAAATAAAAGGTCCTCATCAGGAGCACTGCACAGATTGGTGATTTACACTTTCCAGAGACTTCCAGTCTGTGGGGATATGCTTCAAATTTAATAAAAACCAGTCTTTGATATCAGAGGGATCTACCCACAGTCAGTCTAGGAGGATTACAGTAGTAATTTGCACCTTTAATCCAGGCACAGGGAATATCCGGGAGTGGTGACCTACGCCCTTAATACCATCAGATCTGAGTTTGAGGTCATCATAGTTTACAGAAGGAGTTCCAGGCTCCCAGGCAGGCAGTGGTGGTGCCATGCCTTAACTGAGCGAAGAAAGTATTTAAGGTAGGCATAGAAAGACAGAGCAGGCAGAAGAAGCCAGGAGGAGTGAGGCTGAGGAAGCTGGAAGACAGCAGGGTGAGATCTGACTGTGGTGTTTACTTTTTGATATCTCAGCCTTTCCCTGAGATCCAACTCTGACTTTCCTTCATTCGGGCAACACGAGTCTCTCTATCCTTTGCTCATACTTCCCACTTCTTACATTTTCCCAAACAAATTATTTCTTAGAGATATATTTTAGACACTGGCAATACTTCTTTCCAATTTATCTGAGAAATCTGATTAAAAAAAACCTCCTTGCTAGTGTCATGGAATCACTTCTGAGGTGTTAACTGCACCTTACAGATGCCACCCAGCACTGTAGTTCTATAAGACAGGTTGGGTCAGTGATTGCTTTAGAAAATTTTATACAAGCAAATTGAATACATCAAATGGTTTGATGGCGATCACTTGGGGTAAATTAAAAATGGGTATCCACAAATAAAATTTGTTAAAAGAGCAGATGCAATGGTATTAGAGAGGCTTTTGAGAACCAAGATGATCCAAGGTTTTCTCAAAGCTTTTATGAAAGGAAAAAGTGAATCTAGTTTGTAGCTGTGTCCACAGGAACACTTGTCATGTCTGGGCTGGGGCCTGGGGTCAAAGCCTCAAAAGAGGTAAGGTTTTGGTTCTTAGGAACATTGATTTTTTTTACCCTGAAGTGGTGTAGTTCCCAGTCCCTGTGTGCTCAGTATGCAAGACACCTAGGACACTCTGCTTGCCCCTGTGTTACACTTCTGATTGGCTCTCTGCTGGCTTTGTCCCATTGTATGATAGCTTTCTGATGACTGCCCCAATTTCCTCCTGCAAACAGGATCTAAGATGCTGTTCCTCTTAATACTTTTGATTGTCATAAGATGTAACTTGTGCAAGATCTCAAAACTTCATTATCTTTATTTTCCAGTCTCCTGGTTCTCTCCTTCAGGGTCCTGTCATTGAAGAATGATGTGCTGGCCTATGTTAAAAGGCATTTCCAAAGGTTACACAAAATAGTTCAAATTAGGAAGCAAGTTTCTGCCAACTGCTATATTACATAATGCTGACTGGGCAACAACAGTTCTGTAAAGAAATGAAATATATGTATATTAAACAATGGGTAATCTGAACACACTAAAACACTCTTGCTGCAGTGGTGGGTGTGTATGTGAGCACTCTTATGCATTTGTGTTTCAAAGTCTTGCTTAGAATATCTTCAAATTCCAAGCCTCTCCTGTTAGCTTCTCAAGGGCTGGCATTACAGGTGTGCATCATCAAAGCCAGCTTTTTTGGAAATACAGTCTCTATAGAAAACAGATCTCTGAAGAGAATAAATAGATAAATTGGAGTTTTTCACCTTGTAATGTATACACAGCATATGACCTAGATACATTCAATACCTGACAGCTAAATATCATTAATACTTTTGGTTTCCTTTCAAATATAAAACATTACACAATGCCTTTACAAAGTTTTCTCTGAGTAGCTAATAGTTATAAAAAACCAAACCCACTTGAATCTGAAAGAAGAAGTCATTTCTATCTATCTGTATCTGATCTTCAAAGTAACAAATACACCATATATCATGTCATGTCACAAACACCTATTAATGGCCATGAACAGTGGTCTATATACTAGTATCCAGAGATACTGGATGTGCTCAACTGGGACAAGTTATTGCGTCTTTCTAGAAATCCTTGTTCATTTTGAATAAAAATATCCACAAATGTGTGGCATATTGCTGTAGGGCAAAGCATGGAGTGTGTAAACAGAAGTCAGTTTAAGGGATCGGCAAGAACGTTCTTCTGTCTGTTGACTTCTCTTTGTTTATCTCTGGCTGTTGCTCTTCCTCTCCTGTTCTCCTCCTCATCTCACAAGACTTCCTGAAATCTTTGCTTGTCTGAAGAAGGATACAAACCTCACAAATCCCTCTTTTTTCATTCTGAATATTATATTAATATTAATACTTTTCTAGTCCTCTTGGTACAACTTCAGATCACCTTTTAGTTAAAACAATAAAATAAAGCCTGTGTAGGTTCATCTAGCAGTTTCTGGAATGGACAATGTCCCCTTTAAAGAATGGATTATCTAAGAAAAATAACAAGTATAATTTCATTATCAGCTATAAAATTTCAGAATTCTTTAAATAAATATATCATGTGCATACAGTGTAAGATGTCAACAAGTAAACTTTATGCTGTGTGATCAAAGGTACACAAAGTCAGTGTACCTAGTGCCAAAAGATCAGTGAATAGAGCTCCTGGGAACAAAGTTATCAATCTTGATTTGTCGCTCTCTTATATTTCTGGCAGAAAGAGTTGTAAAAGTAAGGGTCATATCTTTCCAGCAACTACTGGCATCTAGGATATAGACACTACACAGAAGAAGTTGTACAATATCTAGATGACTTAACTAGAGCATCATTGCGTGTCCAGACACAGGAAATGGGAACTTTAACCTTTTATTTCTTCATTTGCAGATTGTGTGTGTGTGTGTGTGTGTGTGTGTGTGTGTGTGTGTGTGTGTGTGTGTGTAAATCACACATATATATATACATATATATATCATTCAATATTTTGATTATTATGTTTCAATTTTCAGGGTAAGTTCCAAATGTCTCAGGTCACCATTTGTATATTTTAAGTACCTCTCAGCATTTGAGAATTCCATCTTGAATAAAAATATCACAACACTTATGAGGATAACCTAGCATGACTTAAACTGTTCGCTTTGTTTGGAGTACCAAAATAATGATGATCCATTTTTTTGTTTTTTTTTAAAATCATGACAATAATTTTATGAATTTTATGCTATTTAAGGTTTAAAAGAACCTCTAAGACTCAGAAACTCCTAGTCTTTTATTATATTTCTTATTTATTAGAAATATATCATTAGGGATAATATACTATTGTAATGAAATAGAAATGTATAACTCCAATAACATTTTAGCTAAACATCAATACAGTCTCAATTATGGGAGATGAAATAAAGATTCAATATGGTTTTAGATGAAGAATCTATAATACAATTCAGAGAAGTTAATAAATTTGGAGCTCAAATCAAGAATTTTAATTCAAGGACAATAATTTGTTATTCTACTAATTAAATATAACATATAGCAACAGTGTAGGGTTGAAACATTTTTAAATATATCCCAAAGATGACTAGAAAAGTAAGTATGAACTGCAAATGTCTAAAAAAAGGTACATTATTTATTCAATGTTCTGGAAAGACTCAATGTCTCTTTGTTTTGTTTTGTTTTGTTTTGTTTTGTTTTGTTTTGTTTTGTTTTGTTTTGCGTGTGTGTATGTGTGTGTGTGTGTGTGTGTGTGTGTGTGAGAGAGAGAGAGAGAGAGAGAGAGAGAGAGAGAGAGAGAGAGAGAGAGAGAGAGAGAGAGAGAGAGAGAGAATTACTGTGCATACCTTATCCAGGAGACTAAAACTGTCTAATGTTTATTTTAAGTTTAAAATCAACTTTTATCAATTGAAAGTACTATACAAAAGAGGAGATTTTGAGGAAACAATTTTAGAAACAAATCTAAACTCAGTAACCTTCACACATTGTCTTTCTCTTGCTGTGTGGCCAGAACAAGGCTTTGTCCTGGCTTTCATTCCCTACAATCAATGACTGAATGATGATGGCTTTATCTCTTTTACATCTACCTGATCCACCCACCCACTTCTCCTCAGCCCTGTGTCCAGAGCCACAATTTTGATTCCCTTTTATTCCGTTGCTGTCATATACCTTAGTTCATAAAAGCTGTCCATCATACCACCAGAGAGACTTCTCTGGACTCCACATCTGATTCTGTCATTCTTACATTCCTTTGGAGATTTCTGTCCGTTGTAAGCCTCACAGAAAAGAACCTTCATAAAGAGGTCCCAACCTGTCTCTTCAATGTCACCGCTCCCAACATAGGAATTTAGCTAAAATATTCTCAGTGGCTCTGTATTTTTATAATACACCAAAGCATGTTTTCCAGCACTTCATGTTTTACAGTTATGGGCTATCCCCTTCTATCTCCTTTGCTAAGCCATAGTACGTATTTCCTTGTCCATTTTTCTCCATTGCCTCTTAAAAACTTGGAGCATTTATATTTGCTGAACTAGATTTTGAATAATCTTCTCAACATGTATCTTTTTCTAACCTGTTCCTTATGTTGGACTTAAATAGTATTTTAAAACTAGCCATTTGAATAATTTGCTAAAACACTAATGACTTTCCAGGTCTCTGTATAGTCAGAACCCTAACCAGGCATCACATGATCTTGACAGTAAGAGATCGCCAGTTCAGTAAACTCTTATTTCTTACAGTCCCATCAACTGTGACTACATACTTCTTTCTTCAAAACTCCTATGTTCCAATCATCATGGAATACATTCATCTTCTCTTATATATTCATGAAAGACCCTTTTCACCAAACACTACAACTGGTTTAATGAGATAAACTCTACCTGTTATTTAAATACTCTTTTTGCCTAACATAGGCATACCTTCCAATAGGGCAAGACTTTTTACCTAGGACCAAATCCACCAAATGTCTTAGTTGTAAGCACTTATTTTAATTGGCACTTGAATTGAAGAGTCATTGATTACTACTGGAGCATCTGTTAGAGCATCATAAGCATTATGAAAGCAGTGGTCATGACAGGAAGACTATTGATCTGATGGTGGAAACACGGGATGTATTTGACCACAACCAAATTTTCAAAGATGATTGAAGGTCTCGATCACCAAATATTTTTAAGCCTCTATGATGCTAATACATTGTACACGCATGTTAAATGTTTATTATCTTTCTAATACACAGGGTCTGGACAAAGACATGCATATCTTTTGAGTTAGTGTTCTGTTCCCAATAGCCTGTCACACTGGGGCTGTCATTCCAGTTCTTTCCCTAATAAATCCATGTACCATGCATATGGAACTACATTTCTAAGTGCCTGTGTAGAAAAAAAAGATCATCTCACACTTACAATAACTCAATAACCTCCTTTCAGTCATTCTTCCTTTGCTTCTTACAAAGTGCAGTGGCATCTCCTTTAATGAATGGTTTCCATTACTAGATTACTATCCACCAATTCCACTAAGTAAATTAATGAAATATTTTAGCTAACACAAGATACCAATATATTGCTGTTAATATTATTGATATGCCAAAAATCTATGAAACATTGTCATAGAAGAACCTAAAACTTTATTTATAACTACTAAAAAAGAAACATAATTACGTAAGCTAGAACTAGACTTTCATGAGAATTTTGGAAGAAACTAGGAACATTATGGTTAGTGGAATTTTGTTTCTTTCATTTTTTATAATACATTAATAACGAAAATAATACTTAATTCCATATTATGCTTTGTTACCAAAGACAGGCCAATGTAATGGAATGAAATTATTTCTAAACCAATTGTAGGTTTCCCTTAGGTATTCGTAATCCCTAAAATTAATAGTCACATTTATAACGACAATAGCATTTCTTAAAGATAAAAATCTAGATTTGAAAACTCAAGGATGACTCTACTTCAGAAACAAAACTGGAGGCCTTGTTCCTGGTAGGTGTGTGAAGATGCTGATGTAGGGTAATTCTTGTATAGAGGCTAACACGAAAATAGTCCTGGAAAACCTGAAGTAAGGGTGAGGAGTGACTGAGTCAACAGAATGTGTAAATAACACCCAGTAAAACCAGAAGCACTTCATTAATTATTCAGGAAAACTTTTCCATTTATCTCTAGTTTATGTGCATATAGGAAAGCAAACATTAAGAAAGCGTCTAATGAGAAGAGCTGGTCTGGGAGATGACCTGTGGGCTGCAAGACTGGGAAGCCATTGGTGAGGCTGTAATATATACCCTAGTCTAGGCAGAGATTTTCAAAAGATTTCATACTTAGGAAGAGAACTGCCAATAAAATTTCACTATCATTGGAAGGGAATGTCTCACAAAACTCAGTGGACCCCGCTTCTTGGGTTTTGAATGTCTTTCACATACATTCTAGAAGCCTGATGCAATGCTGACTTACCAAGTACTTTTTACCAAGATTCAGTGACTGTTTACCATCCAGTGGCAAAAAATCAGCCTACAGTGATACCACAATGGCAGACAAGAGAACATCTCATCTTACTATGTAGAGGGTGCTGTTTCCTATCATGCCAGTGCATATTGACTAAACATGCAGATCCAAATCTTAACTAGCTATATAAGCTTGACTATGCTACCTTCATAAATCAGTTTTCTGATGCATAAAGTGAATATGGTTATATTACCCACTTCAGAATGTCATCTTAAAAGTTAAACAAGATACTTTTAGGATACATAAAAGAATACAACAAATAAAACCCACCCATTTAGCATTTATTAAATAAAAAATGTAACTACCACTGACTCAAATAAGACAATGGGAAAGCTATTAAAATGTAATGAAACATTTTGAGTAGAGTGTTTTACTTAAGCATATGAATTTTCATTTGAAAAAATCTATTTTTTTATTATTTTCACTTATGTGCATAAATGTGTGTGTGTGTTTATATGCACTCTGTACACACATACATGCACATATAATACAGAGGGCTTTGAATGCTTTGATAATGGATTTACAGATAGTTGTGAATCACTTAATGTGCATGCCCAGAACTAAACCAGGTCTTTTGCAAGAGCTGTAAAAGATTCTAACTGCTAATTTACTTTCCTAGCTGTCCTACATCTACCTATCCATCCATCCATCCATCCATCCATCCATCCATCCATCCATCCATCTACCCATCCATCCATCCATGTATCTATCTATGTATCTATCTATCTGTCTGTCTGTCTACCTATCAATCTATCATTTATCTACCCATCTAACTAACTAGTTATTTATAAGTATATATTGAAAAATATAGATATATAAATGTATATTACTTTTTCAATTAAAATAGTCATTACTTTAATGCATTTTAACTTAAATATAGTTACATCATTTACTCTTTTTCTGTTTTCCCCTCCAGTACTTATGTTTCTTACCTCAAATCCTATGTTCCCTGCATCAAATAAATAGCATCTTCTTCTTTAATTACTGCTACATGCATATGCACAAATACAGAAATATATAAATACAATCTTCTGAGTACATTTTGGTTTACACATATATATGATTTCAAAGATGACAACTTTGTTTGGATATTCAATTAGGGGGTTCTTTCCCAGAAGTCATTAATTCTCCCTCTCTGAAAAGTCATTAGTTGTCTGCAGTAGTGTATGGTTGGGACCACCAGAGATTTCTGCTCCATCCATATTAGCATATTGATTGATGTTTGATGTGGGAATGTCTTTCTGTATGCTGTGAATATTAGTATTTAAATAAAGGACTGTTTTGGTCATGGCAGGCACCATAGAAAAAGTAGGTGGGTAATCAGAATAGTTAGGAGAAGGAGGGCAGATCTGATCGACCCAACTGCCCAAGAAGAAAAATGTAAGGAACACAGGTGAGCCACAGGCCATGTGGCAGACAGATTAATGAAAATAGGTTGAGTTAAGATGTAAGAGCAAGCTAGCAATGTGCCTGAGCCATAGGCCAAACAACATGAACTTAATATAAGTGTCTAAATCATTTTGGAGCCTAATGGGCGGCTAAGAGGTCTGGGACTGCAAGTTTGTGGGTCTGGGACCTCTGGCCGCCCGGGGCCAAGAAACCTTAATGTAACAGATGTTGTCTTGTTTATCCTGCCATTTTCATGAGAAACTGTCTCAAAGCAAACATAATAATATTCTGGCTTTTATAGTCTACTCTCCTATGATCCTACCCTAGCATAGATGCAGGAGGGGTGATACAGACATAGCCAATGGATCTGGGATCCTCATGATATGTTGATCTCTGCATCACGTCCAGTTTCAGTTGTGTTTGTTCTGATGGTCTCCCTGGTTGTAAAGAGAACCTTTTTCAATGAGGGATGACAGCAATACTTATCCAGCAAAGGTGCTTGCTAATAAATATACATACATATGTACATATATGCTTAAATTAAATTATTGCTTCTATTTTATATTGAAGGAATATTTTAGAAATAGTTTTTACTTAAATAAAGCATTTGCTAATTGTTCAGTGTCTACCAACAACTCTTTGTGTGTGTGTGTGTATGTGTGTGTGTATGTGTGTGTATGTGTGTGTGTGTCTGTGTGTATGTGTGTGTTTGTGTGTTTGTGTGTGTGTATGTGTGTGTTTGTGTGTTTGTGTGTGTGTATGTGTGTGTATGTGTGTGTTTGTGTGTGTGTGTCTGTGTGTGTATGTGTGTGTGTATGTGTGTGTGTATGTGTATGTGTGTGTGTTTGTGTGTGTTTGTGTGTGTTTGTGTGTGTTTGTGTGTGTGTATGTGTGTGTGTATGTGTGTGTGTGTGTGTGTGTGTGTGTGTGTGTGTGTGTGTGTGTGTGTGTGTGTGTGTGTGTGTGGACAATTAAAGAAAAAGATGCCAGGGAAAAGATCCCGTACATCTGGTGGCTACTTCTCTACTCAATCAAGAATTTTCTTTGCTATGCAGAATTTTTGTCACACTTGTCAATCACTGGTCCTGTTTCTTGGCTGCCAGAGTCTTACCCTGGAAGCCCCCACCTATGACTATGTGTTGAAGCATAAACTCTATTCCCTCCTCTGGCATTTTCAAGTAACAAGTTTTATCTTGATCTTCTGATCTATTTGGAGGTTGTACAGGCTAAAAAAACAAAAAAAAAAAAAACAAAAAAAAACCAATCACATGTCAATTAACTTTCCCAGAAACATTTTAAGAAACTGTCTTTTGCCAATGTTTATTTTGTGGAAAATCACATGGCCGTGACTGTGTGTGCTTGGATCTAGCTCATCAGTTCTGTTCTGTATGTCTGTGTTAGTGCTGTGCTGTTTATGGTACTATGATTTTGTAGTGTAGCTGAAATCAGTCATGGTAACAGAAATGTTAATTTGGTGAGGATAGTTATGGTTAATAGTATCTTTTGACTTTCCGTGGGCATTTTATCTTTTCTACTTCTGTGTAGAATGATGCTGGGCTTTCAATTAAGACAGCATTCAATTTGTATGTTGCTGTTAGAAGGAATAGAAAGTTTACAATATTAAATATTTCAGTCCATGGGCCTGGATAATGTTCTCATCCATGATTCCTTAATTTCCTTCATAAAGGAAATTTTAAAGTACCAATTGTATAATCTTTCTTCTCCTTTCTTAAGTTTGTTACTGAATATATGAAATGAACCCAACTTATCATGATAAATCATCTTCTATGATTCTGAATTTGGTTTTGCAGGTATTATTTGTATTGAATTTTTGCATAATGAAGCATAGCCATACACAGACACACAGAGACACAAACAGACACACACATGCACACATACACACACACACACACACACACACACACAGCCCACTACATAGCCAAAGCTTTCCTGATGTGTCTGAACAATGTACCTAAATTCAGCTGGCGTGTGTGTGTGTGTGTGTGTGTGTGTGTGTGTGTGTGTGTTATGTATGTTTGTGTATTCTTAAATACATAAAAATAGCCTGTTAAGTCTGTATGTTACTTGTATGGGTATGTTTCAGGGCTGAAGATATGGTATTGGATAATAATTTAGTTTTTTCTTCCTTGAGAAACACTATTTCTCTCAAAGAAGATGAAGCTATGAATTTGAAAGAGTAAGGTACATGGGAGCATTTGGAGAGAGAAAAGAGAAAGGGTAATGAGGTAATTATATTATAATCTCAAAATTGAAAACACTTTAAAAAATCTTTGCCAGATTAACATTTGATAAAGGATTACTCAAACAACAGATTTTTTTTTAAAAAAAAAAATTATGGAACAAATAGTGTGTGTGTGTGTGTGTGTGTGTGTGTGTGTGTGTGTGTGTGTGTGTGTGTGTTTAAAGAAACATGAATGGCTAACATCAGAGAAGTATAAACTAAAATACTAATCAAATGATGTGGGAATGTCTTTCTGTATGCTGTGAGTACCAATCTTTAAATAGAGGAGTTGTTTTGGCCCATGACAGGCACCATAGAAAAAGTAGGAGGAGAATTCAGAGCATAGGTAGGAGAAACAGGGTGGAGTCAGGAGACAGACCAAGCCCGAAGCCCAAAGGAGCAACATGTAAGGAACACAGGTGAGCCACGGGCCACATGGCAGACAGATTAATGAAAATGGGTTGAGTTAAGATGTAAGAGCTAGCTAGAAATGTGCCTGAGCCACAGACCAAACAGCATGAAGTTAATATAAGTGTCTGAACCATTTCTTGGGGCCTGAGCAGCAGCAGCGGGCGGCTAAGGGGTTTGACATGGCAGGTCTGTGGGTCTGGGCCTATGGCTGCCCAGGACCAAGAAACCTCATTACAACAGTCAAATTTCATATCACCTCTTTAAGAAAGGCTGTGATCAAGACAGCAAAAGATGAGGGATGCTGGTGAGGATTTGGCAAAAGAGAACACTGGTAGATATTATTGACAGGAGAAGAAAGTGGAACCTTTGCTGTGGAAATCAGGTGTAAATTTCATAGCAAGATAAAGTGAGAATTATCGCCCAAGCCAGTAATACACTCCTAAACATATATCCAAAGAACTCTACACTCAATGGCTGAGATACCCACAAATGCACATACACTGCTTTTCTATTCCAAATAACTTAGTCAATACAATCAGCCTAGATGGCAATCAGTTTACCAATAGATAACAAAAATATGGTACATATGCATGGTGGAATTTTACTCTGCAAATAAAAATGAAATTCTGTACTAAATAGAAATGAAATTCTGAAATTTGCTGGTCAAAGGATAGAACTAGAAATCCATATACTGACCAAGGTAACCCAGATACAGAAGGACTGATGCTGACTCTGCTTTCTTACCTCTCTGATGTGTATCTTACCTTTGTTTATTTAGGTTTCTGTGTTTCTGTTCAAATGGGTGTCTGAAGACACAAGGAAGCAATAAGGAAGCTGTGGGCGAATGCAGGAAGGCCTTAATGGGTAGGAAACTAAGACATGTGTGATATGAAATTAGAGGAGACAATACTAAGCACGGAAATGGTTAAAGTACACAAGCAAGGGTTTGAACAAAAGATAGGGATTGGGAGGGGGTTAATAAAAGCAAATGTTATCTGAAAAGGCACATAGAAACCTAGTACTTTATAGGCTTCTAAATATATTCATTTAAAAAAAACCGTAATGGAGGCATTCTGCATAGGTGCACAATACTGCTCCCAGAAGCCACACATCTTTAAATGAAGATTCCAGCTGTGAGATAACTGCCTATGAGTTGTATGATAAGGATGTCCCCAAAGTTTCAAAACCAGTACTGTCTATTGCTAGTCTTCTTGGTTGCCCATAAAAATGAGGTAGTAAGATACTGTCACTGAAAACCACATACGCTGTGGATACAGGGAATAGGGAAGTCAAGTTGGAGCATATCTGGATGCTCTCCCACTCATGGCTCTTGCTCACAGTGCTGAAAGGTGCTATCAGGATACCAGGGGTACAGTGAGGGGATTCTCATTAGTTTTATTCAGCTATAGATCTTGTGTGTGACAATATTGACCTGCCAGATATGGAGCAGTGCTAACACGATTGCTTGGGGATTGACCAACCATTTTCACATTAAATTTGAAGCCCACTCCATGAAAAAAGAATACATATTTGATACTGTAAACCTAGTCAAAAACCTATGGCTTGTGAAGTAACAAGCTCCAGAAGGGAATAGACATATGACCAAATGACCTTCAAAATTTTTGTATTTCTAACTGTAGTCTAGTGCTGTTTTCAACTTGGGCAGAGAAGAAAATTTTTTCAGTGGGAATAAATTAATGCAGAACCTTTTACTGGTCAAAGTGCTTAGAATATGAAACTGTTGAACATTCAGCCCTATAAGTGGGACATCCATAGCAAACCCTCGGTGGCTCAGAGACCATTGCAGAGAGAAGGGAAGAAAAATATAAAATCCAGAAGATCTGTAAGGGTGTTATGAAACACTGTCTTCTGGATATGACAGGGCATTGCAGTCATGAATACACATGATCTGTGAATACATGCACAATACCAGGACATAATCAGACCTTTCAGCATTCCATTTGGGAGCATGGAAGGCTACATAAGGCCTTGCCACTTCCAAAGGAGCTATTATTGACACAGGAGAGGACATCATTTGCTTAAGTGTTTTGGACACTGGCTAAGTTGTCTATGCCCTATTCAGTAACCCTTATCCCTGCTGATGCAAGTAACCCTGATAAAAATCAGTGAGCCACAAAGAACAGAACCAAAATCACAAAAGAAGAAAGGTAAGCAGTTGGAGAGAAAAGAGGGTTAACAAAAGCCAAAAAAGATAAGGAAGGACAATAGATGGTGAACATGTCATAATACAGTGTATATACATACATATATGTGTAGAAATGGTATTAAAGTGAAACATATCTCTTCAGTAACACTAATATAAAAATAAACAAAAATGATAGCAAATAAAATTCCTATCCTAATTGTGAAAATGAGACTTGAGAGCTAAGCACAGTCAAGGAAAGAGAGGGGTAGGGATGGAATTTAACTTTAGAGAAATTTCCAAGAAGATAGACGACCCATGGGTTCAGTTCCCTAGCGCTGTATATGGCCAGGTAGAGGCAGAGAGGGAGGGAAGACTTTGGTATGAATATACTTAGGCTCAGGCTAACAAGAAAAGTTAGTAAGTCGAATGTGTTGACACCTATAATTAAAGTTCAGTTGCTTTAAGATGGGTTGCTTTTTGAGTGACAGTAGCAAACTGTATTGATCTTTGCCTAACAAACTGGCCTCTTATATAAAGGTCTTATAGTCTTAATGCAACGAAGATCTACCCCTGCATAATGAAGAACTGTTAGCAATAAACATTTTATCCTAAACATACATTTAGACTCCACTAATAGGACTTGCAACTACTTTTAATAACAAACACATAAAAGTGAAAGATTTTCAAATTTCATTTGTAGGTTTTGATAGACTCTCCAATATTTTTCATGTAGAAAAAATATAAACTTTCTAAAGGACTAAGTAAAAATACAAACATAGTGTACTTTCACTGAAAATTGTTTTCCTTGATCCAAACATTTGTCTTTTAAAATGATTAATAGCATAAGATGGAAAGGCATGAAGCCATATATTCATACTCTGTATTTCTACACATTAATTCAACACTTAGTTGGGTGAAACAGTTGCCTTTGAGTCAGAGTGTTAAGAAAATTAAACTACATTTTCTGTTGAGTTGACTATATAAATCTTTAATATTTTAATATTAAAATTAAAATGTATTTAATGAAATAATTTTGTCATATACATAGCATATCAAGACAAAATAATAATAATATGTGTGCCTTGGACTGTGGAACACTTAGTTCTCAGTCTCAAACAAAAGTATATGGTTCATACACAAAATTAGCTAAACAGGTCACATGAATGCAAAAAGTGTCCTGGGAATCCACAAAGATGAGAGACCAAACTGAGTTCAGAATGTGGAGTGAGAAACTAAAAAATTATCCACGGGTATTACTTGTGTTGTGTTGACAATAATTAAATAGTTGGTCATTATCAAGCTGCTAAAACCAAGTCTTCAATGTATTGGCATACAATTACAATTATCTAGTGATCAGCAGACACGAGAATTCCTTCCCAAATGCTGACAAGAATAGTTTCCTGAAACAACACCCAAGAAATTAGAAAAAAAAATATGCAACGTGTTCCCTGACAGTGATCTAATTTCTGGTCCGTGCCACAATACATTAGTCAGCTCCCAAGGCTTTGTTAAAGTAAGTATGACCTTGTTGGAGGGAGTGTGTCACTGTGGAGGCAGGCTTTGAGGTCTCATATATGCTCAAGCCGTGCCAAGAGTCTCAGACCACTTCCTGTTGCCTGAAAGCCAAGATACAGGACACTTGGCTACTTCTCCAGCATCATGTCTGCCTGAATGCCACCATGTGATACTATGATGATAATGAACTAAACCTATGAAAACATAAGGTGTCAAGTTAAATGCTTTCCTTTATACGATTTGGTGTGCTGATGGAGTCTCTTCACAGCAACAGAAATACTAAGACAGACTTCTTTTTACTTAGCTTTCTTCTTCTTTGAAAGATATGCCATTTAAAGCCTGTATTTATTTTTTTGTAGCAGCTTTCAAAGAATATGGTTTTATTGTGTTATTTCTCTAAATAGAAATTGTTTTCTGCTCTTTCTTTTTCTCCTTTCCTCTCTCCCCATCACATCTACTTCCTGTTTGTCAACACTTTCATTTCCCTTATATGTAGTTACATTTGTCTCTGCTGCCAGTCTAATAAAAAGCCAGAAGGCAGACAGGAAGTGTGGGCAGGGCTACCAGACTAAAAACACTCTGGGAACAGGAAGAGCAGAGCAGAGACGGCAGAGAGAGACACCAGATAAGATGCAGAGGAAAGAAGACAACCATACTGCTCTGGGAAAAGGTACCGGGCCACATGGCTAAACAGATTAATGGAAACAGATGGAGTTAAGATGAAAGAGCTAGCTAGCAATATGCCTGAGCCATAGGTCAGTCAGCATGAAATTAATATAAGCATCTGTGTGTTTCTGTGGGAATATGAGACTGTGGGTCTGGACTACAGGCCAGACAGGCCAGAAACTTCTTATTACGCTTATATGATCTTCTTCTATATAGTTTGATAGGCTATACCCACTCTCACAATCTTTATATATATATGTATATATATTTATATATATATATATATATATATATATATATACACCAAAATGAAATCTTAAAATCCACATAAAAGAGTGAAAATGTGAGTTCCTTCTAAGAAAAATTACTTTAGTTAATTTAATACTTTTCAGCTCTATCATTTCCCTACAGGTTTCTTAAGTTTTTCCTAAAAACTGGGTAAATTCCATTATATACATATATATGTGTGTGCATGCCTGTGTCTGTGTGTGTGTAAACTTTGATATATCTATTTTCATTATACATTCATTGATGACTATTTAGCTTGGTTCCAACTTCTAGCTATTGTAAATAGTCAACTACAAACATAGATTATCAAAGATCTCTGTGATAGTCTAAAAGTCCTTTGGGTATATGCCCAGGAGTGGGTCATAGTGTAGTTATGCCTATAACTTTTTGAGAAACTTCTATACTCTTTTCTATAGTGATTACACCAGTTTATGTGGCTACTGGCAGTAAATACAGTAAATAAGCTTCCCATTTCCCAAGGCTACTTTGTTTTATCAGATATGTAGTTTTACCATCTTGTTCAAATACCAGCTAACAGCATCTCTATAGTTTTAGCTCAAGGCCCTGAGTTCTGTTGGTCTATGTGTCTCTTTATGCCATTATCATGGTGTTTTGTAACTATGCAGCCTGACTTGCAATAAGGTATTTCAATACCTTGAAACACCTCAATATCCACAGCACTGCCTTTCTTTGTAGAATGACTGTGAGTATTTAAGATCTTTTGTTTTTTGTTTCCATAATAAACTCACTACCTTTTTCTTCTATTTATATGAATATTGTCATTGGGAATTTTGCGACAATTATAATCAAATCTACAGATCATTTTTTGTTATAGCCACTTTCATAATATAAATCTGTCAACTCAAGAGCATAGAAGGCCTCTCCAATGCAATGCCTTCTTTATGTCTCCAGATGGAAAGGATTTAGTATTTGCTAAAATAAACTTGCCTCTCTTCAATATACCTTTTGCCCAAATTTTCTCATCTCCCCACATTTTTGTCCTGAAAATTTCTCCTTACATTTATGTTTTTTTTTCTATCGTCTAAATACTAATCAAGAGTCTCACTCTATGTTTCTTTTACTTTTTTTCTGTTTCTTTTTAATAATATGCCAAATGAGTAATGTATTAGTTTACATAGTCCTATTAATGTTCCGTTACTCCATAACATGATTAGGGCATAAGGACTAATTGTTTTATGGTTGATGTTTATTCTGTTTCCATAGTTGGTCTACCATTGGATAAGTAAAATATTGCAGACAATATTCTACTCTAAGAGTAAGAACAGACTGTGATGCCCTGGATACAAGTTTAACAGAGGAAAATGACATTGTAAGCCTATTACAGTTTCTTCCCTCACAAACAGTAAAAATTCTTGCTCTAAAAATAGAAGGGTGCCCTAAATCTAAAAAAAAAATCAATCAATGATCTAACTCTACATGTACAAGTCTGAACACAAATACACAAATAATATGAAAAATCAATGCAATGTATCTCCTCCAAAATCTAATAATCCAAAAGTTGTCCTCTGATCCATTTATCTGCTGTCTCAAATAAAAAAAATACACTTCATTGTTGAAATAAAACACTATCTTAAGGTAAAGGACCAGAAACAAATAATCCAAGAAAATGGAATTAGAACACAAGAGGACAGGGCTGTTGAAATATCTGCCAAAGTAGGGTTCAAATGCCGATTACTCGGATGAGATAAAGAAGGTCAATTCATATGGATTAGAAGAATAATACATCAAGTATGAGTTACAATTGCAAACATAGCCATTGAAAATAGGTCCACTCAATATGACAGAATCAAAGCCCTTAGATGTAGTCACTGGTTCAACACAGTAATAGTGGGTGGCTTCAATACTGCCCCATCCTCACCAATAGACAGAACACCCTGATAAAAGTGAAGGAACACTGGTGTTAAAGGGCATTCTATATCAAATGGACATAGGTACACTTAAAAAGCACATATATATTTTTCTTAGCAGCCCATGGAGCAATCAGCTACTGTTCAGATATAAAGACACACAACAAATCTCAATGGCTATGGGGAACCTAAAGGTACTTCTTAAATCAATCTGAATGTGCTAAAATAAAATTAAAGATCAACAGTAATGGCATCTACAGCAAAATACAGCCTCATGGCGATCGAACAACACATTGTTGAATGATGAATGGGTCACTGATAAACTCAAAAAGAAAATGAAGAAGTCACCATACTGAATGAAAATAAAGATAACACCACAAAACTGAGCCATACAATAAAGCTGCCCAGAGTGAAGTTCAGAAATAAATGTGCTCATTTTAAAATCAGAAAAGACTCAGATACCTCAAAGTTACACCCTAGTGTGCTGAAAAACATAAGTTAAACCCCAGAAAAATAGACAAAATCATAAATACGATCATGGCAGAGATTAGGAAGCTAGAAAAAAATCAAATAATCAAAGAAACTAAGACTTAGTTCATCAGGAATGTAAACAAATAAATAAACCTTTAAGCCAAAGAATTGAGAAGAAAAAGTCATAGTTTTGAGAATACAGGGTAATATTACAACAGATAACAAAATTTAAAAATGAAACTATAAATACATTTCTTTAAAAAAAATATACTATGGATAGGTGTGTGTCTGAGTATATGCACTTACACCGTGTGTGCAGTACCGTTGGAGACCAGAAGAGGGCGGGAGATCTCTGGAAATGAAATTGTAGTTTGCAAGGTGCCTGACATGGGCACTGAAAACTATAGTCTTGATGTTTGAAAAAGCAGCAAATAATCTTAACTGCTAAGCAGGCCATCTCTTAAAGTCATGTTTCACTTAACTGAAAGACCTAAAAAAAATGATCAGATTTCTATGTGCACATGAATACCAATGTTAAATAAAACTGATATAAATAACTCAAACAGGTCTATAACATGCATTGCTATTAAAAGCAGTAACTAACATCCCCACTAAACAATAACAACAACAAAAATGTCCAGACCTTAATTAACACATTGCAGACAGAATTTCATCAGGCCTTAAAGAAGAACAAACATCAATCCATAAAAAGAAAAAGGAAAGAATGTTTCTAAACATACTCCATAAAGCTTATTTTACACTAATACCAAAGACAGTTAAACACACAACAGCATTAAACACCTGTCTCCCCAGTGAACAAAGATACAAATGTCATCATAAAATATTTTCAAACTGGGAATTGGAAAGTTGGCCTGTTTATCATCAGCAGAGTTTCTTGCAAAGGAACCAAATTCTGTTTCTAGGACCTGAATGTCATCAAAAAATGTTATCTAATTCCAGATCCAGTATTTTCAAAGCCTCCTTCTGGTTTCCACAGATACCAGCCTTCCCCCCACCCCACACAAACAATGTACTTAGATACATGCAGGCAATGACTCATATACATAAAATAAAGATAGATAAATTCTCAAAAGCAAAACGTTCAATCACACTGTGCATTTGTTTGCTCATATCAGAAACCAGACTTCTTGATGAAAGTCTATGCAGTTGGACTAAAGACCTGTTGATCTCATGGGTCTCCTAGGCAGTCATCATAAGACAGGAACTGTGCAATCCCAATACCATGCCCCTAGACTGAGCAGCTACTGGGTTCCCAGGCTGTTCGCCATGCAGGTGTCTATTGCTGGCGGACTCAGCTGGAATAGTACAAGCCAATCTAATAAAGTCCCCTTTGTACCAAATTATCATTCTATCCATTCGTTTCCTCTAGAGAACCCTGACTAATACAGGAACTAAGCAGAGTGTTCTCAAAGAAGAACTCTAAAGAGCCAATAAATATTTAGAAAGTGCTCAACATCCCTAACCACCAGGAAAATGCACATTAAAATGACTTTGAAATTCCACTTCACTCTAGTAATAATGGCTGGCATCAAGTAAACTGGAGGTAACAAAGGCAGGAGATGGGATGCCTGATAGGAGATGGTCCTGATAGAAGTATAAACTTGTAAAGTGCCTATTGATATGAATACAGATGTTTCTCAAGAATCCAAAATGAGAACTATCATAGGACACTGCTGTATATACCCAATGGACTCTCTACCACAGAATTACTTGTACTTCCTGTTTATTGCTGCTCAATATCAATGAAATGGAATCTGCATAGACTTTCATCAGCTGAGGAATAGATAATAAATATGAATATATATATATGCAGTAGAATTTTATTCTACCTGAAAATGAAATTCTCAATTTTTCAGAGAAATAGAATAAATGTGGTATCTTAGACTCAGAAAAAATAAATATCATATGTTCTTTCTATAATACAAGCTTTAGAGTCTGTTTTTTACATATGTGCATGTATATGGGTGTGTATATAGAAACTAGGTTACTAAAAGGGGCCTCCTGAGAGTCATTAAAAGATTATTAAAATGGCACAGGGTAGTGGGACGTATGTGATATAAAAGTGGAAGTGGTACAAAGGTTATTGGTGATAGGGCCTAAGAGTTCTAGAGAAGGGTCAACTTAATGATATATAGAAATATTATGATATCTCTTATGATAAGCTAATGAAAAATAAAATTAATAAAGAAAATTGAACGGGAGTAGTCTGTATGGGGGATAAGCTACTCCCAGAAGTCACTGGAAAATCTCAGTTACAGTGGTTAACTACTTCCATATAGTGTTTGGTTAAGGAGGTCCCCAAAACCACCAAAATAATATAAACAATGTAACTGCTGTTGGCTGTTCACAGCTGTAATAGGTAAGATGTTTTGGTTGAAAATATCATATTCTCTAGTTGCGGAACATACAGAAAATCAAGCTAAAACTGGACCAGATGCTTCCTCCTTGCAGACTGACTTTCAAACTACCAGAAGGTGATTTGGAGATGTGAAAGCCAAGATGCTCCTCAGCTGAAGACCTTGTCTGCAGCAATACTGATAGGCTAGGAAACATGAGTCCATTGGTGGTACCATGGCAAAATTACAGTTATGAAATCTCAGTGGAACTGATTTTATGGTTGGGAGTCACCGGAATATAAGGGTTACAGTGTTAGGAAGGCCGAGAACCACTGACCTAGCAGGACAGGATGTGTCCATCCAATGGCCTGCCAACTATGCTTATGTCCACACATCGGACATATGCTGATCTTTAGCTCTTGTCAGAGACATGTCCTTTGACAGGGTCTGTGATGACTGCACACTCTCTGAGAACTGATCAAAATACCAAGAATAAAGGACTGGTGACTGCCCTGTCACAAATGTCACACCTGTGTTGCAGTCTCTGACACTAAGGGAACACTGCAGAAAAGAATGTAACAGTTGGAGAGAGAGATGTGAGGAGTGGTGTGGCATGCTATCTTTGGGCCATTTGCTCTTCAGTTCACAGATGCCATGATTACATGCACAGAGTCTGCACAATAATGGGCCTGTCAACACCCAGATGTGAAGGCGGAGGTGAGATGGAGCTAATGAGGCCCCACAGATTGCTGAGGATTTATGTAGTAATGATTAAGAACGAGACACTTTCCTTAGTGGTGTAGTGCTATGGAACAGCCCTTCTCTACGCTGTGAATATCTATTACTCTCCTTGGTTAAAAGAGAACTGATTGACTAATAGCCATGCAGGAAATATAGGGAGGAGAACTGAGAAAGCTGGGCGGAGGAAGAGCAGAGTCAGAGGAGTCAGTAGGAGATGCAGAGGGAGCAAGACATGCTGGAAAACAGGTAAATCCACAAGCCACATGGCAATGTATCGACTGATAGAAATGGGTTAACTTAAGTTGTAAGAGCTAGTTAATAATAAGCCTGAGCCATCAGCCAAGATTAACTAGCTCTTACAACTTAAATTAACCCATTTCTCTTAGAGTTGGTGGCGAGACTGTAAACTAGTATAGCTACTGTGAAAATAAGTACAGGGATTCTTCAGAAACTGAAAATTAAATGAATATATGATCCAGCTGTATCATTTCTGGAATGTCCCCTGAACTAAGTCATTGTACTATATAGGCAAAGCTAAAACCAGCCCACACATCCATCAACAGACAAGTGACTGAAGGGCACATGGATCATATATACAATGGAACTCTATTCAGCTCTACAGAACAAAGCAAGGATCTTTGCAGGGAACTTTATAAAAATGGTGATCATAGTGGTAAGTGAAGTAATCCAGAGTCAGAAAAATACCATATTTCTCTTACATGTAGAAAATAGCTTTAAATTCATTTGTATATTTATATGTACATACATAGACAAGTCAGATGACAGATAGATAGATAGATAGATAGATAGATAGATAGATAGATAGATAGATAGACAGACTGTCAGACAAACAGTAGACAGACAGAAAGAAGGAAAGAAGAAAGACAGGAGGGAGGGATGGAAGGAAGAAAGAAAAAAGACAGATATGAAAGTAGAAGGGGGACAGTGATTGGGCGGAATAGAAGAGGGGAACTGGGAATAAGGCTGTATTAGGAAACATGCCTGACGAAAGCAGAACCCAAGACTCCTGGCAGTGCAGAAGGGGACCAGCAAATGATGGAGGGGAGGAGCTGGGAGAGTGCAGTGAAGGGTGAAGAAAAGCAGGTACGGTGATAAATATGTGTGGAAAGAGCGTAATGAAACCAGGTTACTTTGTGTGATAACGTTAAAAAGTAATTAAAAACTAATCGCTGAAATGTCACAGAGACCTCGTCAGACAGCACCTGGAGAAATTCACACTCTCTGAAAGCTGGACTCCGTGACTTCCCAGAGAAAGAACACGAGGTCAGCATATTTACTGGGGAGCTATCTCCTGTCAGCACTGAGAATTATATCATATTATGTTCTTTCTAGTTTTCTCTTTTGAACCCCTGTCATACCCCTGAACCAGTTGGCACTCCTTGGCCACTGCAGCTCACAGTCCTTGTGTGAGATAACCTTTAGTAGAAATCAGTCTCTTGGAAATACATAAGCAGTAACAGCATGTGAATTGTAAAGACATTTGGGATTCTGTTCTGGTAACTGGATCATAGAAAAGATGACTTACTCCTGCCCCATTTACTTTTTCTGCTCTAGAGCTGTGTGTGGTTATACAGCCAAGGTAGAAGTTTCATCATTGACCTACCTCTTCTAACCATGTTACCTTCTTTTCCTGCTTCCTAAAAAGGGTCATTACTATGTAACTCACAAGCATAGACTTTGACATCTGGTAAGGAGCAGGTAAATCCAAGCTTTTGTGATTATTAAAATAAAAATCTTTCAAACAATTGATGCACAGACCTCACATCTAGTGCTACTTCTAAACTGCCATAGAAATACTTTCCCTGGATGAAAGCAATTCATCCTGTTAGATGGACATGGAACCTCATCACATACTGATTGGCCTGACATTTGTTCCCAGTAGTGAGTCTCAGGATACCCTTCTACTGGACTGACACCTTCAAGGGCTCTCTTCAGAGGCTTTGGAAAGCATACAAAAGATCCAATCAGCTTCATAATAACCAAGGAATTAGCTAGCTTGAAGGAAAATTGTTCATCCCTTCTATTTTGTCAGTGAAGGTCAAAGATGCCACAGTGAATTATCTAGGGAGATAAACATGCAGAAGGAGGTTTGTTAGTACATTCCTTGCCTGTGATTTAGAGCCCTGCTGCCATCTTCTCCATATATTCCAGCCTAAGCATAGTGCCTGCCATGGAATAGATATCCTCCAATTATTTGATAACTAAATAAATAGACTTGTGTTTTAGGGAATGTAGAGGCAAAAGAAGGAAGCTGAATGCACAAAAGTCTGTTAGATCTTCTCTTGACAAACAGGACCATAGCAGCACTGTAAGTAAAAATTATAGATGAACTTTTTTGTTTCTTATATGATCAGGAAAGATCATGCTTTGCCACAAGTTTTAACAATTTTACAAAACTGATCACCATTCACTACACAGTTAGCCCAACAGCTATAGTGTGCAAGCTGGTCCCCTCCATCATCATCAATCACAAGCAATCCACATGTTCTCTGTTAAATGTCTCCTGTTCCAATGGGCAACACATTTCATCCACAAGATCTTCAGCACAGTGGTTCAATACAAAGTTTTTTATTGATGCCCCTTTAAATGCTAAAGACTTCCTCTGCTGGTTGATAAACCTGGTTCAATAAAGACAATTTAGTCTATCTACACAGTGAACACATCACTACCAGGAACTTCTCTGATAATGTTCCTTCTTAACTCCCCCTTTGCTCATGTGTGGAATTTCATAATCTTTTGCAGCATATTTCCACATTAGATTTTAAATGATGGCTTAGTCCCCCCTAGCAATTAAGTAGAAAGAACACTAGATTTGGTTCTGATTTTGAGACAGCCCAAACCTACGGCATGACCTTGAATAAATTGTGTGGATTCATTAGGAAAACTTTTCCAGGATTGGAGGATTTTAAACATGATGAGTTTAGGGGGAGAGAGTTGTAGAACTACAGAAGAAAATTTAAATGCTAGGCACTCGGGGTTCTAGTCGTGACACCCACAGAGACTGACAAATAGATGAGTGTAAAGGGCTCAGATGAGAGCTCAGAAGAGGCCAAAGAGTAAGCAGGCCTTAGAGAGAAGCAAGAATTCTTGAGGTTCTTGCTGGGAAATAATACGACAAATGGTAAAGGACATAAATTACTATGGAGAGATGGAGATGAAGGTCACTAGAAGGACTAAGGTCAAGGCATTGTCATCCTGGCTGTTCAAGAGGTCACTCCAAGCAAGTGATAGTATCACATGCTAGCATAGAAGAGATCCAAGGGTAGCCATGACTCAGTAAGTAAATTAAGTATTTGAGATTATAGACATGAGTTAGGATAAAAGATAAAGTATATATATCCCCAAACAAAAGTCTCCACAAGGATTTACTTTCTAGTCTTGGAAGAGTATCCAAGATGGTGGGTATGTTTGGAACACATCCAAAAATGTTAGTGGCAAAAAGAAACTGGCACACTAGCCATTCTCATTCTCCAATGTTTGAGGGTTTGGAGGACACCATTTGGCATCAGGAAAAGGGTGGTTTCCTTGCTTATTCCTAAATTGGCTTTCTGGTTGTTCAAACTCTAGTATAGATTGAGGCACATAAGATGCCATGGTCTGGGTCATTCCTAAGCTTTGTTGCCCACATTCAAAAGGACAACTGATTGGCTGGCTGCCATTTGATCTGGATACCACTGTTCGAATGAGGAAGGACAGAGAATGGACACCTCAAGGAAGAGCACAGCAAAAGGCTGGACAGTGGTCAGAAATGAACAGAGGGATGATGATACCAAGGATACAACAGCTGAGCTGTATGTGGTACCAAGGGTCCTGCAGGTTGTAAAAATGCTCAGTTCTCCTATTATAGGCCATCCCTTGCCCATGCTATATCCAGAGTTCTTTCTTCCTCTTGTTCTTCCCTTTGATAGAAAGCCAGGTTAATCTAAGGTATTAAATTTCCATCAACATTTTCTTTGTAACTCCATTAAGAAAGAGTACTGATATCTATAGCATATGAATAAATGGAGTTAGTAATAATGAAGGTTTGGAGAACATTTTAGTGACAAAGAAAACTAAGAATTCTTGTTCTGTCATATCCTTTAAGTGGCCACTATGTCTGAGATACTGAAAAATTTGTTTTCAGAATATTTGAAAAGGATGAACTGTAGTATGACATTTCTGACCCATCTAGCTTGTGGTCCAGACTCTCCTGCTCCTGCTTAGCATGCCAAATGACTCAGATGCTTATATTAATTATATGCTGTTTGGCCTATAGCTCAGGCTTATTGCTAGCTATCTCCAACATCTCAACTCAATCTGTTTCTATTAATCTGTCTTGCCATGTAGCACATGGCTTACCTGTGTTCCATTATACTTGTGTTTTGGGCAGCTAGATCATGTCTCCCTTGACTCCACCTTTCTTCCCCTGTATCTGTGCTTGGATTTCCTGCCTTTTTTTAAAGCTGCTCTGCAATGGGCCAAAACAATTCCTTTATTGTCCAATGATAATACAAAGACATCTCACATCCGTGAACTCGTTTTGCTAAATGACTGGCTTGATAATCACCTGCTTTATAGGTTTCCAGGAACCTAAAATCCTGGAAATTTAGAAGATGTGCTTGAATATCTACCATAACATCAACTTATTAGCCCCAAGATAAAATTATGCTACATTTATTTTCTTAATCAATTATTTTATTTATGCTTCAACAGAATAAGCAAAATAGCTGGGCCTGTTGACACACATCTCTAATTCTAGCAATTTGGAGGTGGAAGAAAGATGGAATGTTCATGGACAGCCTGGGTTATATTCTGACTTCAAGGCTAACCTGAGCTATATAATGAAATTGTGTCTCATTAAA